>VDFB02271358.1:307540027-307753303 GCA_007258455.2 Sequoia sempervirens
TGGGGACATGAGCTCAGCAATTGTGTTCAACAGTTTCAAAAAAAGAGGGGATACAACAATGAATTTATCAGAGGAAGCTAGTGATAAGATATATTCAGGGTCTAGATACAATCTAGATGAGGATTCCTTGCTTATTTGGTCACTATACCCTCATGAGAAGAGGCCGAAAGTGATTGAAAATCCTAATCAAGTATTTGGACACCTTTTGGTCAAAAGAGTTGGGGACACTAATCCCTTAGAAACTGTAGAGCTGAATGTCAATGTGGAAAAATTCACTAGAGCACAAATTGAAAAATTGGTCAAAGAGAATGACAAACTGAAAAAGCAGGTATCACATCAAATGGAAAAGTCATCTTCCTCTTCTGCTCCAAAATTATATGCTCCATGGCTCGAAAAGGATAAGAGAGTGTTAGATGCATTAGCTGATGTAGCCTATTGGAAAAATTCCCATTTGAAAGCCCAAGAAAAGTGTAAAACACTAGAAAAGGAGGTGAAAATCATTAAGTACAATATTGTGTATGAGATAATCAAAGAGAGGTTCAATAAGCTGATAAAGCAAGCTGATGATTATTGGGGTGTATTTAAGCAAATACAATCAGCACTAGAGGAGAATGTTTGGTTACAAGGAAGAATGATTGATAAAAAGAAGGAACTTCTGGATAAACAGATCCTGAAAGACCAAACATTGCAAAGATATAATGACTTGGTGACATCCCACAACCAATATCAACAAAGACTCGAAGAAGACCTCGGTTGTTTTAATTTGGTTCTTGCACTCCATGATGATACAGGGAATCTTCAAGAAAGGGATGATTGGAAAGCAGAATTTACAGAGTTTCTAACAATTGCATTGCAGGAGATCAATGATGAGGATATGGTCTTGCAGAATACTCATAAACAAATTGATAAATTCATGCACATAGAGTATGATATGAAGGAGGTCATATCCAATGTCGACACTCATGCAGAACAGGGGTACATTGATCACCTCTTAGATTTCAATCTATTTATAAATCGAGTAGTGGATAATTCGGGCACAACTGAGCAACAGTCAGAATCAGTTGGTGGTAATGATGTGGACCCTATCATACCATAAAATCTTTGAACAAGTCTTAGATGACCACAGGATTTTACTCGAAGATTAACGGATTGGTACACATGTTTATGATTGTGTTAGTTTCTTAAATTAAGTTCAAAATCATGTTTTGTTATCAAGAGTCGTGTATTTTGGTCTGAAGCTTGTTGCCTCTCGTGTATATAAGAGAGACCAAGACCAAAAGAAGGATATAGGAGAAGATAGTAGGCGAATAGGGATAGATAGACAGCAGAAAGCTTCCATAATGTTTCCATTTCAAAATACTATGTTGCAGATATAATTTTGAGTAAATCAATGAAATATCTTTGATTCTGTGGCTTTATATTGGTATCAATTGTTTATTGAAAATATTCAATTATCTGGTTGTCTCCAGTTTAATATTTCCTTATTATTTAAATTGGTATATCAAGTATATATTCAATTTATCAATGCACATTTGTTGTTCAATGGAGGAGCATCTATTTTCCTCAGACATGCAAAAAATTTCATGTTGCACTATATTTAGCAATTCTGCAAAACTTGACAAAAATGACCTACAATAAATTTTGATAGTTTGCAATTTTACAACTTTTTTGCAACTTTGTCTCTTTTACCCAATTGACTCTAAAATCATCCTAATTCATAGTGAATGGTCTCACAAGACCTAATTAACATAAAATGACCTCCTAAGATGCAATGGCCTTCAAATTTGAAAATGGAGGCTTAGGTGCTCCTGCACCAACATGTATGCTAAATGTGGGATCATAGACAAGGCACTTGAAGTGTTCAACAAAATACCTCAAAGAAATGTGGTCTCATGGACTATAATAATTGCAGGATATACACAAATTAGATCTATTGAAAAGGCTTTAGAAACTTTAAAGCAAATGCAATTTGCAGGTTGTTCCACAACAACCTATGGTGAATTTGGGATATGTTTTAGAAGTCATTAAAGGGTATCTGAAAATGGTTTTATATCTTGTCTATAGTGCTTAAGGATTGAAGGAATTGAGAGATTGAAGCCTATTTTTTGTGAAATTTGTCTAAGTGAGGTTGAATGGTGCTCCTAATTGCTATCAGGCTCCAAGTTGGAGATTCCCATGCTAACAATAGAGACCTTTTTGGTAGATCAATATATGGATATTGAACCCACCATGTCATTCTACCAAGATTATGGGACCATTATCCAATCATCAAACAAACAAGATCAAATCACTTAAATGAAATATAACCTCCTATAACAATTCAATGAAAGAATATAATAGAAAGTGAAGGCAGAGGCAAAGTTCTTGGCCTTCACATAAATTTGATGAACCAATTTTCCATTAACGCAACTCAAGAGCTCAACCAAGGTAGCAAAGAATTAAAAATCCAATGGAGGCAAGGAACCAATGCTTTGGAAAATGATTTATCCAATCACATAACAGGTGGGAGCACATTGTACAACTAGATAAAGCTTATGCAAAATAAGGTGGGGGCAATCAGTTCCATTTTTTGTAATGTGGTAAGAGTCATACAGGTAACGCTATGTCAGGCTGGGGAACTCTTCTTGGAGGTTCTAAATGATTTGCCTCTTTTTTATAAGACTCTGTTGGCAGTGCCACCTGGATCACAATTGTTTGGTGGGATTCCAAACCCAAACAATGAGGTGTAGTTGTGGAAATCTCATAGAGAGAAGCTACAAGCTACCATGATGATTTTTTCGAGCAAATTTATATCAAAGTCTTGCTTAGCGTGGCTTAAGATATGTGTAGATGATATTCTCTCTATAGATAGGCTTGGGGGAAAGTATTTGCTTGATCTTGTGAAAAGTGGCAAGGAACTTGCAGAGAATGAGTCATTGATCAGAGAAACATAATAATCACCCCTTGTGGTTGTTTTGTCATTTAAAAAATTCATTTGGGCAAGTTTCAATGTTCTTCTTTCTTGTTTATTTAGGAACTCGTGGCATTTTGTCATTTAAACAATTCATCGGACCATCACGAGAATAGGAGACCTCGTCTTACCGATAGAAGATCCTCACGCCGATGAAAAAATAGAACCGTCGACGCATTGTTGGAACCAGAAGACACATCTGGCTGATAGACCGATAAGGTGGGGGCAGTCAATTCCATTTTTTGTAATGTGGTAAGAGTCATATAGGTAATGCTATGTCAGGCTGGGGAACTCTTCTTGGAGGTTCTAAATTATTTGCCTCTATTTTATAAGACTGTGTTGGCAGTGCCACCTAAATCACAGCTGTTTGGTGGGATTCCAAACCCAGACAATGAGGTGTAGTGGAAATATCATAGAGAGAAGCTACAAGCTACCATGATGATTTTTCTAAGAGAATTTATATCAGAGTCTTGCTTAGCGTGGCTTAAGACATGTGCAGATGATATTCTCTCTGCAGATAGGCTTGGGGGAAAGTATTTGCTTGATCTTGTGAAAAGTGGCAAGGAACTTGGAAAGAATGAGACATTGATCAGAGAAACATTAGATAGTCTGGATGCATTTGAAGGGAGCTTGGAGTGGCTAAAAAAAATTTTTGGTTCAAATGTTGAGTTTCCATTCCAATGCGTGTGTGAGATTATTTTGAAGCACTCAAAGAGTCTTTGGGATGAACTTTTTGAAAGCCTGTTTGTTAGTGGGATGAAAGAAATAATAGCTGATGGATTTGCAGATCTGCGTGAGAGAGTTAAGGTTGGTACCCTTGAAGCCATACATCTCTCGGGCAAGTTACAAAGATGTTGAAACCCATTTGCACAAATTAACTACTAGTGAGGGTTGGCTGTCAAGAGAGGGACCCAAAAAGTGTCAATTTACCTGGGTTGAGTTTTAGATTTATGATGATAAATGATGAAGACTGGTTTGGTCACCTTAACGTTTATTTTGGAATTGAGGTTAGTCAAATAAAAGATACCATAGATGAGGGGTCCAAGAATATTCTGGAAGACCTCCTAAGTTTTCTTCATGCACATAAATCTCATTCAAGGATAAATGATTTAGCACCTTATTTGCAAGAGAAATGTTTCCATTTTATCTCAACATTGATTGTTGAGATTGAAGAACAACATCTTGCACATCTTTTAGAAGCTCTCTATAAAGAAATGAAAAATGAGGAGGGCAAGCAGGAAAAATGAACAAGGAGACACTAGAACCTACAATTATAGTGGAAAGGAACTTTTTCTTAAAGAAGGCTTTTAGTTGTTTCTCGCCATTCAACTTCTCTTCCACTAGCTCTTGGCTCGTCTTACTCGGGTTTGTCGAGAACAAAGCTCAGTTTGAGGGAAAGGATCTTTGACTTTCAGATATTCCAGTACTGATTTTGATTACCCTCTTCTAGACAGTTTTGGAAGACAAATACTAATGAGAGGGGTTGGTTTGAAGCCTGAATCATAGGATAAAAATAATAGCACCAAATTGAATAAACTAAGAATAACTATGCACAATCTTTGTATTAGAGCTCATAGCATGTAGATATTGTGGATAACTAAAGAGCTTTCAAGAATTCTCACAAGAGATCTAAGGGAGGATGATTCTTTATCCATGACAACTCCTTTGAAGGCCTGTATTCTCATTTGCATTGCATATTTTGTTTGTTGTGGCTTATGGAGTTGGTTTCATTTCCATGATTCATCTAATCACTTATCTCTTCTTGCAGTTTTCATGAGATTTCTTCTAGTTTTGATTTAAGTCATCATGGTTTATATCTAGATATATTAATAACCGAATGAGAATAAAGCATCTAGAGTAAAGAGCTACATTTGATTCTTTCAGTCACTTCAAACTCTTTATTGCCCAATAAATGGAAAAGACTAACATGTGGCTTTTCAACCCTTCCAGTCCATATTAATCATGGAGATGTAATCTATAAGTATGCAGAAAAGTATCAAAGGGGAGCCAAAAAGTTAGAGATTTTCATAGGGCCTATGAATCAGCTCTTGTTGTTTTTATATGAAAATATTGTTGTTTGTTTTCTATTTATAATATCTATTAGTGTCATTTGGGAACTCCTATTTTTGGGAATTCAGTAAAAATTATCAAACAA
The DNA here is from genome assembly GCA_007258455.2 of Sequoia sempervirens. Taxonomy (NCBI): domain Eukaryota; kingdom Viridiplantae; phylum Streptophyta; class Pinopsida; order Cupressales; family Cupressaceae; genus Sequoia; species Sequoia sempervirens. The sequence goes on from VDFB02271358.1 coordinate 307,545,133, forward strand.
AGTAGGATGACATCTATTATACAACTAAACATTTAAATGGAATTTGAAGCATGATTTTATTTAATTTTTAATTTTCTTCCTTAAGGTAGCCTCATAAAATTCCCTTTTCTGATTGTATATCAAACTGCCTATTGCTTCTTTTCTTTTACTGCTGCAAGTCACAATTTTAATGTTGTATGCTTGCTTCGTCTCTTGTAGTTTTTTGTTCCATGATTTCAAGGCTTACTATTTATTAGTCTATGATTTTTAGGGTTGGGAAGAAACTAAATTGAAACAAGAGCATGAGGGTGGAGGTCAACTAGAGTTAAGGTTGGTAAATGCCTTGAAACCATAGTTACATCTTTGGCAAGTTACAAAGATGTTGAAACCCATTTGCACAAATTAACTACTAGTGAGGGTTGGCTTGTCAAGAGAGGGGACCTAAAAAGTGTCAATTTACCTGGGTTGAGTTTTAGATTTATGATGACAAATGATGAAGACTGGTTTGGTCAACGTAACGCTTATTTTGGAACTGAGGTTAGTCAAATAAAAGATACCATAGATGAGGGGTCCAAGAATATTCTGGAAGACCTCCTAAGTTTTCTCCATGCACATAAATCTCCTTCAAGGATAAATGATTTAGCACCTTATTTGCAAGAGCAATGCTTCCATTTTATCTCAACATTGATTGTTGAGATTGAAGAACATCTTGCACATCTTTCAGAAGCTCTCTATCAAGAAATGAAAAATGAGGAGATGCCAGAAAAAATGAACAAGGAGAAACTAGAACCGACAGTTATAGTAGAAAGGGCACTTTCTTAGGAAGGCTTTTAGTTGCTCTTAGTTTTCATTCAACTTCCCTTCCACTAGTTCTTGGCTTGTCTCAACTCTGGTTTGTCGAGAACAAAGCTTCAGTTTGAGGGAAAGGATCTTCGACTTTCAGATATTCTAGTACTGATTTTGATTACCCTCTTCTAGACAGTTCTAGAAGACAAATACTAATGAGAGGGGTTGGTTTGAAGCCTGAATCATAGGATAAAAATAATAGCACCAAATTGAATAAACTGAGAAGAACTATGTACAATCTTTGTATCAGAGCTCATAGCATGTGGATATTGAGGATAACTAAAGAGCTTTCAAGCATTCTCACAAGAGATCTAAGGGAGAATGATTCTTTATCCATGACAACTCCTTTGAAGGCATGTATTCTCATTTGCATTGCATATTTTGTTTGTTGTGGCTTATGGAGTTGGTTTCATTTCCATGATTCATCTAATCACTGATCTCTTCTTATAGTTTTCATGAGATTTCTTCTAGTTTTGATTTAAGCCATCATTGTTTATATCTGGATATATTAATAATCGAATGAGAATAAAGCATCTAGAGTAAAGGGCTACATTTGATTCTTTCAGTCACTTCAAACTCTTTATTGCCCAATAAATGGAAAAGACTAACATGTGCCCTTTCAACCCTTCCAGTCCATATTAATCATGGAGATGTAATTTGTAAGTATGCAGAAAAGTATCAAAGGGGAGCCAAAAAGTTAGAGATTTTCATAGGGCCTACGAATCAGCTCTTGTTGTTTTTATATGAAAATAGTTGTTTGTTTTCTATTTATAATATCTATTGGCGTCATTTGGGAACTCCTATTTTTGGGAATTCAGTAAGAGTTCTCAAACAAAGTAGGATGACATCTACTATACAACTAAACTACTATTCCACTGCACTATAAATGTTAAACCCCTACCATCCTTGCACTCCTTTCATTGTACTCTACATGGTTGATATAAGAAGAGCCACTTTTCACTTTATTATTGTTCATCCTTTTTCTTTATGTCCTACTCTATTTTTTACACTCAACTTCAAAAGTGATTTGCATGCCCCCTCAAAAAGTGGAAGCTAATTTTAAGAGTTCAAATTCTGAAATTTGTATAGACAACTCAATCTACATGTCCCTTAATATCATTTTTATAGATAAAAGTAAGTTCTCCTGTGAACTATGCAATTTGATAGTGGAAACTTCAAAAAGAAAAGATCACTTTTAACATCTCATAATGGAAAAGAAAAGAATAAACAGACCTTGATTCCAAGTTCTCTACATAAATCCTTAACTTCTACAATAGAAGATGGATCTGCTTTTCCATAATTACCCTAAAAAAGAACATAATCATTGTTATTCAACAAGCAGCTAGTAAAATTATTAAAAAGAATGGATCATATGGATCATATGGCCTTACTGCATACAGATTTGAAAAGTAAAATTAACTGAAACCATGGAAAGTGACTTACCACAAGATTTTGCACAAATCATGTCTAATGCGGAAAAATGGGCAGAGGTTGCAATCCAAAATCAAGTGTCACGCTTTACTTCTCAATTTTGGTGGGCTACCTTGAAAATAAGGTTTCAACTCACTACTCCATTTTGGCGGGTTACAGGTTTCGACTCATTGCTCCATTTTGGCGGGCTACATTGAAAATAAGGTCTTCACGAAGGTTTTAGAGTATGTTTATTAAAATGAAAATTATGCTTATTAAAAAAAAATTGGTCATTTTTCCTCTTAGATTATTTGGTTGCTTATTCTTATTTTTTGTTTTTTCTCTTCCTTTTTCTTATTTTTTTATTTTTCAAGGTTTTTGGGTTTTAGTTTTTTAGGTTCTCTTATGGTTTTCGTTAATTTTTATAATTTGGTGGTTTTTCGTCAATTTAGAAGAAACTTTGGTGTTCATATGATGACACCACAAAACAAAATATTTATTCCACAAAAAATATTTATTAGTAATTTTATTTGTAATATTTTATTATTAATTATGGCGGGCTATGATTGAAAATAAGGTCTTGACTAAGGTTTTAGAGTATGTTTATTAAAATGAAAATTATGGCCAAGATTTTAATAATGAGCACATTTATTTAGTTATTTATTTATTTAGTCATTTTTATTTGTCTGATATTAGTCATTTATTTAGTCATTTAGTTGTGATTTTACCTGATGACCAAATTAGTCACTTATAAATGACCAAATTAGTCATTTATTTTCCAAATACTACTAAGTGTTAGTCACGTGACTAAATTTTTTAGTCACATAGTCATTTATTTGCCAAATTCTACTGGTGTTAAATCTAAACTAAATTTAATATAAACTAAATTAAATCTAAACTAAGTTAATTCTAAACTAGATTAAATTAAAAATAAATTAATTCTAAACTAAATTAAATCTAAATTAATATTGATCTAAAATTAATCTAAATTAAAAATTCACAAAATCAACTTAAATTAATCTATAACTAACAAAAACTAACTATATTAATTAAATTAAATTAATCTAAAATTAATTACTAACAAAAATTCAACAATCAAAGTTTAATCTAATTAGAAACTAATTTAAATAAATTAATTCACCTAACAAGATAGATGATTCAATCTAACAAAAACTAACAAAATCTAAACATTCCAAAAATAGTTCAAAACACCTTTAGTATCACGTTCCTATCAAATCAATCATGTCAGAAATACTACAAGTGAAAATAAAGTATATTAAAGCATGGCCATCCAGTAAGCAAAGTAATCAGGAGTGAATCTCTCAATAAAATACCACTCAAAAACACATTTATCATCATACGAATGACTATCAAAGTATAATGGGGCCATATTTTTGGCGCATGGACTGTTTGGCGGAGTGCTTGAAATAAATGCAAAAAATTATGGTCAATTCATCCAACTGCCTCATTAAAGCATGTAAATGGGAAAAACATGCAATATTCTATTAAAATTCCATGAAGGAATCTATTCACAGAAATAGGCTGCAACTTGTTTGACAAAATGTGATTTATAGAATTCCCAAAATTGCAAACCAGAGATCAAACCTAAATTGTAAAATGCAACTTCGTGCAAATCATTTCTCAACCATCAAACCATCGCAGGAAGGAACTTGAAATGCCATGGGTGCAACATATTGCATGAATTAAACAAAATGAATTTTGATTAAGGAATTGAATGCCACTACCTTACTCACTAATGTGATACTATGTTATATTTTAAAATGGTTGTGACAAGGTATTGGAATACTTCAAAGTACTATGCAGTGTGTCAAGGCTGATGTGTTGGCATTTGCGATAACTAGAACGACTACAAGCATCAAGTCAGTATAAAAGTTTTTCAACATTGAAGGAAGCACATGATTACATTGTAGGAGTACAAGATTCTCAGGCTCGATCTAAAATAAAACAACTCAAGAAAAATTCAAAACAACATCTTAACATATTCAAATATTGCATGTAGTGAAAAACAATCTTAAAAACTTCTTGAACAATCTCTGCAATCTTGTCTCATTCCATAGACCATGGCAAGACAATGATGATTTTTAAAATAGCCTACCACTCCACACAAAAAGGATATCACTATATCAAGGGAGTAAAATAGTCAATAGTTGACAAAGCAAATGCATGTATTTTTGAATGCCCAACACACTATAGGCCACTTCTACACAATGCTTGACTCAAACATAGAAAGAGGCTAACTATTTCACATTGGGTTCACCATTCTATATTCACTGAAAATGAAAAACTAGTTGAAACTATAACCAGATTCAAAACATTTTCAACATTACATCAATGAAGCTTTCCTAAATGAACACAAATGCAAAAATGTAAACTATGCAAAATCAAAACACATGCATTCAAACGAAACTAACTCCATTATTCTCCTATTCACCAAGATCTTGATTTATGCATTTGGTACTCTTAGATTTTCACAAGCACAAATGCAACAAGAAGCTATGATGAATGGAAGAAAGGATTGTATGATCAAAATTCAATGTGATTTTTGGTGAGAAGAGAGGGTTTATATAGATTTCCTCATGATAGATCCGAGTTACGGGAGAAATGTGGGATAAAAGAGTGCAATAAAGAAATTAACAATTATCCCATATTCTTTAATCAAGTGAAATTGATGGAAATGAAAAAGAAAAAGAAAAAGAAAAAAAAGAGGATTTATGATAGGGTGTAGGTTTAGGAATTTGGATTAAAAGTGAATTTGTGAATTAATGGATGATATAAATGGATTTATGTATTTAAATGATTTAATGAAATTTGTAAATGGATAAAGATTAAATGATTTATGAATTTAGATGGATGATTTAATGGATTGAATGCGTGGATAATTTAATAATAATGTGAATAGAGTATTATGAAATTATTTATGGATAAATGATTGATTATGCAAATGGATAAATGCTTATAATATGTAAATGAATAGAAGAAAGTATTAAATGAATTAGTTAAATTGATAATAATATCCATTTAATTAATAGATGAAAAATAGGACGATTGTGAGGACAAATTTTGAGTTTCTACATCTAATAAAGTTGGCAAGTACAAGAACGTGTGTGTGCAAGAACAGGTTGAAGAACAAGAACTTGGTTGAGGTAGGAATGCTTAGTCGGATGATGAACGGTAAGCAAGATTAGAATATGGAATCTCACACACCACAATAGGACATGACATGTGCATTTTCTATTACATTTGATGCATAACATTCTTGCTTGAATGGAAAATGTGATAGGTTAAATAGATAAACCTATTTATCTCGTTGCTTATTTTACCATGTTTGCTTCAAAGTTAAATGGAATTGTGTTTGATTTGCATATAACTACCATGAAAAGAACAAATATGTTATATTCATCTTTTGAAAAGAACATAAGCTCTTGTTAAGGAGAACAATAACAACGTTGTGCTTAATATAAATATAATATATATGTGAATGTAACCACATATATATATATATACACACATGCACACACATATACATATATATATATGTATGTATGTATACATATACATATATATACATATAAATAAATGTGTATCAAAGGATTTTCATCAATAAAAATTTTACTACTTGAAAAATACAATCTAAAACATATGGGAAGAATAATAATAAACAATGTTCAAATATTTTCCCCTTCACATTTGAAGATGGTCGATTTCCTTCTAGAATAGAAAGGTGGTAAGCAATGCTCAGATAATGGGGGAAGTGGGCGGCTAAGAGAGGGTGGTATGGAGAAATTAAAAACACCCGAAAAATCCAGCACAATGAATGGAGAGGGTGTGGGCGGATTTGAATACAAAAGGGGAAATCAAGCAAAAAGCATCAAAGGATTTTTGGGGAAAAAGGCAGAGGAAAGAAAGGCACAAAAGGAGGAAAAAGGGGAGTTGCTATTTTTATTCAAATTATAAGCCAAGGCGACTATGTGTAGTTCACAAAGGTAACCCGATTTACCATTAGATGTTTTTATCATGAGTTGAGTAATTTTCTCTCGAGTGCTCAATGGGTATCGATTGCCATAATGATATTCTTATTTTTCTTTACCATTGTAATTCATGGTCTTTATTTATCATAATATGATTTGTTAGTTTGCTCTGTGAAGCCTCATTTTGAGGGAAAAAATCCCCAACAACCCCATCTTTATGTGTTAAGATCAACATGCCAATGATCAAAGAAAGGGTGGCTTTCATGCTCTAGCTCGCAAGTTACCAAAATCTATCAATATTTTATTATGCTTTTTGTGTAGAAATCACCATATGAGGTGATATTCACTATAGCTTTTGTGCACTATGTATTCGTTCAAGAATCTATGCTGAATGTTGTAGAGGTTGAATGGTAGGAACCATTCAAATCTGTGGATCACCTCTGAATTATTCCTATCATTCTTCCCCATATGAATATGCCATGGGAAACATCATCGCAATCACTAGAGTTTCCAAAGAATGATGCTCCTCACTCTATTAATTTTTCGAGCACCAATATTTTCCATCTAACTGGTGGTGAACTTGTAGCCACCGATACTGACATTTTGTTGATGTATATGGTAAAGGGAAATGACTTTGTTTCATCCCATCATGGTATCAAGGTTGAACGACCCTATTATGTTTGTTAATATGTGGGTTTATAATGCCTGATTATTTATTATGGGATTATCACTAAAAGATGGTGCATGCAGAATTAATATGTCACTGCCAGCATATGTTGGCCTTAATAGGTTGAGAGGTATTGAAACCCTCACAAATTTTTAATTGAACTTCTCTTTATCGATAGGGTGTGCATATATGTATATGTGTGTGTGTGTGTGTGAATGTACATATATGCATATACACTTGGATGCTCATGTGTCGAGCCATCATAGTTTCAATGGATTTATGCATTTCTATTTCATAGGTCAAGAGCCCCTCAGGTATGAGGATTGACATCCATAAAGGAATCTTTAATGGGCATATATGTTTGCATGTTTATCATTCGATATCATGTGTATCGGCCCCAAGACTTCTAGTTATTTGAACACCAAGATGTGTGAGAAGAATGGCTTAAAATTTTGTGTAATATCCTTTAGTTCTAATTTTATTTTATTAGTAGTAATGAATGTGGAATAAGCTAAATGGTATAATGATTTAATGATTTTCACTGATCTAGAACAAAATAAAACAATTATCAAGAAGCCAAAAAGTCTAAAATTATAAACAAATCGACTCCTTGTTTGAATATCTTAAACTAGAGACTTGAACTTTTTGGAACCTAGAGAAACTATTGAAACTATTGAAAAATGATGAACAAATGTTCTTTCATTTCTCTCACTGTGAATTGAAAACCATCATTATTGTATGATCAAAGTTATTTATCTAATTAGAGTAATGTTCATTATGATTAGAGAGTAGTACTGCTTACAGATTGGAAACTTGTTTTAGAAATTAAGAATGCATAAACATATTTCCAACTGTGATTACTTTCAGGCATATATGTGTACCAGCATAAATGCTTTATTTATGCATGTGCACATATATGTGGTATACCTTTTTATATCATCTTTACTTCACTCATTTGAGTATGACTGTTTTATTTTCATTTGCAAAGAACATAACTGTATAAATGGAACAGTGTTGAGATGCAATAAGGAACTTAGGAAAACTAGATATATGATGAATAAGATGAATTGGATATACCAAATTGTTTATGGTTTACTTGCTTCATGACTGATGGAATGGAATGATACACTATGATAGACTGTAGCACACTATAATTTGATGCTAGTAGATGTTCTAAAGGGAGGGATACCCCTTTGATATGATGAGCTTTTCTTTTGGGAATGGGTGCCAGAGAGTGTAGATTTGCTTTTCCAAATCTAACCTGAGCTGTATTTTATACAACATGAGCTTGGACAAGCTTTACAGTCATTTTAATTATTATTATGGAACAAGACTATCAATATTTATCCTCTCTCTTTTATTTCATTTATTACCTAACATGGAACTTACATATTCAAATAGTAGATAGAAATGCATGTAGTAAGGCACGCACAGATTCCACCTTGCAAACTGTATCTCTTGCTAAGTGTTTCGTGTAGGCTTGGGCATTCTTCGATGGATTGAAAAATTATGGAGAAGCATAACTTCATGGTTGGGAGGAAAAGCACCTCAACATGTTCTCGTCCACCAAGGGAGGTGAGTTGTCAAAAAGGAATCATATTGGAATCCTATTTATGTACTTGTATCATTGATGAAATTGATGTATTTGATGAAGTTGATATAAATGATTAAATTGATGTAATTGATGCATTGACTATTGAGGCGATTGAATGCCAAGTCAACTTGTAAACTGACTATTGACATTTGTAAATGAATAATACACAATTTTATTTTTTTCTAATTTATGGACATGAAATTACTAAATAGAAATAGCTATGGGATTTATGTCATAAATTTTATATTCATAATGTAAATTCTTAATTTATTGAGGAAAATTCAATTGGGCATGTTACATTTGGTATCAAATCCCAAGGTTCAACTCTAGGCCTATGAGCCCACGATGGTTGAAATAGGGAATAGTAGACCCTTAATTGGATTTTAGTTATCTAGAGAATAACCAAACTGAACTGGTTGCAAGAAATGGGAAGGTCCAAGTCAGGAAGAAAGAAGGGAAAGACCATTAGGGCTTCAAAGAAGCCAATCATTATCAAAGAGAATCCCAAACCTAAGAACCAACTCGAGATTCTTGATGATGAAACTCTAACACACACCCTCACATGTCTCAAGTTGGAGAAAGGAAAAAAGATTAAGGAGTCCAAATGAACTCCTAAGGCTAAGAAACCCTTCGCATTTAGAGATCGGCCAATAGGATGTGGACCTAATGCACCTCTACTAACTAAAGAGGAGGAGTATCTATGTGCACGTCCTGCCTCACCCAAGAGAGATTATGTAAACATAGATGAGGATCCAGAGGAATTTCTTCTTTTTCATAATGAGGGAACTGTTTAAAGTGGAAAATTTTTTGTAAATAAGGATTAGTGTAAATCCATATTTAATATAAATAAAGAAAGTCTTGTTTTGTTGTTGATTAATCAAGAGCATGAAACTTGAAGGCTTTTTTTGATGTAAATGAGCGTGCATATCTCATTTATATTACATGTGTAGATGCTATAGTTTAAGTGTAAAACCTTATGTTAAGATATGTTAAACGTGAATGTGATGCAGGTCAAGTGTGGGTCATTATGGTGATCACTGGACAAGATACGGGCAGTAGGGGACAAGACAATGGGCAAAGCAAGAGGCTAGACCAAATTCTAGAACTCCTAAGATGACAAGAAACCTAAATGGACAATTTGGAACAAGAGGTCTGAGGGGTGTGGGAATATTGAAATCTTAGGAACGAGGTGCCTGACCAAGGAGAAAGGACCCAAGGGGATCTTAATTGGGGTTGAATTGAGGATGAACTAGGAAAGGAACTTAAAAGAGGATAGGTATCAAGGTCGAAAAGGACCACTTGATGGATGTTACACTTGTGGGGGAGATCATTATGCATCTAATTTCCCTCAAAAGTTGAGGTCACAGAAGGAAGGAAACCAGCAGCAAAACCAACAACACAAGATCCATGCAACGGTAGATAACAAGAAAGTAGAGTACCAGGCTTCTTTGATACGATTGATGGGTAAGCTCTATGGCCAAACCATTTCTATTTTGATAGATACTTGAGCTATTGAGTGTTTTATAGATCCTAGAATGATTTCTAAGCTACCCATTAGACCTGGACATTTGGCAAACTCATGGTCAGTTTAATATGGAAATCGAGCAAAGCGAGAAGTAGATTCATGTTTCTTTTGTAGCAAGTTAGAACTTCCCAACTTCCTGACTCAAGTTAACCTTTACATGGAACCTCTAGGGTCCTACGATGTAATCTTGGGAATAAACTGGTTAATTGAGCATAAATCTTGATGGAACCTCTATTCTTTTTTGTTCCATTTCTGAATTATGTAAAGTTTAGCCAGTTCAAGTATCTAGACTTAGGGTTTTGTTCACTACCAATGCCTTGGGTTTTTTCTTGTCAAAGCCTTTCCTTGAAACCCTTAAGTCTTTTCCCTTGTTAGTGTTATAATCTATCATTGACTCTCTACCACTGATTCCTAGTTATGTTGAAAAAAACTTGAGCCATTAAAATCCATGAAATTATTGGCCTCTTGTGCCTAGGTTTGAGAAATATTTTATTTTATAAGGTTGATTTATTGGCCTTGTTTGGCCTTTACATCCTTTGCTATAATATGGTTTAATTCCTTTGATGCCTTTTCATATGTCATCTTAGGCGGTCCCCTTTCTAAACACAACATATAAGCACATTTAAAATTGTCTCACTTAAGTCTCATCTACTGCTCATACTTATCGCTCATCGCAAATAGCTTTGTAAATGCTTGATTTATATTAGCGATGTGCGATAAGTGATGTTGCCTTTGTATCACTCATTGCGGATAGGTTATGAATCTTGAGTTTTGTATTAGCGATGTGTGATGACCCCTTTGGCTCTTTGCATTTTCTTCCATTGCTCATCGCAGATCTGTTATAAATTTTGAGTTTCAAAATAGCGATGAGCAATGCGGTCATGTGTTTCAATTTTCTATCGCTGATTTGAATTGCTCTTGTGAGCGATGTTTTTTGTGCCTTTGAATTTTAGGCAGGTACACGTGGCTTGATCTTATTCCATTTCCTTTCATCTCCTATCACTGATATCATCTAGAATTTGAAATGAAAATCAGCGATACGCGATAGGGAACAAATGTGACCAAAAGGTTTGTGATGATCAAACGACTAAGATTTCATCGCGTCAATGCTCTCATTGATGATGTAAATTTGGGGAAGGAAGGCGAATATGTGATGGGTGATGGAATGTTTGAAGGAATGTTCTCCTCATCACCAAATTTTTGTACCTTGCTGATTTAAATGAAAGAGCATGGACCAGGATGGCGATACATGATGGTTGTCAGATTAAGGATGACTAATGAAATTAAGTGGAAACATAGTAGCTTTCTGAGGTGGTATCGTCATTTTTGAGGCACAAGTTGTAAAATCTAAGAGTGATGCTTGAGGAATTCCATCGATTGTGTTTTAAATCTGAAGGGATCAACAGCCCAGATTCAAAGTTGAGAGGCTAGTTGTCAACTCACTCACATGAAGCTATCTGCGATCATTAATGGCTACACACTCCTAATTGTTCTACTTAATGCAGATCATCTATTGTTTTATCTCACTATTTGTAGTGTTTTAAGAGTTGGAAAATTAGTTTAGAAATGGAGGAAAAGCATGTAAGTTTGGGGTTTTTAAACATCAAGGGGTAAAAATTTTATTAAATCAAGGATAAGTTACAAAGCACGGGCATTAAATGGCCCTATCAATATCAACCAAGTGATCCAATTGATGAGACAAATCTGTGGGGATTTGACCCCGATCCACCAAATTCCAATCATGAATATGATCAGAAGCCCATTTCGCCAAGCAATCAGCAACACCATTCCATTCACGAGGAATATGATTGAAAGTAATATCCTCCAGAGAGGTAGAAAGAGTGAGAATTTGTTCCACAATCAAAGCCAGTTGCCAGCTCACATTATCCAAATACTGTCTTTTCAGTAAGTTCACCACGACCTGGGAGTCAGACGCACATATGATCCTGCACCATCCCAATTGACTGCCCCGCTCCACAGCCAATAAAATGGCCTAAGCCTTCATAAGATTATTCGTATGAATACCCTTATACACAGAGAAAATAAACTGAACATCTCCAGAGCTATCCCGGCCCACCCCCCCAATGCCAGCATGACCAGGATTTCCACGAGAAGAGCCATCCAAGTTGATTTTTAGGACTCCAAGAGGAGGAGGGGTCCATCTTTCCTCCCTATTCACCTTCGAGGTAGGATGGATGCATCTGTTGCACATGAGCTGGCGTTGCGGATGAGGAAGATGAAGACGATTATAGCAACCAACATCATGAGGGTCCACCAGCATAGTCATATCACACTTAGTCGCAATAGTTTCTCCTAAAGAGTGAAGAATTTTCCTCCAAAGGTGAGGAGCCATCAACAACGAATCTTGGAAAATTTGCCTATTCCTCTCCAACCACAGGTTCCAGATAATAAAGGAAGGCCCAAGAGCCCAAGTAGCCTGTAGAAAGGGAGTAGAAATAGGGGCCCTGCCCCATCGTTCCCCAAACTCCACCAAAGAGGGAGCATGCCAGCAGGCTGTATTCCACACCCCCCACCAAAAATGCCAAATCTCCCTGGCATAGGAACATTGAAAGAAGAGATGGGAGACACTCTCTTCACAGCCACAACACAAAACACACATAGAGGGGCCTTGGAAACCACGCTTACATAAATTATCCCAAGTAAGACACCAGTTTTGAGCCACTAACCACATAAAGAAGTTGCACTTGGGCCAAGCCAACTTGTGCCAAACTTGCTTCCACCAAGGGACCTCAATGTTCCCAAACACCTGCCTACCAACCTGCCTATAACCAGCGGCTACAGAGAACTTTCCAGACAAGTCAGAACCATCCCAAGCCAAGACATCAAGACCTCCCAAATAATTACAAGCACGGGAAGCCAGAAGATGGGAAAGCTCAAGCCTATCTCCCACAGACCCTCCAGGTGGCCACTCAGAAGGATGCTTCAAGCAAAAATTGACAACCAAACCACCATGCTACACCACCTTATAATGCTCCACAATATCCCAGCCAGCCACAATAAAAACATCACAAAGGGACTGGAGATGAGGAAAAGAAGAGAGAATAGGAGGGTGACCATCCCAAGAATCTGACCAAAAAAGAGCCTGTGATCCCAAATGACAGATTCAAAAAAGAGCACACTTAATCAACTGCGCCCCCACTTTCAAAGAATGCCAAATCATAGAACCACTCCCTTCCAGAGGATAGCGAGGAACCTCAAAAGAAGTAACACCCCAAAGATATTTATGGTTGAGAATACGAGCCCATAATTGGTGTTGATTGGTACACCAGCGCCAGCAAAGCTTGGCAGCAAGAGCTTTCCCATTCAAAATAACAAAGCGTAAACCAAGACCACCCTCCTACTTTGGTCTACACACCGATTCCCGCTTCACCAGGCTCCATTTTGAAGACAACAAATTATCACTCCAAAGAAATTGATGAGAAAGAGAATCAAATTCCTTAAGGAAATACATAGGAGCCACTTGAACTAAGCACCTGTAGATGGGAAGGGCCTGGATAATTGACTTGAGAAGAGTCACTCTAGCAGCAGTAGACAACCAATGATGAGTCCAATGAGTAACCTTCTGCCTCAGCTTATCAAGCAACAGCTGCCAGGAGGACCTGGGCTGATGACCAACAGCAAGAGGAATACCCAAGTAGACAAAGGGAAGAGACCCAATTTGAAACCACAGAATAGCTGCAATCCGACGCTGGATAGCAAGAGGAGTATTAAAGAAAAATATAAAAGACTTATGCTCATTGATTCTCTGGCCCGAAGCCGCAAGGTAGATGTCCAAAGCTTTCCTGAAGGAATTAGCCTCCCTAATACGATCCATTCTCATAAGAGAGGTATCATCCACAAATTGGAGATGAGAAAGCGTAGGCAAGCCCATCCCCCAGTGCCAGCCATGAATCAAACCATGTGAAACTTGAGAATTAAGAAGACGGCCAAGCCCCTCAGCCAAAATAATAAACAAATAAGGAGAGAGCGGATCTCACTGACGAAGGCCCCTAGTAGCCCCAAAAAGCTCAGAAGGTTCCCCATTCATAATAACCGAAAAGGAGGAAGAAGTTACACAACTCAAAATCCAACTCACCCACTCAGAGGAAAAACCAAAGGCCAACAGAATCTTCTAAAGAAAACTCCATTTAACTCTGTCATAGGCTTTGGCCATATCCAACTTGATAAACATAGACCTTTCCTTAGAGGTGGCCATGGAATGAATGGCTTCAGACACAATCACCACCCCATCCAAAATTTGACGGCCAGCCACAAAGCCACCTTGCTCTTCAGAAATGATCACAGGCAAACAAGATTTAAGCCTTTTAGCAATCAACTTCGTAATAATCTTATACACCACGATACAGAGCGCAATAGGTCTAAAGAGATCAAGTTTGTCAGCACCTTCCTTCTTAGGAATGAGAACTAGAAAAGTAGCATTCAGGGCATGGAGCATCTGCTTACTATGAAGAGACTCCCGAACCACCTCCAACAAATCCAGCTTCATAATATCCCAAAACTCTTGGAAAAACTCAACAGGGAAACCATCAGGGCCAGGAGAATCCCCTTGTTCATCCCAAACACCACCTCCTCCACTTCTGACAAAGTCACAGGGCGAATAAGAGAAGCATTCAACTCATTAGAAATTAAAGAGGGAATGCAATCAAGGACCCTATTTTCATTAGCCTCAGCAGGTAAAGAATCCTCAGTAAACAGATTAGAGTAGAACTGACGAGCCTCTCTAGACAAAGCATGTTGAGCAGAGATTGAAATACCCTCAAAGTTAACAAGAGAATAAATAAAACACTTATTTTGACGAGATTGCATAGAATGATGGAAAAAAGTTGTATTCCTATCACCCTCTTGAAGCCAATCAATCGGAGCCTTTTGTTTCCAAAAAATCTCCTCACAAAGCTCCCACTCCTCCACCAATTTGAGAGCTTGGGATTCAGCATGCCCAAGAGCCTCTGAGAAGCCCAAATCCTAAATTTGGCGAGTAATAACAGCAAGGTGATCCAATGCTTCCCTTTTCCTAGCCCGAAAATTACCAAAACACAACCTATTCCATCGCTTAAGATGAAACTTCACAAATTGCAACTTCTTAACCAGGGAATACATAGCAGTACCATACGTAGGGGTGCCATCCTGCCACCACTGAGCCACCAGATCACCCAAAGACGGATCACACAACCACATAAGCTAGAATTTGAAAGGAGGATTCTTAGGATTTGGAAAAGCAGAAGTCAAAAACTTAATTGGCCAATGATCAGAGCCACACCAATCAAGAATCTCAGAGCAAATGACCATGCTACCTCTAACCCAAGAATAAGAAACTAGAAAATGGTCAAGCCACTGGGAAATCACTTTAGGCCCACTCCGTCTATTATTCCAAGTGAATATGCCATTAGAGGGTTTTACATCCATCAGAGCAAGAGAGACCACATTAGTCCAAAACAGATCTAAAGCAGGACCAAGTCTAGGCAGCCCTCCCCTTTTCTCCTCCAAACTCAACACAGCATTGAAATCACCAACTAAGATCCAAGGCAAAAAGGGAGCACAGGACCTAACATACTTGATATGAGCCCAAAGCTGGATCTTACCACGGATGTCAATCGGGGCATAAACATTACTAACCAAAATAGTCTCACCATAATCCAAAACTGAAGCCACCACAGAAATAGCATACATGCTTGAAATCCACCAACAAGGAACAACCTTACGAGGATCCCAAAAAAGAGCCAGACCCCCAGAGGTTCCCCTAGACCCAATACACTGACACTGACCAGAAAACCAAATACGAGGGGCATGATGAAGCATGAGGTCCACTTGAAGCTTAGTTTCCTGAACACAAAAGATATCAGGAGAATGAACAATAATCAAATCTTGAATAGCCTTTTGACGGGAGGTGCTATTCAACCCCCTTGCATTCCATGAGAGAATAATCATGAGGAAGGTTGAGAGAAGTGGGCCTCAAGGGTCTTAATAGCACCAGATTCAACCAATAGATCCCCAGTAGATTTAAGCTTGTCTGCATCCTTCTTCCGTCCAGCTTTCGAAGAAATTTCAAAATGCCCCTTCTTGAGAGGGCGTTGCAGCACCTTCAAAGCAGGATATGATCCCCAACCTTTACCTGAAGAAAACACTGCCTTAGCTAAATCTGCTAATACAATATCATCTTCCACATCTACAGAGGCCCTAGGAAGCTCTGACATCCCCTGCTCCAATGCCGGAGAAATATTTTGAACAACGATTGCTTGCTCCAGCCCTGTATCCATCCCTACATCCATACCAGTGGCCCCAGAAGAAAGCTCAACAAGAATCCCTTCCTCCAAAGACTGATTGTCTAGGACCTCAAATCGATTGAAACCCTGATCACTCTGTCTATCCTTATAGGCCCACTTTTGACCCCTCCCTCTATTTCTCTGCTTAACAGGGATAAAGCCATCCTTATCAGGCCCGCCCTCAACCACAGACTCCTTACCTTTATCCCCCTTCTCCACTGAAGGCCCAGAAGAAGGGGAAGAGGATACCCCTGAAGCTTTAGGTGCTCGAGGACACTGGCGTTGAAGGTGTCCATACTCATGACAAAAACGGCAACGAAAAGGAAGGGATTCATAATCAAGCAGTTGAATCCACGAGGTAGAGCCCAAACAAATTTCCAGAGAATCTGGCAAAGGGTTATTTAAATCAATTTCAACACAAATACGAGCATAAGAGAATACCTTTTTATCCAAAGTATTCTAAGCAATGGCAGTCGGCTTCCCCAACAAGGCAGCAATCTGGTGCAAAATATCCTCCCTCCAAAATTCCAACGGCAGCCATGGAAGACGGACCCACACAGGGACCCGTGTAGGAAGATCCTCTATTGCATTAAAACCTCCATGCCAGGGCTTAATGAACAAGCCAACATGATTGTAAAAATATGGCCCTCCCTCAAAAACACGATTACGATCTGAGATGCATGAAAAATCAACCAAGAAATAACCATTTGCAGCCACCAAAAGATCGAAGTCACCTTCAACCTGCCAGGTCCGACAGATCCAAGCCTCTAAAGCCAAGAGAGGGACACGAATACCCAAGAACTTACAAATCAAAACATGCTGGCTCCAATAAGCTATGTCCTCCTGAACTGATTCACGAGAGATAACCATAACAGGGCGATCTTGACTCTGCGGAAAGCATCCGTTTACTTTTTTGAGCTTAGAGCTCTCTCCCACAAAGGACGAATCCACCTTTTGTGCATGCATGGCTACCGAAAAATTCTAAGAAGGCTTTGGCCCAGCAAGCACCAAACTTTTGGGGACCTCTTCCATACCTCCACACCGAAACCCAGCACTCAACCCACACTGAAACCCCCACTCTAAGCCCACACCGCTTCCACCTCCCACTTCCCTCACACCACACAGCTCCAAACCCCCGCACCAAACACCACACAACCCCCAATGCAGCAGACTCAAAGCCCCGGCCTGTTACAGGCTGCGGGCAACCAGCAGCAACAGGGTCCTTATACAGTCCACAAAATTTCAATTTTACAGTACATTGTTCAGCTCCTGTAAGTTTGTGGTTTTTAATTGCATAGGTATTGAAGCCATTGTCCTGGGTAAGTTGGTTTTTTGCATGTGCCCTATTCCAATTATGCATTAGTTGGCTTGCGAGTTTCAATTTCCTGGGGTAGTAAGAATTTTAATTACTTGCAACTATCATTTGGGTTGGTGGAAATTGTGTGGGTTTGAGAGTTATTTTCGGAAAATTCACTCTTGGGGTATAGGCTGGTGAGTTTTTTCTGCAAAGTGAGGATTGCTAGTTCTTGTCCTATTTGTTGCAAAATGAGTAAGCCTAGTGGGTTGACTCAACTAGTTAGATGGTCTAGAAGACTAAGTCTACTTGAGTCTCAAGATGATGCTCCTAGGAGTGAAAAAGACACACCAAGACCTCCTACAGCACCAAGGGAGAAGAAGAAAGCCCATGGGAAGGTTGTGTAGGGTGTCATTAGGAGCACCTATAATTTGAGGAGCAAGGTTGTTTTAGAAGAATTGGTCAAGTTTAGAAAGAAAGAATCAATTAAGCATGTGAGGAAAGCGAAGAGGAAGAACAAGTATCACAAGGCTTATGACTTTTAAATGGGATGACACAACTCTCCCATAGAGGTTTCTGATAGCCCTTCGAGCGATGAAGGAGATACTGGCCCAAATTATGGCCATTACCTTCTTCCTCTGGTACCATATGAGGATTCTAATGAGGAAGGAGTAGTGGCTCCTCCAGTTTCAGCTCGAACATAGAGCAGGTGGGCATACTCTAATGCTAACGAATTAGAGTAGCACCTCGGTTCTATTTTTGTTTTTGATGACACCATGGCCACTACAACGGAATCATCCTTTTCAACAGGTATATGGTTTTTTGTCTCTGGTGCTGACTTGGAAACCTTTTTGGCCAGTGTAAGGGAGAGGTGTTGGACACTGTTGTTTCGATGGCAAGTATTCCTTTTCTGGTTAGTATGTGAGTTTTTACCTTGGGTGTTAATGGAGAATCTTCTTTGATCGACGTGGATGAGGAGCTTTGGAGCTACTACAACAACGAACGAGACCTTTTGGAAGGCTATATGGTCTTCTTCAACAAACTTTATGGAATTTTATCTTTTTCTTTTCCCCCCATTTTGCAACGAACAAATATATCTATCTGGGGAATCTCTGAAATTAAAGTGAAATTAACTGTCAAATGAAATGTGGTTGTAATTGTAATTTGGCTTGATGCTTGTCACTCCCATATCTCTATAAATGGGATTTTAGGGCTGATTATGAAGAGGTTGGTTGGTTGTTCTAGAATTGGTCATACAAAGAATTGTAGAGGATACTAAACATTTTAGTGTTGTCTTAGGTTCGAGTCTGCGAATATGCGAATGTAATCTTGATGGTAATATTGACAGTATAAAACAAAATAGTGCAAGTTCTGCACCATTTTCTCTCCTATGTATTGGTTTTATAAGCTATGAATAATATATTCAAGGGTTATCTTATTTGTCTCTGTTGATTTCCAATGGATGTATGGTTTTATTCTTGCTTGTTAATTCAAATAATTGATGTAAATGCTTGAATAGATCTATAGGTTTATATTAAATTGAGTGATAGGATGCTAGTAAGAAGTGATGGTGGAGATATAATGTTGAAATGTTCTAATGCAGTGTTCTCAAAGCTTTAAATAATGCCATGAGTGAAAGTTGCTATCAAGTTATGTAGATGTTAGAATTGACTTTGTTCCAAGGATGAGGCACTAGTTTAAGTGAGGTAATTATGTTGTATTTTGTTGATCTAATCAGTAACAAAGTATTCATTAAATCGATTTCTACAAATGGGTCTCAATTATGTTATGCTTTACTATTCTCATGCTTCGAATATGAATTGTTATCAAGAAGCAGCCAACTTCTATGATATGTTTTGTTAGTTGAGCCTCTATATGAGAACTATCTATCTGTTGCAATGTTCTTAATCAAATGAAAGATGAATATCCTATAAACATAATAGGGATTACCCTCCTAGGTTTCACAAAGCCCGAAAAGTGGAAGCAGAGGTTTAGCAACCATTTACTTGTTTGTTGGCAAATCCTTACCCTTGCTAGTCATTGGATTCTAGCAGGTTCATAGGTAAGTGGTAAGATCAAGTTTAGTTCTAAAAAATTAATTAGCAAAGCCATTGTAAATTATGAGGATAAGATGGTGAGCTATCTGGATGACTATGGGTACCTAGTTGAGATACATGGGATACAAAAACCCTTAGAGCTTAGGAAAATTTAAACTATGCAACTTAAGAGGGCTCAAAGGAAGAGTTGTCATTTATGATGTGCATGTCAGTGAGTCTAACAATGAGAAACCATACCTTGGTGATTATCTAATTCTTAGGGTATTTCAAGACGTGTTTCCTAAAGATCTCACTGAGATGCCTTTGAATCAAGAATTTGATTTCTCCATTGATATAGTGCCATGATTTGAGCCTCATTCTAAGGCTCCACACAGAATGACCACCACTAATCTTTATGAATTGAAGGCCTAGTTATAAGAGTTGTTGCATAAAGGGCTCATTAGACCCAGTGTGTCACCATGGGGAGCACCTGTTATCTTTGTGAAAAATAAGGATGGAACTTTGCATCTATGTATTGATTATCGAATGTTGAACAAGGCGACTATCAAGAATCAATATCATGTCATGTCCCTTTTTCCAAAAATAGAACTTACTAAAAATAGTAAGTTTCCATTATCCAAAAATAGTAAGTCAAAGGTATCAAGACAACATTGGAATATAATATTATTTAATACTTATATTGCCTTGGTGCAATTTTTATCTAAAGGTAAATAAATATTAATTATTTAGTGGTGCCAACACAAGTGGTTCTTGATTTTTGGAAAAAAAGCAATTTAACCTCATGTAAGTGCCTCAAAAAATACATTTTGAGTTGTCAAAAGATGTTTGTAAGTGGTATAATATGAAAGGATAAGTTTAGAGGTGTTATAATGCATTTTATGAATTTTGTAAGTGCCTAAATTTGGGGAGGAATATTTGGACTTGAATCCAATGTTTGGTAGAAGTTTCCAAATGATCAAGAGTCTATAAATATTGGTCATTTTCCATGTAGAAGGATCTTTATGCATTTTACAGGTTTATGCTTTCTTCTTTAGAGGCTAAGAAACCATTGAACGAGTAATATTCTAGGTTGATAAACCAGGGAGATAGATACTTGTAGGTAGTGTATTTACAGGTCTCCAGTGGTAATTTCATCCAAAAGTTGCAGTAGTGTTGAATGTTCAAGTTTTGGGTGTCCATTTTTTCAAACAATTGGCAAGAGAAGTGTAGTTTGGTTTGTTTAGTGACTTTTATTATATTAGTTTGGTTTGTTGTTAGTAGAAAATATATGTGCATCTAGAATATTATTCTTTTGTACTTTTTTTTTCCAGAACAACAACTTTTATTTTTGAGTTGTTTGTTGTGATTTGGGTTTCAGCAATAGCTTCCAGTTTGTAGTTTCTTTTGGGTTTGGTGCAGCAGTTGTGTATTGCTATTGGTTGTTATTACTAGTAGAAAATTGATGCAAAATCCATGTTCAAATTTGTATTGGAATATTCAATATTAGTTTCTATTTATTTAATATCAATTTGGGGTGATTTAACGCTTTTTCTCTCATACCCGATTTGCTCATTTCTAAGTTTTTTGGTAGAAATAAAATTTCTGATTTAAAGCTGATTTTTTTATGAGGGAAATTATAGTGGTATCAAAGCCATGATATTTCCAGCCTGAGGATTTGATCCTATTTTTCAAAAAGGAAGAGGATTTTAAACATGGTTGATGTTGGTGATCCTATGGAAGATTTGGCAAGAGAACTAGCAGCCATTAGAGAAACCTATGTCAATCAAGATGAAGGATTTAGAATTTCAGTCCCATATAGTGATTATGTCACTCGAATGAAAAGGTTGTTAGCTACAAAGGGCTACAAACATCACCCAAGACATAGTAGAATGGAAATTGTAAAACCTTCAGCACCAACTTTTGATGGGTCGGACAAGATCTTAGTCAAAGCATGGTTATTCGAGATGCAAGACTGCTATTATTCTAGTTCCATGGAGGAGAAATTTTCCATTCAGTATGCGATCTTGCACCTTGAAGGAGTTGCTCATGATTGGTGATACCAAGGTATAAATACCCAAGATCACATTCAAGTAAATTCATTTGATGAATTTTGTAAAAAGGTTGATTGATAGAATTGAAGACAAAAGGTTGAAAGATGATAAAAAAAACTTGAGATGATGATAGAAACAATTGAGACACAAATTCAAGATATGGAGGAGATGGTGGTGATGTAGCATAAAGAAAAATAATATTTTCAAAAAGAAGAGAGAGTTTAACCAGATGCACTCCAAGCCATAGTAGTTAAAGGTAACAATTATTTAATTAAAGAAAATATTTCAATGCTTTCTAGTGAGCTTCCATTTTAGGAAAATGTAAGTATGGAAAATGAGCTAGTGCCAAGTGAGGATGGTCAATATGATGGATCTATTGTTGGAAATGATTACATGATGGATTCTATAGCTCAACCTTATCCTACTAATGATCTTTATTATGAGAGTGATAGTTTTATTGTGAATTTCTTGAAAACTCCTAAATCAACAAAGAAAGATTTTAGTTCAAGGAAATTGGAGCATGAATCTCTCAAAAAGGAAATAACACATGATAAGCACAATGAATACTTTCACCTTGATTGCAACAATCAACCCACTTTTACTTGGGACCCACGTGTGCCAGCACCTAAGCATGTTAAGGGTGTATTTTGGAATGAATATCCCTTTCATTTCTATATTATTTCAGTTTCATCTTAAGAGTTATGCGAGGAGGATAACATTGAGGAAGCTAAAGCTAAAAGGTATGGTGATGATGTTGAATACAAATCAGATTTTTTATTGTTTAGTTTTGATTCTAACCCAAAATATAGCAGCCTTGATGTTGATCAAAGACACATAAGCCTTGGTTGTGAGCATAAACACAGTAGCCTTGTTTTCCATAAAATGGGTAAAGGAGAAGTTCATGAGGATTGGGACAGCCATGGTGTTGTTGGTGACAAAGTAGTGCAGAAAATGCATGATGGAGAATGCAATTTTAATTAGATACAACCACTAAGGAGATTAAAAATATCGATACCAAAATATTGGGTATGTAATGCATTCTACTCTTCGAGTATTCAAATAGTTATGTGTGTGCAATGGTTGCATTCCATGTGTGAGTTTCTACATAATCATCATTTTAGAATAATAAATAAAACATGTGAAGGGAAAAATATGGTTTTTGAAGGAATATTCAAGGAAACAATGGGATTAGACACATAACTGAAGACTTCTTGCGGGAGACAGGTTTCATGGATAATTAGACTTTTGGTGATGGAGGATATGCATGCTATCACATTTTATGGTAAGGATTATAGTCTTCATTTTGATTTTTAGGTGTTTTCAAATTAGCATAGCATATTTTTTAGTATCATGTTCCCAGGAATACCCTTGGATAGAGGAATCCAACATGTCATAGAGTTGGAAGCCATGTGGAAGAATGATGCCACATATCTTAACCAAGACAATGGCATTCAAGGCTTTCAGGAGGATGCAACAAAATAATCTTTGGAAGGGATTGAAAAGGTAAACTGTTGGAATTATGGGAGCCTAGAAACATGAGCATGAAGTGTATATGGGTTGATTTGGTTGTTCTAGTGTTTTCATTGATGTCAACATTGTGGCAACCTTGTGGGAAGCATAATTGGTTTACTGGAAGTTGATCTATATCGAAAGTGTTCTTTACTGATAATGTTATGGTCTAGTGCGTTGGTTTTTGAGTCTGAAATTCACCACAAGAAGAGATATGACTCTGATCTCTTAATATTATTATCATGACTCATTCATACAACTATATCCACGATCTTGAGAAGTTTTATGTTGTGTATAGAAAGTTATCAATGGCAGAGTTCAACTCTATACACTATAGTTGTTTCTATGTTCAATATATCAGTATGGGAGACTCCACATTTTCTTAAGTAGAAAATTTTGATGTTGCGGTTCTAATGGTAGTCTCTCTGATGTTAATGTGATGAGAAACTGAAGTAATATCATATCTAGAAGATGTTTACTTTGAGAAGTGTGTGATGGTTTGGAATTTTTGTGTTTAGGTCTTATTCTTGGCCAACCTAATATATGACATGTATTAAGAAGATTAATTATACTTTGTGAATGTTAGTTGGATCCCTTGTAGATCTAAGCCAACTTGAAATGACACACCACATGGATAAAAATATGTTTTAAATCTTATATGGTGTTGACAAGAGCCATTTTTTGGATAGGTTTGTTTACATCTAATTAGGTCGACCTAATTGATGTCTGAGACATACTTGTATATATATGAGACCTTTTGGAGTAGAATGTGATGGAGATATTGTGAGATTTTTGTGAAGTGGTGTGAAGAATATTGAGAATGTGCGAGCTTAAATGATTCATCAGATGTGAGTAATGTATTGTGAGAGAAGTCAAAGATCAAAGTAGAATTGTTATGCAACTGCTAAGTAGGGTCATACTTTACATTCAAAGCCTCATTGGAACTGAACTCAGCACATATAAGGTGTATTCCATCAATTCATACTTTTTGTAGTTAGCCATTCTTTTTGTATCTTGGCGGTTAGCCATTTCATTTTGTATTTTGGTTGTGAGCCTTTTTAAGGACAATGAGTCGAGGCAGTGAGCCCTGTAATATTCTATATCCAAATATATTATATTGTGAGCTAATCCTCACCGTGGTTTTTCCCACTTTGGGTTTTCCATGTAAAAGTCTGGTGTTAATGTTTTTTTTGGTGTCATGTTCATTTCAATGTCTTCATTCTTGTTTGCAGTTATATGTGCTTTAATAATTGGGTGGTTTACAGTTGAATGGTTTAATAGAATACTAATTTACCCCCCCCCCTCTCAGTATTATGGATAATCAACATAAATAAATCATGTCATGTGCTTTTTATTTCAAATCCATTTGTGGAAGGATATGATAATTTAGAGGATGATATTTTGGCTTCCTTAACACAAATTATGGGCTCTATTCAATTTGAGAGCATGAAGTTGACATTATGCTACACTATGTGTTTATGAGGAGTTACAAGATGTCTCCATTAAGGGATATTCACATGAGAAGGTACAATAGTGGAAGCAACTCAAGTGATTTTAATATCATGCATCTCAGTGGCCCATGTGTAATACTTTCAATTCAAACAAAAAAAGAAGCTGCAACATTGATGGGAAGAACACAAGAAGCTTGGGTTAAGTTTGTGAAGGTGTCCCTATCATGCTATGTACTTTTCATTTCAAATTTATTACCTAATTTTTCTATGGGATATGATGCAATAAATGGAGTTGTTATGGTTATTTTTCAAAGAAGGAGCTCCATGAAGTTTGAAAGTATGGAGAGCGAAGTTTCAAGAAATGGTTTCAATTCTTCTCCAAACCATTTAGGATGTTGAAGAAAATAATCTATGGGTTGTTGATTTTGAAGAATTTTAAAGGTGTGTAGATATTGGTGAAGATATTTTCAAACCTCACATGGCTTTCCACTAATTCAACATTAGACATACTAATGACTGTTGCTTAGGTTTGTCATTTTGGTAGTTGTTACATCAATTGCATGTTGCTGATTTCAATAAATTCAGTTATGAATAACTATAGATTAGTGTGTTTGGGGGAAGAATCCTTACTTGATGATGTTAGAAAAAGGTCTAAAATATTGGAGAGCACTAATTCACCTATCATAAAACTTATTTGGAGAAGATACAAGGAAGTTGTTCTTGTAGTGTAGTGTGTGTGTGTTGTCTACAGGTATCCTATGAAGTTGTGTGAAGATTTATGATTTGGTGTATTGGGGAGTGTGTTGTTGTAGATCAATTTTATGATTTGGTAAATCATTTCCTAATGTTATTTTCCCAATTCATATCAACTTTAGAAGTTGTGGCTTTGTTTTTTCAGTTTGGAGTAGAACAATATTGGCAATATCGTGTGATTTGGAGATTCTATGAGTATTTGATAGGATTTGTATGTATTGGGGATTATAATATGTTGTTTGCTTGGGTGTACCTGAAAATTTATGGTATTCCTTGGAAAAATATTTAGAGTGATAAGTCACATAAATGGGGTGATAAGTTTGTGCTTGTAGATAGTCTCATAAAGAACAACAATTTCAGTATAGATGGATTGTTGCTTGCAAACTCAAACTTGGAAGGATTATTCTATGTATGTTTTTGTTGTATGATGCTAATTTCCACTCCTCTACTACACTTTTTCTATCTCAATTCAGTCCATGAATTTGAAAGTAATATCTCTCAAGTTGAGGTAAAGTATGGGCTTCCTGCACTGAATATTTCAGTATTGTGGAGGTAAGAAAAGTGTCTATTTCCCAATTTCATTTTTTATGTATTAGTGAGTGCATTCAATCATATATCAGACCTACAAGCAGAAAAAATCATATTTGTATCATTGGGAGAAGGTTCAAAAGTTACAGGATTGATTCATCACATGGTAGTGCATTTGGAAAGCTTACTAAACCTTTATGGGAAGATGAGTTTCAATTAGAGTATGAGAATGAATGCATCATTTAATTACACATACAAGAGCTTATATTATATATTTATTTTTTTGGATTCATAGCATCGGAACAAAGGAATTTGAGTCCTCATTTTTGCACAATACTCTTTGGCAAAGATTGCAACTCTTCACAGGTACAAGATTAGGACTTAATATTCATTTTGACATGTTTTATCATTGTGGAAAAAGGATTCTAGAGCATTATGGTTGTAATTGCTTGAGGGAAAGTAATTTTTGGAAGGGAGGACTTTTCATGTCCCTTTTTCAAAAATAGAACTTACTAAAAATAGTAAGTTTCCATTATCCAAAAATAGTAAGTCAGAGGTATCAAGACAACATTGGAATATAATATTATTTAATACTTATATTGCCCTAGTGCAATTTTTTTCTAAAGAAAAAATAAATATTAATTATTTAGTGGTGCCAACATAGGTGGGTCGTGAATTTTGGAAAAAAAACACTTTAACCTCATGTAAGTGCCTCAAAAAATGCATTTTGAGTTGTCAAAAGATGCCTTGTAAGTGGTATAATATGAAAGGATAAGTTTAGAGGTGTTATAATGCATTTTATAACTTTTGTAAGTTCCTAAATTTGAGGAGGAATATTTGGACGTGAATCTAATGTTTGGTAGAAGTTTCTAGATGACCAAGAGTCTATAAATATTGGTCATTTTGCATGTAGAAGGATCTTTATACATTTTACAGGTTTATGCTTTCTTCTTTAGAGGCTGAGAAACCATTGAAGGAGTAATCTTCCAGGCTGATAATTTGAGGAGATAGAGACTTGCAAGCAACGTGTTTATAGGACTCCAGTGGAAATTTCATCCAGAAAGTTGCAGCAGTGCTGAATGTTCAAGTTTTGGGTGTGCATTTGATCAAACAATTGGTAGGAGAAGTGTAGTTTGGTTTGTTTAGTGACTTTTATTATATCAGTTTAGTTTTTTGTTGTTAGAAAAAAATATATGTGCATCTAGAACATTATTCTCATGTGCTTTGTCTTCTAGAACAACAACTTTTATTTTGGAGGTGTTTGTTGTGATTTGGGTTTCAACAGTAGCTTTCAGTTTGTAGTTTCTTTTGGGTTTGGTGCAACAGTTGTGAATTGCTATTGGTTGTTATTACCAATAGAAAATTGATGCAAATTCCATGTACAAATCTATATTGGACATTCAACATCATTTTCTATTGATTTAATATTAATTTGGGGTGATTTAATGCTTTTTCTCTCATAGGTCTGATTTGCTCATTTCTAAGTTTTTTTGGTAGAAATATTTTTTTTGATTTAAAGCTAATTTTTTTATGAGGGACATTACATATCCCCTTTTGAGGATCGATGAATTATTTGATCAGATGAAGGGAGCTATAGTATTCTCAAAAATAGATCTTAGATCTGGTTACCATCAGTTGAGGATAAAGGAGCAATATATTCCAAAGACGACCTTCCAAACTCAATATGGACATTACGAGTTCACCATTGTACCATTTGGGTTGACCAATGCACCCATAGCTTTCATGAATCTTATGAACAGTGTGTTCTGGGACTATTTGGATGATTTTTTCCTAATATTTATTGATGAAATTTTGGTTTACTCCAAGTCTATTGAGGAACATGATCGACACTTGAGGATAGTTTTATGGCTTCTGAGGGAAAATAAGTTTTTTGGAAAGCTATCCAAGTGCTTGTTTTATCAAGACAGGGTGCACTACCTAGTCCACATTATCTCAACTAAGGGAGTCTCTATGGATCCTGAGAATATAAAAGCAGTTGTGGAATGGTTAGTGCCTTAGAGTGTGACAAAGGTGTGAAGCTTTATGGGCCTTATCGGATATTACAAAAAAATTATGCAAGGGTTTTCTAAGATTGCAACCTTGATAACATCTCTCCAAAAGAAAGGAAAGAGCTTTGAGTGGACCAAGAAGTGTGAATAGGCTTTCTAAATCTTGAAGGAGAAGCTCACGACAACCCTAGTGTTGACTATACCTGATCCCAATGGTCAATTCTTAGTGATCACGGATGCTTCGGGAGATGGTGTAGGAGCAGTGTTAATGCAAGATGGGCAAGTGGTGGCATATGAATTAAGGAAGTTGAAATAACATGAAGTAAACTACACACCACATGATCTAGAACTAGCAACCATAGTGCATACCCTACATATGTGGAGACATTATCTTTTGAGAAATTTTTTTGAGCTCAAAACGGATCATTTAGGATTGAGATACATTTTCACTCAACCCAACCTCAATGCATGACAAAGGAGATGGCTAGAATTCCTTAGTGAGATGACTTCGAAATTGAGTATATAAAAGGAAAGGAAAATATAGTGGTAGATGCTCTTAGTAGAAGAAGACATTTGGTAGACATGACCTCTATGAGATCTAATCTGAGGCAGTAGGTGATGTAACACTTCCAAGGTGATGAACATTATGAAAGGGTGAAAAAGTCTATAAAATAAAATCCATCAGACAATCGATTCGATGGGTATGAGTTTGAATCAAATGGTATATTAAGATATCAGAGGTGGATGTATATTCTAGATTCTAGAGAGCTTAGGAAGCTGGTCCTAGAAGAAGTCCACAATGCACCATATTCAGGACACCTCGGAGTTACAAAGATGATCACAGAGTTGAAAACATTGTATTATTGGCCAAGACTCATGAAGGACATAGTAGAATATGTAGCTAGGTTCTTGGAGTGTCAGTGAGTTAAGGTTGAACTTGTGCATCCAACAAGGCTCCTTTACCCTCATGATATACCTGAGTACAAGTGGCAAGTGATCAATATGGACTTTGTATAGGGGTTACCTTTGAGTAAGAACAAAGATGATGTCATTTTAGTA
The DNA here is from genome assembly GCA_007258455.2 of Sequoia sempervirens. NCBI lineage: Eukaryota > Viridiplantae > Streptophyta > Pinopsida > Cupressales > Cupressaceae > Sequoia > Sequoia sempervirens. Next base: position 307,574,114 of record VDFB02271358.1, read on the forward strand.
GTAATTGATAAGTTGACTAAGGTGGCACATTTTATTCTAGGGAACCCTAAGGATGGATCATTGACCTTGGCCAAGAAATTTTTCCAAGAGATCTTTCGCTTACATGGAGTGCCAAAAACCATTATATCTAATAGAGATACATAGATGACATCAAGGTTTTGGACAACCTTGAACGCAACATTGGGAACTAAGCTAAATTTTAGTTCAACCTATCATCCTCAGTCCGATAGTCAAACTAAGAGAGTGAATTGGCTAGTAGAATTTTTCCTTTAGATGTATTGTATGGATCAATAATATAAATGGGAAGAGTATCCAACACTGGTAGAATTTGCTTATAACAACTCCCATCATGCACCCTTAGGTATGGTACCTTTTGAGGCCCTATATGGGTGAAAGTTTTGTACTCCCATCAGTTGGGATAGGTTGGAAGACAAGATCATAGTGGGTCCTAAAATGATAAAAGAGATGGAAGAGCAAATGAGACTTATCAAGAGTAGACTGAAGGAGGCGGCAAATAGACAAAAGAGCTATGCTGACAAAAATAGAACCTTTAGACAATTTACAGTCGAGGATAAAGTCTTTATAAGAATCAGATCGCATAAGAGCTCTATAACCTTTGGGAAATCATCCAAGTTGGCTCTGAGAAACATGGGCCCATTTTATGTGTTAGAAGTAATCAACCCGATTGCATACAGACTTGCTCTATCATTTGCTCTAGCTTGACTCTATAATGTGTTTCATGTTTCTTTGCTTAAACCATACCACCTAGATACATATCGTATACTTTATTGGCATTCTTTATAGGTGGAGGATCCAAGAGTGGTTCTATTGGAGCCCATTAGAATTTTGGATAGATGTAACGTTAAGTTGTGAAACAGAGACATTGTTCAATATAAGGTTCAATGGGACTAGTATTCTGAGCACAGTGCTACATGGGAGAATGCAGAGGAAATAGAATGCTCATTTCATCATTTTCTTTCTTAGATAGACTATTGATGATTTGCTACATATTGTTGCTTAAATTTTGGATTTGTATGTTATGATGTTTTGGCTTGAAAACGGTATGATTTGATGAACATATGTGATTCAATTTTGTTAATTTGACATCGGGACAATGTCTCTTCCTAGTGGGGAAGAATTTCATATCTCAATTTTCTTACTTCCATTTGATAATGTTAAGTTAATTGAAAATTGGATAACACAATATATATCAATTATTATTTATGAATTTGAAAAATGCAAATATATGCAAATTATTTATTTTGCAAATTTTATGATTTAAAAGAATTATTTTACAATGTTTATCGGTTAAAGATTACTGATAAAGTTGGCAAGTGCAAGAACATGTGTGTGCAGTAATAGGTTGAAGAACAAAAACTTGGTTGACGTAGGAATCCTTAGCCAAATGACGAAAAGTAGGCAAGATTGGAATTTGGAATCTCACCCACCATAGTAGGACATGACATGTGCATTTGTTATTACAATTGATGGTTAACATTCTTACTTGAATGGAAAATGTGATTGGTTAAATGGACAAACCTATTTATCTCATTGCTTTTTTTACCATGTTTATTTCAAAGTTAAATGGAAATGTGTCTCATTTGCATATAACTACCATGAAAAGAACAAATATGTTATTCATCTTTTCAAAATAACATAACTACAATCTGAAACATATGGGAATAATGATAATAAACAATGTTCAAATATTTTCCCCATCACATTTAAAGAAGGTCGATTTCCTTCTAGAATAGAAAGGTGGTAAGCAATGCTCAGATAATGGGGGAAGTGGGCAGCTAAGAGAGGGTGGCATGGAGAAATTAAAAACACTCCAAAAATAGCTCATGTAATGAATGGACAAGGTGTGGGTGGATTTGAATATAGAAGGGGAAATCAAACAAAAAGCATCAGAGGATTTTTGGGGAAAAAGGTAGAGGAAAGAAAGACACAAAAGGAGGAAAAAAGGGAGTTGCTATTTCTATTTGAATTAGAAGCCAAGATGACTACGTGCAATTCACAAAGGTAACCTGATTTACCATTAGATTTTTTCTATCATGAGTTGAGTAATTTTCTCTCGAGTGCTCAATGGGTATCAATTTCCATAATGATATTCTTGTTTTTCTTTACCATTGTAATTCATGGTCTTTATTTATCATAATATGTTTTTTTTTATGTTGCTCTATGAAGCCCCATTTTGAGGAGAAAATACCCAACGACCCCCTTGATGTGTTATAAGATCGACATGCCATGCACGATTGAAGCAAGGGTGGCGGTCGGGCTCTAGCCTGCGGGTTACCAAAATCTATCAATATTTTATTGTGTTTTTTTGTGTAGAAATCACCATATGAGGTGATATTCACTTTAGATTTTGTGCACTATGTATTCATTCAAGAATCTGTCAAATGTTGTAGAGGTTGAATGGTAGGAACCATTCAAAGATGTGGATCAGCTCCAAATTATTCCTATCATTCTACACCATGTGAATATGCCATGAGCGACATTGTCACCATCATTGGAGTTTCCAAAGAACGATGCTCCTCGCTCTGTTAATTCTTCAAGCACCAATATTTTTCACCAAACTAGTGGTGAGCTTGTAGCCACCGAGACTGGAATTTTGTTGATGTATATGTAAAGGGAAATGACTATGTGTCATCCCATCATGGTATCAAGGTTGAACAACCCTATTATGTTTGTTAATATGTGGGTTTATAATGCCTGATTATTTATTGTGGGATTATCACTAAAAGATGGTGCATGCAAATATAATATGTCGCTACAGTATATGTTTCCCTTAAAAGGTCAAGGGGTTTTGAAACCCTCGCAATGTTTAAATTGAACTTCTCTCCATTGATAGGGTGTGCATATATGTATATGTGTGTGTGTGTGAATGTATATATATATGTATGCATACACACCCAAATGCTCATGTGTCAAGCCATCACAGTTTCAATGGCTTTATGCATTTATGTTTCACAGGTCAAGAGCCCCTCAGGTATGAGGATTGATAGCCATAAACGAATCTTTAATGGGAATATATGTTTGCATGCTTATCATTTGATATCATGTATCAACCCCAAGACTTTTGGTTATTCGAACACCAAGATGTGTGAGAAGAATGACTTAAAATTTTGTGTAATATCCTTTAGATTTTATTTGATTTTATTAGTAGTAATGAATGTGGAATAAGCTGAATGGTATAATGATGTTATGATTTTCACTAATTTGGAACAAAACAAAATAATTATCAGAAAGCCAAAAAGTCTAAAATTGTAAACAAATTGACTCCTTGTTTGAATATCTTAAACTAGAGAATTGAAATTTTTGGAACCTAGAGAAACTATTGAAACTATTGAAAATTGATGAACATATGCTCTTTTATTTCTCTCATTGTGAATTGAAAACCATCATTATTGTATGATCAAAGTTGTTTATCTGATCAGAGTAATGTTCATTATGATTAGAGAGTAGTATTCCTTATAGATTGGAAACTTGTTTTAGAACTTAAGAATGTATATGCATATTTCCAACTATGATTACTTTCAGGCACATATACAACCTACATAAATGCTTCATTTATGCACATGCATACATGTGGTATACCTTTTTATATCATCTTTACTTTACTCATTTTAGTATGACTGTTTTAATTTTATTTGTAAAGAACATAATTGTATAAATGGAACAGTGTTGAGATGTAATATGGAACTTAGGAAAACTAGATATATGATGAATAAGATGAATTGGATATACCAAATTATTTATGGTTTACTTGCTTGATGACTGATGGAATGGAATGATACAAGAGTACTATGATAGACTATTGCACACTATAATTTGATGCTAGTAGATGGTCTAGAGGGAGGGATACCCCTTTGATATGATGAGATTTTCTTCCAGGAATGGGTGCTAGAGAGTGTAGATTTGCTTTTCCAAATCCAACTTGAGCTTCATTCTATGCAAGATGAACTTGGCCAAGCTTTAGTCATTTTAATTATTATTACGAAACAAGACTATTAATATTTATCCTCTCTCTATTATTTCATTTATTACCTAACATGGAACTTGCATATTCTAACAGTAGATAGAAATGCATGTAGTTAGGCACACATAGATTCCACCTTGCAAATTGTATCTCTTGCTAAGTTTTTTGTACAGGGTCAAGTATTCTTCAATGGAATGAAGAATTTTGAGAAGCATCACTTTGTGGTTGGGAGGAAAAGCACATCAACCATGTTCTCGTCCACCAGTGGAGGTGAGTTGTCAAAAATGAATCATATTAGAATCTTATTTACGTACTTTTATCATTGATGAAATTGATGTATTTGATGAAGTTGATGTAAATGATGAAATTAATGTATTGACTATTGAGGTGATTGAATGCCAAGTCAACTTGTAAATTGACTACTGACATTTGGAAATGAATATATATGTAGTTTTATTTTTTTCTAATTTATGGACATAAAATTGCTAAATAGAAATAGCTATTGGATTTATGTCATAAATTTTATATTCATAATGCCTATTCTTAATTTATTGAGAAAAATTCAGTTGGGCATGTTACACTATAAAAATCATTCATTAGAGAATTACTTTATCTAGTTAGCCAAATTGTGGCAAACATGAATGATTGAGCATTATACCTAACAATTCTAGAACCTATTGTTGTTATTAGAGACAATTAAACATGAGAATTTAAATGATTTTTTTCTAGGAAAGATCAATGATCACATCCTACATGAAGTACATGCATGCTTAGTCCTCCAAAATCTAGCCATATTATATTAAAAATTTCCTATAAACCTTAAGAACATGTACATGGTTTCTTTAATCTAAACAAATATAATATGTTACTAGAGTATTATCATTTAGGTCTATATTTTGATTATTTCAACATATGGAATGTTTCCCCTTACTATTGCTCATAATTTATGTTTCCTATGGTCTTCTTTTCTATAGATTACCTACCAGTGCCCTAGTAAGTCTATACTATCATTTAGCAAGTCTTTTATGATGGAGGAGCATCTAGCAACCTAAAAAATGTATATTTTGGATTTTTATGTTAGGAGTCTTAATTAAGTTTTTGAAGGTCTTAGAGGACCATGGAAGACCATGTAGGGTGTTGGCCTCCTACAATGATTTAACAACTAGGCCTTTACAGTCATGATTCAAAGATTGGACATCTAACCTGAATAGTTATTTCAATCATCATGAAGGTGCATTTAACTTGTTAACCCAGGGACGTGCACTTGAAATGGGTCAGCACAGTATGTACACTAGGAACCCAAAGTAGCCATTTTCATTCTACAACTAAAAAAAGACACAATGTTGAAAGTAAATTACTTAGGAAGGAATAACATAAATGCTAATCATCAATCAAAAACTACACCAAGTTGAAATTCATGATAGAAATGAAAATCTAAGCAAACAAACAGGATACTACTTTGTTTGCTTTGGCTGCAAGAACAGTCACAGAATGGAATTCTAGTGGCTCCAGGAACAGTCGATGCCAAATTCTTAACTAATTACTGAAGAAAGAGTAATACTAAACTAAAGGATGGATTACTCACCAAGTGGGCCCCCTTGGATAAGTATCCTCTAAAACTAATGAGATCTCAAATGCTCAAACTTAGAACTTCATTTTATTCACTGTAAATCATGAGTACAAAAGAGTAGTATATTTGTATTGTTGAAAACTCAAGAATGCAAGTACAATATAAAATTGTACAACCTCCAAAGAAGGAGCATCTGATCCTTATTTATACTACCAACTAAACAAGGCAGTCAACTCCACGAATTGGGAGGACGCCATTTAGGGAAAAAAAAGAAAGTGGGGCGGCAGTTATGCATGCATGGAATCTGGTAAGACATGCATGTCCAACCATAGATTTAGTGTTGCAGTAACGCGCACATTTACTCAACATCAATAATGAACACTACAAGGCAGTGCATTCAGTTTGCATGAGGAATCTCCTACCGTCGACCTCCTTTGACCTTTGAATGATTCCCTTGTTGGACGTTATGGTGCATGCCCAACTAACAATGTCTTCCTCAATTTAGCATCCTTAAATTATATCTACATGGCAGTGTTAGTATGCACAATAATTGCATATATGTAACCACCTTAAAGAACATTCATTAAACACATGCAAAATTAATATAGACAATCCATATAACATGCCATTATCATTAAAGGTTTGCAGAAATAAGATTAGACCTAATGTCTATAGTTTGAGGAAATATCATAAAAGTATCAACACTTAACATCAAAGTCCATGATAGCTTCAACAACTAAATCATAAATTCTACCCAAAATGAGACCATAAACTAGACTCATTACTACCCCCAACCTAAGATGTTGTTGGTCCTCCAACAGGGGAAGGGTTGTTCTTTTGCTTGGTCAATGCTTTGAAATTTGCAACTAACAATTGTCCCACATCAGAGTGTGTTTTGCGTGAATCAAGATCCCAATAGAATCCTCCCAATTTGTCCAACCTGCTCCATCTTTATCTCTCTGCAACAATATCATATTCGCAGAACCTGAAGTTCGGTATAGGCCACATTAGGATGGGTGGATGAAAAGTCAGGGGAAGCCAGAATTTCCCTTTTGTCCTTCCAATGTGAATATATCTGTCAATTCTTTTATGAGTTGTAGCAAAGTTCTAGATGGAATGAGGCTCAATCTGGTTAAGATCATCAGTTATGTTGTTTCATCTTTGTGAGAGGTATCTCTTCACAGTTTCCTCTTTTGCTTTTTCCTTTGCCTCATATTCACTATAAACTGCTTCTATCCAAGGCATAATCTTATTACCATAGCTAGGACTGAAAAGCATTATGTGTCATTCCTTGAAAATATCCCTTGGATTCCTTGATTCAGCCCTAATGGACAAGGGGATGTTGGATTCCATCTACTTATAAGCCCCATATTGTTGTCCCCAACTAATATCATTTTGTACCCAAGACATAAATGCCCTTAATTGGACATCCCCAACATACAACAACGGATTCCAATCATGGTCTTGAGTCACAACATAATTATGCAAATAAAACTCACACAACAAATTCTTCATTTCAGGGGAAGCAATTCGATAAGCATTGAAAAATTCAGTAGGGGTCTCAATAGAAGGGTTCAAACCTGAGAAAATTCTTTCCAGTCTAAAAGAGAGATATTTCTCCTTCAAATGCAAAGCATAGACCCTTGGAGGGGTCCTACATGCTAAAATATATGGTACCAAGGCAGCCATATCATCCACCTTCTTCTTTAAGGTGGCAATTTTTGCATCCTTATCTTTAATCTCCTCATCTCTCTTTTGAATTTCCTTTTTCAATTTGCATTTTTCCTGCTTCCATTCTTCTTCCCTTCTTTACATCTTTCTCCACAAATGCATGGCTACCTTGTGCATTGAAAAATAAGGGGGGTTATGTATTCCTACCAACATTTTTCCTGGCACTAATGCTTGCTCTTCACATGGTACTAACTGTGAGGATTCAGGCTATCCCGTTAATTCTAGCTGCAAGGGTACTGATTTTTCTCCCAATTCGGGTTGTTGTTGTAGGGACTCTTTCTCTTGTTTTGGCTTTTGCTACAGGATCTCTTGCTACAAGACATCTTGCTGCCAGACCTTTGGCTACAAGAAATCCTGATTTTCCTCATACTCTTGATTTTTGACTTGTTCTGCAATGTTGGCAAGATCAACCAATGTTATGTTTGTTGTTGCCTTAAATATATCCTCCTCCTCGACATTCTCCTACCCCATTAGAGCTTTTATGTCCCCTTGTGATACTTCTCTAGACTTAGGGCTTTCCTACGAAAGCATACCAAAGGCTGGCTCGACTGGTCTTGCTTTCCTAGGAGGGTTCTCATGTTTTTCTTTGGCTACAGGATGAACACTGTCAGCCTTTCTCTTCTTAGAGCTTGGCACCTCTTTTTTTGTTGACTACCTTTTGGCCTTTCCTTTTCTCGTTTCTACTTCTCTCTTTTGTGCCCTAGTTTTCATTAGAATGCCAAGTGGAACATCAACATCAGATTCAGAGGAAGAACTTTCTTTGTCTGAGTGCTTTGACTCAAGAGCTAATTTCTATGGTTTCTTCTACTACAGGAGGGTTTACACTAGGGCCTACGCTAGAGGTTGAAGCACCAAGAGTGGCTTCAGTCATGCTCAATCTCCTGCTAGACCTATGAGTTTGAGGTAAAACCCTAGGTTACAAATGCTTAGGTCTAATTTGATCAATTTTTATGAATTCTTCCCAGGTCATTCCAGACACATCATGTAAAGACTTTTCAACTAGCAATTTAATCAGACAATGGTGGGAAACAAAATTGTCCCTACCTTTTTGAGTCTCAACCACCATGATTGAAAGAAGGTTGTATAACACGTTCGACACATTCATCCTCCTTTCATGCCTCATATGATTCAAAAGCTTGAAGTGCACGGAATGCAAATTTGACTAGCAACCTTCACAGGTGATGTATTTTATGACATAAACAACTATCTGCTTCCATGGCTCAGGCAAAGACATTCTCTTCGCACCCTGTTTATCTATGTTCAATGGAGGGTCGTTCGGCTCTGTAAAGTCAACCCTAGTTGATCTAACATCTTTAGAAGCATGGTAATTTTCACCATCGGTAGGTAACCCTATGAATTTTTCAATTATTTCTTCAGTTTCTATGACCTCCAGCCCTTTTACCATTGCCTTCCCTTCAGACAATGTCTGGGCAAACTCTAGTGCAATGTCTTCGTCAAAATCATCCAGCTTCAGGAAGTAGTCTATCCACCTATAGTTTCTGAATTCGGCCAGGCAAGGTGCATCCTATAGTAATACATCATGCACCATGGGTTCATTTTAAATTAACCCACCTCCCATTGTCTGCAATCAAACAAACACTCTACAGTTTCCTTCTTGCAATTCCGTCTAAAAATTAAATTCACCTTCCTGCAACACTTGCTAACTTTCCAATGCCAATATCGACTAAATTTTCCTTTTCTAATTTACCTTTTGTTTGCAACGCAACTTGAGATATGGCAGGGTCAATAATGGTAAGGAAGGAGTAATAAGGAAAAGCTATAATGGAGAGAAATGGTGGCAGCAGTTGGTGTCACCTCACACATGCGAGTTGTCCTCTCACTTAGATTTCAAATTGGCTCAATTTAAATTTTGCTGATGTAGACCAACATGGACTGACACATGGGAAAAATATTCACATCTTTTTCCTCCCCCCAAACCTAAATTTGGGCATGTTTCCTCACATGCAGAATGATGATTTGACAAGGTAGGGAATATTGGCATGTTATGGTGAACATCCATACTAACATACAGCAATTAAATGAATGCACTTAAAGACAATTAAGATATAGCAATTAATGTGCACAACCTAAATGTGTGGAGGATTCATTGCAAAGATTGTGAAGAAAGTATCATTCACTTTTTTAGGAAATAAGTTGAGCAATCAATGAAGATGAGGTGGGATGAGGTGGAGTGGAATGAAGTGAAGTGACGGAAGAGAGAGAAAGGTGGAGATGGATGGGCAGATGGGCGGATGGGTGAAGAAATGGACTCCCACGGAGGTGGAAGTATTTATTATGACAAGTACATACCTTAATTAGCCAGAAGGAGGGACACTAGGTCCACTTCCTTCGGCTACAGGAAGCTTGGGTGTTGCATGTTGAGTGAATTGTTGCAGGAACTCCTCCTTGGAAGTTGGCTTGTGATACAATCTAAGGCGATGACCATTGACAAGCAACTTAAATCTAACTGGGTCAATAGTAATGAGTTGTACAACACCATTAGGGAATACTTCAGCAACCTCATATGGTCCTAGCCACCTTGTCTACAATTTTCCCGCATTATCCTGATACTTTGAGTCCTAGAGCAAGGCCCAATCTCCTGGTTGGAATTTCCTATCCTTGATGAATTTTTCATGCCACTTGATTCTCTAATTTTGCACTACTTATGTGTGATGCAGGGCTACTTCTCTCATCTCATTCAAAGCATTTAGCTACATGATTCTCTCTTTTTGTGCCTTAGAGATATCCATCCTCAAATCTACTGCAGTCCTAAGAGTTTTATGTTCAAATTCAATGGGCGTCATGGTTGTCTTTCCATACAACTCAAATGGAGTGAAGCTTGTAGTTGTTTTCTAGGTAGTTCTATAGGCCCAAATAACTTTTGGTAATCTGTTTGCCCAATATTTTTTGTGGATAGCTACTATTTTGGTCAAAATAGATTCACTTTCTCTGTTGGTCACCTCAACTTGGCCATTAGCCTAGGGGTGATAAGGAGTAGACTTTTTGTGTCTTATGTTGTACTCATTAGCTAGTGTTACAACAAGGGCTGATGTAGATTGAGCCCCTTGATTAGTCACTATCTCTCTTGGAACTCCATACCTTGTGAAAATCTCCTCATAAAGAAATTTTGCAACCTTGTTATCTCTTGCATGCTTCATGGCCTTAACTTCTACTCACTTTGTTACATAATCAGTGCATACTAGGATATAAGACTTACCATTTGATGGAGGGTCAATGGGTCCTACAAAATCCAATCCCCACTTATCAAAAGGAGTGATTACTACCTGAGGGTAAAGTGGCATCTCATCGGATTTGGTTGGCTTGCCCATTCTTTGGCATCTGTCACATTTTCTTGTATACCTTCTTGCATCCTTGTGGAGTGTTGGCCAGTAATATCTTGTGTTCAAAATATTCATTATTGTTCTCTTGGCTGCAAAATTTCCCCCACACGGTTCATTGTGGCATGCATGCAAAATATCATATGTTTCATCTTCTCTCACACATCTCCTCATGACATGGTCTGGTCCAGTATAAAACAAACATCCAGCAATCCATGAGAAAGGAAAATATTTTTGAATGAGTGCCCTTCTCTCTTTTGGAGAGAAGTGAGGAGGAACTCTAATTGTGACCAAATAATTAGCTATGTCAGCATACCAAGGTGTTTGTGCACTAATAGAGAATAGATGCTCATTAGGAAAAGAGTCATTTATGGCTTGATTATCCCCTAATGTAGTCAGCCTTGAAAGAAAATCTGCAACAACATTGGCCTTTCTTGGTTTATCCACAATGGTTATGTCAAACTCCTACATCAACAATAACCATCTTTCTAGCCTACCAGAGATCAGAGGCTTATTCATGAGATACCTAATGGTTGCATGATTAGTGTGCATGAAGATTTGGTAACCTGTTATGTAATGCCTGAATTTGTTCAGGGCATAGATTACTACCAGCATTTCTTTCCCTGCCATTGTATAGTTGAATTCAGCTCCTTGTAAATTTTTGTTGACAAAATAAATGGCATTTTCAATAGCTCCTTTATGTCCTAAGACTGCTCCTATGGCATAATCTGATGCATCAGTATGGATGTGGAAAGAAAGCTCCCAATTAGGTCCTTTGAGTACAAGAGCATGAGTCAAGGCTACATTCAAGTCAAAAAATGCCTTGTCACAAGCTTCAGTCCACTGGAATTCAACATCTTTAGTGAGAAGAGTATACAATGGTGCTACTATTTTGCTGAGATATTTGATGAAATGCTTATAATATCGTGCATGTCCCAAGAAACTCCTAACATCCTTCTATTTTGCAGGTGTGGGAAGATTTGTGATCACCTCAATCTTTGCAGGATCTACTTGAATTCCTTTGTGGGAGATGTAGTGGCCAAGGACCACACCTTCCTGCATCATCATGAAGAACTTTTCACTGTGTAAGGACAATTTTTGGTCTTCAAATCTCTATAGGACTCTCCTGAGATTTTTCAATGCTTGATTAAAATCAGCACCACAAGTGGTAAAGTCATCCATGTAAATTTCCATGCAGTCAAGAGAGATATCTGAAAATATGCTAATGACTACCCTCTGAAAGGTTGTAGGTGCATTGCATAAGCCAAATGGGAGTACTGAGTAGGAATAGGTCCCCCATGGATAGGTAAAAGTGGTCTTCTCCTAGTCCTCTAGTGCAATTTGGATATGGTTGTAGTTTTTGAATCCATCTAGAAAATAAAAGTATCGCTTTCCTACAAGTGTGTCCAAAACTTGATCTATGAAGGGTAAGGGAAAATGGTCCTTTTGATGGAAACATTAAGTTCCCTATAATTAACACAAACTCTCCATTTCCCTCCTTTATTGGGAACAATCACTAATGGAGACACCCACTAGCTATCTGAAATGGGGTAGATAAATCCTGCATCTAGCAATTTTTGCAGTTCCCCTTTTATAATTTCTCTCAGTGCAGGGTTAATTCTTCTTTGTGGCTACCTTACTGGGGTACAATCATCTTTGATGTAAATTCTCTGTGTACAAAGTTTAGGGTCCAATCCCTTCATATCATGATAATCCCACGCAAATGCATGTTGGTGGGTCCTCAATAAGTTTTCCAATAACAATTATTTTTCTTCACTTAGTTTGTTGTTAACATTCAGGTATTTTCCTTCTAACACCTGCACTTGTGTAGTTAACTCTATCATGGTTGCTTCATTAATGGATGGTACCTTTAGTTCATAAGGCAACAATGTATGGGACATACCTATTGCTGCAGGAAGTCCAGCTACAGGAAGAGTGGTTGTAGTAAGAGTGGCTGCAGGAAGAATGTCTGCATGAAAAGTGGCTGCAAGAAGAACGTCTGCAGGAAAAGTGGCTACAGGAAGAACAGGCATAAGTGTCTTGACTGGAGTAGTAGAATGAGAAGGTGATGCTTTTTTCACTTCACAATGATTTTGAATGATGTTATCCAATACTTCATCCTCATCTTGAAGTTGCATAAAAGAGCTTTTGCCTAGCATCATAAGATGCATCGCAAAATTAACTTCCTCGGCCTCTTCACCAACATGTGGCCATATGGAATCATCCTCATCATGAGATGGCTGAGCAGGAGGATAAAGAAAAAAAAAATTAGTGCTCTTCCCATCTGAAATGATTATGTCACCTGACCAACATCCAACATACATCTGCAGTTGCTAACCATGGCCTTCTAAGAATAATGGGATACCTACCTAGTGTACCTTTAGGAGAAAGAATCATGAAGTTTGTTGGGTACTCCCAGGAGTCTCGAACTACCACAAGATCCTCCACTATACCATCAGGCTTAACAGTAGAACTATCAACAAGTTGCAGGATAGTAGGAGTAGATTTCATGCTTGCAACATTGAGTTGTTGCAGGATGTCTTTAGTCATTACATTTATTGTTGCCCCTAAATCAATCAAAGCATTCTTTATTTGGATCTCATTTATAACAACTACTACCACAGGACTACCTAGGTCATTGTACTTAGGGATAGTCACTTTTCCAAGCATGATGTCAGCTAGTTGTCCCACCACATGAACTGTAGTTGGGTCTTTCTTTTTCTTGCCTAGTTTCCTGAGGCATGCTTCCTTGATTTCCTTGCCATAGATTGTGACTTATGGCCTAAAATAGAGGGATTTGAACACATATATGCATCAACTGATCCAATATTTCAATAGTTGTATCCTCTTTTTCTTCCTTCTTCTTGGAAACTTCCAATCTCTGAAGAAATGGTGGTTCTTGATCAGTCTGCTTGGCTGGGACTGGTTTAGGATTTTTAGGTGCATTTGGTTGAATGGGATCATTCAAAGGTTCATCTTCCTCTTCCATAGGAAGCTCAGTGATAATGGGCTTGGAAGGGATGGGTAAAGTAGTTCTTGAATGCAAGTGGATGTCACTTACACTCATAGCATATGCAGGGAATTGATTTGAATCAACAGAGCATGCAGGTTGTTGTTGTGGTTTGTTATTTGGATTGGGTGTGGGCTAAGTTGGTAGTTGAGTAGATTTAGGTGGATTTGAGCTTGAATTAGTAGGTGGAGGCACTATAGCAGGTTTTTGGGGTTGAGAAGGTGGATGTATGTAACTGGTTGTCTAGGTTGGCCATTATTGTCCTCCCCTCCATTGATTTGTTTGCTGCCAATTTCTTGGGGGTGCTTGTCAATACCCTTGATATTGCTACCGATTCCCCTGAGGTTGCTGCCGCTGGGGTGGAGATTTTTGATGATTGGGCCAAGTATTTGGAGAGTTACCTCAAGGTTGTGGCAAATATCCTCCATAGCTGGATGGATATGGGGGTTGCCATTGGTTACCAGATGAATAGGAATTGAAATATGGTCTAACATAAGCCAGTGGATCCAGTGGCATACCTTGTCTTGGAGCCCAAGGCTTCCTTTGTGCAACATAGTAGACTTGATCCTCTTCAATATAGATTGGCTTGAACTCTAGTGGAATCTGCTTACTTTCAATATTAGCTACCATCTTGCATTTGTAGTCCTTCTTTTGTCTGCAATGAGGGCAATACTCTGCCAACATTGCCTATGCCTCCTTTTGTTTCTTCTTGGCTTGAAATGTATCCAACTAAGTAGCTAGATTGTTTATGATGTCTTGCTTGAAATCTTCCAGCAAGTGTGTGATCTCCATTCTTGAGACTCCACTAGTAGATGACTTACCCATAGAAGATTGGTAAGCTCTCCCTTTCTTTGAAGCTGCCCTAGAGTAGTTTTGGCATATTTTCTTGATGTCTTCCCAAGGAACTTGGGTGATATCTCCTCTTTCCAGCAAGTCCAAGGCATCTGTGCAACTCTCATTGATTCCTCTTAAGAAAAGCATCTTCTGTGATTCTTCATTGAGGGTATGGTGTGGAGATTTTTGTAAGCAAAATAGAAACCTTGAAATGTAATCTTCCAGGCTCTCATCCTCCTTTTGCTGCATCTTGAAAATGTCATCTCCTCTCATGTCACTACCCCTACAATATTCCTTGTATTTCTCAAGGAACTTTGTCTTCATGTCCTCCCAAGTTTCCACAATATCTCTTCCTAGGCTCATGAACCATCTTAATGCAGCTTCTTTCAAAGTGGTAGGAAATAGTTTAAGCCTATGGGCATTGGTGGTATAGTCATAACTCCTGCAGAATACATCAAACTCGAACAAGAAGGTATCAGGGTCTTCTGTAACAAGTCCATAAAACTTAGGAAGGGCTAAAGCAGGGATATTTTTTAGATTGTCAACTTCATTTTGATGGGAAATGGGGGAAGGAAAAGCCGGTTGGTTAAGTCTATTTCTATTTGCATCACCCATGCCTGTTGGATGGATTTCCTAAACAAAGGGATTCTCAAACTGATTTTGGTCTTTGATGGAAGCATCATAACTAGTCAAATCAGGAAATGCATCAACAAAGGGGTTTAGCTCTTCTTCTTCTTTGTTTCTTGGCAAATTTGGAAGCTCTTCTAGCTAGAATGGATAAAGATTGTCAGGAAGGAATCTCCCATAAGCATCTCTTCTCCTTCCTCTATGCATACGGTATCAACTCACTATCAACCAGCTCACACAAATAATTGGTAAAGAATAAGGGGGTCATTACTTCCTAAATGAGGGGTATGCTAAGAAATTTTTTTAGAAATACTACAGCAAGAAAACTATAAATGACTCAAAAGAATTTCCTAATTTGACACCATCCCCGGCAACAATGCCAAAAATGTCGGCCTCCTACAATGATTTAACAACTAGGCCTTTACAGCCATGATTTGGAGATTGGACATCTAACCTGAATAACTATTTCAATCATCATGAAGGTGCATTTAACTTGTCAACCCAAGAACGTGAACTTGAAATGGGTTAGCACAGTATGTGCACTAGGAACCCAAAGTAGCCATTTTCATTCTATAGCTAAAAAAAGACACAATGTTGAAAGTAAATTGTTTAGGAAGGAATAACATAAATGCTAATCATCAATTAACAAATACACCAAGCTGAAATGCATGACAAAAATGAAAATCTGAGCAAACAAACAGGACACTACTCTGTCTGCTTTGGCTACAGGAACAGTCATAAAATGGAATTCTAGTGGCTGCAAGAATAGTTGGTGCCAGGTTCTTAACTAATTAATAAACAAAGAGTAATACTAAACTAAAGGACGGATTACTCACCAAGTGGGCCCCCTTGGATAAGTATCCTTTAAAACTAATGAGATCTCAGATGCTCAAACTTAGAACTTCATTTTATTCACTATAAATCATGAGTACAAAAGAGTAGTATATCTATATTGCTAAAAACTCAAGAATGAAAGTACAATATAAAATTGCACAACCTCCAGAGAAGTAGCATCTGATCCTTATTTATACTACCAACTAAACAAGGCAGCCAACTCCATGAACTGGGAGGACGCCATTTAGGGAAAACAAAGAAAGTGGGGTGGTGGTTATGCATGCATGGAATTCGGTCAGACATGCATGTCCAACTGTAGATTTAGTGTTGCAGTAACACGCACGTTTACTCAACATCAATAATGAACACTAAAAGGCAGTTACATTTGGTTTGCATGAGGAATCTCTTGTCGTTGACCTCCTTTGACCTTTGAACGATTCCCTTGTTAGACATTATGGTGCATGCTAAGCTGGCGGTGTCTTCCTCAATTTAGCATCCTTAAATTATATCTACATGGTAGTGTTAGTAAACACAATAATTGCATATTTGTAACCACCTTAAAGAAAAATCATTAACCACATGTAAAATTAATATAGATAGTCCATATAACATGCCATTATCATTAAAGGTTTACAGAAATAAGATTAGGCCCAATGTTTGTAGTTTGAGGAAATATCATAAAAGTATCAACACTTAACATCAAAGTCCATGATAACTTCAACAACTAAATCATAAATTCTACCCAAAATGAGACCATAAACTAGACTCGTCATAGGGTCTTTTTACTTGTTTTGGTTTTTAGTTCTAGGTTGCAAAGTTGTAAAAAAAGGGCATAATTGTCAAGTTTGATGAAGTTACATTAGGTTTTGATGGAAAAGTATTGTATTTTTTAATTGTAACTATTATTGAAGTTAATTAATGTTTAATCAATGAGAATACATGCTCCAAGAGGTTGTGGGAGCAAGATTTCATGAAATACCTTGTTTTTGTCAATTTTATGTCAATTTTCTATAATTACAGTCTGAAAACAGCATTGTACGGCCTTGCAAAAATCCATGTCAGGATCTTTGAATTGATGGGATGATATATTTTCATTTTAAAAATCCAATGCAATTGGTTTGGTGTGATTTTGTTGTGTTTTGAGCAAGATATGGAAAAAATACTACCAACAACCCTGTTATAGACCTACGGTTTCCAACAAGCTTAAAAAATTCATAACTTTTGTTTGCACTGTAAAAAATTGATGAAACTTGTTGAAGTTCTTCTTTAGGTTGCTTCCCAGGTGCCCACCAAAGTAGAAATCCTAATTCAATCATTTGTGTGATTTATGAAGCTCTAAGTGTGTTCTTTGTCATAAGGACTGTCAAAACCCTAGGTTTCTTTGAGGGTTTAAGCAAGAAACTTGTTTCTTTGAGTTCACCATAACAAGTGGGGTTTGAGACACCTTCAATAGAGTCTATATAATCTTAAAACCTTAATTTTATTGCATTTTTTACCCTCTGCATCATTTTAGTACTATCTTCCTCCACTATCACAATAGATGTAAACCTCTATTATTCTTATGACTATCCTTGGTTACCTTGATTAGGATTGTTATGACCTTCTCTATTGGTATCTTCTAGCATTAGCATTTTCAATATCTTCCTTTAATTATCACTATACCCTTCCTAAGATTCCATATTTTGTAAACCTCAAAAGGAATTCCCTATAAAAAATTACACTTCATCACCATTCCTAATTATTTATTCATGAAATCCCATATCATATTTAGAGCTCTCAAGCATGCACACTTTGAGAGGACAACAAGAAGTGTGGATTCACATTCTTCACCACCATGTTCTTTTTTATCTATCCATATTATTTTAAAAACACTATGGGTGCATGCCTCATCATGGTTTTTTGATCTTCCCTTTTGTCATAGGACCATCAATGACTTCCACATGTGCACCAATATCTTCCATAGATATCAACCTATCTTCCCATTGTACACATCTTCATTTACCATCATGTGGGAAACTACCAATTACTATAATATATTCCTCTCCACCATATTTGTTGTAATGCCTAACCTCAACAATGTCACAACCATGCTTTACCATAATCTTATCGTTCCCTACATATACTTAGTCCATATCATTAGGATCACAAACTAGATCCAAGATAAAAGAATAAAATTGATAGAATTATGGATAATGGAATTTTTTAGTATGATCATATTGATAATGGAGCATCTAATACTCCCTCCTCAAATATGATTATTCATTGAGATTATCCTCCTCAACATCATCCAAATCCAAATCAATTTCAAGGAGAGGATTATCTCTACACCAATAAGGATTAGAATTTATGTTACCTAGTGAGTTTGTAAGTTCATCATAAGGGTATACTATTTTTAAAAACTATACTTAGAAATTTGTTTATTGAATTCACTTTATCAGACGTGCATGTAATTATATTAAAAATATATGTCTATGTAAGTTGACACGACCATCAGGATGCATATTGTGCAACCAATTGATCTAGGACAATTTCAGGAGTCAACTGCATTTCAAGTTGTTTAAAACAAATTCTATGTGTGCACAATTTGTAGGTATTTTAAATAGATTAAAATAAAAATTGGTACACTTGAATATATATGTTTTAACCTAATTTGTACACATGTACTTTATTTGACTTTGTAGGACCTTGGTAGTGATACTTTTTATCTTGATGATGTCATACCACCTGTACTAGCACATGCAGAGCAGGACATCAAAGGGGATGAGCAACCTCATACAGTAATTTAAAATGTTGATTCTATTTAAAGTCAATTATATTATACATTGTAAATGACTTAAAGTAAATTTCAATTGAATATATGTTCATGTGTTAAATTATTTTTCTTCTATAGCATGAGATAGATCTTGTAGTAGAGCAGGACGTCAGAGGAGATGAGTAGCCTCATATGGTAATTTTCATGATTTTATAAATTAAATTGAACTAAATCATTTTTAATCATTTTAAATATGATTTCAAGTTTCTTTCTCTTGTACAGATTGATTTAGATCATCCTAGTCCACATGGATTGAAGATGTCTCTTGATTTTAGGGATGGTAGGAGGTATATATATATATAGAGAGAGAGAGACTATATATTGTTAATATATATAGAGAGAGTGACTCTATATACTGTTATCACTCTATATTATATATATATATATAGAGTGAATGTATATACTGTTATCACTCTATATATATATATGTTTTAGTACATTTCATGGACTCCATATACATGTTTCAGTATTTCAGTATTTCATGGACTCTATATACTGCTATCACTCAATATTGTGCCCTTGCTAAGTTGCAAAACTTAGCTTACTGGTGAAACATGGGATCCTTTCCAGGTTGTAGGTTACCTATGACGAAAAGGAACCTCAAGAGAGGGTTGGTTCTCCTTGGTTCTTCACCTAATATAACTAAACTAATGCCTTTGTTGAGGAAAAGAGTAAGAAGGAAATATGAAAATGAACTTACTTTCCCTAAGGTGATGCACCAAATGTTTTTTTTTCAAAACCTACACTATTGTTTTGAACTTAAAATGATCAATAATCTAAACTCAACACTTAGACAACTCATTATTTCGTATGTATTTGCAAGAGTGTTTCATAACAAGGCCTAGTATGCTAAAAACAGTGTTTAAAAGGAGCTATGCATGCTATCACAACATAAACTCTAATCTTAACTAGTTAAAATGAGCTATGACCTGTAAAAATGCATACTTTCTACTCAAAGGCAAGGAAAATAGGATAGAAATCAAGGAGAAAACTATCACCACAAGATAACTTATCAACTATCAAGAAGATTTGTACAATAAACAACAAAATGAGAAGGTAAAATAGCTTATTTTATTGATCAAAAGTGTTACATATAGTTGTGTATAAGCTTGAAAACTAAGTTACAATTTGTTGTCCCAGCATGAAATAACTTGAAAAGATTACAATACATTATTGAGAGAGAAAAGAATTGACTGAAAATTTCTTCTAAAGCTTGCTTATATGCTGCTCCACAATTGCAAGAAGATAGGAAAATGTGTTGAAGAAAGAAGACCAGTGTTGGATTGAGTTGGTTGAGTCAATCTCCTTTTGGTCGTCCAAAACAATAATGCCTACTTTTCAGCCCCTCAAACTGCTCCAACAAGGTGTTTGAAGGCTGAAAAAGTCAAGTCTTGACCCTGTGTACCATTAAAGCTCTTAAAAAAGCTCCTAGATGCTTGCAAAAAAGTTCAAACTGCCCTAGATACACTCCATTTGTTGCACAACCCACCAAACTTCTTCCTAGATGCTTGGCATTGTCCATAATTGCTCTTCAATTCATCTAAGCTGCCTCATGAATGTCTAAAATTGCCCCTTGAAAAGCTTAACTTGCTAACCTTGTCATCCCTTCATGAAGCTCTAGAATTTATGGTCGTGTAGAGCAAAAAACCCTTTATTTTAGGGCTCATAACTACCCATAACTACATTCTCATGAGTTGAAAACTTCATTGAACCCAATTCATAACTACATAGACTCTTTATTAGTTCCCAAACTATGATATGTGTCATCAAACTGACCATTAAGTTTGCTCAAGTTGACTGTCCTTTAAACTATTTGGCTCTTCATGACTGTAACTTCCTTGTTGCCCCTGAGACTATCCTTGTCTATGATTGTCACGCCCAAAATGATGCCTTTGAGATAAATTTCTTGATCCTCTAGTTTATGCCTAAGGTTACAATCCATTAGGTTCAATGCTAGCTTATTATTAATCCCAAATTTAGTAGTTTGAAGGAGATGAACTAGTGGAAAAGTAATATTTGCATTGATCACAACCTAAGTATTTTCTTTGTTGGCTACAATTATGTTTGAAATGGACCATTAAGCCTCCTTTCAGATATCTTTTATTGCACCTTTTAAGATTTTCCTTTCCTTGAGTACCTTTCAAAAAAGTTTCTCTTGAGATTGATATTTATACACTATATCACAATCCCTATCACTTTATCTTTGACATGTTTACTATTATACTTGTGATAGTCTATCATTGTTAGCACTAAAACCACTATCAACTATGCATTTTCAGACTGCATAATGGATAATGACTTTACTGTCAAGGTCTTTACCTTCTTGGCTTGCAATATATCCAATAGATTGATGTTTCTTCACTGTCATAGATGCTTGTAGATTGTCTTTTATGATTTGACTACTCTTAAATTCTTGGAATCAATGTCCATTAGACTTCATAAAGTAATTGTTCTTGTATAACTTCTCATCATTCTTTAACTTATTGTTGTCACATTCAAATCATATGACAGTGATAGTCCATCAAAAATGTGTAGTTCATTTCATTGGCACGTTCTTCACAACAACTTGCTCTCCAAATCAAGTAGCACAAGACACTATACCCTAGCTTCCAAGGTCTAGATGAGATTTTTAGTCAATTGACACATAATGAACAAATCTATCTGCAACCAAGTAACTGCTAAAGGTTTGTATATGACAATTATTGTGCTAATTATCACCCATACAGGAAAAAAAAAGGTAATTAACCACTTCACAACCTTTTTAGCCTGATAGCATCAACATATCACATCAACATCCATGTAGATGGGGCTTCCAACACTTGACAACATTTGAAGCAATCTGCTTTAACAATCTTCAGTAATCTCTCTCTTGGTGACCTTAAAATGAAAAACCTTTACAATGTGGTCTTCTTTGGACACTATCATTTTTCCTTCCATGATCATTCATGCCATGATTTTATTCATCGTGTTCTTCCCAACTAACCCCTGTTGAGTTTAATTGCCCCAAATACATTACAATGACTAGAAACATAAAAGAATTGTTAGTTATTTTCATCATTTAGCCTACTATTGAAATCATTAGCAGTCCTTTCTCTTTAATTGTTCATGATAGTTCTCTCAAAACTTACATGAATATGGAGCATAAATCAAAGACATTGTTATTGAAGGGTTTTGATTAGTATGGCAATCACTTCTTTTCACTCACATGGCTGCCAATATCTTTACACCTTGTATTAAGGATTGTCCTCTTTGAAACTCTGTCATTGATTATGCCTTCAATGTTCTTTTCATGCTTGATCCTTTGTGATGAACTCTTGCTCTAATTTTAAATGGACAACAACATCAAAAAGGTATAGAGTTTCCATGGAACATCAACAAGAACTTGTCTTGGTTAGTCACCTTCTCCTTCTTTAGAGCCAACTGCTCTTCATTGCTACTATCCTTTTCTTTTGATTTTTCAAGACATGACTGTCCATTGCCATTAAAGTTGTGAC
This sequence comes from Sequoia sempervirens, assembly GCA_007258455.2. Taxonomy (NCBI): domain Eukaryota; kingdom Viridiplantae; phylum Streptophyta; class Pinopsida; order Cupressales; family Cupressaceae; genus Sequoia; species Sequoia sempervirens. Next base: position 307,596,346 of record VDFB02271358.1, read on the forward strand.
TATAAACCACTTTTTGTTTACACTACTGACCAATATTATCCCTTGAAATGGTGGTCCATGGTTCTTGCAAAGACTTTAAATATCATGTATAATATTCTTGTGATTATGGTGTAGTATTCTCTATGATAAAGTAGTTTCCCTCTAGGTTTAGGTTACTATCATACCCTTTCTTACCATAAACTACCTTTAATACTACCTTTACAAGAATAATTTTGCTAATCACACTACCTTTTGTATCCTTTTTTGTCTTATCTGTATATCTCAAAGCATTGAGGGTGGGTATATTTATCTAGAACAATATGAACAAGCTTGGGAGGTGAATGAACCTTGGTTGCATCTCTTAATTTATCATCTTCTTAATGGATTGTCACCTCAAAGATCACCAGTATCTAGGCCCTATGAGACTGCCACCTGACTTTTCTCTTCAATACTATATATTGAAACTGTGATACCTGCCTTTTTCCATCATGCACTTGAAGTATTCTGAAGTCTTCTTCAATACTGCTAGGATAGTCCTCTGTCATTTTAATGTTTTTTGTTGTTGTTGTTGTCCCCTCTCACAGTGATTCTAGTTTACTACCCTGCACTTGAGGATTGTCACTTTATGACCTTGATAGAGGATTTGCATACAAAACTTTGGTAGAGATCTTAAGCGCCTTATCATTTTGTCCCTTTGTGCATTTGTGCTCTATCCTTTGCAATCTCTTTGAAATCCTTTCATGAATATCACTATCATATTCTCCTTATTATCATATGTACTTTTGTTCACATGGATTTGACCTAATATTACTAGTCCATTTGTGGGTATTTTATCATCTAAAAAAATTGATAATGGCATTCCTTAGCAAGTGGTGAAATCAATAAGTTGTTCTTCAAATGCAAATCATAATGGGACATACATTTGCAAAAAATTAAATAAGTTGTGTCAAGAGTACATGGTGATCCAACAAGAATGTATTCAGCAATGTAAAAAGCTTACTTTCAACATCTTCAGGTGGCGGCCCTTCGTCAACAATTAATATCTCCCAAGGTTACTTCCAAAGATGACTGAAATCCAAAATTTCCATTTCATAAGTCATGAACACTACATTGAACCTTTTTCCCTATGTTGTTTTTCCTCTTCTCATGCAATAACCACTGGAATCCAATCCTTGGAAAGCTTCAAACTAACCTCTCTCTAAGAAAGGATATTCCTGGAAACAACTACTTTTCTAATCTTCCAATTGTCATATTGAAGATGTTATAGTAAACATTAATATTAAAGAATACTAACACCAATTGTTTAGCATTATATTTTACATGCAATTGAAGCATTTCATTGTTGAAACTATAATATATGACAATTTCAAAGATACATGTTTGAATTCAAGTCAATCTACTTCTATTTTGGCTAAATAAGAATCACATTTACAACATGGAGAATGCAATATGCAAACTTTGATACCGTTAAAAGATATTCTCGTGACTCCTTTGTTAGTTTTAGTATCCAATGCCAATGAAACCATATACTATACCAATTGATCCACATACATGCCTTTGAATGGGCTAAAAGGCATGATCTTCAAGATCCTTCCAGTGATTTCTATGACTTTGAAACATTTCCATACAATTCTCTAAAATCCTATCCACCTCTAACTTACTCAAGGTAGCACCTTTAAAGCTATTAAATTGAAGAAAATAGTAAGGCCACGTTGCATACCTATAAAATCTGGAAACTAGGTATTAAAGAAGATGAAAACACCACGTTTCACTTTCAATATGGCATTTGAAATAGTCCTGGTTGCCATAGTAGTTTCCAAGCTTTGTGCCAAGAATGCCAAGAGTAAGGAAAACCCTAACAGCTCAACTTGGCCTTAATTAAACTCAAACTTCCATTAAGGTATTCCCTCCAAAATTGATGAACGTGGGTTTTTGGCAAGTAAAAGCATTTTGACAAAGTCTAAGGTTCCTTTTCAAGGTAAAAACTCTCCCCCAAAGAGAAGCATGTGGTTTTTGACAAGTGGTAAGACACTTTTTCAAATTTTTGCAATTAATAATCTTTAGGCTATTTTATCTTAAAAAATGAAATTAGGCTAACACTTTGGAAACCTCTGAGGGGGTTTTGCTTGCTAAAACTTTGAAGTTCTAGTAGCCTTAAGCATATCCATTGGGCATAGGAGTCAAAATATTTGAGACAAACTAAAACTCAAAATTGACAACCAACTAGTAACACACGAAACATCCAACTAAATACCAACTAGTTGTGCTTCAGCACTTGGAGGAAATGGCAAACTAACTATGTGCATCAACACTTATTTGCTTGAAAGGAAACCTATCCTATGTTAGGGTTAGAGATGGCAGATCTAACAATTAAATGCAGATTTTATATAATAAACAGAGAAACTAAAACATACACAGAATAAATCATAACACAAAGAATTTAACGTGGTTCACCCAATCCGGGCTACATCCACCAAACCACAACCATCCAATACTTTTATTATCCAGTAAAAACCCTATTACAATCTTGCAAATAATCGTGTTTTTCATCATACTGAAATACCCATCCGAACCCCTTTTTACCAAGCTTAGAAGCTTCCAAATTTTAGGGTTCTACAAAATTGGATTTTTCTTTTTTTGTTGATTTTTCCCTTTTTCGGTGATCACACGAAAAAGTAGGAAGAAAATTTTTCTCTGGGGCTATCGCCCCCGAACCTCGGCAAGGACAGGGGGCCGAGGTGTACAATATAGCATGATCAGTTGCCACATACCAACATCCTAAACTACTCTAACCAACAACATGACTTGCTCAAACAAAACCATTAATTGGTTGTCTGAAATAACTTCCTTTTCTCACCAATTTATAATTTGTCACATGTTTATATGCAGCCAAAACAATGTAGAGAATTGACAAATGCTTAACCAGTTGTTGCACTAACTCTTGGAGAATAGAAATATGTCCACTTACCTTTTCATGCTCACCATACATACTACTATTTTGAAGTGGAATACTTTCATCTTCAACTATAACTTCATGCTTGGATGCAAGCAAGAATTGTGGTACTTTGGTGGCCTCCATTTTGGCTAGGTATCTTATTGGAAATCCTCGTGAAAGGATGAACATTGATGTCTTCTTATTGGTTTCTTGCTTAGGATCTGTTGTTCCATCATCCTGCTGAATTGATTGCTTTATTTCTTGTGACTGATTTGGCGAAGGTATGAAGATTTGTGCACCATATCCTTGTTGTTCATGATTTTTCTCTTGTAGAGGTGTTGATTTAACAACCAAGTTGGAATAAAACACCTCCAAATCATCCCAAAATAAGTCCTCTTCAACTTCTTCCTTGCTTTTTTGTGTAAAAGGATTGATTTTGACTTCATACTCAGTATGATCAACAACCTTATGTGTATCAACTTCTTCTACATTTTGTAATTTTTATTTTTTTTCATGTGCCTCTTCATAAATCAACATCTTTTCATGCTCATTCTCATCTTTTACCAGCCCCAAAACTTGTGATTCTTGCATATTTTCTTCATCCTCATCAAGAAAACAAGGAAGTTCATCATGTAAGAAAATCAAATCTTCATTCACATCACTCTTTCCTTCCTTACCACTTTGTTGTCCCAACTGATCATGCTCTTCAAAATCTTGCTTCAAGACTGATTTTTCTTCCTCCACCGCATGTGCAAGTGTATCAACATCAAAAGATTCTTCTTGTTCTTCCCCAAAAACCTCATTTTCTTTCTTACTAAACCAACTATCTTGGTATACAGTGGGACATCTTTACAAAGAAAAATGGTGATAAGATAAGAGGGCTGATTATAAAGGTCTTGTCAGGTTTCTTGAGGAAGTATACATTTTGGAGAAGGTTGTTCTTGAGGGATATTATACTTTTGCAAAGGATGTAGGTCCCTAAAACTTGGAATTTCAAACTTAGAAGATTGGCTTGAAGTCTTGAAAGGCATACCTTGCTTGAAACTTGGGATTTTGTACTTGGGAAACTCTTCCTTCATAAGCTAATTTGGAATGAAAGTAATTGATTTGTCATCCAACCTTTGAACTTGAGCAAGCAAAAGATTCATTTTTTCTTGTTTAGAAAAAATATCTTTTGCAAGAGACTCCTCATACTACTTCCTCTGCATATCCATATCCTACTGGTACTGGTAAGCTTGGTAAGCTAACTCCTCAAGCTGGAAACTCATTGAAATCATAGAAATCAAAATTATCAAGATTGATTTTTTACAAACATTGATAACATACCGACACTTCAATCTTCTTGAAACCAGTAGAATAAAGTTGAATTCAACAGATGTGTGAATTTTTTTCCTCCAAAGGCAGAAATTATCGATATACACATCAAATATTAGAAAAAAGGGAACAAATATTGAACTAAGATGGTTCAATCAGTCCAACGAGCGTGCCAAAAACTGTTATCACTCAATATTACACCCTTGCTAAGTTTCAAAACTTAGCTTTCTAGTGAAACATGGGATTCTTTATAGGTTGTGGTTTACCTATGACAAAAAGGAACCTCCATAGAGGGTTGGTTCCCCTTGGTTCTTCAACTAATATAACTAAACTAATGCCTTTGCTGAGGAAAAGAGTAAGAAGGAAACATGAAATTGAACCTACTTTTCCCTAAGGTGATGCACCAAATGTTTTTTTTTAAACCCACACTGTTGTTTTGAACTTGAAATGATCAACAATCTAAACTCAACACTTACACAACTCATTATTTCATATGTCTTTGCAAAAGTGTTTCATAACAAGGCCTGATATACTAAAAATAGTTTTTAGAAGGAGTTATGCATGCTATCACAACATAACTCTAATCTTAACTAGTTAACACAAGCTATGACCTTCAAAAATGCATACTTTCTGCTCAAAGGCAAGGAAAATAGGATAGAAATCAAGGGGAAGACTATCACCACAAGATAACTTATCAACTATAAAGAAGATTTGCACAGTAAAAAACAAAATGAGAAGGTAAAATAGCTTATTTTATAGATCAAAAGTGTTACATATAGCTATGTATAAGCTTGAAAACTGAGTCAGTTCTTTTCTTTCTCAACAATGTATTATAAGCTTTTCAAGTTCTTTCATGCTAGGACAAAAAATTGTAACTTAGTTTTCAAGCTTATACATAGTTGTATGTAACACTTTTGAACAATAAAATAAGCTATTTTACCTTCTCATTTTGCTGGTTATTGTGCAAATCTTCTTGATAGTTTATAAGTTATCTTGTGGTGATAGTTTTCCCCTTGATTTCCATCCTATTTTCCTTGCCTTTGAGCAGAAAGTATGCATTTTTGCAGGTCATAGCTTGTGTTAACTAGTTAAGATTAGAGTTTATGTTGTGATAGCATGCATAGCTCCTTCTAAACACTATTTTTAGCATACCAGCCTTGTTATGTACTGCAAAGCTTCAATAATGTTGTGTAAGTGTTGAGTTTAGATTGTTGACATTTTAAGTTCAAAACAACAGTGAGGTTTAAAAAAAAAAATTGGTGCATCACCTTAGGGAAAATTAGGTTCATTTTCATGTTTCCTTCTCACTCTTTTCCTCAGGAAAGGCATTAGTTTAGTTATATTAGGTGAAGAACCAAGGGGAACTAGCCCTCTCTGGAGGTTCCTTTTCATTATAGGTAACCCACAACCTAGAAAGGATCCCATGTTTCACTAGTAAGCTAAGTTTTGCAACTTAGCAAAGGCTCAATATTAAGTGATAACATATACATGTTTCAACATTTCAGTATTTCATGGACTAGATCTATAATATGTTTAGTATTTTCATGGACTCTATATACTATTTCATGGACTTTATTAATTTTAGTATTTTATGGACTATTATTTTTTTAGTGATTTACACATGTACATTTATGTATTTTAACTTGAAAAACTTAGTTAGATATAATTTATGTCCTTTAAAAACCATAACTTGAATAATATGATGAATGTGATCAAAGTATGTCTCATGTTCAATCACATTAGATAGATATAATTATGATCTATAAATTAAGGTCATAGGAAAAAAGATGGCTTAAGGGGTCCTCATAGGATGACTTAAGGGGTCCTAATAGGATGGCTTAAGGGGATTGAAGAATTCAAAATTTGCATTCCATGTCATTTATTTTGATGCACTAATCAAAATAGTTATAATTTATGTAATCAAGTAGACTTTTATTTATGCATTTTAACTTGAACAAATTAGTTAGATATAATTTATGTACATTAAAAATCATAAATTGAATAATATGATGAATGTGATCAAAGTACAATCTCATGTTCAATCATATTAGATAGATATAATTAGGATATATGAATTAAGGTCCTAGGAAAAATGATGGCTTAAGGGGTCCTTGTAGGATGGCTTAAGGGGATCAAAGAATTCAAAATTTGCATTCCATGTCATTTATTTTGATGCACTAATCAAAATGGCTATAATTTATGTAATCAAATAGATTTTCATTTATGCATTTTAACTTGAACAAATTAGTTAGATATAATTTATGTCCATTAAAAATCATAACTTGAATCATATGATGAATGTATCAAAGTATGTCTCATGTTCAATCACATTAGATAGATATCAACATCTAAGAAATATGATACTAAAGAGAACCATTAGGAGAAAAGTATGAGACTTCCTCGATGATTTTCACTTTCCCTTATGTTGAGAGAGAGATAAAAGATTTCATTGTTGCTTAGTTGATCCTTATGTTTGATGCAATCCAAGTCTAATGTTAATTGAGTTTATAGCATCTAAGTCTAATGTGAATTTAGATTGATAATTGAATTTATGAAAATCCTTCAACAAAAAAATATCAAAATAGAGAAAATAATAAATGATAGATATTAATTTTCTAATGGATGTATATAATAGTGAGATTGAACTATTATTGTTATTTATTTCTTAAGTAATTCTCAATTGTCTTTTAATCCTTCCAATTTTTCCTCTTGTAATAAAAGTGTCTTCAAATGATGTTTGTAGCTATAAAACCCTATAAATATAATTTGAAGGATTTGGCATACTCATCGATTGGTAACAATTATATCTTAGGATTATTAGCTTTGAAATTAAGAAATTTGAATTTATAAATTGGATCACTACATTTCATCCACAATCTAGTCAAGATGATGGAATTACATGTGCAAACAACTCTAGGAAGGAAATTATCCTGAGAATTGATTCAATGTTAGTCTAAAGTGGAGGATTTTGGAATAGCAAGGTAGTAGATTTAGGATTGGAATTAGTGAGTATGCTAAGAGAACCAAATTAAAGATTCATGTATTGATATATCCTCACAAAGTGATATATAACATAGAGGTAAAAGTGTAAAGTATGGATTTATATAAATTTGTCTTCCATATCTCATGCTTCAATATTGTGTGAATGGTGTGAAAATGGACTTTTAGAAATTTGTAATCTACAATTAGGGTGTGTGATTGATATGTTTCCATTTTATTTACCTCTTCAAATTTAATTGTGTTATCAATAAGGCTTGTATCTTGTGGCTAAGACCTACACAAGTTTGTGTATAATTCTTTATAACTCTTTCATACTTGCCAAATTCTTGTGCATTATATGCTTAAGGGGTCCTAATAGGATGGCTTAAGGGGATCAAAGAATTCAAAATTTGCATTCCATGTCATTTATTTGATGCACTAATCAAAATAGTTATAATTTATGTAATCAAACAAACTTTCATTTATGCATTTTAACTTGAACAAATTAGTTAGATATAATTTATGTCCATTAAAATAGGATGGATTAAGGGGATCAAATTTGGTGAACTTTCCCAAGCAAACCAAATTTAACAGTAGTATACATATTAATGTAAATGTTTGATGATAATTCATAAACTATTAGAGTTTAAGATTGCAAGAAATCAATAGATATAACATGTTATTGATCATAGCTCAACCATTATAAAGTGATTATACATTCAAATTTTAATTTTCAAAATAGGAAAACATGCACACAACAAACAATATATATCGAATATCTATTTTTATACATAAAAGTGTATCTTCATTGTGTACATGTACGTATACAAATTTGACATATATGTCAACTCAAAACAATGATTACAAAATGTGGCATATGTCATCTCAAGGTCTATATATAATGTACATCTCAAATAGTTATGCCATGTCAAGAAAATCCAAAACTTGTGGCAAATCATCAAAATGCAGCCTCTTCATGCAACCCTATATCAAAATGACAATTAATCAATTTTAACTATGTATATAAGCAATATCAATATCATCAAAATATGTATTTAAATATATAAAACTATATATATATATATATACTAACCTATATTTGTAAAAGTGTTCCATTGTAGGTCATCTGCATCCTCTCTTTCTTATCTCAAAGTATGTGATGAATGTAATGATGGCTTAAGGATACAAAATGACAATATATCAATTTTAATTATGTGTATATAACCAATATCAATATCATCAAAACATGTATTTAAATATATATAAAACTATATATACAAGTACCTGTATTTACAAGTATTTCATTGTAACATTTGCATCCTCTCTTTTTTGTTTCTAAGTATGTCTCAAAGTATGTGATGAATGTGATGATGGCCACCTAATATCAAAATGATAATATATCAATTTTAACTATGTATATAAGCAATATCAATATCATCAAAACATGTATTTAAATATATAAAACTATATATATACTTACCGGTATTTACAAGTATTATGTTGTAGGTCATTTGTATCTTCTTTTTTTTGTCTCAAAGAATGTGATGGTGGATAAAGGATACAAAATGACAATAAATCAATTTTTACTCTATATATAGAAGCAATATCAATATATCATCAAAACATGTATTTAAATATATAAAACTATATATATATATACTTAGTTGTATTTACTTATTCCATTGTACCATCTGCATCCTCTCTTTTTTGCAATGCATCTATGATTGTCTCATGTTCTTCCATAGAAATTGTCCATGACTCTTTATTAGCAGGTCTCCCATGATACCTCACTAGTTTTATATTTGTTTCCACCACCAAATGTGAGTAGTGTATAATCTTCTTATGTGTTTCATAATCTTCAAATATAGGAAAACCATTCTTCCTTGTTAGATATTTTCATAGACAAGTGCCAAAAACCACCACCGAACCTGTTGGATAATGATAGCCATCGTTGTCTTCTCAAGGTTTAATTAACTTACATTTAATCTCCACACATCGAGCCAACTAATATTTTGTTTCCTCTTCATTCTCCTTAGGTGCACCAATAACATACACATGTATTGCAAATAAAATTTAATTCAATAACTTGTGTGACATATAATTTGACCAATCTAGACATACTTGCATTCATATATATAGTTAAATATGTTAAAAAATAGTGATAAAGTGAAATAAAATGAAATAAATTACCTTCTTGTACAAGGTCTAAAACATGGTCATAATAATTCGATGCAAACACTTTCAATCATTGTCTTCAATTGTTGTTTCAAATTGATCATGTTTTTGTGCAGGTGTCAACTATCTTTGCTTCCACTCTTCAACCCATTTTGTGTTCTCACATGCTTCCAAATCACCTAAAACACAAAACTAACAAAAACATTCAAGCTCCCTTGTCCAAATAGTCCATGTGCTTGCATTCAAACTCTTAAATGAATACCATTTAGTTGATCCACTAATTATATCACAATCAAGTTTAGGTAGAATGTTCTCTTCTTCAACCAACCAAAAGAATCATTGAATTGTAGAGTTCTCACTTGATCTTGAAGATAATTTTGTATTGCACCAATCCATAATCACACACGCATCTTTAAATTTTACTACATCCTTAAATTTTAATTGCTCTCTAGCAAGAATTCTTTTAATACATGCACTGACTCCATCATGTTCTCCTCTAACATGTCCAACTTTAAAAAAACTCCACATATGTTGGATATGTTGGGATATGGTTAGCACTCCCTTGGGATTTGTGACATGGCTTAATCGGCTCTCGTGGATCCGTTAACTTTGGTGATTGTATCAGGCATTAACAGGTCGACCTTTTGGAGCAACGACAATCGTGGGGCCAACAATTGGTATCAAAGCCAAAGGTTATGAGTTCAAATCCCCTTAGGTAATGCTGAGGGGGAGATTGTTGGTAGATGGTCAATACTTCCCTCGGGGTTTGTGACATGGCTTAACCACCTCCCATGGATCTGCTAACTCTAGCAGTTGTATTGGGCATTAACAGGTCGACCTTTTGGCGTAATGGCAACCGTGGGGCCAACAAGATATTGTTTTCCTTGTGAACCCTACTTAGCCAATAAAACATTCGAGCATTTTTGAACTATCTTATACAATTGTCTAACCATATTAGATGTTTTATCATATGGATTCCTCTTTCTCTTAAATTTGTATAAAATATATTGAAATAATATGGAACAAACTCTGACAAGTGTTCTAGTTATCACTCAAATAGAAATGGTACTCCCTCAAAAAAATCTATCATCCTCTATACTATCATCTACATGTCTATATACAATATGAACAAACATAGCCACCTGCATTGAATTGTAATATTGTGATTGGATTTCCTCTTGTGGAGCAAGAGTATAGTTTTATACAAAATCGACCACTAATAGTATACTTCCAACTGGAAATGTGTTTCTACATATGAAAAATTGTCCATCGAGCCATTAGGCATGTTGAGAGTGTTTCACATATTTTGGTACAATCATACTCTTAAATTATTAAATATGAATTCACACACTCTAATTTTTTTATGTGATTAAATCACAACGCTTTCCATTTTTTCCATCTTTAAAGAATACTCAACATTCTTAAATATGTTAACATCCACTAACTATTGTCCAAAATCATTTTCAACACTTTCATGCATACATTCTCCTAAGAATGAAAGATTGCCACAACTAGTGCATTGTCTAGAAATACATGAACTTAAACAAAATAATTTCCCATTAGAATTTTCACAAAACAAACCTACTATAAACTCCTTGATTGTTTCGGGTGGCATATTAATACCACATTCCTGCATAATCATGTTAGTATGTAAAGTACAACATATATATTGAAAAACATCATAATAATAACAAAATTGCACATGCATTTTACAACAACAAGAGATTTGTTGCTTATTAATTTTGGCATACCAAGGCTTACATTTTTCAAATGATCTTTAACTTATGGTAATATTTATAGGTAATAATGAATCATTTATAAAAATTCTATAAAATTTGGTTTGAGTTGTGTCTAATAGGTGTTTTGGATAGGATCATGAATTTTGGACCACAATCTTAATTTCAAAACATCTCTAACATTATATGATACCCTTGTATTATCATGCCAATATTTTTCAACCAAAGATTTGATTTCAATATTCAATTTCATGTCAGACCTTGGGGGTCGACCAATACAACTCCAACATTGGTTGATTGGATTGTTTTTAATACTTTCTCTTCTCTTTGTCGGTCTTACCAATGTCTTAGGATATACATTTAGAATTCTACTAATATTGCTTAACATTGATTTATTCAAAGTTGTTTTATTCACTATAGCAGTTGTTATAACTCATCGTATCACATTCTTATCTTTAGATGGACTCTTCTTTCCAATAGACTCAATAGAACTAGCAACAATAGATCATATAGCATGTTTAAGTGATTCATATTTTTTTTGGTTTCACAAAAATGCCTAACTTTTTCATTACTTTTCTCATTTTCCACATTCTCATCATTTACATCATGATTTGACATTGAAATGATAGTTTTTCGATAAAAAAATTATTTGTATAATCTATTGGCATACGTTCTTATTTATCTCCAAAAAATCTTACCTGAAATATTATCCAAAATAGTACTTTCAATTTTCAAAAAATGTTTTCATTTTCAACAACACAAGGATTTTTATTTTAAAAAACCAAAGGATTTTCATTTTCAACAACAAAAAGATTTTCATTTTCACCAACGCAAGGATTTTCATTTTCAACAACAAAAGGATTTTCATTTTGACCTTGACACAAGGGATTTCATTTTCAATATCTGTTTCTACAACTTTTCTATGAATAAAATCGATCTCAACATTGGTATATCCAGCATCATGTAAATCATCAATACAAATATCATCTATAATCACATTTTCCATATCATTCAAAGGTGGATTTGAGGATGTACCTCGATTCGTGCCTATTGTCACATTCTCCATATCATTGAAAGGTGGATTTGAAGACATATCAGGATTCGTTTCTATAATCAAATTATCTTCCACATTCACCTCTTGCAAATTTGTATCATCTACATCCATCCCATCCTCCATGGTCTCTTTAATGTTTTTATCTTCAATAGTCATGGAACTAGATGCTTCAACATTATTGATTTCTCGAATCCTCATTCTTCTATCTCTTTATTGTTTTGCCTCCTCTCTTTTTACGTCAATTTCTTCATGGGTCATGACCTTCCTAACTTTCCTCTTTTGACGATGTTTTGATCCCATAATTAACAAATTTTGAAGTATGAATGAATTTGAATAATAAGTCTTTCTTTTTTATTCCTCCTCAAAATGACTAAATAATGAACACAATTCCACTCCAAAATTATCCCAATGGTTGACTCCTTCCAAAATTGAATAGAAATTACATGTAAAGAGCATGTAGAAGACAAGAATCAATAAAAATATGCACAAGAAGTCATTTCCATCGTACAACTTAAAAAATGTTAAGTTGCAGAAAATCATAGGTAAGTCATTTTCAATAAAAATTAAAAAACGGTCAAAAACCAAATGGGATCTTGTTGCAAACAGGATCACATATCCTAAATGGGATCCCATTTGTTTTTTGATCATTCAAATATTAAAAAAAGTAAACAAGATCTCGTTTCTTAAAATTTGAATTTTTGGGTTTTGGGTTGAAAAAAGGCTTGGGGACCCAACCCTTAGCTTTGGCCCTGCTTTGACCTACAACTTGAAGGTCATGTTAGTGTCAATAGAAAAGAGTGATTTTGGACATATGTCTAAAGATGTTTTTTATAGAATTTTTTAATGAAATTAAAACCCATTAAAGATGAGATTGTGTAGATTGTCTTTTCTATTTTTCAAATAATTTTGATGAAATTGGTCCATAAACTTGAAATAATATGTATTCTTACTATTTTAATAGCTTTTAATTTTTATTTTTTTTTGAAAATCAAATTATATGTGAACAATCTGTAGACAATTCTTTTCAATTTTTTTAAAAAAATTAAAAAATGATAAGTTTAGGTCTACTTATGCTTGATGTACACGAGGGGTTTTTAAAACAACAATTACGACCAATAAAAAAATTAATAAAAAAACATTACAAAAAAATTAGGAAAAAGTATCCTAAACAATCTTCAGTCTCTTACAGATCTTTTCCCAAAAAGATTCAGAAAAATACTTTTACTTCTAGTCAAAATATGGTTAACGTACACATGCATGGTAAGGTCCTAAAAAGTGACTTTTAAACAATGGTTTTTAGACATGCCTATTGAAAATAAATTTGTATCACCTGAGTATTAAAATAAATTACATATTTGAAAACCAGACTATGAGTACTACATTTTATATTACTGACTTTTTTTAAGATTCAATCTTTAAGTGCTTCAAATTTTTAGGTCAAATGTGACAAATTTTGAAAATAAAGAAAACCACTTCCACTTTTTGGTCAAAAAGTAGACTCAACTTCTTGCACACGCCCTCTATGTCAATCCAAAAAGACACTTCTAATCCTACTTAGCCATGTGTTTGTGAACCACCCTAGAAAATACTATAAATATTAATAACCAATATATATTGTACAAGTAGTATTAATTTTTGTTTTATAGGGAGTTTCCCTTCTAATTCAAGAGTAGTTCTACCACACATTTATTCTATTATGTGTTGCATTGAAAGGTGTAAATTAAAATGCTAACATTACTCTAACAAATAGCTATGTAATTACAAATGTTATGTTGCAAATACACGTCCAAGCAAAAAATTTATAAAGCCACGAGGATAATGGCACCTTTACTATGATTTAGGTTCCTCCAATATCACCCTCACGTTATAGCTTACTTTAATAGGCCTAATGACTCAAAATTTAAAATCATCTTGTCTCACTTTTTCTAAGGAGCATAATAATGTCCCTTCTCTTATTGACAAGCCATCCCTTTACAAGGAATAGGTGGTTGGCCTATGATTGAAAAGATAGGTTTAAATGATTAGATTTGGGAATCTCCCTTATCAACTTTTAATAGTTGGTATACTAGTCAATTATCATGTGTAATACTACAAGCTGGACGGAAATGAACAATTGATATGTAATATGTTGTATAAAGATGCATACTTATTAGTAGAGAGGAGCCAATATTTAAGTGTAAGCTAAATTAATCTTTGCCTCCCACTAGATGGTTATTGCAATTAATTGAGAGTAAAAGCTTTATTGTAGTATTTATTCATGTCTTCTAGAGACATACAAATTTGATAAGTTTTCTTGGTATTTTTAAAAACGAGCCACTTGATGTAAACACATAGACTTTGTTAATTAAAAGAAAATACATTCACTTTCTAAAATTCCATGTCAAATATAACATCTTAAAATATAATTCCTTTTTATCTATATTTTAATAATTAATTATAATTTATTAAATGTAATTACACTAGAGGTGTTCCCTCTATGAATCAGATGGGTTGAATTTGTAGATCAACAGTCTACAATGTTTTGAGAGACATGCAAGGCGATCAAAAGCTTGCTCACTATTCAATTTCACTGTTGCCTTTTTTCCTTTAGTTTTTTGTTCATCACTATTCACATAAAATTCAACAAAGAATTTAATAACCTTACCGAGACCAACTAATGAAAGGCCACATGAAGCATTTCCATGTATTAATTGCATATTTACTTGTAAAAATAATTGTTGTTTAAAATGGTGTGATGTACATGCCATTGTCAATTCACAATGGATCATATTGTCTTCATATAATATACATTATAAAATATCACTCCATCTATAGTTAGGTTGTAATACAAATGCTAAGTTAAAATTAGGCATCATATTGCTAAAGCTAAAAAAAACTCTAATTTTTTTTGTCAAAACTTCTTTCAATTGTTGAATTTGCAAAACTTGAATGGTACGATAACAACTGTCAATAGTCAACATCTACATAATGCCAAATTAAGCACATCTTGGATTAAGAATTATAAAATTAATATATTAATAACTATAATAAAATAGTTATTAATAATATATTATAATCATTATAATTATTTATAATATATACTTATATAATATATTATATAATATTATATATTATCAAACAATATAATTTATGATATATTATATTATTATAGCTATTAATAATAGTCATTATTTATATATTATATTAATATATTATTAATAACTATATTTTGTATATTAAAAACTGTAATATTAATATTATATATTATAAAATAAAAGATTTATAATAATAATATATAATAATTATAGTTATTTTATTATATATATTAACTATTTACATATAATTATAATATATTAATAGGTGTTAATACTATTATTATATTATAGTTATATATAGTTCATATATATAGTAATTAAATATAATATAGTTTTTAAGTTATATGAAATACATGAAAATGTCATATCATGAAGCACACCACACAAAGTAGAGTAGGTTTACTATGAAATCCATCAAAAGACACCATCTAAAGAGAGAAATCTTAAATAAATTGTCTTCCAAAGACTTGTTTATAGAAGAATTCCTTCACTGAATGGTGAAACATGATTTAAATTGGGTTTATATGTTTGACCAAAGTAGTTCATCTTTCCTTCCAACAACAAAGGCTATATAACACATGCTTTACCTTGTACTCTACACTACTTTGCATCCAAATATATGAGGTACAACAATGAGTACAAATACAAGAATATTCTTCAAGTTCAAAGTACCCTCTTCTTGAAAATTCATCTCCACATTCACATGAAGGTCATGACAATAGAAAGAAGAACGAGTCAATTGCATTTCAACATAAACCCCACATGTAGCAATTTTTTTCCCTATGTTAATTATTTCATGCTATAGTAGACACCATGATAGTCGTCAACAATCTTGATAGTGCATAAACTAAACCTCCATAGACCGCCTTAGAGAGTAAAAATATAGTCCATTGCTAGTGGGATTTGCTCCATCCATTGATATTATTGCCTATTAGGGAATTTAATTCATTAGAACATCAACAATTTGATAATTTTCTATTTCTTGTAAATACATGTGTGAAATGGTTAAAGAAAAATACAATCTCTATCAAGTATAGGTGATTTTGTTGACCGAGTATTTAGCTTTTGCTTATATTTTTTATATAAATTGTAATATAATATATTCAATACATTATTACTTATATTTTTAAAAGAACAAGCAAAGGCATATCGAAAAGAACAAATATGATCATATTTCAAACTTGAATTCAACATGATAGTTTGTAGGAAAGAAGGATCAATCATGTAATTCATTTTATTCACTCGTATTATTAGTGATGAATATTTAATAAATAAATTTATATGATGTTTTTTAATTAATTTTTTATATATAAGGTATTTAGGATCTATAATTAATAGGCATTTTTAATGATGCAAGACAAATGAAGTTATCTTAATCATCTATGTCTACTAAGTGCATTCAATAATGATTGGTTTGTGTGCTTGTAATAATCATGTTCCATGAGACACTCTCACCCACCAAGATTGATGATAAGAGAGGTAGGGGCTCAAAATTCCTCCATCCTTAATAGTTTGGGTAAATAGAGCGATTTCCTTTGGAAAAAACCCATGTATTCTATACACTATGATAATCACATTCCATGAGATGTTGTCTTGTTATTTCATGTGGTCCAACCCTTTGTAGGCATCCACCAATTTTTTGCACTTGAGATACAAGTAAAATAAGCTATATAAAAATTTGTGCACTTGACATTAATGTATTTCTATTTCTATTTTTTAAGTGATTTTTGGTCATTTTAAATAATATTATATTAGAATGTACATTATATTTATATTTAATAATTTATTTGTGCAATCCCATTTATCTTTTTTGAGGAGTTAGGAAAGCTAAGAATGAAGTCATTTTCAAATCCAATCGCATTGTCCCATGATCCTTAACATATTTTATTTGATGGGGCTTCCAAAATGAACCCCAATATTGTTGGGGGAGTTATGTTTTTGAAAGGGAATCCTTGTGTCAAATTTGTTGTTGGCTTGGGTTCTTCCACCGAGATCTATGTTGAAGCTAAAAATTTGATATTAGGGATGTCTCTTGCACTCGAAGGGGGATCAACAATTTGAAGGCTTTTGGAGACTCCAATCTAATTGTCAATTAAAATTAGTTTAACTCATTGTAAGTCTATTATTCTTGATTATGAAATCAAGTTGATTAAGCTCACCTCAAAATAGTATAACACGATTAAATTTTAGTATATATATAGAAAGTTAAACTAAGAGAAAGTTAAACTAAGATGTGGATAACATGGTAAATATAGGGGTCACACTCTCAACCTTGGACAATTGCAAATATAAAACTTCTCTAATGTTATTATTTACTAGATAAATAAACCATTTCTCAATCCCAAACTTTGCACAATAATCATTAATGAATTTATGATAAGATAGTTGAAGGCTTCTAATATTAGGAATTATTGATATAAAATATGTAAGAATATTAATGTAATTTTTTATTAATTAATTGTTAATAGGTCAATTACAAAATATGTTGATAAGAAATATAGGTTATGGGTAAAATTACAAACTTGTGTCACACTTTGAGCCAACTAAATAGTTCCTATTAAACTATTTTCGGTCATAAAGTATTTGGACGAAGAGGTTTCGATTGAAACTAGGTGGCGATGACATGGCACCAATGTGGCACAATGTTATCAATCGAAAAAGTTTTGACTAAAATCTTTTCGACCAAATATTGTTTGATCGAAATTGGTGAATATAATATTTGAAAAATAATTGGGCTCGACCATTTATGTTGGAGCATTGTTGCATTCATGTGAAACCTTGTTGAGTTGAGGAGATTTTCCAAAGTCCAGCTGCATTATTCACCTCATTCACCCACACACACCTGTAGGTAGGTTTAAAACCTCATTTTATTTTCACTCAAAAACTCATTTTTTCTATTTTAGCATATATATTATTTAATAGAAAATTACTATATTTACTCAATTACCTAGGGATGATTACATTTGTAGCTTCAAAGAAAAATAAATTCAAATAATCATGGATCTAAACATGATCTAGCAAATTGACACTTAGTGAAACCTAACTATTTAACTTAGACACCTCTAAGACTCCCGATATAACAAACTTTCATAACTCAAACTAACACTACTAGGACACCACCATAGTTGAATAAAACATTATCACAATTGTGGAGGATATCATCATGACAATACGAGTCACTAGTGTAGCAAGGGACATTATTGTGATCATATCAGATGCTAACACAACATACCAAATACAAACATGCATGGGTTCCTCCAATTAATAAAAAATATTGAGGATAAAAATCAAAAGTAGAATTCAAAACCTTGGCTTGTCCTCTTAAACTAAAAAAAAGCCCCAACCTTCAAATTTAAAACATGGCTATGCCCCTTTTACCCTTCTCCCACACATTTACTTTTTATAGACATCCTCTTTGTTAAGAAAAAAGTTATCCCTTTACTAAAATTAAGTTTTATTAATATGACAATCAATTAACCTAATTTAGAGAACTATGATAAATCATGTAACTAAATTTGGGAAATCTAGAAAAATGAGATGAAAATTTATTTTTATGGTCGAATAGATATTTGTTCATTACATTTTGATCATAACTTGGAATCACGACTTCTTATATGTATTGAAGGCAAAACAATGAAATTTGAACGAAATTGCATTTAGAATTTGATGGTACAATTCCAAGCATCATAGGTTTAATCTCAAGTTCCATGAATTTGATTGTTCTTGTAAACTTCAAATGTGATGCATAGATCTAAATGTGTGAACTATAGGTTTATAAATTTACAAGTACTTAAAAATGAACATGCATACATGATAATTTGATGATAATATAATAATTCAACTCGTGACCATACATGGCACAAAATTCATACACCTTAACCTTTAACTTTTTTCTTCATGGTAAAAATTCCTTGCCATCCTCTCAAAATCTTCCACTTGTCACCTTTGCTAACCTAGGTCACTTACAAGATGTCCTTATGCCTTTTTTTGCTACAAACACTTTATTTTTTGCTTTAAATTGTGAGTTTGCCTCTAAATTCATTGGTTTGCCCCAACAAAATAATTGTTGTTGAAATGGTCAAACAATCATTTTTCTCTAGTGTGAGTCTTTGCATGACCAAGCTTCTTCTTATTTTTGATGCATTTTAACTCAAAGTTGATATTTTTCCTAGGTGAATTATCATTAGAAATTTATTTGCTTCCACCTCAAAACCTAAACTTAATCTCGCTTTGGACTATAAATACCTCTTTTTTCATCACTAGAGAGGTTTAGGTTTTTGCATAAAAACTCTCTGGCTTTAGCTAAAGTTTTTGATTGACTAGTAATTTCAAATCCTCTATTTTCACTTCTTACCCACCATAGTACAACAAAAATAATAATTTAGATTAGCAATTCCAACTAAACTTGTCCACCATCCTCACCATTAGAGAGTTCCTCAAGTTAAAGGAAGAGACAAGATAGTTTCAATTGGGTTCCTACAGACTATTTTCAACCATTTAATTTGCTTTGTGCCTTGGATAAATTCAATCTCATGAGCATATGTTTTAGTTAGATTATTTTGTTTTAGAGTGGACTTGTTTAATTATATTCCTTGTTGTTTGTGAATGAGATGTGGAAAGTTAGAATGGATTTTATATTTTAGTAAATCTTTTTTTTAAGGAGAAAAGTGTTGGAAAATATGCCTCAATCTCACAGGCTAAAACATCTGAGAAAGCTTAGTCGTTGTGACATTTCTGTTGTCTGGTCGACTGGCAGTTTACCTTGTGTTTTGCTCATGTCGCCAAGACAATGCTTTTGTCTTGCCGAAGAAGCCTATCGCTGTGACTTGTGGCCTTCGCTGTAATCTCCTACCAAGTGGAATGTCTCGGTGACATAAGGGTTTGTTATCGGGCTTTGGGGAGACTCACGGCGACTTAGAGTCTTCAAGATAACAAATGGATTTGGCGGGAAGTCATGGCGACTGGGAGAAGTCTCACCGATAAGCTGGTTTGAGGTGACTTGAACTCTCAGGAAGATCTCTTGGCAACTGAGGAATGTCTCACTGACGGTATACACTCGGGCTAACTCAAGAGTCTCGGTGAGAAGTCTCATCGACGATAGGAAGTCTTGTTGATATCGACATGACCTTCGATTTGTCTGGCTGATGAAGAAATCGGTATGACTTGTTCCTATCGGCATGATCTCTTAGCGACCAGGAGATGTCTCGGCGACAGTGTTAGGGGTCATCGGTGTAACGTATTATTTCAATATGATGTCTCATCAAATATCAGAAGTCTCGCCGACAACATGTGGGGTCATCAGTTCGATGTGACTCTTGGCGAATAGTTGTTTCGGGATTACATGGAAGCCTTGGTAAGATGTCTTGCCGAAGGTTGATTCTCTCGCCGACAGTGGAACACATTGATATGACTTAAAGGCTTCGGTATGAAGTCTTGGTGAAAGCAGTAAGTCTGGTCGACAAGATTGAATCGAGGTGACTTGGAACCTGCGGGGTGATGTCTTGGCGAAGAGCAATTGTCTTGTCGATGGAATCCTGACTTCGGTGCAACTCTTGGCAATTGTTGTTTGGAGTTTGGTCTAACATGAAGCTCAGTGTGAGGTCTCAGCGAAAGACGATAGTCTTGCCGATGAGAACATTCACGTCTATGTGACTTGAAGACCTCGGTGAAACCTCTTGGTGACAGTTGAATGTCTTGGCAATAGTGTTGGCGGATGAGTTCAATTGGAGGTCGGTGAGAGGTCTCGCCGGTCATGCTGGTAAGGTGACTCTTATCGATAGATGGATGCTGATAAGAATACAATGGGTTTTGGCATGACTTGAAGACTTGATATGATCTCTCAGCAAATGACTAAAGTCTTGGCGACTAAGGAACACTTCATAATGACTTATGAGCTCGGTGTGATGTCTCATCGAATGGCGATTGTCTCGCCGATGAGAATGTTGAAATCGGTATGACTTGTGGATATCGGTAGAACCTCTTACCGATGGAGACGACTCTTGGCGACAACATGTAATCGGGTCTTGTGGCATCGGGGAGACACTTCTAGTGTCTCACCGACATGTGACACAAGTTGATCGCTGTTGACCGAGTGAAGATTGTTCGATGTGGTGCGATATGGACAAATCAGAGAAAGCAAGATGTGAATCATTGTTGAGCTGGATGATTCAACAGTTGTGATCCGACAGTTGGAAACAAACCATTTCATAGAGCCGAAGTAGATGAGAAGGAAGAAGCTGAACAACTGACGAGATGTGAGGCTGAGAGGTTGGTTGTATGGTCAGGGCCTTGAGGCCAAAACAGAGGAGAAAAGAGAGCTTCTGATTATGAATCTGGTTTGACTTCTCTTATGTTGATCTACACTATATATGTGATGGTATTGGAACAGTGCGAAGATCATTTAGTTGGAGAGGGTGATCAGAAATTGTACAGGGAAATCTGTTGTTACCAGATAGTATCCAAAATGAACAAG
The DNA here is from genome assembly GCA_007258455.2 of Sequoia sempervirens. Classification (NCBI taxonomy): domain Eukaryota; kingdom Viridiplantae; phylum Streptophyta; class Pinopsida; order Cupressales; family Cupressaceae; genus Sequoia; species Sequoia sempervirens. The sequence continues at coordinate 307,618,064 of VDFB02271358.1, forward strand.
ATGAATCTCTGAAGAGGCTATGAGCCTGAATTTGTATTGTAGCCATTTTGTTGCTGAATAATACAATGGCTCAATCTTTGGAGTGTGGGGTTTTTTATCCGAAAGGATTTTCCCCACATAAATCTTTGTGTTTTGGTTTTCTGTTTCATCTTTCATGTATGTTGGTTCGTAGTAGAATCTGTTAATGCTTGCTGTTGAATTTACATGTGTTTCTCTCAGATGGATCAATGTGGGAAATGGACTATGTCTATTCTGCATTTGGACATAGTTGTTCGTGTCTTTGAGGCAGCCTAATTGAAAATGAAAGTTACCGAAGGCACTACTACATGGAGTTTTCACTAGATGCGCTCCTAGATTTCCTTACAAAAAGTAAGGGTTTTGAAAGGGATCCATAACGTTCAACAAAGTCTTAAAAGATATAATAGCAAACAAAGAGCTATCTAACATATATATAAGATCAGGCCTTACAACCAACACATGACTACCAAGAATTGTGAAACGGTTAGTAAAAATCCTAAGTGAGGTCAACAAAACATTAGGCTTCCCCTCAAACAACAAGTTTGAGGAAATTTTTGCATTGTAACTTTTTGGTTTTCTCCCAAAGTGTAATATATTATATTGCAAATCCAAAGGTTTAATATTTTCAATGTATAAATTCAACATATTTCTGAATGTCTCCATATGTGTTGTCTACATTTCTAAATATCTCATTGACTTTCTTAGTCACATTTGTTGATTCAAGTGTTATTTTTTACTAGTTTGTTAATTGGAAGGCATCAAAACCCTTGTAAAGATGTTGCTAGGCATCTTATCAAAACAACATAAGAATTTTGTGTAGATTTGTTTATGTATAATTTCAATTTCATGTAAATATTTAGTATACAAATGTTTTATATTATTGTATAATTTCACATGTATGAATCTTGAGTTTTTGTACATATGATGATTGAATGTATGAAGTTAAATTATGAAAGATTAAATTATTTAGGTTTTAAAGTTCAACATGTATATTAAAAATGTTTTAGAACTTTGAAAAATTAAATGTATTTTTTTTGTTTTAATTATATGTAAATATATTTATTTATACATATGGTTGATCAAACTTCTCATTTGGATGATTAGGCTTCTCATCATTCTAATCAATCTGATGAGTAGGCTCATTCTAGGTCTACTTTGTATGCTGACACCATTACAAGATTAGATATTTCCTTGAGATGTTTAGAGAAAACTATATAAAACACCCCAAATTTATCAAATAAAGACCAATTAGTTACTATTAAAGATGAGATTAGATGCATGATTGATGTCATTCTATCATATAATCCCAATGATAAGATTAGCACTAAGCAGTTTTATATTTCCCTTTCTAGGAGCGTTATTGGCCATGAGAAATGGTCATCTATTTTAAGGAGAGTTTCATTAGATAGTGTTCATAGCATGTTCCCATTTTATCGAAGGAGAGAGAGAGTTTAACTCACTATGTTAGAAGGAGAGAGGGAGAGATGAAACCAATTCATAGTTAGATTTTTTTAATGTACAAGATAAGACTAATAAAGTGAAAGAGATAGAGATAAGTATGTAAGGAGAGATAGAGAGAGAACTTAGGTATAAATAGGAATAGAGAGATGTTAGCTCACCATGGTAGGAGAGAGGGAGAGATGACACCAAATCATAGATAATTTCTTAATGTACAAGATATGACTAATAAAATGAAATAGATAGATAAATTATCTAAGAAGAGATAGAGAGAGTATCTACCTATGTCTAAGGAAAGAGAGATTAGCTTAATTTGGTAGAAGGAGAGAGGGAGAGATGAACCAACTCGTGTAGTTCTAATTTCTTAATGTACAAGATAAGACTAATAAAATGAAAGAGAGAGAGAAGTATCTAAGGAGAGATAGAGAGAGTAGGTATTTAAGGAGAGAGAGAAAGAGAGGGTAGCACTACATGCATGATAGAAGAAGAAAGGAAGAGATGAAACCAACTCGTAGTTCTAATTTCTTAATGTGCAAGATGAGACTAATTTAAAATGAAAGAGAGAGAAGTATCTTAGGAGAGATAGAGAACTTAGGTATCTAAGGAGAGAGAGAGGGTAGCTCACCACATGTATGGTAAGAGAGATGGAGAGAGAGGGGTGTCATATAAGGAGAGATAGGGTAGCACTATGGTCATGCCCTCTAGGTAGAACTTGAGAGAGAGAGAGAAGAGAGAGAGAGAGGTAGAATTATGAATCTATGGTAAATTGAACATGGTTTCTATTGTTAGCTTTCTTTAAAGAGAAAAAAACTCATCTAGAACTCTAATTTCTTAATGCAAGACAATCTAAGTACTAATAAAATGAAAAAAATCTTGCTAAATTTTATAATATAAAATATTTCTTTTCACTTTGAAACCTTATCAAATGTTTAATTTACTTAATTAAAACACATTGCATGTTTAACGAGCACTATCTTGGAGATAGGATGGGAGGGAGAGAGAGGCGGGTAGGAGTTAAGTATACATTCAAAAACCCTAAAATGAGTAAATAATTGAGTACAGTCCCATGCAAACCTTTTGAATTAATCAATCACAAGTTGAAAATCATTGTACTTGAAAATTTAGCTCTTCTCTTCTCGAAATAAGTCCTTTTGTGTATTTTCTCTAGATGCTTGAATTGAAAAATATAAAAATATTTATATGGGTGTGTTTTTGGTCGAAATAATTTTAGCAACAGGCGTTTGACTGACATGTTTTTAGTCGAGTCGGTTTCAGCCAAAACCTTTTGATTGAAAATGTTTTGGTCGAAAAGTTGGCCAAAACTATCTATGTGGTATCCTTGTTGGTAGTCAACTCATCTTTTTTCAATTTTTTTTTGAAAATTTCCACTTTAACTAATTATTTATTCAGTTAGAATGATTTTCTAAAAAAACAAAAGATACTCTTTTGTAGAGCTCATAGTCAAGAATTGAAAGATATATTTTAATTTTTTTGATTAGTTTTAACATGTTATTTTAATAGTGGAAGTAGGGGAGAGGGGCCCATAATGGAGCAGGGTCGAATAGTGGGGATAGAAGTAGTCCTCAGTGGGCCCCATAGTGGAGCACTTTAATATCCAATTGCAAAACACTTTTTATCCATAAAGTATGCAAAGTGACAAATCATGTGATGCCACATAAGTGCACCAATAAAACATGACTTAGTGCACCACTATTGGTCTCACTTTTGTTTTGGGCCTTTTTGGATGCCTCAACAAAAAGCATGCTAATGTGGCATCACATTTGATGATGTGGCTGTAAAATGAAATATAGAAGCACATGAGTTGCCAAATAAACTGTTGTACATAATTGGGGGTGATTTGAAATTTCCATGTAGGATTTTGAGAAACGTGAAGTTAGGGTGCTCCACTATAGGCCCCTCTCCCCTATGTTGTTATAATAAAAAATGAGGCTGATTAGAAATTAAAAAAATACTAAACCATATGATTTTTTTTTAAATATATGGTGCACTAGAGGAGAGAATCCTCTCCAAAAGGGTATAATTTATTTTTTGAAAATGATAAAAAAATAGACAAAAGTTGACATCAAGTGAAAACTACCAAATTTCAGTAAGTTTGACTTTAAAATGTTATTATGAGAAAATTACATATCGATTTTTTTCTCCATGCATTAGATATTGAAGTTATCTATCTGGAAAAAAAACAAGGAAAAATAAAATTTTCTTATCTTTTTTCTTGACGTCGACTTGACGCCACTTTTTCCTGAATTTTTTAGCAATTAAAAATGTGCTTTTAAATTTTTTTAAAAATATCAAAACAATTTTAAATTTTTGAAAAATTACAAGCATAAAATTCATCAAGAGTTCTATATTTCATTAGTTACATCATTTTGAAATTCAAAACATAAAGACCTTTATGCAGTCGAAGTTGAATTTTTTTATTTGTGTTGGTTGATTCTTTTATAAAAGTGTGACACGGGTTTGTACTTTTACCCTTATATAAGTTGCATATAATTATTATGTAGTTATAATTGGTTATATAACTTAGCAATTGACAAAACATTATATTAGGAATATAACATATTTTGGTCTATTAGAGGGTTAGGTTTTATTTGATAAGACCTCTTTTATAAGAATATAGGCTTCTTTTTAGTGTAGAGGTCTACCTATCTCTCTCCCTTACTCTCTGTCCCTCTCTCTATCTTGCCCTTTTCTCTATATCCCCCCTCCTCTTTCTCTCTCTCTCTCTACCCATCTCTCTCCCTTTCTCTCACTCCCTCTCTCTATCTCCCTCCTCTCACACTCTCTCTCTTTTCCCATATCTCTGTCTTTCTCTTCCCATATATCTCTATCTCTCTGTCTCTCCGTCTCCCCAATTTCTTTCTCCCTCTCTCCATCTCTATTTTCCTATCTATGCTTCTCTCCATTTTTTGTCTCTCTATCTCCATGTCTCTGTTCTCTTCTCTCTATATCTCCTTATATCTCAATCTCTACCACTCTATTTCTCCCTCTCCCTCTTACTCTACATCTCTTCCTCTCTATCTCCCCCTCTCCATCTCTCTATCTCTCTCTATCTTTATCTCTCCCTCTCCCTCTCTCCATCTCTCTATTTATTTGTCTCCCTCTTCCTCTATTGCTCTATCTTCATCTCTACCTCTATCTTCCTTTCTCCCCTTTATCTCTAGACATGTGTCCCTCTCTCTCTCCCTCTCCCTCTCTCCCCCTTTCCCTCTTCCTAGACCTTTATATCTATATCTATTTACCTCTTTTTCTATCTCTCCATATTTCTTCTTCCATCTCTCCCTCTATCTCCATCTTGTTATCTTTCTTTCTCTCTCTACCCCTCTCCCCTCTCTCTACCTCTTTCTATATAACACTTCCTATCACTATCTCTATCTCTATCTCTCTCTCTCTTTCCCTCTCTACATATGTATCTCTCCCCCCTCTCTCTTTATCTCTCCCTCTCCTCTTCATACCCCTCTCCCTCTCCATCTCTGTCTTCCTCTCCATCTCTATCTCCTTACCCCTCTCTCTCTCACTCTCCCCCCCTCTCTCTCTCCTTTCTATCCTTATCTCTCCCTCTCTCTCCCTCTCTCTCTATTGCAAACATAACATGAGTATGTTGGTAATGAAGTCTGATTGTCTTCTCAATTTAGAGGCTTTGTTTTAGTCATGTCTGGCCCTGTAAGTGGATGCATAGTTGATTTGAAAGTATCACTTTTCCAGTAAGACCTTTGTTCCACAAACAACATCATTTACTAAATGACCTACCAATTGATATTATGTAGTGTAGAAATTTATGAAAAAAAGAAGACCAAGATCGACCTTCCACACCTCCTCACACCTCCTCTTTGACGTACCCATTACACACCAAGATGCTATTGCTAGTGTATACATAATTAACAACATAGTCAGGTGAACCTCTTCATGTGGATAGTTTAAAAGTACGAAAACAGAACGCTAGTAGAGAGGCGAAGCGTGGAGGGTGCCAATGGAAGACTTAACTGTATTAATGGCTTAGCAAAATATTAAACTAAAACATATATAGTCTCCTCATTCATACTTAAACTTGGAAGTCCCGCCCTTTTGTTTGTGATTCTCTAAGGCTGTAATGGCAGAAGTGCAGAAGCGATGGATGAAATGCCTGGTATGGCAGCAGGTTCTCACGACGGTCATATGGACGGCATGGAACGCGTTGCTTGGCTTCACACTCTCTGCGGAGGGGCCAACCCTCTCATCGTTTGGCATAGGGCTTCTCCGCTTCTGTGTCTTCCAGATGAGTATGGCACTTCTTTTGCTTGGCCATTATATCGTTGCGTCTCCTGAAGAGAAGGCCGCGTCGGGAGTGTTGGAGATAGCGGTGGGTTTAATGGGGGCGGCCATCGGAGCGGGGTGGGGAAGGAGGGAAGGGGCTCTGCGTCGGCGGCGGAGGGCTCAGACAACGGCGGACTGGGTGCTCTTCGTGTTTATAACGGCGTTTGTGGGGTTGCTGGCGCTCTTGTCTGTAGCCGCAGGTCTTATGAGCCCTTTAGACGCGGCCCTCCGCGGAGCCGCCCTTGGCTTCGTCTATGGCCTTCATTACATTTATAAACGCCTTTGGGTTCTCTCTTTCCCAATCATCCAGGTCTGCTATTCTTTGCCTTGTTTTCAAGTGCCATTTTTTGAAAAATAAACAGAAAAGCTTAACCCCTGGATTAAAACCTTAAATTTCCGATAATTTGGGGTTATTTCTGTTCATTTAAAAATTTACTGTTTCTCCTCACTCCATGATTGCTGAACCAATATGGCGGTGTTTGTTAGAAAATTGCCCAAATTTTGTGCACAATAAAGAGGCCAATATTGGGGATCACCTAATGAAATCAAAGAGCAAACATTCTAGCCAAGCAACTTTTCCCAGACTTAGCACCACATACACATATCTGCAAATATATATATATATATAAAGGCCACATAAACACGTTATGATAATCCATCGCCATCTCCATTGATCTGGAGTAGGATAAAATTTGCAATGCTACAAGATGATCTCCTTCATAAATTAAGTGAACATTCAATTATTTGGCTCTATTGCTGTTATATTCCAATATATACAGGGGGAGGAATAGTTGACTGGAAGAGAGGAAAAAGGAAGCAATGTTTGACATTCTCCTTCTAGATAATTTTGGGAAAACAATACCCACTGTTAGATAACAAATAAAGCCACGTAAACAAATTATGATAATCCCTCACCATGTCCATTGATCTGCAGTCCAGAGGATGAAATTAGCAACACTACAAGATGAACTCCTTTATAAACTAAGTGCACATTCAATTATTTGGTTTTAATGCTGCTATATTCTAATATATACATAAGGAAGAATAGTTGACAGGAATAGAGGAAAAAGGAAGCAATTTTTGAAATTCTTGTTCTCAATAATTTTGGGAAAACAATACACACTGTTTGATTAAGGTTGACCTATTTAAGTTACCTGCCTAACTAGCATTGAATTATTGCTCTTATATCCGTAAGTACTAGATGGCTATCGCTTAGTTAAGAAAGCTAGCTAACAGAATAAAGGGAAAGATTACATTAATCCCCAAAAAAGCCAAAATGATTGACCTGTAAATAGTGTGGATATTCTAATATTTGTTTAATCAACACAAATCTTATATTCCCAATATGCTTGGCTAGTTGCTGATTATAATGCAAAACATGGATAGAACAGTTCTTATCTCTTTATTTTATTGTTATTTAGTGTGAACGTTCATAAGAAAGATTGTCACAGCAGTTAGAAAGCACTGGCAAGCATGAAAATGGAGCAGAACACAACTTCTGGCCTGGAGATATCCAATGCAAGAGAAAATTCGAGATCAAGAAGAAATCATCGCCTCAAGCCACTATCTCTTTGCTGATTTACAGAGATTTTTTGCCTTATTGAGGCCTTTATGCACTCCTTACACATTCAAATAGATGTCGAAGATCTATACAGCAATGCTACTTCTCAATTACCTTCCCAATTACACTCCAACATGCATAAGATTACTTGACTGATGTGACCATCTATAATTACAGTCAATTACCACATGAAAGGAACCTTTTCTCAATGTCACAAATGGGTAACATAGCCCAAGAGTCACAAGAAATCTTTGAGAGGAAGAGACGGAATTCCAAACATTTAAGCTTCCTCTCAATGTTAATAGGAAGTCTTCTATTCAATTCTGCAAAATGAACACACAAAATTGGATTATGCTGGCATCTTCAAATAATGTACCAGTGAGGGTTGAATTTAGTAAGAGGAATTCCCATTTATTGATAACAATCAATATTCCACTAACATTTTCTTTAGTGTTCTTGTGCCAATTCTTTCTTACCCATTTGTAAAAGCATTTCCAAAACCATTGTAATGTCCCCTTTTTGGGATAATCCTAAATCTGCCCTAATTTATCAATTTCAAGTGATCACCTTGGTTTTGGGGATGTTCATAGAGCGAGTAGGCCCCTGCAAAACAGAGTTAGAGAATATTTACAAGATAATATTAATTGGAATGCATATAAGGAAATCAAAGAGAACATGGTTAGGGATACACCTACCTGTTTAGACCTGCAAATATGTTAGTAGACAGTTATAAATAAGGACAACCTCATTTTATAAGTAAATTGAATCTTCTTTAGATTTTCCTAATTCATTCTTCCTTGAGTATAATGGTCCTATAGGGTGCCCAAGAAACCCTCTACCCTAGGCCCAAGAGCAGTACACCCCTCTTGGCCCAATGTGGCCCTTGCTATCCATATGGGGTGGTGTGCCTAGTGAGGCATCCTATCGCCATTCCCCTGTACCAGAACCATTATCGCTTAATCATATTTAGAGGTTGAGGGTGCAACTATAGCAGGGTGTCCTGGAAAGTCATTCCCTCCAAGCCCAAGAGCAGTACACCCCTCTTGGCCCACACGTGGCAGGCCTCAGCCATCCATCATGGGGTGGTGTACTTAGAGGGTGACCCCAACGCTGTTTCCCCTCCTCATAGGCCCTTAACTCACCCCTATCATGGTTAGTTGTTTACAGTCAGATAATATGAATGCCATTCTATAAAACACACATATTCTGTTCTTAAATCAATGACACAGATTCATCATACGTATTAACAAATATTGATATTCAGATTCATGCATATGTGCAGACTATCATTATCATGGCTAATGAATATTGGATCTTCTGCCAGAATCAAATACATATCATGCTCATCTTTAGTTTATATCATATTCACAAAATATCATAGGAATCATACCTCTGTTGCGGATGCTGGAGTCTTAATCAGAATCAGGATTGTCCAGTATGAGTAATATTGAATTCTACTAAATATGTACAATTTATAAATAAATATATATACAATTTATTCATTTATATTAAAGAACCATAATCACTTATAAGGCTCACTAATTTCTACAAGCATCATTGTTGCATAATATATATATATATATATATATATATATATATATATATATATATATATATATATTAGTCACAGGATTCGCCGAATTTCATACTTGAAATTCGAAATTCGGCGAACTTCAACAAAACTTTTAAAAATCGTTAATATTCGCCTTTATATTCGTATGGTAAACATGCCATGAAGTTTTTATTGAAGTTTTTAGGTTTACAAACTCCACTTGGCGCTGGGGTCCCCGAAATATGATGCACACGATGAGATCGTCGAAGAATACCAGTCGGACCAACAGTTACACTTCCGTTTTGATTGCCAGGGTCTTCCGTTGCGATCTGTTGTTTCTTTCACTTGTGGTTTTGTTCGGCTTCTTAAAATCTTCACGGCCTCAGGAATAACCGCGACCTGCACACAACAAATCACGCGGCTTTTTCCAAAACCACGTCCTCCACTAGAGAAATCACGCCTATAATGGACAAATCGCGGCCTCACAGATGCAGTTCTTCCCTCCAAAGAGTAAAAATGCACCTCCATCGGGCCAAAATGGGTCGATTAGGTCACTTTTTAAATTCAATGTCTTTATAAAATGTAACTCGTCATTTATATTTCTAATAAAATATATTTTCTAAGATTAAGTATTATTTTCTTTAAATTGAACTTTTATTAAAAATTTAAGATTGAATATATTTATATTTAATATTATTTTCTTTTATTGTTCTATTGAATTCTATTTTTAATGTGAACATTTAATAAATTAAAATTTAATTTTTTTAAATATTTAATTTATATTTTATATTATTAATATTTAATGTATAAATTTTAACAAATTTGAATATTTAAATTAAATTTAGTATATTATTCTTTTATTTTAAATAATTTTAACTTACTATACATAAGGCGAATTTAATCCCAACTTTTTACTTTTCAATTTTTTACTTAGTATATTAATATTATTTTACGTTTATTATTTATATTTTTAAAAAATAAAATTATATAAGGCGAATTTGATCCGAATTTTATACTTTTCGAATTTTGTCCTTGCCGAATTTCATCCGAATTTCATTGTTGCCGAATTCGAATTCGAATTAGAATCTTGTGACTTAGTATATATATATATATATATTTGTATTTATATGGTATAACCATTATTAGACTATCGTAAGTAATATCTATATACATCTTATATAATTATATATACATCATTGTTTCTAATTGTCAATTTATAATAGTTCCTTATATATATATATATATATTTATTTATTATATTTAAATTCTTAATTCATAAGCTGATTATTTAAATGCAGAATTACTTATCTGTATCCTTGATATATATATATATATATATGCTTATTATATGAATTTGTAAAATACTTACCTGAATCTTACCCGATCTGCAGAAGCCTCCCTTCCAGCCACGGTGATCAGGTTTTGGAGAGTATTCCTTTATTAAATGATGCTTTCTCTAGAATCTATTCTTCTTATCTTCCCCGCTATTTGATTACTCAGAGTCCACGACTCCTCTTAGCCGGTCTCCTTATTCCCCCAGCGATGATCTCTTAGTCCGCCACTGTCTTCTGCTATACTCATAAAGTATTTCCGGAGTTCTTAATCTTTCTTGCTTTCTTCCCCGATGATGATCCGCTATGAGGTTGACTTCCCTATAATATCTCGATTGGCCAAAAGACATGGCCTTTTACTTATCAACAGACATGCCTCTTGAATAAATCACTGCCTATCAAAGAAAATGTTAATGATAAACAGCTTCGAGATTTGATATTCCAGCGTAATAAATTAAATGATAGCCTTAAGGTTATTTAATTTATATGGCAACGATTTGTTAAAGAAATAAAGACTCATCCAAGGCCGACCTCCTTCATGATTGGCGCAATTATCTTAAGGACGACTTATCATTTATTGGACACATTTATTTGTAAGAAACATATATTCATTACTTGGCCGACTTGCCTCATAGAAGGAGGTGCCTCTTCAAATTGTATATATAGGAGTTCTCTTATCATTTGCTATCATCAAGTTTCTATTAAGTGCGAATATATTCAAGAGCAGGTTGCGAATCTTCCTTAAGTGCAGATTTAGTTATCAAAGAAGATCAGATTGTTATCTGATATTGCATTGTGTATTGGTACTGAATATCGGCCTTGAGTCTGGCCTCATTGTAAAGCGAATTGCTGCCATTATATTTATATATAAGAGGAGATCTTTGTTGCTGGGTTTTTCTCCCTCAAGAGGAGGGTTTTCCCAGGGTATTTACTGTGTTTACTGTGTTGCTGTGTCTGATTTTGAATTAATTTTCTGTGCATATAATCTGTTCATTAAAATTTAACAGAAAACAGATCGCAGCCTTTGCTCAACTCATTAATCGTTGCTTTTTACTAATAATAATCATTACTAACATGATTGAATTTATTCCTTTTGTCTAATATATTCGCACTGGTCTCACAATAGATAACACATTGTTCCTTTAATGTCTCCTGTAAATTGCTGCTTTCGTATCACCTATTTGATCGCTCCATTTTTTATATTAATTACTGCTCCATAAAGATGAATCGCTATACCTTTAATTTTCTATCTGTCTCTACCTTGGGCGACTTCAAACTTTCATACATACATGCATATTCTTTTATAAAGATTAATTTATTTAAACTTCCTTAATGGAAGTCGGCCTCAACTTTGGTATGAAATCTTTATTTATTAATCATTACTTTTTACTTTAATCGCTGCTATTTGTTAATGCTATGTCATCATAATTGTCATTATTAATATTTAGAATTTTATATTTGATAATTATAATTTATATAAATTGATTTATTATTTTATGTATCTATTTTAGTATTTATAATATAGTAATTATAATTATAATATTGTCTCTGACAATTATAATTATATCGAATGGTAAATATTCTTAATATGCATTTCGTTACCTTTAGTGTCACAATTTCAGGGACATGACACCCCTACTTTGCATATGCCTGAATTTGCTTTAAGTGATCATTACACAACATAAAATTGTTTAACAAATAATATTCCATAGCAAATTATATAATAGATATTGAACTTGGAATAAATGGACTATTAACATTCATGAAATAATGAATAACAACTTAACTTGAATCCAATCGATAGACTCTTTTCCAATAACCAATCACGGTATGGCGCCCAAAAAACTATTCATCACAATTAAGCCCAAGGGCGTGCTCATACCCCCCTGGCCCCAAGTGGAAGGAACATCCAACCAAGACAATCCCATCCAACTTAGGGTGGTGTATATACATTGTGAGAAAAGGAACATCCAACCAAGGCAATTCCCATACCGCCCTTCCCTAACATGTTTCCTTGCCAACCCTACACATGATTGCTGTTCACCTTGCCCTTCCCTTGGTAAGGGACACATCCCTCTACAACTAATTGCTGCCTCAAGACTTCTGTTAATAATTAATTAATTATTAATTATAACTTTTTGTGGAGTCGCCGCCCTTGATGTATTTTAATCTACGGTTTAATCGACCCTTGTTAATATAATGATATAGGTGGTGATTTCTGTGTGCTGCGATTTATGAATGCTACATACTATTGCTTATGTGGGACATGACAGTGATTAATTTCTGTGAGGGCTGTGATCGGGGGCATGACAACCATGCATCTGAATATGGGCAGTTTTGTTGGCTGAGATATTCATAAGTCTGCATTGGGTGATTATAACTGATTTGAAATTGTAAAGTAACCCTTACAGCACCATTATCAATATAGCAAGAGTCACAATATTGCCCTTCCATAATGGGCTACAATACTAATACCCATTAGTAACTATAAAGTAAGAGCACAATTCGTCCTATGTATTGAAAATTGAAATACATATACTTGTGAACACTAATTCAAATTATAGAGAGATCAATCCATTTCTATATATTCTTTCCATCACAACTGTAGTGTATGATTGTGATACGATCTAAGTCTTTTAGAATGATAGAAGCAATGTGTTAGCATTTTAATTTCTACTGAACCTTTTGTGGAATTTGTAGGGGGAGCTCCCTTTTGAAGAGTTAAGGAAATGATAAATTTCCTTAGAAAATTACAATAATGCCTAGGACCAGGTGGATTTATTTTATCATGCAAAACAAACAAACTGAAAGTAAACCTGCCTTTTTCGTTTTCAGATTTGGGCACATGGCTAACCAACACTTCTGCACAAGATGAGGCTTTTTCATTTATTATCTAACCTTGAAAATCTAATCTAGAGAAAGCAAAGACACACTCACTTCTTCTAGCTAAAATCAGAAACTATAAATAGATGTTACACATTGGAATTGGATTTAGGAGAGCTCACATACAAATTAGCAAAATGAATAAGAAAATTGCATACAAAGTTACAATTATCTACCCTAGTGAAGACAACAATACAAAGCTTGCAGTATTTCACAAATTCTTTTAAATCCACAAAGCATATGTTAATACAAAACAACACTTGAATAACAATCTTAGGAGCAAGTAAGCATAAAACTACTATTAAAAATCTAAGTGCCATTTACACTTATTTTTAAAAATTTTGCAAGGTTTTGCATTAAAAATAATTGAAAATTTAAGTAAATCTACCATGCTATAAATTGTTTACTTGCACACAAAACAAAATCAATAAACTTTGGTCCACAACATCAATACCTAAGTCAAGAAATTTTCAAATAGGTTTCTAATAAGGACAACTACAGTGAAATACAAGCCTTCTAAAAGTTCACCTTAAAATAGTATGTCCTATAATAGATGTTCTAGAATGTCATCCCAAAATACCTGCTCCAGATGTAGAAGAAATAAAAAAACAGGTTCAGCTGAAAATAGTGGTAGCAAAAAAATGGCTACTTTGGAGCACCCCTGGATGGTCTTGGTGCAGCAATAGTGACAACATGGTTTGTATCCTATGCCTTTTGAAGCTTGTCAATGAAGTTTTGTACCTGTGATCTGTCTAGCTATGGCATCAAATCCATATGAACCATTTGCACATCAAAGGTGAGGCTACTGTGTGTGACCAATGTGTCAATCTCACCTCGTTGACATCGTGGATACTTCTAGCGATCTGTTCATGTTCTAATTCTGTTGAGCTCTCCACAATGTATCCTTTGCTAACCTTTGAAATTTTGCATGGACTTCATCTTGATCAATTTGAAAACCATCTCCGTCAGCAAAAGTATATGAAAGAGGAGTTACCAAGGAAGCAACTTTTTGTCTATCCTCTTCAAATCTAGCCTTTTGATTTGCTAATATTGTGATAACCTCATCAAGAAGTCGAACCAGAAATATATATTGCATGACCAAGTGAATGTTTTTCCCTCTTTGATGTTTACCGCTACTTCCATTTTAGTCAACTTCAAGAGTCCAAGAGTTTGAGCAGGCTTAAGCTTTCCATAGGTGGAAATCCTACTCATTATACCATGCTTTAAATCTGAAATCTCTCTTTATTCTGATCAAATGTTGCCAAACCTTTGGTTATTCTATTTTTTGACCTCATCCTTGACATCTTTTAGCTTTTAAAAAAAATTCCACAATCAGCATATAACTGGGATATTTCACCATTGTTTTAACATCTCTGGAGACTGCAGATCTTGTAGCTACATAATTTGAACTTGTGGGATTCCTTTCTGTTTAAAAGCATTCTTTTTTCATTTAAATCATTCCTATTGCTCCATGCATGAGGTCTTAGGTATCCATACCTTTTTAAAAGAAGCTGGCTTTGCCACAGGAGCAGGTTTAAGCTTGATTCAAGGGCTTGATATTGGGATTTCAGGTCACTACTTTTGAATATGTAGAAGTTTTTGGCAAGAGAAGCATCTGCTGAATGGGAGACACTCATAAACCAGATTTTGCTGCTAGATACTAGAAGATGAACAGATTTCAATTGCCTTTCAGATTGATTTTGAACTTTTGATAGATAAAGTGTAACACATATTTTGACTTAAGTAGATAACTTGTTACTCTTGTAGTTTCAAAGAGACAAACAATTTAACCAATGTGGATGGCAATTTGTGGCAAGCTGTTATCAACTTATCTTCTCAATACTACGGGGTCAATTTATACAATCTGATCCATAAAGGCGCCTTTATCAGTTCTTCTTTAGCATTGAAGAGAGGAGACCAATGCCTGATATATTATAATTGTGCATTCTCAAAGAATGAGGGACTTCCTGAAAAAAATATTGTCTTTATCTTTTGGTTCTTGAAAAGTAATTGGAAGGAACCCTTTTCTAGAATTTTTATTGAAGGCTTGACACAGATTGCCACTTTGCTCCTATCCATTATTTCAGCTCTTCTATGTTTTGCTGAGCGCTAATGAACCTCTCAAGTTGTCAAAGAGTTCTTGTGCAGCCAAATCAAATACTTTGTTTTCAGTTGTAATCATTCCCTTTGGGGCATGTTGGACCAGATTGAACATTGTTCTTTTGATTGTGAATAAGTACTCCATTTTTCATATATCAGCTGCTTTAGGCAACTCATCTATTCAATCTACCAGATGGCTGGGAGTTACTACATTATAGTCTTGCTCAAGAGATTTTTATTTGCAAGATATATCCTATTTTACATGGGAACGTATCTGCACCCCTCCAGTCTGCATCCCCATCCTTCTTGGCATCTTTAGGACAGTGGAATGGCAAGGGATGCCCCCTGGCTCCTCCTTGGCCATGGGAAAACCAGGGATGTGCCCAGAAATGTCAGCTCCCGGGACTTGTTGTCTTGGGGATGTTTGACCATCCCTTGTATGGGTGGGAATGTCTGTGATGTCTCTCAACTGTCTTGGGGATGGTCAGATGTCCCTGATTTTTGATTAAAATTAAAAAGTAAGTCATTTAAGAAAATCATTAAGAAAAGAATATGATGGGCCCACAAGCCTTCCCATGCCCCTTTCGAAATCCTAATTAAACCATTAAGGAAATTTTGAAGGCTTTGCAGCTTGGTTAAAAGTGATAAAATTATGAAATATGATACGTGCCATGAATGTCTATGTTCTCTCAAAGGTCTTAATTGGGGGTTCCGCCCTTCGACTTGCCTTGTATTGCAACAGGGAACACGTGAGGAATGCTGCCCTTGGACCCCATTGGGGGTTGCTTCCCCCAAACACTTGTTCTGGTTTCAAAAATAAAAAAATAAAAATTGTTTTGTCTTGAGTTTTTAACTTTTTTCTGATTTCATCCTGAATAATTGAATTCCATTTATACTTTTGGTTTGCGGAGTCAATTGTGATTCTAAGTAATGCTAGTATGACAGATAGCTTTTTGATTTATCTTGAACATTTATGATTTGACAATTGGCATTTCTTAACAATTATCGAGTGTATTCTCAACTCGGTATTCAATTTTGTACATATTGTACAGCAGGTATTGGTTGGGGTCTCATAGGATGAGTCACAACTTGATATAGAGAGTGGCTCAGAGTTGGAGGCCAATTCTGATATGGATAGTCCAAATGAGGCATAGCTGTATTTATTACTATATTTTTTTATATATCTATGATCTTACTGCTATGGCTATTGTTGTGCATTTTGTCATTTATGATTTTATAGCTTTGGGGCCTTTTGTTGTGATTAAAAAAATGAAATATCTATTTTTTATGGCTGCAACATTTGAATCAATTAACATTGAATACTGATGATTAAATTTAATTTATTGAATGAATAACTAAACTTGAATTTTGATGTAATCTATAGCTAAACTATTTGAGTTTGCACACACACACACACACACACACACACACAGCTGTCCTTCTCCCTGTTTCCATGCCATTCTCTTCATTTTGGTTAGTCCTTTTAGCCACAAGTCTATGACAATATATTTTATATTCATTGCAATAATAGATATTTGGAACATCACGTTCTTTGCTTCTTGTGGGATCTTTTGTCAATTCTAGATTGCTTCCCCTTGGTTGCTGATACTTACTTGTTGATGGATTTTGTGGATTGCCTTTGGTGGTCTCTGCTAGTTGATTAATTGAGATTTTATTTGTTTTGACAGCGCCCTCTGTTCTTCAGTTTGAAGATGGGAATCCCCTCAGCAGCAAAAAGGGCACTAAAGCTATCGCTTGCCGCACTTCCTTGTGCTACAATATTAATATTTTTCATGCACAAGGGGCTCCAATTTAATGAGAGTGGAAATGGGTATTTGTATTTGCAGTTTTTATTTTTTCTGGGGGCATATCCAATTGCCTTTTGCTGGGAGTTGATTCATCATCTAATTCAGGTTAGCTCTTTTAAGCTCACCAAATAACTCCTGTAAGCATTTTATGCTTTTAGTTGCATATAGTTGCTTTCCTTGTAATTTATTCACTTTGCAGTTGATAATATTGTAGACACTAAAAATTGTCCTAATTAAATAATCTTAATTAGATTAACCTCATTCCTCTAAGTTTATATTTCTTCTTATCCATATAATTAAATAATTTTAATTATTCTAAACTATTCTAACGTTAATTAAACAATTGGCCACCTTTTAAATAATTATCTTTAATTATTTAATCTCTAATATTCTTCATAATTAAATAAATATTTTTTTTATTTAATTAACTAATTTCTAAAATTCTTCTATATTTAAATAAATTTATTTATTTATTATTTGATTGTCCACGTGGGTGCAAATAAATAAATTTTATTTATTTATTGCACTTTCTTTCTTCAATCTTTCTATCTTTTTCTCTTCAGTCAACTTGTCTTCATTTTTGGAATCTAAATCTTTCCTAAATCATTAACTTTCATTTTGGAAACATCTTCTTCATCCACTAGTCAACTCAGTCATCAAAATGAAAACTTCATGTGCACAATTATCTATTTATCAAATTAAATAATTCATTATTATCTCTTCAATCTTCAAAATGGGAATTTCTATTTTATAGTTGAGTTGACTCTACTGATTTTTCAGTTATCTCAAGTCTTCATCCTCATCCTCATCTCTTATTTGATTTTTCCTTGGAAAGTCTATAAATAAGATCATTTCTTCATCATTTAGAATCTCACATCTTATGCAAATTAATTCTGTCAAAATATTTTATCAATCAAATCAATCATGAATCATATTGTTATGCTGTTGAGATTTAGCATCCACATTCAAAGACAAAGCAACATCACATCATTTCTTTTTTGAAGTTTACAGTGGGATTGGTAAATTAGAGATTTAAAATTTGATTTCTTTATTTATGTTTTCATCATGTTTTAATTTCTTATTTTCTGATTTCAATGCATACAAATATCAAAGACCATAATGGAAATAAACTTATAGCAAGGTGCCAATCTTTTGCGGTTATTTCATTTCATTATTTTAATGTGTCTAGGTGGTGCATACCAGAAGGCATGTATTTGCCCCACCTCATGGCTCAGCTGCTGCAGAAACAAATCCAACTGAGCAATTGCTTGTGGCATTGGAAGAGAATAGTGAAAGATCGTTGCCTCAGTATCTTGCTTACCTTGATCTCTGCATGGTATGTGAAAATAACGTGGATAGTTGGCGTCGGACTGCCTTTTTTGAAGAGACTGGGGAGACATATAAAAGAATCATATCAGCATGTTTAAGACCTTTGGAACAAATGGTAACAAGGCTAAGTGAAGGTTTAGATGGCACTTCTGTGGATAAGACAGCAGATTTACTATCTCATCAGATGCGTTCGCCAACAGATTACCCGGTACATGAGAACGTCAAAGAAGCATTCAATGATATGCAGGTACTTCCTGACTAAATTCTAGAAACTGTTGTCTATTTTTGGTTCTGTTAATAGCACTTTCTAAGATGATGCTCATATGCCCTCAAAATTAATATATTTCAGGGTCCTTGGAACTTGTAACAAGTTTTATAGATGTTTACATTGTTGAAAGTAAAATGATGTGGGTTGTTTTGATGATGTCAACAAGATACTTAAGTATTTGAATTTATTGTCTAAGATTTTTTGGAATCAACTGCATTTTTTAGTTTTGGTTGACACTCTGAATCTTACTGTTGGATCCATCTTCAGGGGATAAAGGAAGCAGTGTATCTTAAGTTAGGATGTCAATTCTTTTTTGGTTTGATTTTTGGGGTGTTAGGGGATGTGAAGTTGGCAGGAGGGGGGTGACTATTAAAATAATATAAAAAAATGTTAAAAAATTTAAAATACCAAAAAAATACACTTTTAAGTAAAACTAAAAGAAGCTTAAAGAAAAGCATATATAATGTGTTGTTTAGTGCAAAAGTGTACAATGCATAATCAGGTTTGCGATGCCTGCAGGCTAATGGTTCTAGCTTTCTTGTTTCTGTAATGTCCCTTCTTGGGATCTTTCTGATTTCTGCCCTAGAATAACAATTCCAGCTTAAGTCTAAGGAGGTAATTCATTTTCAATCCTAACTTTATAAAAATATTATCAAATGTAATACACGATTTAAGATAAGTCTGGTTTAGGTCCTACAATAATATTAATAATCACTAAGAAGTAAGAATATATGATAACATCTAAATTTACAAGCATTAACATTAAATATTAAGATTTCATGATAACATATAAATCCACATAAACCAAAATACATCAATAGCATTAATAATTATTCCAAGGCATATTCCTATAGTAACCGTATTAGGAATTTGTTGGAAATGTTTGCAAACCGCAATCTCAAGGATGGTTGTCCTTGTATTGTGAGAGCATGGGTGGATCCTTGTCCATCCATCTCGGGGTGGCGTACTTGAGAAGACCTTCAAGCCCAGGAGCACTCATCCGCCTCTCGAGCCACGAACATGGTAGGATATTAGGGCCACTCCATCCCTCAGTCCACCTTGGAGGTGCGCCATCCCCTTTGATCAAGCCTAGGAGCACTCATTCGCCTCGTAGCCCACGAGCATGGTAGGATCTCTAATCCATCCATCTCGGGGCGGCATGTTTGATAAGATGCATGAAGATTGTCTTCCTCAACAAGCCTAGGAGCACTCACATGCATCCCAGCGCACGAGCTTGCATCTTGGGGTGGCGTTGTACTTGATGAAGGAAAGGCCGGTACTTCACCTCTCGTGAACTCGAAAGGCTGGCTGTCCTTCCTATTTGCAAGCCGTTTCTAATAAATTCAAAACCGATTACTTATAAAAAGTAGCTATATGAATTTGCTATTAAATACTCTTAAAAGGAAATGCAATTAAATTACTTACAATTAGCAATCACTTAATTTCTGCAAGGTATATCTATACATCTATTTATTTGTAATCTAATTTTATTTTTAAACTTTTATGACTCAATTTCCTTTTTATTTTCCAATTTCCACTTTATCCCGTTGATGCCTCTACCCACTCATTTGTTCTCTCTTTTATATCTTCCATGGTGAGGAGAGTCACATCCTTTCATTGGTCATCTTACCAAGGGACACATCCTTCCACAACCAAGTGCTGCCCCTTAAACTCTTTTCATTATTAATTATTTATTTTCCTTACAGAGTCGCTGCCTTAACATCTTTCTTAACTAATTCTCACCGAATCCCTTTGAAGAGTTGTTCCTTTCATATCTCCTTGGTCGTCTCTTCCATATCTTCTTTGGTCAGCAATTTTCATTTATCTTAGACAGGCTGCGATTGGGGGAGGTTGTGATTTATGGCGGGGGCATGACAGTTTCTTGGAGCTGGCAGATTATGTCTTAAAATTTTTCTCTGAAGGCCTCAAGGGTGATGATGCTAAGCTGACCCTTGTTCTTGTTGATGTTATATCGGCGAGAGATTTCTTTCTCTCTCGAATTCAAAATATAAAATAATAAATAAATGCAAAGGGAAAGCTATTTAAATATTAATTTATTCTTTACAAAGCCGACTCAATAAAAAGATGCCTCATTTTGTAAAGTCGTCTCTCCCCATTTTGTAAAGTTGTCTCTTTTGTGAAAGAGGCCGACTCTTCATGTAAAGACGCCTTGATGTGTATATATACAAGGCGATTTCCTTTCATTTGGCAATAAAAAATTCATTCAAGACAAAATTCGCATTCTTCAAGGAGAAGTTCACATACCTTCAGCAGATTGACATTTTGTTTCAAGAAGATCTACATTAAGGAGAATTCATAATTGCTTGTATATTCGCATCTAGAGAGGTGCTATCTTCTTTGCATCAGATCGGCCTAGTGTTTGGCCAAGTTGTAAAGCAGATTTCTGCTCTTTCATTAAATATATAAGTGATATATTTGTGGCTGGGTTTTTCTCTCTCAAGGAGGGTTTTCCCAGGGTATTTGCTGTGTCGTATTGTTCATTATTTTGTTTTTGCTGCTTATCTTCATTTCTGGTCTAAAATTAACATGGTATCAGAGCGGGTTTAAGCAAGATTAGATCAGATTTGTTTAAGCAGCAAAGTCTTCTTCTCTTCTTCTCATCTAAGAGAGTCTATCTTAGCATCGAAGATGGTGAATGGACTCAAGGTTGAAGATAGGCTTGATGGTGCATTGAACTTCACCTCTTGGAAATTCAGAGTTCTTATTGCACTGGAAGAAAATGATCTTCTAGACTTTGTGGAGAATGATGTGCCTGAGCCATCTAATGAGGCCGAGAAAACTCAATGGAAGAAGAATGGCACTAAGGCTAGGAAGATCTTGATAGATTCTGTGAAGGATCACGTTGTGCCAATTATATCGAAGATGAAGACAGCCAAAGTCATGTTCGAGACTCTACAAGGCTTGTATGAGATCAACAACACCAGCAGAGCTCTTGCCTTGAGACAACAGTTCCATCATATAAAAATGGCTAAAGGAGATTCAGTCATCTCCTTCTTCATGAAGATTACTGAGTTGAAAGATCAGTTATGTGCCATTGGAGATATAGTTGAAGATATAGACCTAGTTATGTTGGCACTGAATGGTCTTCCTCAATCTTGGGAGCCCTTTATCCAAAGCATTAGTGGAAGATCTAAATTGCCCAAGTTTGATCGTCTTAGAGCTGATTGCATTCAAGAGGAATCCAGGTTGGCAGCAAGAGGGAATGGACGAAGCTCTCATAATGAAGAAAATCATGTCCTTGTTGCTCAAACTTTCAGAAGGAAAGGAGAGAAGGGAGAAAAGGCAATTTCAAGAGGAATAGAGACATAAAATCAGATTCTGCTCCTGAACCAAAGAGGAAGGATCTCTCTCATATTCAATGTTTCAGATGTGACAAGTATGGTCACTGTGCTCGAGATTGCATAACAAGACCAAAGCAACATGCTTCTATTGCAAATGTTGATGATGTGTCACCTCAAAAGGAATCTAGAGACAACTCAGGGGGATTTCTATTCATTTCCGCTCTTTCAAGCAATGTTCCAACCGACAGTGACACTTGGTTGATTGATAGTGGTGCTTCACGACACATTACAGGATATCGAGAGCATCTTTTAGACTTGGTAGAAAGAGAAATCAACTTGCAAGTGATAATCGGAGATGATGCTTGTTATTCAGTGAAAGGTGCTGGGGCCACCTCGCTTCATCTAGATTCTGGCATCCCTCTTCATTTGAGTGATGTCTTGTTTGTACCAGGAATCAAAAAAAATCTTGTCTCAATTTCAGCATTGGAGGACAAAGGGTACCAAGTCCCTTTTTCTAAAGGGAAAGTTCTTGCTTGGCCTAAGAACTCAAGCATCAAAATAGCTTGTGTGATTGGTGTCCGTCAAGAGAGCCTATACAGACTTTCTATTTGTCCAGTTCAGGCATTATTGCATGACTCTACCAGTTTGAGTGAGCTATGGCATAGGAGACTTGCTCACCTACACTTCTGAGCTCTTCCATCTATGGAGAAGATGGTTACTGGTCTACCGAAGCTCAGTTAGGAGCATGATGGCATTTGTAGAGGATGTGCACTGGGTAAGAATATCAGGGGTCCTTTTCATAGTAGTGAAAGTAGATCAAAAGGAATTTTAGATCTAGTGCATTCTGATTTATGTGGTCCAATGTTTGTGGCGTCTTTGAGTGGATTTTGGTATTATGTGATTTTCATTGATGACTATTTTCAAAAGACTTGGATTTACTTTTTGAAGTCTAAGGAGTCTGAAGAAGTACTTGATAGATTCAAAGAATTCAAGGCTCAAGTTGAAAATATGTCCAGGAAAAGGATCAAGGTTCTGAGATCTGACAATGGAGGAGAATACACTTCTAGAGGTTTCTGTAATTTTTGCATTGAGGCAGGGATCAAGAGGGAGTTCTGTGTTCCGTACAACCCTCAGCAAAATGGAGTTGCAGAAAGAAAGAATAGATCCATAGTTGAGGCAGCCAAAGATATGATTCATGATCAAGATTTATAGACCTTCCTTTGGACAAAAGCTTCCAAAACTGCAGTGTATGTTCAAAACCGAAGCCCTCATCAAATATTGGAAAACATGACTCCTGAAGAGGCCTTCACAGGTATGAAACCTGAGGTTAGTCATTTAAGAATTTTTGGTTGTCCTGTTTATATTCATGTGCCTAAGGATAAAAGATCTAAGCTAGAACCATCAGGCAAGAAAGGAATATTTGTGGGTTACAGTGAGTCTTCAAAGGCCTACATGATCTACATTCCAGGGCAGAAACAGATTGAGATCAACAGGGATGTCTCTTTTGAAGAGGAAGTAGCCTTAAAAAGATCTAAAGGGTCTTACATGGAGATAGACAGTGAAGAACAGGAGACACCTTAGGATATGGACATTTCTCCTGATCATACTCTTGAGATTCAAAGGGAGTCTACTGAACTAGAAGAGACTATTGATCCAGTTGATCCCATAGAACCAACTGATGGACCAAGAGATATTGCTATAGGATGAAAGAGACCTCTATGGGCCAGACAAACTATGCAAGAGGCAGAAAAGTATGCAGCTCCTCATGGCACCTTTAGAGAAAGCAAGAGACCGCAAAAGTTTCTAGGCTATGTGGCATTGATGAGTCACATCATTGAGTCTGAGCCTTTCAGTTTTGAGGAGGCATCCAATCAACACGTATGGAGAGATGCTATGACATAAGAATATCAGTCCATCATCAAGAATGATGTTTGGGATATTGTACCAAGACCTAAAGGGAAATTAGTTGTGTCTTCCAAGTGGCTCTTCAAAATCAAGCATGCAACTGATGGTAGCATTGAGAAGTACAAAGCAAGATTCGTGGCAAGAGGATTCTCTTAGAAGGAGGGAATCGATTATGAGGAGACATTTGCTCTTGTTGCTCGATATACATCTATCAGGACTATTATTGCTATTGCATCAGCTAAAGGCTAGAAGCTACATCAAATGGATGTAAAGACTACATTTCTTAATGGTGTGATTGAAGAAGTGTATATTGAGCAACCAGATGGTTTTGTGATTCATGGGAAGGAGTCTCATGTATGCAGATTGAAGAAGGCATTGTACGACCTTAAGTAGGCGCCTCGTGCATGGTATGAAAGGATTGATTGATATTTGATGAGCTTGGGATTCTCCAAGAATGATGCAGATTCCAATCTTTACTTCGAGGTAGTTGATGGTGAGGCTTTAATATTGGTTCTTTATGTTGATGATTTATTTCTCATTAGAGCAGAGTATCTCATTGTCAAATGCAAGAAAGAGTTAGCATTCGAGTTTGAAATGAAGGATTTTGGTCTTATGCATTACTTCCTGAGACTGGTAGTGTGGCAAAGACCCAATGAGATTATCTTAAGTCAAGGGAAATACACCGTAGACATCTTGAAGAGATTTGGGATGATGGATTGCAAGTCCATGTCTACACCTATGGAGACAAACTTGAAGAAGTTGAGTGACTTTAGTTCAGATTTGGTAGATCCCACCATGTACAAACAATTGATTGGATCATTGATGTATCTAGTCAATACTAGACCAAACATTTGTTATGCGGTGAGCGCTCTCAGTCAGTTCATGTGTGAGCCAAGGCAAATTCATCTAGTTGCAACAAAGCATATCTTGAGATACTTGCGTGGCACAGTGGGATATGGCTTGAAATATACTTCCTGTGAAGACCTGAAGTTACAAGGCTATTCTGATTATGATTGGGCCAAGAGTGTAACTGATAGGAAGAGCACCTTTGGATGTTGCTTCAGTTTGGGGTCTGCCATGATTTCTTGGTGTAGCAGGAAGCAGACTTTTGTGGCACTAAGCACTGCAAAGGCTGAATATATTGCAGCATGTGTAGCAGCTCGAGAAGCAGTGTGGCTTTGAAAGCTCCTTGCAAGATTGTTTGGGAAAACATTGGAGCCGACTGTGATTCATTGTGATAACCAAAATTGTGTGAAGCTCTTTGTCAATCCAGTGTTTCATGATAGGACAAAACATGTGGAGATCAAGTATCATTACATCAGAGATATGGTGCTGAGGAAAGCAATTCAACTCAAGTATATTTTCACTGATGATCAGACGGCTGATATTCTCACCAAGCCTCTCTCCAGATTGAAGTTTGCACATTTTCGAGACAAGCTTGGAGTTGTGGAGAATGTTGCTCTTGCTGAGAGGGAGACTCAACATTAGTGATCCTTGCTATAATGCATATTTCTTTGAGATGGAGAAATATGAGGTGAAAGCCCTCGTCCATCTTTGAGATGGAGATGTGGTTCTTTCCACACATGGGAGTAGCCAGGGTGGATGTCATGTTGAGAGACTCCATGACAACATTGCGTTGAGAGACTCCGTGATGAACCCTTTGTACTTGTGTCTGTACACATGGGAGTAGCCATGGTGGACGTCATGTTGAGAGACTCCATGACGACATCACGTTGAGAGACTCCGTGATGGGCACTTGTGCACATGTTTCTTTCCACACATGGGAGTAGCCATGGTGGACGTCATGTTGAGTGACTCCATGACGATATCACGTTGAGAGACTTCGTGATGAACTCTTCTCCACAAATAGGTGTAGCCATTGTGGGTGTCATGTTGAGAGACTCCTTGTCATGGATATCTGGAAAGATATCTCCCTAGCTAAGAGGGAGTGTTGATGTTATAGCAGCGGGAGATTTCTTTCTCTCTCGAATTCAAAATATAAAATAATAAATAAATGCAAAGGTAAAGCTATTTAAATATTAATTTATTCTTTACAAAGTCGACTCAATAAAAAGACGCCTCATTTTGTAAAGTCGTCTCTACTCATTTTGTAAAGTCATCTCTTTTGTGAAAGAGGCCGACTGTTCATGTAAAGACGCTTTGATGTGTATATATACAAGGCGATTTCCTTTCATTTGGCAATAAAAAATTCATTGAAGACAAAATTCACATTCTTCAAGGAGAAGTTCGCATACCTTCAGCAGATCGACATTTTGTTTCAAGAAGATCGACATTAAGAAGAATTCATAATTGCTTGTATATTCGCATCTAGAGAGGTGCTATCTTCTTTGCATCAGATTGGCCTAGTGTTTGGCCAAGTTGTAAAGTAGATTTCTGCTCTTCCATTAAATATATAAGTGATATATTTGTGGCTGGGTTTTTTCTCCCTCAAGAAGGAGGGTTTTCCCAGGGTATTTGCTGTGTCATATTGTTCATTATTAGTACTTGCCGTTAGGCAATACTATTGCAATGAGTTTTGTTTTTTTTAGTTAATTAGTTATTAATAAGTTAGCTTTCAACCAATCAAAAACAATAATTTTTTTGAAAAAAAATTAAATTAAATTTTGTAAAGTGAACTTGCAAAATATTTAATTTTATAAATTATAAAAATTATTTTTCATCAATATTATTGGCTAAGAAGTTTTGTGTGTTATTGGAGGATTTTTAGGAAAAGTGAAAATGAACTATTATTTTGCCTAGTTTTGAGAACTAAGAACTATTATTTTGGCTACATTCAACCATTGTTTATATAACTTTCATCATTATTGCACAAAACTATTATATAAATTTTATGTTTAAATAATAATTATTTAATTCTTTCATATACTTGTACTATATAATCATTTCATTTTATTTATATTTTATTTAATATAAAATAATTTAAAAAATTCTTTTTAAAATTTATATTATATAATCAATAAATATTATTTAATATAATATAATAAATTTATAGTGTATTATACATATTATTATGTAACATAATTATTAGATAAATTTATATTTATATAATTATCATTTTATTTTTTTAATTATCTTATACTATCATTTGAATTTTTGTTTTTATATTTATAATATCTTTATAATGAATTTTATTTTATTAATATAAACATGCATTATCATACAATTTACATTATAATATTAATTATTTATATAATTTTAATAAAAATTAATTAATGTGACATTTTTAAATATTATGTTAATACTATAATTAACAAAATTAACATTTAGTTTTATTCACATTAACAAAACTTACATTTATTTTTATTAAATTTAAAATACTACAATTAAAATACTATAAAGGTAAGTACTAGCCACTACGTGGCACTTGTTTTGTTTTTGCTGCTTATCTTCATTTCTGGTCTAAAATTAGTAGTTCTCCCAACTAATTCTTGCATATTCTGGAAAGTTCAGGTTTAAAATCTTTGGATGCAATTCTGCCTCACCAAAAGAGCAAATGGGCATAGACTATATTACTGTATCACATCTTTACATTCCAGAAACTTGTATAGCTTTTGTTAACATGTCTTCAAGATGCTACATTTTGTTAGACAAAGCTAAGGAAGGAGGAATGGATGTCATTGGCAATTACATGTTTTGAAATGGGCATGGACCTAAAGAAAGCAATTTTTACTTTGAAGACCATTTTGATCTGGTCAAGTTTGTGAAGTTTGCTTTTTAGGCAGGGAAGGCTTTATGTGAATTTGGATGCTCCTGTAATTTCGGCAGAGGTAGAAAATGAGTATGGTGATATGCAAATTAATTATGGAGAAAATGCAAAGCCATATGCAATTTGGGCAGCAAAGACGGCCCTATCTCAGAAGTAGGAATAGTAATGATGTTATATTCAAATCTAAATGCTCCACTACAAAATGAAGCCCATGGCTAGGATATATGATAGGCTTCATTCAATGTTGAGAACAAAATTTGAAGGTCACTAGAGGAGGATCCTGCAGGCCAAAGTGCAGACTTGGGCTTTGTTTAAAAGAATAAGAGCCCACCTTGTTTGTTTAAGAGAAGGGACACTTAGCCATTGTTAACTTCTTAAATCTAATGGTCCTCACACTTTTGAAGAGTTTAAAAGGGATGTGCTAGAGCAAAATAGTGCAATTGGTCAGTATTGTTGACTTAGAAAAGTATGGGATGTAACTGTGGTATGTTAAATCAAAGGCAGAGATAAAATAAAGTTGTGCTATATTAAAAATAGTGCCCACATTTTAAAGCTGAAGTCTTCCCACAAGTTGAATAAATAATATAAAACCTGTATGAGTTAATAGTAAGCTTTGGAGTCAAATTAGAGCCAAGAGCCTTCAGCCACTATAGATCAATGCATATCGAATGGCCCCCACTTTTTGCAAAATGTTTGCAAGAGTTGTTAGAGGTAAATTAGCACCATTGGCTGGAGGATGGCATGAGAAGGTACTGTGAGCTACATGGAGCCATCTCAATGGTTGGAAAACATAAAGAAACTTGAAACTAAAATAAAGCTTGCAGGCTAGCAGTTGTATATAAAAGCCTTGCCTTATTAATATAGCACAAATCAAAAACCTGTTGCTTGTCAAATGAGTCCTCAAATTAAATATAAGCCTTCATCTTATTTATTTAAAACAATGAGCTCACAGGAAAATAAAAGAAAAATGTCAGTGCCAAGATACTAAACTAGGGTTTTGGCATTGTTAAAAACAAAGTGACCTTGCAGACAATTGAAAGTTTCACTGAAGGAGGTGATTTCATGCATATTAATTGCTCCACTTCAAACTGATTTTCATAGTTGACAGAACAGTAATGGAGCAGTTATAACATTTATTCATTTGCAGTTGTGGCACCATTGATTGCTAACAGTTTGAATTCTTTTTCCTTATCAATTCTGGAGGTTCTCCTAAGTTCAAAGTCTCATTCTTGTAGGGCTTCCCATTGCTGATGCGCTCTGCATGATGCTGATATTGCAAATGCATTCGTGCCAATATCTAAGCTTCTACAACTTTTGGCACATATAGTGGGATAGAAGCCAAGGCTTCAGACTTAAGTTTTGTTCCATAAAACAAAAGTTTTAGTTCTAAATTCTGTAATTTTGGTGGAGAATCATAGAAAAATCTGCCCCGAGGAGCATACACGATCCATTTGGCAACTCTACTAGCTACAATATTCTATTTCTTTGTTTGAAAAGATCACGCATGACCTTCAACTCGATCATTTTCATCTTTAAATGTGATCACCAATCCTAGAAATTTGCCTTTTGTGGCTTTGAATTTTGCTGGACAGTTGTAACTGCAACAAGGGAATCCCATTCCCAAATCAGGTTTAAGAGCATTGCCTGATTTAAATGGAGATGACTATGTCTCCCATTGACCACACTTCATATGTAGCAAATTTTTGTGCAATATGCATTATTTTAGCTTTGGATTTGATTTGGCTCTTAGATTGTTGGCTTCATCTCTCAAGGGAAGAGCATTGGATTGGAGCATTGGATTGGTTCAAAGATTGGCACCTTCTTCCATTACAGACTGGGATCAACTTGGAACTTTGTTCCATGAACAGTTGAGGGAAAGGGTGGGCAACCTGTCATTGATCTAGCATCTCACCACAGGAATAAGAGCTTTTGTGGAGCCCATACGTGCTCTCAAGTTCAGATTCAAAAGGACATGGGAGAGAATACCTATGGATGTCCGTCCTTTACCAGATTTGGTTTTTTGTTATTGTCTAAAAGCTTTTGATCTTTAAATTGCCTTATAATCCAATTTTTAGGCGGTATAACCCTTTTAGAAGCTTGTAGTATAACTATATTGTTTTTCTAATGAGTTCATAGCTTTCAAAAGGTAGCTTGTTATCCCAAATATATCAAGGTCTTATTAGGAAAATTAACTATGGTCCTCAACTTGCTCCAGTGGACTGGAATTAGTCAAATGCATGCTCTTCACATGCTTCAACATGCCCTAGAATAGAAAATCATCATGTGGTGTAAAGTCAAGTTTTCCTCATAGGAGATGAGTGTGCAAACAATAGCATTTTTTGCCAAAGTAAGAAAAGAGAAGATATTGCAACTGTACTTTCAGTTTTTGTAGCAGAGAATGTTCATTCTTGGTATGTAGAAGATGTGAGTTCAGATTAAGACTCTTTACCTTCTACAGAAGAGCTGATTTTACAGGAAATTCTTGTGGAATCTTCAGAGTTTGAAGATGATTGCAGCAGTATGTGTCAGAGAGAATCTACCTTCATGAAGGAGAGCAGATCAAGGACCTGTTTTCTATCTTCCAAAGAGGTATGTTCTCCATGTTGATGGAGAGATGGCTTTAGCACAAGGTTCTGGCTTTGGTTTAAAACCCCTTTCTGAGGCTATTGAAGAGGGGGCTGCTGATGAACTTTTGGATACAAAGAAGATGGATCTATTTTTCATTTTGAGGGAGGGATATAGTCTTCTTTTAGATGAGGTGGAACACATGTATGTAGGGTCTAATTGAAGCACCGAGAAGCCATATTTTTGGAAACCTGTTATTTTGCAACCACAGTGGTATTCCATTGAGGTTCAAGATACTTATGGGAAGTGCAGTCCACTTCAAGCCAAATATTGGCATTCCCAAAACAATGAGAACAGAAAACAGGAGTATTCAATCAGTAGTTTTAAGCTGCTACACATGCTTTATTGGAAGCATGAGCAAGAGCTTCAGCTCCTAAAATTTCCTTCCTATCCCTTGCCTGGTGCAAATTGTCATTCCAATAATGATGGATGGCAGAGTAAATGAAGGATTCAGTCAGCAGAGCACACGGAAGCGAAAATGTATAAATTTTTGCTATTTTTCTTTTTACAAATTACAATTTGTCTGGTTGATTCTGTTTTAATACTGTTTTAAAATTGATATTGTGGAGTATTATGGTCAAGAGAGGCAGCTACTTCTCCATGCCTGTGGATGGGTTGTTTGAGTAGGTTGCTGGCAGTGTTAGGCTTCTGTTTTGCAAATAAGTTGTTCAAACGTAAAGTAGTTTGTTTTTGCAAATAAATGCTTCCAACAAGAAGAGAGGTAGTGGATCAGTCATGGCAGAATGTAGGTATTTTTGCAGTTTGGATTGGAAGGGTGTTGTATCTCTTCTTCTTCTCTGCTTGACTGCATGCCCAATGGATTAAGACTACTTGCTTTTGGGTTTGTTCATCTTCAACATGCTAAAGATTCTTTGTGAGTTGCCAGAGGCCCAGAACTGTAGTGCAAAAATTGCATTCCAATGCATAATTAGGATTGTGAGGCCTGCAGACTTATGGTTCTAGCTTCCTTGTTTCTTGGAGCCTGCAAATTATGTCTTTGAAATATTCTCTGATGGCCTCATGGGTGATGACATTAAATCAGCCCTTGTTGACAAGGGATCTCCCAACCAATTCCTACATATTTTGGAAAGTTCAGATTTCAAATCTTTGATATCCTAACCAATTCTTACATATTTTGGAAAGTTCAGATTTCAAATCTTTGGATGCAATTCTGCCTCACTGAAGGAGCAAATGGGCATTGACTATATTACTGTATCACATCTTTCTATTTCAAAAGCTTGCATTACTTTCTTTAATATGTCCTCGAGGTGCTAATTTCACGATATGGATGAACCTAACTAAGGCAATTATTACTTTGAAGAGCGTTTTGATCAGGGCAAGTGAAATGTCCCTGGTTATGGAGCCTTGGCAATTTTCTGATTATACATAAGCCTTAAAAGCTAAATATTTTTCCTTTATGCTATTGTTATTTTATGTTTGCTTACGTAAGCCTTAATAGGGAGCATAAAATGTAAGCTAAAGCTAAGCTTAAAATATTACAAAGAGACTTATGGGCCTCACAAATCAAAAGGGGTAAGTTGAAATTGAAAAGAAAATTCTTTGTGGATAAAAGGCTATGCCAACGATTGATAGCCCATTTAAAGATTTTGGCTTCAATAATTTAGGCTCCTTATGCCTTTTGTTATTGTTTATTATATTCAAATCCACACTTTCGTATAAACTTGTGCTCGTATGAACACCATACATGGGAAGTCTGCGAATGTGGGACGCGGTCTATAGGACAACCATTGAAAGTTTAGAAGTTGGCTCTTAATTGGATTTTCAGTAAGTCCTTTCAACAATTGCAAGGGAAAAGAGAGAAGGAAACTTAAGAAAATACATAAAATAAACTACTCTAAGCAAACAACTGGAGCTATTTATTGAATGAGACAATTATTTCCTAACCACCATATATGCACATCATTAACAAATAGAATTTGAATTTTAAGCATTCATTACATGTGTAAGAGGCTTGTTAAATGCATAATCAAAAGAGGAATAAGATAAATAATGACTTCATATAGTAATCATTAATGGTGAATAGTTACACATACATGAATAAGTAGATCAGCATCAGACAATTGAGGGCTACTAAAATTAGAAAATATATAAGAAGATATTAAGTTTGTAGAGCTTACATAGCATGAGCATTTCTAGTACATTCCAAGAAACAATTGAATGTGGAGCTCTTATTTATACAAAATAAAGTGCCTAGAAAAACCGAAAATTGAGCAAGACCACTATGCTAAGAGAAGAGTAATTTTGCATGCATGACCACCACATAACCATGCTTTGACTTGCTTTGAAATGAGCAGACCCTTGAATTCTTTCTTGAGAATTGACGATGACGACACTGAAACTTTGGCATGATGCTCCTTACTCCTTGCAAATAATTGTTGGATAAACAATCCTTTGGATGTAGGACTTGCTTAAAACATAAAATGGATGTGTTGGGCCAATAGTGTTATGTTCCCTCATTCAACTCTTCATGGGGTAGACAAAAATACCCATTTCCTAACTCCATCATTGCCCTCAATTCCACTTTGTGCCTATATCCTTCAACTCCATCTCCCATGCGTCCACTTATGACCCTTGAAATTTCTGAGTATGGAAGCATATCAGATTCGCCAAGCCTATGTAAGTCATTGGAGTTACGGGGTTCCCCCTCTTGGTATGCCCTCCTCTACTTTTGTCAGAGTATCAAGCACCCCTTCTATCATGTCTTCGGGCTATTCCCCACTTTCACTTACTCCCCTATCAAAATTTCTGAGTTTCGCATGTAGTCATCCCTCACCACCAATACTCAATCCTCCACATGCCACAGTTGGGATGTCGGGCTCCTTCCCTTTGTCATACCTCACCTTCAAACCTCAATTTCCGACTAAAGGCACGATCCATGAGTCAACCCTAACATTCAAACCTTGACATTCTTGCCATTTTCCATTATCCATCTCCACCTACCACCCTGCACATCAGTGTGTAGAATGACAACTTGATTTCTTGTGGGATTCCACCTGGCAATGTCAGTTGATCCCATCCTTTTGAAGCTAAACCATGTGGACTTCCATCATGGCATACCCTGAGGATCTACTAATAGGCTTGACCTTACCTTTGGAATGTGGTGACTGTTAGATGCATATCGTTTGTGGAAAATTGGATGGTGTGGAAGGCTAACTGGTTGGATCAACCTTTGCCCTTCTTCAACCAATGGTGCGATGAAATTTTATTGTCAATCCTACAACTAATTGGAAATGTGTGGGCTTGCTATGGTTCTTACTCACGTTATGACCCTTTTTCTTAGTTATATATTCATTGGAATAATGGAAGGGGCCACCAAAAGGCTGATGTGGATGCATGGGCCAATAGCGCATCAGTATTAAGTTTTCAGACTAACAACTTGAATACAATGCGTTGTCCATTGATCTTAGAACAGATTGAACGGTTCCAAAATGTTTTGCTATATGCTTCTCTTAGATGTAGCTGGAAAAATGGGGGGACCCACAAGCTACAACATGTAAGCATCAGCCAATGGGACAATGGTATGTTATTGTCAGATTGACAATGTCTTGAGATTTGGAAACCTACCATGTGGCTGAGCTGATCACCATTCTTTGGCCTTTATATTGTGTGAATGAAAGGGCCTGCTTGGCTGATGTGGAAATATTGGCCAATGGCACATCAACATTAAGTTGTTAGATTGACAACTTCAATATGATGTGCAGGCCATTGATCTTAGAATAGATTGAATGGCACTGTACTGTTCTAGCATATGTCTTCAGCCCTTAAAAGATACTCTTCGTGAAAGCACATCTTTGTGCTGAAAGCCGAAAACCCCAAAGGGAAACCACTAGATGCCTAGGATGGATAAGATCTGTGAGAACTTTAGACCCCACCGAACTAAGGCAAGAATATACAAAAACATGAACTTTGCTGAAAGGAGGCCGGGGTGACACAAGAAATGGCTGACAATATCTTGCTTGTCAAGGAGAAACCAATTGGTTTGATTTGAGCATGAACAGCGAATGCTCTAGAGTTATAAGAAAGATATTTTGTGGGCTTTTGTGGAGTGTTGATGAAGATGATCCAAATAGATTTTGCAGGCCCTTTTGATGGCGCATATTTATATGTAATATAAATAAATCAGCAAAGCATCTCTGCTTTGCGGAAATCGCTTCTATTACAAAGTATGATTTTTCTTGTCTAGATGGCTGTTTTTCTTATTTCAGCAGCTCTTTTGACCTTCAAACAATTTTGCTCGTGTATATTCAATTTTTTTGATACTATGTATAGAAGATTTTGTCTTTTATAATTTTACCCTCGACATTGATTTTTATGTGGATGGTTTAATGCCTTTATCATAAGTAATTTATTGTATCTACCTTGTTGCATATTTAGGTTTGTAGATAGTTTGTGCATATCTTGTTCTAGCAAGAATGGCTCACACATTTTATTTTGGTGCATCACCCTCTTACTTCAGCATTTAATGTTTTTTCTCCTTCCTTTTCACCCTAACAATTTAGATAGCACTAAAATAGGCTCTGGCCCAAATCTGTAGGTTGCTTTGAGTTTGAAATACTTTGAGCTTCCCATTTGTACATTTTGGTTGTGGGTGCATTGAACGGTTAACCAGAAGTGTCCACAGTTCCATAAGAGATATTCACAATACTAGAATAATGGGGAGTGGTAGGGAGAGGATTTTGGGGAGTTGGCCGACCAAGAGAAACTATAAAGAGAAAGAAAGAAAAGAACCTAAAAATAAACTTTCATTAAGTAATTAATTAACTGGTAAAAAATAAACTAATTGTCAAAAAAATTAAAATTAGGAAAAAATTAACTGATTGACAATCAGTTATTTTTTTTGATTAATTAATTACTTTATTAATCAACAGAAGACTGAAAAAAAAGGGAAAAAGGGAAACAACCACAAACAGCAAAAAGTAATATCCTTAGTAATTAAATTAAGTAATTAGTAATTTAACTAATTAATTACTAAAAAATAGTTGCATAATGTTTCTTAAGCTATTGTTTAGTAAATTGATTAATTATTTAATTATATAATTCTGACTCATCAATTAGGTATGTAAATAAAATAAAAATAAATAATTAATTAATCACTTAAGCAATTACATAATTTTTGAAGTAATAGTTTAGTTAATCAATCAATTTGAAAACATAGGGTCTTTAAATCAATATACAATAATAAATTAAGGATAAGTTAATTAAAAATGAAGACAGACTTAAATGAGAAGAAGCATTAAAACTAGTGGGTAATTTTTTGGATGAGAGGTTTCCATGACTTGCTTAGCTTGAAACCATCATCCGTATTCTGGTTCCTAGGCCTCTTCTTGATCTCAATTGCCTCTCTGATTCCCCTGTATTTCCATCACCCTTCGAAGGCCCAAATTTTCACGTTCTTAATGTTGATTGGGTTGTTAGTTTTGTGTTCATGTTTGGCTAAAGCTGCTTAGTTTTTCCTTGGTATAAGTCTTGGGTGTGCTCTTTGATTCATTTCTTGCCAATGCAAGGAACCTCACATATACAAGAAATTTCACATAGGCCTTTCCCTAGTTTTGGATCCAGGAGCATATGTGCATCTGGCTTCTGGATATTGTGACTTTCTCGAGGCTTAATTTATATATATAGACAGAAAAAAGTTTATCTTGACATGAATTTATGGCTAAACTTAGTTTGGTCACCCAAACATGATTTTGAAGAGGCTTCCATCACAGTCTACCTTAGTAGGTCACTATAAAACACACTAATGTTCTTGGTCAGCTTTTCCAGACAGAAAATTGCAGTTTTGCTTTCTGTTTTAGTTTTTTACTTCCTAGGATAATAGATCCATTACACTTATAAACCAGTTGATATTTTGCTAATACCACCACACAACAAATACTTAAATGTCAGGGTTTGCATTCAATATTACCATAAGATTAACTCTATAAGATAGATGTGTGATGCGAATGATGCGAATTGCAAAGATGTGAGGTGCAAATTTGTGCAGTGCAGTGCGAGCTTTCATGTGTTAGATTACTGGAAGTAGTGAGCAGAAGGTGTCTACAATCTTCAGTGAGACTGCGAAGGTGCTGGTGATGTTGCGGTGGGCTTTTTGTTGCATTGAGATGGATTTCTCATTGTAACACTCTTCTCTATCTTCTTTTCTATTTTGGTAGTGAGCCTTTCTTTCTTTTGGGTAGTGAGCCCTTTGTAATTGGTGTTGATATTACTTTATATTGTGAGCTAATCCTCACCATGGTTTTTCCCTTCTTGGGTTGTCCACGTAAATCTGGTGTTTCTTTGTGCATAGTGTTGATTTGATTATGTTTTTGTTATCTACTTTCATGATAAATCATTCTAACAGATTAAGGGATAATTGAATTAATGTGGATCTGAATGTTTGTGAGGGTTTTGAAGTTTTAAGGTACAACTGATTTACCCCCCCACCCCTCAGTTGTCTTGTGTATTCAACAATTGGTATTAGAGCCTAGGTCATGGGTTTGAACCCCTTGCTTGCGCTGAGGGGTATCATTGCAAGGTGTGCGCCCTTGGTCTCCTTGTGTTGTGCAGCGCAATGCTCGGGTTTGTGACATGGCTTAACCGCCTCTCGTGGATTCATTAACTGTGGCGGTTGTATCGGGCATTAACATGTCGATCTTTTGGTGCAACGGCAACCATCTGTGCAACATTACAAATTTCAAAAGATTTTTAGATTGGAAGAGAATGGCTAGTCCTTCTAGCATATAATGCACATGTTGTCTTTTTGAATGTGAAATATGGAAGTCTCCACTTTGCAGCTGCTGGCATGCTGATATTGAATATGCTCTGCCAGGGATCCTAATTGCTGGAGATGATTTCCCTACCAAAGCAATCTATAGCAAGAAAGGTGGTCTTTTCCCAGAAACACCACATGTAATGTGCTTTTCTTGGTTACGAATTTCTAGATGCTGAGTAAGCCCATTATTGACCAAGATAGGCTATGGAGTGGTGCTTATTAAAAAGAATTTACCCCCTTCCAACAGCTCTGCAAGAGCAAGTTTTGCAAGATGAACTACCATAATGTATTGTACCTAGTTCCACATATCTGCCTCATGAGGGTAGGGTATAATGTCCCTATGGAGCACTGGTCATGAGTTGGTGATTCTACTTTCCAATGAATTTTTGTTGATGAAGGTCAAATGACACATACATGGGGATGTTTGGCGTTTGCCACTCACATCTTACCTTGAGGGTTTAGTGGTAATCTTCATTTATTTCTCTTCTAGATATGAGAAGGCTGCATTGTTGTGTAGTTGTGTGTGGCATATATTTGTTTATGTGCATGTATATGTGCACATACATAAAAACACATACAGATACATATATATTAGGATTCGGAGGGCCTTCTGTAACAACCATAAAGGAGTGGGCACTTTATTAAGATTAGGAAGCTTCTCTGATGTTTTAATGTTATGGCTTTGCATATTTCCCAAATATGTAAATGCATGCCTATTGCTCACCTATTTTATCCTTTTCCAGCCTTGAGTGACTTCATCCATGTTACCCCAATCAAGAGCTCATCTGTGTCTAATTGCACTTTGATTTATCACATAATTTGTTCTCCTTCATAAATATCAAATAGACTTTTGCAATTTGAACAAAGAGCCATGTAATTTTTAAAGCTGACAGTGAAATGTGGTTCTTGGAGGATGATAGAAATTTTTATCATTTTCTTTTTAGGTTTTACTTTTAATTTTCACTCAATAGTGAAAAGAAGAAACAATTTTGCCTATGGTTCTCGAACTTTCATTTAGTGATTCTAATTTGTTAATGGTGAATTGATTTTTTTAAACATCTCTTATTTTTGCAGCTTTGTTCATGGTGTGCAAGAACTGTAGCTTCGTTAACATCCTGCTCGCGTGAAGAAGACAGATTTGGAGTTGCTCAATTGAGTGGTTGTAATGGTGTAGTTGTTTCTACATTATTATCATGCTTGCTCATTGTTGAGGTGTACCTAGGCAAACGGAGCAACATCCAGTCTATGCGTTTGGTGGGGGCTGCAAGTATCAGGTGGAATTTACCATCGGGAGGTGGAATTATTGAAACAGGCAAAAAACAGGGCCTTGCTTTAAAAAGGAAGTCTACTTTACATAAAAAAGCTTATGCAATGGCTGATGTGCTTCGCACAGCTGTCTATCAAATTGTAAGTTTGTTTAAAGATGAGATGCTTCTAGGTGGGAGTCGCAATGCTGGTCCTTCAGTTGCAGAAAGGGATTGGCTAAGCAAAAATAAACCATTGTATGGAACTCATGACATGTTGCTTCAAGAATTGAGCCTATTCTTGGAGTTCCGAGCAAATTAAGCCCCTTATAGTTAGATATGGTAAGCAAAGGAAGATGTTAAGATTATTAGCACCCATTATTGCCTAATGCAGAGTGTACAGATTAATTGGAAGGTATCTTGAGCTAATCGAGTAGTAACAGGTTGATTATTATTCTGGCCGAATTTTAAAAGATTCAAATTTGACCTGGCAATGGAGTTTTAACTTTCATATCAATTGGTGATTTCCAAGTGTAAGTATCATGTTTTTCTAGTGCACTTGAAAGCGTAGAATCTGGGACTGTACATTTCAACTATGTTCAGTTTCTAAACTGTAAGTTCTGGATATTCTGCAGATAAAAAATTGGTAGCATCTTCTATCATAGCCAACTATTTTCTTCCTTGGTACTATATCATACATAGAAGCTCATTACAATGTTTATGAAGTTTTTGTTTTGCCTCTTCACGTCCTTTCAAACTTTTGGATTAAATTTATCCGCCACAGAACGTGGACATTGTCAGTTATGAGTTATGAGTTATACACTTTATGTATAGCAGTAAACAGTTCACAATTCTCTGGGTAGAAATAATTCCCAAAAGATTAACCACTGCTGCTTTGCTACAGGCTAACCCTCCTAAAACTCGAACGCTTTGGTGTATGATAATCAAATTGCTTATATGAATTCCATCACGAAAACTTTCCCTAGTTTATTTAGTTAATCTATAAGTAATCTTTTAATTTCATAGGACCATCTTTAAGCTTGATAACTGTTGCTAATATTGGGATGTCCATACGTCATTAAAGAGAATTCTGCAGATATTTTGTCATTGATTCACTCATTATAATATCTGATGTTGGGTATCTATTAGAAATTTTCAATTAATTTACTGTTTTTTCAATCCATTTTTAGCTGTCTGAATGTTTTGTTGGACAATCTCATACATAACACAATTGTTTCTGGGATGACACGAGTTCATCTTTTTTCTAATTGAGAAAGGTTGTACTGAAACGTATTACAAATAAGCACAGTTTTTTCCCCCAACAATTATTGATTTGTTCATCAAAAATCCCAGGGAGCTGAATCAATTGCATTAACCTTTAAAAAGGATGATATAACAAAGGTATGGGATGTAAATTGACAATGCTTTACAATATCAACTTTTTTTTTTAATTTGGACTCTTGACAATTTTCATCATTTTCTTAAGCCTGTTATTTTCAGATAATGGAATGAATTGCAGCACCAACCTTAGCAATCATTTTCAGAATCTTAGGAATAGCTGATAAGAATGTTTTAATGGGTTTTTGCGCATTGATATATTTTCGAAGTTTGATTGCATACACACCTTGGTATAATTGTATCTTGATTAGATATTTGCCAAATTTTTTTGTTGTCCCTATTCCTTTTCTTCACCTTGTAACCCCGTCTCTTTTTTTCTATAGTTCAAAGCAAACCCTAGTTGATCTACAATGTTTGGTACAAGGGAAAGCTAATAGGATAATTCAAGGGCTAACAATCATGGAAGATTGCAATTATGGGTAAGGGAGCTTTTAGTGGCACAAGACATTTTCGCGCAAATTGGTGGTGGAATTCTAAAAGATTTTTATTTTATGCAAGAAAAAGTTATAGAAAATGAGGCTATCATCACTTGCACCAGTGATTATAATTGATGGGCACTAGGTATTTTAATTAGAAGGTTTATTATAGCTTCAATTCCTCATAATTGTTGCTTAAAATGATGTATTTTTTTTTGTTTTTGAAAAGGCTTATATTAATTTGAGTGATCATTATAGCTTCAACATGTTCTATTTGAGACTCTAAATGACATTTTTCTTTTCAAGTAAAGGGATAAGTACAATTACATGGGAAAATGGCAACCCTCATCTTAGAGGAAGAGGTAGAGCAACTTGATATGGAGAAACTTGAAGGCTACTACCAAGATACATACCAAGCATTATTCCAGGTTATGGGTTTTGGTGTTAGACCAAAAATATCATGGAGAGCCATAGTTGTTGCTAATGATATTCAAAGTCCACATGTGAACAAGCTATTTGACTATGAGGAGTGCTCGACCTAGAAATGCATGATTTTTCAAATTTCAAAAAGTTAGATTTGACAAACCTTTGTTGGGAAAAGTGTATCAACCTTGCATTCCCAAATTTCATATTTATTATTTGTTATATTTATTTATTAGATTTGTCCTCACATGAGAAGTGGGCCGTCTCACTTTGAGGTGGCACTTGTCGTCACATGTCAAACACCTTGATTGTGTGTAAAGAGTTGTAAGAGCATCTTATGTCATTATGATGTGCAAGAGCATGATTTAGGGGGTTACATTGGAACCTTGACCAATATTATAATAGTCTTAGGACATGTCATAAGCATCTTTGAGTGGAGGAACATGAGAAAGCGGGGTGCCTAAGTTGGAATGTTGATTGCGACAGCTTATGATAAGTTATAACAACGATCAAGAATATTCTAAATATAGTTTGGAAGTCAAACTTGGAATGAGGTGTTGGAATTTGGGCCATGGAGTTTAGGTGACATACCTCTTGCATGTTGGCTCATGGATTTCCAAAACCATTTGATTTTTCCTTGTTTTGTCTTTTCTATTCATGGATGGAGTTTTAATATTATGTTTGTCAAAATTACTCTAGGATTTAAATATTGGTGACACTCCTTTAAGGGCATGTAGCTGATATTGTATGTAATTGTATTATTATTGTAATACAATTGGTTTCATACTTTGGAGTGAAGTTTCTCTTAAAAGAGTTTCATACTTTGGAGTGGGGTGTTTTTCTTAAAAGAGTTTTCCCCAAATATACATTTGTGTAATGGTTATGTAACTTCTTACCTTCATACATGAATGAATTTACTACTTTTTTAAAGATATATGTTGTGTAACTATGGTTTGCATCAATTATCTATGGATTCTATCTTCCCTTCTAGTGATCCTTAAATCCTTACCTCAATATATGTTTGTAGGGGCTACTAAAAGGATATATGTGTGAGTTTAGGTTGTTTTTTTGGTCCTTTGTGTTGTAAGGACGAAACTTGTGAGTCTTAATGCATCAACACCCTTTTTTTTACATCTATTTATGTCTCTTTTCCTCCCTAATTTGTTAAAATAGGGCTAGTTTTAGTTCAATTTGTGTTGAGTTGGATCAACACACGCACTTAAGCTTAGAAAGGAACCAACCTTCTCTAAAGGTTTGACCTCAACCTCAAGAGTCCCACACCTTGGGGTCATTCCCATTGTGGCACTGAAACATTAAATCAGTTTTAACAAAGGGTATACACTAGGTACTATTACAAAACTTTCACCTTGTCATCTTGAGTTGTGACTGATCTTGTTGAGGAAACCTCTGGGTAGCCCCCTCATTCTAGTTGGGCCCGAAGTGAAGGAGAGATTACCCACTCTCAATAATTGATCTATTGTTGCCCTACTCATCATAAGTTAGAGGTCTATTTGTCTAGGTTTGACATTGTTGGCATTGATAGAATGACCTGAATTTAGGGATTTAGGAGCCTACAACTTTGAGCACCATCATCCATAGTAATAGAAGGTATAAATATGTCATGTGTATCCTCCACAATAGATGCATGATAAGGTGGATCTTGTGAAGGAATGGTGCTCAAAGGGATTATACAATTATAATCAATCATATTACTATCACTCTCCATAGAATAAGCATGTAATGTATGCGAATCATGGAGGAGAGAAGTGAGTGTTAGAATTAAGATGATATTAACCATAAAAACCATGTGTGCTTCATGAGTCTCAAACATCTTGGGTATGGGTTTAAAAATTCCCAAGAAGTGATTGGGTGAATTGTTTATTAATTATTTTCTCCCAATTGACTTGAATATTGGTTGGAATGGCATTGAATAATGAAGGATACAATGGTGATTGATTTACTTATTACATGGGAGTTTCAAAGTTTTTTTAATGCATTTATATCACTTTTCATTCCTAGACTCTAGATCAAAGAGTGAAGCATCTTGTGTTATGACAAGTGGGGTTCATAGGGTACAGTGGCTTGGAAATGGTGTGCTACTTTTGAGGATGCATGCCATGGGAGTTATTGATCAAAGATGCCATTATGGAGTGTTATTCTTGTAATCATTGATTGATTTGGTTGTGGAGGCATTTGATTTTTACTAATACCATGACTTTTTTTGGTTTTGGTTTGGGAAAACCATTTATGTTTTTTCCTCTCTAATTCTCTATAAATTGGATGCCTTAGTTGTTTTATTGGTCTCTGTAGGTTGAATATTGTTATGTTTTTAGAATGTTATTAGATTGAGGAGAGAAGTTGGATGTATTATTTTAACACATTATTATTGGATTAATACAAACTTGTGTTCTCTTTGATGGTAGGGTTTTTTCCTAAAAGGGTTTCTCCACATACATTTAGTGTTGTGGTTTTTATTTTATGAGCTATTTTAATTATTGATTACATATTTTTTCATATGAATTTAACAGTTATCATATAATACTTTAATTGATATTCTAGATTTCTAACTATCTATAAATGCTTTCCTTGTAGTAATTTTCCTAGTTTTATCAACAATAAGATTATCTAATAGAGAAGGAAAAGTGATTATCTCAAACCTCTAAATGAAGAAAAGGAACATATGCAATGATGTAATGCTTCCATGGATACTGTGATTCCATTTGTTCAATAAAATGTGAATAGTGAAGCAAGAAGTGGATCACGTGTTCCAAATAGTATAAACATGTCAAAATGAGTAAGGGAAACATGAGTTGATGCCAAGGATAATGGGCCATGGGAGACCATGATGTCACATTAGATTTTTATTTGGGTGTTATTTAGGGTTGCAAGATCATGCAATAAATATATACAACTCTAACAAGATTAAGTGAATGATGTGAAAATGAGGTAAAATATATTAGAAACTAGAATATCAATCATAACTCAACTCTAATATAAATGTAAAATGTAAACCTTAAAGCAATTGCAAGATTTGATAGCAAAGATGGAAGGATATGTAAATAGGCACACCAAACCTTAAAATACTTGGATGTAGCAGTAAAGCACAAAGTTGAAGGAAAATCATATATAATAATACGATATAAAATATATAATATGGTAGATCTAGAACTGGGTTGTGTAAGATTACAAGGTTCACCAAAATGTCAAGAAAAATAAAATTTTCTTAAGCTTAATCTAGCTTAATCCAATAAGTTGCACACGCATGAACATAAGCTAACTTAGATGATAACTGATAATTGTGGGCATATGCAGTTTTAAATTAAATGTTAATTCTAGGAAAGTAAATGCAAAGGAAATAAGATTGAAAGGAAGCTAAGGTGCAAAAACACTTCATTAATGTGTGTGGAGAGGAAATATATGAAAGCTCATATCTAATAATTTCTATTGATAAAATTGCATATGCAATTACATGCATTGATATACAAGTGACATGCAAAGAAATGAAATAGACATGCAACTTGTAAAACCATTATATGAGGTATACCCAGAGAAATTTTGTTTTGGGAGAAAAAACCCTGTACTCCAAAATATGAAGCTAATTGTAT
Source organism: Sequoia sempervirens (assembly GCA_007258455.2). Taxonomy (NCBI): domain Eukaryota; kingdom Viridiplantae; phylum Streptophyta; class Pinopsida; order Cupressales; family Cupressaceae; genus Sequoia; species Sequoia sempervirens. The sequence goes on from VDFB02271358.1 coordinate 307,662,100, forward strand.
TACAATAACAATATAGTTAAGTACAACATTCTAGAAAATTTCAAGCGCTTTAAAAATTATGGCTTGCGAACTGGGTGTGGGCGTGGATGCGAGAGAACTGGCGAGCGGGAAAAAATTTTTCAAATCCCCTGTGCGTACTAATGGCCGTGAGCTCCCTGCCTCTGATTTGGGGGTGTCTGCGGAGATCCCTGTTGCAGGAAGAAATGGCAGAGCTATGGCTGGGCGAATACCTGTGGCAGACGCGGCCAGGACTGATAAAGTTGGGGATGGTGGTTTTGACGCGAACCCTAGACTTCATGGTTCAGCCTTTAGGGCCAAATCGAATCTTAAGCTGGAGGATAAGCTGTTTCGTGGCTTTATTCCAGTGATGAAAGCTATTACCGTAAAGCTAAAGGATGAAACTTTAGAAGAAATAAACGAAGAAGCTGAGCTCTCTGAGCGTGGTGTCATCTACAGGTTCCAGGGATTCTGGCCTAGTCTTCCTCAGCTGCACTCTTGGATCTCTAAGGAGTGGGAACCTCTTCTTTCTGAATCCTCCAAGGGGAAATGGGTTCAATCCCTAGACTATGAGGGATTACCTTTCCGTTGTAGAAGATGCTTTAAGATTGGACATGCTGCTGCTCATTGTGGTTTTGAGAAAAAAAATAAAAAAGGCAAACTGGTGGATTGGAGCTGCTCAACATCATTATACTGTTGAGAAGAAATCTGAAGAAAAAAAGAGTTTCTCAGAGGCGGTTGCTTCTGAATCACAGAAATTAGGAGCCGCTCCTTCAGCTTGTCCTTCGGGAGGGGTTGATTCTTCCTCTCACATTGAACCTCGGTCTAAGTCTCCGTCTGCCTTTTCTGGTGGAGGGGCTTTGATTTCTCTTTCGGCCGGCTCTTCGGATCAGAACCAGTCTGCACGCCTGGTCAAGGATGTTTCGACCAAGGCTGCAAATGATCAAACCCAGGATTGTGATGTGCTGGCTTGGCAGGAAAAGGCAACACAAGTGGAAGAAGGTTGGATTACAGTCACGAGTAAAAAATCAAAAGCATCCAGGCCTTCTCTAGAAATGACGCTTTGTTCCCACAAGATTAACTCTAAATGTAAAACATGATGTTCTTGGCTTGGGAGCCGACTTTTTGGTGGCTGCAGGCTATCCTTTTTGGCAGTCTAGCTTTTCTGGTTGTAAAGGCTTGCAGATCCCTTCAAAATCTGCTTTTCCCCTAATATCAAAAACAATATAGTTAAGTACAACTTCAAGCACATGCTCTTATATGAGTATCACTAACATTAAATTTTGGAGTAAGTTTGATATGATAAGGCATCCACAAAGCTCCATTTAAGTGTCCCAATCAATAGAAGAGACACAAAAAAGAAACCATCCAATGATTTTGGAAAACCGTGAGACAACATGCAAGAGGTATGTCACCCAAATTCCATGGCCCAATTTCTTTCACCCCATTCCAACTTTAAATTTCAGACTATATTTAGAATAATTTTTACAATTGTCATAACTTGTCTTTGTCAGCATTCCAACTTAGACACCCCAATTTTTCATGTTCCTCCACTCAAAGATGTTTTATGATGTGTCATAAGACTATTATAATACTAGTCAAGATTCTAATTTAACCCCCATAATCATGTTCTTATGTGTCAGAAATTTTTTCATTACTCACATCTCACAATGTCATAAAATGATTTTATAACTCCTTACACACAATTCAAGATGGTCAACACATGGCATGAGTGACACACCACTTTTCATGCGAGGAGAAAACTAATATATAAATATAATAAATAATTAATAGGAAACATTAGGAACACAAGGTTGGGATAACTTTCCCAATGTTCTCCCACTTGACAAACACCTTACAAGAGCAAAAGGGCTGCTCCAACACTATGTTCTAACTATTGGTGCTCGAGAAGCATAGTCTCACAACACTACTTGAACTTCTCTATGCTTGTTAGCTTTGTCAATGAATTTGTAACATTTTTCACTATCAACCTTCTCCAACATCATCCTCCATCCTCTACCATATCTTGAACATATTGCTACTAGACATTAATATGTGTTGTTTGTGCATGAAAGGTTGGGTGCTTTGCCAAACTAATAGGACTCTAGCTATCACAATGAACTTTGACTACTCTCTAACTCAACCCCATATTTTAACACAATCTAAAAAACCAAGCAACCTCCTTACATACATTATTAGTTTTTTATTGATCTGCTTAACAACCACAACTTATCACTTCCTCATCTAATTCACTCCACCATTGAATAGGTTAAACACATAGCCACTATTAGAATTTTTACTATCAACATATCCTATGCAATCTTAGTCCACATATCCCTAAATATCCATTGAGTGTTGCAAGTCAACTATAGGTCTTCTATGAGTTAACCACAATTCATCTACAAGTCCTCTACAATTTGGTTACAAGTCCCTTGCAAGTCCTATATAGGTACCATGAACAAAATTATGCTCCAAATGATCCATGGTACTATTACAAGTTAGTTGCAAGTCCCATGTAGATCCTCTAAAAGTTAGTTGAAACAAGAGATCAACCCTAATAGAAAATAGAATAGTCTTTAGTCCCCCACAAGTACCTAAAGGCCCTCTTCATTGTTTCTCAATGTTCTCTACCAAGGATAGCCATGAAACAACTCAAGACTCCTAATGTTTGGGAAATGTTTGGTCTAATGTAGATCATAACATGAAAACTACCAATTGCACAAATATACGACACTAAATTCATCACCTCCATCTTTATAGATGTTACAGGACACTGCTCAACCAAAAGCTTAATTCCCACCAAAACAAGAACATTAACTGGTTTGTTATTGACCATTTTGAAATGTTGCAAAATAGACTCAACATGCTTCCTCTATCAAACCCAAAGTTTTCTATTAACCTTATTACATTTAATTTCCATCCCAAGGATGCACTATCAACCTCTATGCCTTTCATTTCAAATTATAAAGAAAGTTGAGATGTCAAGTCCTTAATTATTTCCTTATCATTACCAAATATCAATATATTATCAACATACAAAGTGATAATCATTAAATGATCACAAATCTATTTATAGTAAGCACAACACAAACATGATAAACCCCAAATTCAAAACATATGAACCAAACTTTTTATACCACATTCTAGGAGAGTGCTTTAAAGCATAGAGAGATTTCTTCAATCAACAAACCAAAATTTCCTTACCCTTTTCAATCTAGTGCTCTAGCTCTAACATGTAGATCCATCCTCTAAATTATCATGCAAGAAAGTTGTCTTCACATACATCTTCTCAATCTCAAGATCAAAATTAGTAGCATAAGTTAAAAGTGTTCTGATAGATACCAACTTTGCAACTAGGGAGAAAATCTCACTCAAATCTATTCTCTCGATCTAGGAAAATATTTGGCAACCAAAAGTGCTTTGGAATTCTCAATGTTACCATTTGAGCCCAATTTATTTTTGAACACACATTTCTATTCAATGGGTTTTCATTTTTCAGGTAATTAAACCAAGTGCCAAGTATCAATCTTTTTTAATGCATCCATCTCATCCATGGCTAATCTCTAGGTCTTATAATAATCTATTTCCATTATCTCCTTAATTGCTCTAGAACCATTAGTGTTAAAAAACAAAGCAAAAATATATATAAAATCTAGAAAACTATACCTCTTTGATTGCATCTTTTGCCAAGTGTTACATCCTTTGCCAAGTGGGCCTCCTCAAAGGTTAAGGTTGAGCTCTCTGAACTATCCTCCTCGCGTAGTCCAAACTAAACCTTTGGTTCAACATCAAGTGTAGTGTTATCAATCTTAGATTGTAGCTACATAACTAACTTCCCATTCTCCTTTGGTTGTTCAAATATAAAAGAAAGAATGATCTCTCTTAATATCATATTCTAACTATACAAAAACTAATTCAGCCATATGATCCTAAAGCTTTCACCCCTTCACATCAACACCATAGCTATGAAGATACATTTTATTGTCATGTTATCCATCTTTGAATACTTCTTCCTAGGCATATGTGCATATGCCTCGTAACTAAATACAAAAAGTTGTTGAAGTGAGGGATTTTTGCTTGTTTGAACCTCCATAGGGGTTTTTCTCAAGAAGCATTGATGAAAGAGACTTTCTCATTAGGTAACATATAGTAGAAACCACCTCTACCCAAAAATTTTGTTCCAAGCCAACCCTAGTAAGTATTCTCCTAGCCCTCCCCATCAATGTCTTGTTCACACATTTTAAAACTACTTTATGTTGAGGGTGTATGGAGTTGTCTTATGCATTTCTAAGCCATTCTCCTTATAGAATATATCAAACTTTGTAGAACAATACTCATTGCTACTATTAGTCCTCAACACCATTTTTCTTTCAATATATTTTTTCAAGAGAGCCTTAAACTCCCTAAACTAACTAAATAACTCGAACTTGCTCATGATAGAATACATGCATGTCCTAAATATGTTAGAATTATTGTCATTGATGTCAAAGACATATGGGATATTGTTGGTAAGTTTATTTGATTTAACCAATAATGCATTGTTGTTCCTCTTTGGCTTAATGAGATCCTTCGTAATGCACGATCTATTGGATGTCTCCTTGTTGGAGAGTGATGACTAGGAGTCTCTAGTACCTCTCTAATGGAAATGAGATCCACACCCTGATGAATCATTAATGATGACCAATGGTGAAATAGCTTGGGTATGTGATTTTATCATTTCATTTGATCATGCCATGATGACACATGGAAGATCTAGGAGGATGTCCAACAACTGTGATACATTTTTTTGTTGAGAAAGGTACCTACTAAGTCACTTGGCTTGGCCAATTATGCAACCATTAGAAGTATTATAATTCTTTAGAGATGCATTGTGAGGACAACACCTATCCCTAAGAAGAGGTTCCATACATTTACCTTTGTCTTTATGCAATGAGCCCATCCGCCCATCAATTTTTCATATTGCAACCAATCATGTGATGTTATGAAGTTAGATTTCTATTTTATTTTTCTAGACCATGATGACATGTAGAGGTCCAAGGATTCATTGACAACTTTGTCATAGTCCTTTTCTTGCTAAGCCTTAATATGATGGGCCTCACTGACCTTGTCAAATCATCCAACTCGATAATGGCACAAAATTTTAGATTTTAGATCTCCTCCCTTAGAGATGCTATGTAGAGATGAAACATGTCCCTAAAAATGCATCATGTGATGCCTTTAGTCCTTTGAAGGTGGGCCCCTATTTTTGTTATCATTGAAAAATTGAAAACATTACAATAAATAGATGGGTAAATGAGGAGGGGTCCCAAGGTATTAAAGACCCATATAGCCCCATGACCACTCCTCTTTTGTGTTCATTAGAACTTTATGTAAATGAGCTCATGAACATGAAAAAGAGGATTGAGTATATAGAAGCAAAGGGGCAACAAGAAGATATCAAGATAAAGGAAGTTATAGAAACTTGCTAGAACCTCGAAAGGGAAAACAAATTACTCAAAGAGAAAGTAATAAGTCTGCAAAGTAATATGAAAAAGGGACAACAAGAATTAAACACTGCAAAACAAGAATTAGAACAAGTGAAAGTAGCAGGAAAAAGAGTTTAGTGGCATTGGAAGGTAGTGACACAACACAACTGGAAGTTTGCCAATCAACAATCACAAGCATGGAAGTAAGAGAAAAAAAATTAAAATAAAAAATAGAAGAAGCCAAGTCTTGGACAAAAGTTGTAAATGGACCATCAATTAAAAAAAGGTAACCATTGAATAATAAATCAAGATGCAAATAAAATAAGAAAAAGAAAAACAAGACAAGATTGTAAATATAATCATCAAAGGTTTGAAGGAATTTGGGAAGAAAGAGAGAACTAATATTTTAGCAAGAGAATTTCTTAAGGAGAATTTGAAATGGATAGGTTTTATTCAACAAGGAAATAGGATAGGAAGGAAAACAAAGGAAGAAATAGGCATGTAAGAGTTTCCTTAAGGAACATGGAAGACAAGTTTGTAGTCCTAAAGAACAGGGGACTGCTAAGAGGCACTCATATTTATTTAGATGATGACTTGACATTTACACAACAAGAAGAAAGAAGAAAGGATTGGGAGAAAAAGAAATCAACAAGAGAGGTAGGAAAATGGGTATGGTTGAAAAATGGTAAAGCTTAAATCAGTGAGAAGTTGTCACACAAGAAATAGGGATTCGGGGCGCCACAAGAGTATCTACACATGGTAATTTGGAATTGTAGATGTTACCGGTGGAGGAGAGGACCGGGTTTGGGGCCCATAGCAGAAGGTAAAGACATTATTATTCTTACAAAAACACATGAACATGATGGTTGCAAAGTTCCCGACTTTGAAGGTTACAATATAATCTTAGTTTGGAATGAAGGTAATGTGACCGGTAAAGGGCATGGGGGGATCACAGTACTAATAAGAGAATTGTGGAGTGGAATAGTAAAAGAAGAAAAATAGGATCCTAATTAGAAATTTACATGGCTGAAAATAATATTTAATGAGGTAACAATTAGGTTGATTGCTTGTTACTTTGCTCCAAAAAGTTCAAAGTTCTACAAAAAGAGAAATCTAGATAGCGAAGACCCGTATGTTGCTTTAAAAAAAGATATTTCTATTTTTAGCACCTTAGGGGAAATAGTTCTAATTGGTGATTTTAATGCTAGGAAAAAAAACAATAAGTCTATATAGTTGGGCAATGAAGGGGGAGAGGATAACAATCCTTTATGATAAGAGGAAAATGGGGAGAAACTGTGGGAAAGGTCTTCTCAGGACAATGATATTGTGTCACACTTTGGAGTGGAATTGTTAGGATTATGTAGCTTGTATGGCATGGTTATTTGTAATGGAATGGAAGCATGGTTAGGATCCGTTGGTATCACTTGTAAAACATACAATGGGAAAAGTGTGGTGGACTATGTAATTTTCTCAAAGAGTTCTACTTCTAGGTTGTTGGAGTTCAATATTGAGGGATGCCCTTTTGAGTTAAAATTTGATCATATGCCCCTCCTTGTTAAATTTGGAATCATCATAAATTTTTTTCATGTGGGATAGATCCAACACATCCACAAAAAAGTTCATGCTCAAGGTAAAATTTTGGTGAATCAAGAAAATCAAGAGCTCTTTGTTGCTCCTCTTGAACAACACTTTCATCTGGAAAAAACAACAAAGAGGACAAAGAAAATAATGAGTAAAGTGGATTTATTTGCAACAATATGTTGATTCCTTTAATCCACAAAGCTTTAAAGGTGTGTAAGAGATCTTGTCCTATGAAGAAGGTCTCAAATCCTTTCCCAACTAATCCTTGGTATGGTGAAGAATGCAAAGTTGCTAAAAGAATATTTAAAGACAATAAGCCAAAGAAAGAAAGAAAGAAAAACTATGAGCAATTGATAAAATCTAAAAAAGAAAGCTATGTGGTTTCAAGAAGAAAAGAATTAATATCTTTGGGGGAACACAACCCAAAATGATTTTGGAGGGAGCTACAAGGAAAAAGAAAACAAAATCACAAGTACTCATTGGTTAGATTATGCAAAGAACCTTTATGAACAGTCACATGGGATAAGTAATCCTCCCATAATTAACACATCAAAGGATCTCTTTTTAGTAGAGGATATCAAACAAGGCATAAATAAGTTAGCAAGTGGTAAAGCTTAGGACATTGATGGGCTACAATATTTTTTTTTTAAATGGGGAGCTAAGTTGCTTGCTCCACACATCAAAGGAATCTATAATAATGTTAATCAAGGCATTTTCCTGACTAAATGGAGTACTAGTGTTGTTATCTCACTTTACAAAAATGGTGATATCAATAACCCTTCCAATTATCGTACGATTATGACCAATCCTCTTCTTGGTAAGCTTTTTGGGAGGATGTTAGAGCGTAGAATAAAAAAGTGGGCAAAAAAAGAGGGAAAAAGAGCAAGGGGGCAAGATGGCTTTAGGCCGAGGCACTCTACCATTGATCATTGCATCACTCTTAGAAACTTTATTGAATTTTTTTAGGACACCTAGGATGGAGAAGCCTTTTGTTGCTTCGTGGATTTCAAAAAGGCCTTTGACATAGTTCCTAGGGACAAGCTTTGGAACAAAATGGAGGAACTTGGGGTCCCTAAAGTGTATAAAGTGGTTGTTCATAAGTTGTATGAATAGGTTAGAGCTAAAATCAAAATTAAAGAAGGTATGTTTGAATGCTTTGGTAGTGACATTGGGGTCAAGCAAGGGTGTCCTCTTTCCCCCACTTTGTTTGGTTTATATATTGATAAACTAGAAGAATGGTTAAACAATTCTATTGGAGAGGGAATCCAACTGGCGGGTTATGTGGTGAAGTTGCTTTTGTATGTAGATGATCTTATTTTGATTGCAAGAACTTCCCATGACTTGAAAGAGCATTTGAAGTCTCTTGAATTTTTTTCCATGAGGTTGGGATGCAAGTTAACACTAGCAAGATGAAAGTCATGATTTTTTCTTTGAAAAGGAAGAAGCAACAGTTTAACTTTATATTTGAGGGAAGGTTGTTGGAAATAATGGAAGAATAAAAGTACTTAGGAATTGATTTTCACAATAAGCTCAACTGGATGACTTGTAGAACAAAAAGGATACAAGGTGGGTGGATAGCTTCATTCCTACTCCAAAATAGGTGTAGGAAAGCACAGTTATGGGATTAGAAAACCAAGAAAATCCTTTTTGGTTTGTTGGTTGTGCTATTTTTCCTCTATGGTTGTGAGGTTTGGGGGAATAACATGTCAATCCACAAGTGGAGACATGTTGAAAGAATCCAAAAAATTCAATTACTAGCAGTCTCAAGGTCAAATCAACAATCTCCTATGAGATCCTTTTGGTTGAGGCGGGTATGTTCCCAATGGAGGCATCAACAATAATTCATTTGATAAGTTATTTAAAAAAGGTAGATAGTATGGATAAGCATCATTGGCCCAAGTAAGTTGTGGAGGAGGAATTAAAGCGTAGGAAAAAAGACTTAGATGAAACAAAAAAATAAATGGATGAGCAAGTGGGACATAAATCTGTATGAATGTCATAACACTAATGAAGAGATAGTCTGTGTTAGAAAAATTCAGGATTTCCATGTGGACAAAGTAAATTGGTCGTAAAAAGGCGCACTATGTCAAAGAGTTCAACCCCACATGGGAACATGATGAAAAAGCTTATTTGAAGGCTGTAGTTAAGGGTAGAGCTAAAATTTGACTTGGACAATTGAGAACCGACTCTCATCATCTTAGATGTGAGATGGGTAGATGAACGGTCCCGAAGGAGGAATGGGATTACTTTGCATTTTTTGCAACAAAGGGGTGGTTGAAACTGGATGACACTTCATCTTTGATTTTGCACCATATGAGGATTTTTGTATTAAATTCAAAAACATTTTGAAGGAGGGTAGTTTGAATGGGATTTTTGAGGAGACAAGACTCCACAAAATAATAAGTTTCTTGGTAAAGATACATAATAGAAGAGGCAACATTGAAAGGAACCTAAAAATGTGTTAATGTTGTGCTCCTTGGTCCCTTAGACTGCTTGATCTTGTGGATGTCATTAAAATTCCTTCATTCATTCCTTCAACTAATGGTACAGTATCTTTTCCCTTGTTAACTGCCATCTCTGTGAAGGGGCATTAAGAGGATACCTATCCCATAAAATGACCTCTACATACCTTCACTTTTATCCTTTTAAGTGGGCCCACTAGATCGTCGACTCATGAGTCTCAACCAAAGGCACAAAAAATTAAGGCATTAATTTTATTTTCCCCTACACTCATCAAGGCGACATGTGGGGGATATTTCAATCTCATTACAATTTGTTAAGTGTCCTTCCTTGCCAAATGCTAAGAGAAAAGGGCCTCACCAAATCGGTGAGTCACTTTCCTTCGCCAATAGTGCAACACGAGGAAAGTGATAGGATCATCCCTTGAAACCATGCATTGAGGTAACATATGTAGACCCTTGAGTCTTGTTGGTTGCACCATTGAGTTTATTTTTTAGATTGATGGGCCCCACCAAAGATCAAATTAGATGCCTTAGCTAATATTGTGACCCTTAAACCTATTAGATTGACAAATTTTAAACGTCACAAAATATTTCCATGTGGCATCCTCAACCCTTTAAAATTGATGATTTGTATCCATAACTTCCATACTCAACCAATTTGATTTACAACTCAGATAGTTGAATCAAACATTAAAAGACAATGACACAAGGATTGGAGGCACATCACAAGCATGGCTAGCCCATTTAAGATTTCTTATATTGGTTCTAATCAATGGGAAATGAGAAGGGGGGCATGGAATGAAAATTGGTCCCAAAGGATGTCACTAGACCAAAGACTAACCTATTGTATACAACACCTCTTATTAAGATGATAAACACATCATTGCACTATTGCAAGATGTGGGTATGCAAAACATGAATCTCCAAGATAAGAAATCTCAAGGCTCGCTACAATTTTTTTTCTTGGTTGGAATACTGAGTCATGAGGTGCAAACAAAGTAAGTTCCTACTCCTAATCTACTAGTGAAAGATGTGTTGAACTTTAAAATATGGTGGATTGTTACTTCCATGACAAGTGCCTAATCTATTAGGTTACAAAGTCATCACATACGATGAGAAACAACATATTGAAATAAAAAAAGAATATGAATGTGCATATGTACTTACATGATATATGTGATATCAAATAACTAAGCATACTTAGTTGTCCATCCCAAAATTGCAAAAAACCATATGGAATAGAGAAATGACTATTACAAAGCTTGCAATGAATCAAATTGTTGTCTACAGTTATCAAGTTCCCATTACTCAAATATGGAAAGAGAGGCCCTAAGCATATAATTACCATGAAGATCTACAAATAGATCCATGAAGACATTCATTTGTAGGAACCATTTACAATACAATGATTTCCTTGTGATTTACAAAAGATGTTACTCTAATAGAAAATAGATTTGTAGGAGTTGAAACCCTAGATCCTCAACACTTGTAGTCTCATGAAAATAGAAATAATTGATTGTCATTCTAGAAAATGAAATAGTATTTAGAAAATTTTGCTTGGTCATCTAGTCACTTGTAAGAATTCAACTAAGAACTTGACATGGCATGCCAAGCAAAGGAAATCTAAGAAAATCCATAAGATGGATAGTTTAGATCACACGAGGACCATAAACATTTGGAGCTTAAAAATTGTATTAATGAGGAAATGGTGGCTCTCATCCTCCATAGTTGACTTTGTATTTGAATTTGTACCCTCATGATAAATAATGATTTTTGGGTGGGAAAACATGATTTGGTGCTCTAGGTGGAAGGTAAAATATGGTCATTAATGATATTTTGGGAAGTGTAGAGGAGTGGTGAAAGTGATCTAGAAGAAATACAAGAATTTGCAGTGGAATAAGATGTGAGAATAGGATATGAAACATTTTGGGTTAGGACTAGATGTTAGAGATGGATGGAGGAATATAAGTCCTGAAGTTTAGTGAAATTCACAAAAGGGGTGAAATGAGCATAAGAGGAATCATGGAGAAATGTGAGATTAGATATTAGGATGGGATGTTTGAGTAGAGAACTGGATGTTTGGAAGTCCATTGAAATTTCATAGGAAAATATAGGAGGGAAAGTGGGAAAACCATGTAGCACTGAATGAAGTAGAGGTAGGGTTGGAATAATTTAGAAAGGATTTCTACAAGTAAGAAAGGGGGAAAGAAGTCAAAAATCTTGTGAAACTAGACATGGGATATGTATAAGGAGAATAAGAAAATGAAGAATTCTAATTCCACTCTAAAAGTCTATAAAGGTGAAGGAAAGGAAGAGTGCAAAGAAACTTTGTAGAAGTGAACATAAGAAGTGCATATGGGGGAAAGCGAAGAAATTTGGATCCCATATGGAAGTATACAAGGGGAAGAGATGTCATATTTCAAGAAAGGAAGAGAGTGAAAGAGGTGAAAGAAATTTATAGATCTTTATAAGGATCCCATAAATGGGGTGAGGAAAATGGGAAAGGAAAGAGTATCAAGACCGAAAGACCATGTAGAACTAAACAATGGAATTGGATATTAGATTGGTAGGAAATTTTTGGATGTCTAAAAGTCTACAACTTGTAGAAACACCAAAAAATGACCAAAACACCCCATAGATTTTTCTTCGATTTTGGAAACTTCCAACATATGACAAGAGTATGAAGGATGATAAGGAACAACATATATGCAATTTTGACTGAGGGAACCCATACAAAGATTTCTCAGATTGATTATATGTGATGGAAAAAATGAGGCCAAGTACATAAAGAGGGCATAAACAAGGAAAATGTTGACATTACAAATTTTGGCACCAATATAGGCTTTAGTTGAAGAGGACATGTGTCTCTTGTAGGCACGATGATAATCCAACTATCTTTGAAAGTATAACACAAAGGGGCAACAAGGAGGGGATTGATACAATCACACTTCATTATGAGCTATAGGGGTCAAAATTGCACAAGGATTCACACAAAAATATAATATGTACAAGGAAAAACCATCGCTTACAAGATGTAATAATCAACCCATAATGTCATGAACCAACTTCACAAGATACCAAGTGAAACTCTTGAGGTAGAATGCACTATCATTATTCTCTTTAACAACTAATTATGGCCATGCCAAAAACCATATTCTTCTCCATTATGAGCATTTAAGCATTCATCCACTATGATTTTTCCATAATAAACTTATATGTACCAACATAGTTTATGGACTACAACTCACATGTTCTCTATTCATCATCATTCTTTCTAGAGGGAAATTCACGTTCTCTAGGAAAATATACCATCCCTATATCTTGGATCATTTTTGAGGTGACATAAGGATGATGTACAATTGGAATTTGCCTCATTGACCTCTTTTACATCCAAACTTGCACTAATGCACTTTCCTTCCCTTAGACACTTTAACAAACTATAAATCATTAGATAAATAATTGGTAGTGTATAATCACGTACCTACATTTCATCATGATATAAGCTTCCCAATTTTGTTTGAAGTAAGAATTAACTTTGGGGAAGATGCTCCTTTATTATACGATCCTCCTAATACTCTCCCCACTCAAGCCTTAATATAATATTGTAACACATATGTCGTTGGGGGAAAATATCATATTTAGATGAAGAAAATTAATAAATAAAACTCTTAAAAATAATATTTCCTCAACAAATATGAAAAGCGTAACATTACCATATTACTAAAATAAATTGGAGATATCTTTGCATGACCATATCAAGACATGCTTGACATTGATAACAATATTGTAATGTATAGCATTGTTCTAGATCCTGATGCTAAACTCGTTGAGAAAAAAGATTATAAAGATGCATCCTAAGATTGACTTCTTGGATACAAGGGAGCTAAAAAATATGTTGAAGGTGGGATTTATAAGGCCTATCAATTATTCACCTTGGATCTCTAAAATGGTTCTTGTTGTAAGATTTTAGAGACCTTAACAAAGCATCTCCCAAGATGATTTCTATTTTCCCAATGTCAATATGATTGTTGACTCAATCATTGGTCATGAAAGGTTATCCTTTATGGACGAGCATTTGGGATAAAATCAAATCATGATAGGGGAGAGGGGTCCATAGTGGAGCGGAGTCCAATAGTGGGGATAGAAGTAGTCCTCAGTGGGTCCCATACTGAAGCACCTTAATATCCAATTGCAAAACAATTTTTATCCATAAAATACACAAACTAACAAATCATGTGATGCCACATCAACGCACTAATAAAACATGACTTAGTGCACCACTATCGGTCTCACTTTTTTTTTGGGCCTTTCTTGGATACCTAAACAAAAAGCATGTTGATGTGGCATCATATTGATGATGTGGCCCTAAAACGAAATATAGAAGCACGTGAGTTGTCAAATAAACTATTGTACAAAATTGGGAGTGATTTGAAATTTCCACGTAGGATTTTGAGAAAGGCGAAGTTAGGGTGCTCCACTATGGGCTCCTCTCCCCTAAGTCCCTAAAATTAACACAAAATAGCTTTATCACACCATGGGATACATTTTTTTACATTTTTATGCCTTTTAGACTAAAGAACATATGATATATTTATCAAAAGGCCATGAATTAATGTATGAAATTTATAAGATTATATTGATGACATCTTGGGAAAATCTAAACAATGAATACATCATCTTTAAAACTTGAGAAGAATATTCAAATGCTTATAGGTGTGTTGTCTATTTTTGCCGGTCATGAGCAAAAATCAATGCTTGGTTTAAGTTAGTTTTGTTTTGAGTATTTAATTCTTGATATGAGGCATGCGCATGTATATGTCTTAAGATCAAAAAGGCCCCTTTAATAAAACTTATCTTAAATTTCATTTGTTAAAAAAAAAATCAAAGGGAAAAAGGTTCATGTGCATGCTAAGTCCTTAAGAAATATGAAAAGTTATGATAATGCTCTTTTCCATGCCAAAAGTAACGAAAAGCATGAAATTGCATGTAAAAGGTAAAATGAAAGAGTTAGCTCTAAGTCTGGGTGGTAAAGTAATAGAGGAAAAAGGCAAATCTAAAGAAAACACCATGTAGAGGAAGGCGACTAGGGTTTCCAACAGTTTGAGGAGCCATTTGCACAATAGTTCAGAGGATTTGCATAGCGGCCAGAGATTTTTCAAGAACTTTTTCTGAAGATTCGCATGGGATTTCTATTGATAACTCGAGGTATGCAATGAAAATAACTTTGAAATTTGAAGTTATTTTCAGTTTCTAAGCTTTAAACACCTATTTAAGGGCAGCTTGGCATGGATTCTCATCAAATGCAGTCGTGTAAGGTGTTTATGAGTTTGATCATGGTCATGGGAATAAATATTTGCCAAGTTTATTAGACCATGCTTTATCTCCTCGTATTCCTCAAAAGCCATTATGCAAGTCTGCTCAGGGGTTTTATTTCTATGCATGACTTTAGAATGAATGACACATTTTTTAACAATCTGCATTCCCTTTAGTTTGCCATTGTTAAAATCTTGTGAAACTAACAAGGTTTAAGACCTAGGAAAGAAGTGGACTGTCTTAAAGGATGGATCATGGGATGAAAGATAAGAAAGGACAGTACCAAGTAAAAAATGAAACCTTGTGAAGGTCATTTATCTTCAAACTGAAACAAAATTTCAGACCATCAATGACAGTTATCACGCAATGGAAGAGACAGTTATAAGTATGCAAGTCAGAATGAACATACTGTGAGGCAAGGTAAACCGAAGGCCATACAAGCTGATGAAACTCAAGAAGTAAAAAGGCATGAGATGAAGATGGTGACAGGTTTCAAAAGAGTAATCAAGGTAAGACAATCTTTTTCAAGAGCACATTTGAGAACATATATGAATAAAGTTTCGGACCTTTGCAAGGGATGAAGGACAGTCAGAAAACTCAAGGACAGTGGGTCAATATAACACCAAGCCAAGGACAGTGGACAATTAGATGCATCAAAAGCAGAGTCATGTGTTAAAAGGGTAGGGGAGAGGACTCGGTAGTTGTGCACCCTAGCTTCGCGTCATGAAAAGCAGAGTCATGTGTTAAAAGGGTACGGGAGAGGACCCAGTAGTTGTGCACCCTAACTTCGCGCTTCTAATTAGCGTAGTGGAAATTTCAAATCACTCCCAATTTTTTACAGCAGCTTACTTGGCAAGTTCCCTGCTTATAGCTTTCGTTTCAGGGCCACATCATCAAATATGATTCCACATCAACATGCTTTTTGGCAAGATGTAGTTGGCCAATACTTGTGCATTCACTTCATGGGTAGTTGAGCACTGATGTGGCATCACATGATTGGTTGCTTTTTAGATCAAAGGAATACATTTTGTTTAATTATGGGTAGTCATGTCACAACTATTGGTCCAATATTGATAAAAATATTGGGCATTATAAACAATTACTATCACAACTATTGAAACATGCTCAACTACTGGGTCCTCTCCCCTGGAGCTTTCTACGACAATCACCTTAAAAGATCAAAATGATAGTCACAATCCAATGACAAAGGATAGTGTCATGTCCCCAAATAATTTGAATTGGAATTTGGAGAGAAAACAAAAAATGTTTTTAAACACTGTATCTGCTTTTAAAAATAATATTTATAATAATTAAAATAAATTTAAATTATTAAATAATAATGTATCTGCGACTGTTGTAAGTCCAGTCATCTGCTGGCACAGATCTGTGTATGCAATTGGTCTTGCTACCGTATTGTCGTGGCTTATATTAAGCATTGCGATCTAATAGTATGATTCTCTCTTTGTGCGATTGTTGCCACTACTATCAGATTGTTGTGATTTACTGAGTTAATCTGTTTTTGGTCTGATCACAAGGATAAGTCCGCTGTTAACAATTGTTGTTGCCGTTTTTGGTAGAGGTGTATTACTGTGTGTCGGTGTGAATGATTGATAGATCTGAATGTTACGATTCCAGTTACCTGTGTGAAATTTACCACCGCTGCTCTCTGTTTGGTTTAGCATCTGTGTGCTCAGGATAATTCTTTTTAGCTATATACGGAGATAGTGCCTGGCACATTTCAGATAGTGAATCCACAAAGTACTAAATCACTTAGAGAAAACACAATAATATGGTAGGGTATAATTCAATAGAAAAGGGGTAGTGCTACAAGGGAGTTCTTCACCATCAAAGGAATTCTTCACCTTCATCTCAGTCCTAGCACCATAAAACATAGAAAAACAGCGCCATAAGTCAATAGGACAGTGAAAATTGAAAAGGGGAAATGACTTCAAACTCAAGGACAGTCACGAGATAAGCCATTATTCTAAATGGCAGAGTTCCAGTTTGCAATGAGGCACAATCAAGCAAAGGAACAAAGATTAGTGGAGAAACTCGAGAAGAACAATATTGAATCTGTTTCTTCAATAATCAATAAGAGCAAAAAGTTAAAAAAGAGTTACCTTTAAACAATTTTTTCAAAAGGGGTTGTCATTAAAATGCATGGTTCAGTGATAGTCATAATAATAATTTATAGTGGGCAAATCAAGAAAATAACGAGTCCTTTGAAGATGACAATACCCTTTGAAATGACAGTCACATGGTCATTCGTGAGTTAAGACAGTCCAAGAGAAGGAAACCTTCAAAGAAAGTGCAGACGACTTCAAAGTTAAATCATAATGGACTATGACAAAATCACAAGAATAATGACAGTTAATGTATCTCTATATTTCCAATTCAAAGAGGGTATTATGGAGTTCATAAAGGACTATGACTGTTAGAATTCGTAGGAGGAGGAGACAGTCATCTATTATAAAACTTCACGACCTTCAAGCAATAACAGATGATAGTCAAAACCTCAGATTGAAGGAGGACATATGGCTTCAATCTCTCACAGTCATCTTCAAAGATAAATCGACAAGTCTTCAAGAAATTGTGACAGTCAAAGGGAAATGGACAGATGGTATCTCAAGCATAGGTCATAGTAATTTTTGACAATCCTACAAGCATGACAGCTATGAAATGCTGAAAGGGATGGGAACTAGTCATAATAATTTTCCTCATGATATATTGGTTTATTATTGGCATGGGAGGACAAACCTTAACTTGCATCCAAATGCAAAGAATAGATAAGATCACAATGCAAGAAGCAAGTGACAATCATCTTTGTCCATATACAATGAACAAGAGTACAAAATAGTCATAAAAATCAAGGGACAGTTCAAAAGTTTGTGGCAGTGACCTTGCTGACCTTGTAATGTGACCTTGTGACTGTAATTAATGACTATACTGTACCTTGCTGACAGTCATATAAAGGTACTGTGAACTCATATCAACAATCCTTGATAGTCATATGACTGTACTGTGATCTCATGTCAACACTAAATGTGTCATCAACAGTCTTTATGACTGTGAGACCTCTTTATGATTGTAATAACTAGGAGTTAAGTGAAATTATAAGCATGCATTTTGGGGCAGTTTTGGACCCTAAAATAAAGGCTTTTTTTCCTTGTACACCCAATAGCCTGAAAACTTCATGCAATTTAATTGAAGGCATCAATTCCAAACATCATGCAAGTTTTAGAGTGCAGTTGTTCAAGTTCAGTTGGAGCACACTTCAAGGGACATGTAGAGGTCAAGAAATCAAGTCAACTCTTCTTCACATAGACTTTGCATGATTTGCTACCAGTTCAGAGGGAGTTCCACATCGAGACAACTCTCAACTCATCATGTAAACTCAGCCTCTTCCACGAGGTTCAATCCCAGTTAATCCAGATGTGGCTTTTTATAAAGCCAAGTTTTTAACTCTTTTTAGAGTCAGTTTCTTTCTATGCTTCTTTTTTGCCTTATGCAAGAGAGGACATTGTAACTCATTTTTGAGAGATATTTTCAATATAGAGCAGCAAGTTTATGTAGTTTCAAGTATTTTTCAGATTTGTACAAGCAAAACTCCTATTTTTCAATAAAAAGAAATATGTTTCCTTCTCAAAATTCATGGTGTTGTGTGTTATTTCAAATCATTTGATCTAATTTATGTGATTTTCAATACCGAATCCTTGAATTATGTCTCATTTGAAATCATTTTTATGTAAGAATACACAAAAATCATATAGGTCATAGTTTGTGTGAATATTTCAATAGTCATAGATGTGAAAACACATAGTTTTCCTTCAATAAAACCTAAAATATAACCTTCCTCTAAAACCTTATTGTATGAGCTTGTCAAAAAATTGAGTTGTACATAGAATAGGGAAGATTTTTAGAGAAATTGTGAGTTAAAACAACAAGTACAAGCCGTTTAATCATTAGTGCATCACCTCCTAGGATCATTTCGTTTCAGTTTTAGTTATTCTCCCTTTTTTCCTCATCAAATCAGTAATTTTAGGAGGTTCACCAAGGGAACCAACCCTCTCTGGAGGTTCATCTTCGCCATAAGTAACCCACAACTTGAAGATGATCCCATGTTTCACAAGATAGCTAAGTTTTACACTTAGCCAGGGTGTAATTCTCATGAAAACTATACCATACAAAGTAAGACTATATCCTAAGAAGTACATGTTTGGAGTTGACAATGACTACTGGGATTTTTCATATCCTAGTGAGGCATTGAAGTGGATGCTAAGAAAAGTGACACTATTGCTAGCATGCCTCCTTCAAAGAATTTGTTGCAACTTCAAAGAATTCAAAGGAAAATCCAAACTATTAGACACTTTCTTACCCAATTAGTGGATAAGACATTACCATTCACATAAATCTTAAATAAAGATAAAATTTAAATGGAATGAAGGCTGCCAAAGAAACTTTGAGGACATGAAATAATACATGATGTCAAACCCTCTAGTCCTCATGTCTATTATCAATGTAAAATATATAATTCTATACACATCTACCATCGAGTTTGCTATTGGAGGTCTATTAGCTCAAAATGATGAACATGGTAAAGAACATGTAGTGTATCATATTATTCATACCTAGTTGGATTATAAGAACTAGCATATACCCATGAAAAGATTATGTTTTTCTATTATATTTTTTATCCCAAAAATAAAATATTACATGATCCACACTAAGACATATGACATCATGAAAGAAGGACCTCTTAAATACATGTTGACGAAAAACTACCTTATCTAGCCATCTTGCATATTGGGTGATTTTACCTTCCAAATTTGATCTTAAAAATATAAAAGGAATAGTATTTGTTAACCACTTATTTGTAGCACTATGCCCTACTTATGCACCTCTTGACACATCATTTCTCAATAAACATATCTTATAAGTTGACACCTCCTCCCCTTGGAATATAATTTTCAATAGTTCTATATGCATGAACAATTCTAGGGTGGGAGTGATCTTAATACCTCCTTTGGGTGACCTCATACCCTTATCATTTTGGCTTGATTTTCTATGTACTAATAACAAATGGGTCAAATATGAGGCTCTAGTCATTGGGTTACAAGTTACCATCTCCCTCAAAGTAAAAGCTATTAATATATATCTTGAATCTCTACTTGTGTCTAGACAAATAATGGGTAATTACAAATCTAAGGAAATAAAATTTGTAGAATACCATGACCTCACATTAAAAATTCTATTTTTTTGATATATATATTGTTAATATCATTCCAAAAAAAGATAAATGACATGCTAATACCATGGCTCGTGCAACTCCTTGATACACATAAAAGACAATGATCCAAAATTCATATTTCTTATATATAGATTAAAAATCCTACCATTCATGATACATATTACATGATTTGTGCTTCCATCACTATTGAGGACTGTTAGAGTTGATAGTGCACCCCACAACTCCCATAAATCATGTACAACCAAAACATCTATCACAAAAAGAGAACAAGTAACCAATTTGCTATACAACCATGAGAAAAGACCTGGTCCAAAAAAGTAATTATATGTGTATTGAATTAATTTGAATAAAATGATTATAATGAAAGATGAATCCTTATGAAAAGGAGAAAAGAAAATCCTAGATGAGGATTTGTTTAGATTATTACAAGTGTCCTTATCAGTTATACAATGAGACAATAAGACCTACACTTAGCCCAATCTAATAATTAAAAAATACTCCTAAGTTTATCTTAAGCGTAATAAAGTAAAAGGGGCCTAATAATTAATTAATGAATTATTAGGTGATTTTCCTAATTACTCCAATATCCCCCTTAAGATCAACTTAGGGAGAAGCTATAAACCTAATAAATAATGGAATTATAGATGCATGGATAGGTCCTAGCTAAAAGGCTTGATGAGTTACCCATGTATAAGAAAATGAAATCTCTCATAACTAGATAAAATGAGCAAAAACTCCCCTCTAAAATAGAGAAAATGAAATAAATGCACTATTGAAAGAAGGATAGGAGAACTTGATGTGACCTCTAAGGACCGCTTCTATCACATAAGTACAATGAATGTCCCCTTGATAGGAGAGAGAAGATAGGAATATGAATCCCCCACACAAAGAAAGAGCTCTTGTGCCAATAATGAACACCTAAAGATAAAACACAATTCACTACATGCAAACAACATTTCTCCCCTTAGGAAGAAACATATCTACTGGTGATCAAAGAAGCCATTCCCAAAATATGGATGAATAGGGAATCCAAATCTAAATGATGTGAGCCTCTAAAAAGTGCTCAAATGTCCACATGTTAGAATGAGATGATGTCAATCCAAGATCCATTGAAGATTGATGTAGAACAAGATCCAAAGAATGTGATGTTGGTGGGATAAAAAAAATGATGCGACTATCATGAAAGAAGATATGAATGCCCTCAAAATAATCCTCCAAATTTATAATCAGAGACTCCATAAACAAGGATGATATTTTTGCAATATACAAATCCCAAGTAGTTGTGTCCGAAAGAAGATGAATGTTCTTCTACACTGAAGCACTAGGATCTAAGGGTGTGGTGATGTCAAGATGATTAGAAACAATAAAATATGGAGCTTAGGTCTCCATATGAAGAGTGGGAACATGAAGAGAAGTATCTAAACCATCAAAACATGTAAGACCTATGATATACTCAAGCTCCTCTAAAGTATCATTATCAAAGGGTATGCAATTTTCATTTGCTAGGGGAATGAGACAATTTACAACAAGATCCTCTGGGAATGGAGAGATATGAGGGTATCCATGAATCTCCCAAAGTCTAGTCCAAAGTATGTGGGGACAATCAATGTATGATAAAACACATATAGCTTCATGACCAACATGAAAAAATAATTCCTACAACATCATCACTAATAATACTCCATGTTGATCTACTCCCTAGTGTGTTTGGTGTAAGTATGAGTCCATAAAGATAAGAGAAAAGATCAATCCACCTGAGATGTGTCAAGATGATGTTTCACCAAGAATCATAATTATCCTTTTCCAAGATGACCACAAAAGGATGAATAGAAAAACCCATTATATTTCCTCAAATAAAAAAAAATAGATACAAATAAAATCAATGCATGTAAACTAGATCAAATGAATTCATCTCACACAAACAAATCCTTTCCAAGTGCCAAAATGTCCAAGTAATTGATCAGAATGTGAAATCACAAAAAACTAAATAAAATGTACCTAGGGTAGATTTTGGAAAATGTGCATAAATGGATGTGAGGAGCTCTAAAATACCTTTCAAATGTTGCAATAATATTTTTTTTTGAAGATCCAAGTAAAAATTTATGAGCTTAGAAGCAAAAAATGATGATTTGTACCACTGAAAATTACACAAAACCAATTTTTCGATGATATCTCGTTTTCTCAATTTCAAATCTGTATGCCCATGTTATGGAAAAAAGAAAAAAATGCTCCAGTTGGGAAAAGAACTATGGTTTTGGGGCCAAGGGGTTGCATAGTCCGCTAACATCATCATGACGTCAACATTGAATACTTAGAATATTCTCCATTGTCGTCAAAAAATAGCTCGAAAAAAAAATCTGGTTGCTTGGAATTTGAAGATTTTGCTAGAATATGCTATTGAATTTTTTAAGTGATGGAATATTCTTTTTGATCTCAAAATATTCCTTGAGATTCCACCAATCATTATGAGAGTTGGTTGGAATCAAGAGCTTTAAGCCGTTGGTAGGAATATAGTCATTAGGCAATGGTTATGTAGGCTATCGATAATTGTGATGGCGATGGCAATTAGAGGAAAGGTAAACGATGGGGCCGATGTTGTATAGACCTGCCACAGGCCTGTGACATGGTACTGTACCCTGTGTAGGCTTGTAAAACCCTTTTTCTTTGAATTTTTTTGCCATACTTTTTAATTTAAAAAAAAATAAAAAATAGAAATAATTAATTTAAACAAAGTCATATGTACTTATGTTCCTACGAGGAGAAATAATGGTGGCAGGGGCCTTATGGATCTATATTATCATACAAATTTCCATATGAGGGTTCTTGGTGCTAATTTTTTGTCTTTTTTTCAACTTCTCCAAATTTGATGAATTGATAGGTCATCATAGGGTTTTTGGCTATTTTGGATCCAATAGTGATTCCGTTTTGCTCTAGGATGAGCCAATTTTCCCCTCAAGGCCGAATCTCTCAAATTTGAACAAGAAGTCATATATCTGGTGCTATGATATGATACCATTTGGATTTTATAGTGAACCCCACAATTCCCAAAAATCACTTGCAACCAAAACACCTATCACAAAGACAAAACAAACAACTAATTTGTGATGCAACCATGTGAAAATATTTGATCTAAAAAAGAAACCATATGTGCATTGAATTAATCTAAATAAAATGATTACAATAAAATATGAATCCTTATGAAAAGGAGAAAATAAAACCCTAGATGAAGATTTGATTATATTGTGACAAGTGTTCTTATCCTATGCAATGAGACAATAAGACCTTTAATTAGCCCAATCTAATAATAAAAAACACTCCTAAATTTATCTTAAGTGTAATAAAATAAAAGGGGCCTAATAATTAATTATTAGGTGATTTTACTAATTACTCCAACAAGTACAAGTTTCATAAAATATACATATACCTAGAAACCTACATAATGTCATCTTCACCTCCATAATTCCATCCCATCCAATAGAGCACATGTTATCCCCTTATCATCCATTCATCATCGAGGACACACATGTTATCACCTTATCACCTAGGACTCCTAACGACTAACCATTTAATTAAATAAGTCTTAATTATTTAATTAAATTAGGCTACCATATAAATTAATGATCTATAATTATCTATTTATTTATTTCACACATTATCCATTAGTAAATTGATTTAATATTAATTTTCATCTAATGTGCACCAATACTTTAATTAATTAATTATTAAATTATCAAATTCCATCTCACCCAATAGATTGTTTGGTTTAATTAGTTCACCCAAACTTACTCCCAATACCACTCATCAATCAAATCCACTTCACTTATTCATGCAATTAGTTAACTATTCCATGCAAATATTTAACTCCCCCCGATTCTCTCATGCACTTAGTTAACTCCTCCATATAGGCAATTAACTCATTATTTAGATCTATTAACTCTCTAGTCAATTTGAGTTGAGAAACAATAATTGTTTTAATTAAAAATTGAAATAATGTGCAACTCTTCCATGCATGCCACATCTCCTCATTAATCCATCTAATCATTGATCAAATCTAAGATTCTAGATTAATCCTAGCCATTTATTTGATTCTTCTAAAAATCTATAAATCAAATCCATTTCTCATCATTTCACAAGCATTCAATTTCACATCCATATTTTGTCAATTTGATATTTAGTGAGTGCTAATGTTATGCTATTAAATTGACCACTCACATTTCAAAATGAATAAAGCTTCACCACATGCTTGATTTGAGGTTTCCACTTGAAAATTTTGAGTGCTAATTGATTTTATTTTAATGCTTATTTCATTTATTTTATTTGAAATCCATTTTTGTGAACCTAATGTGAAACACTAATCATAATTGATCCCAATCTAATCATGATTTTAAGTTTTTTTTGCTTAATTTTACACATGTTACTTGTAAGGTTTTGTGATTTTTCTTTTCAGGTCACAAGTATTTAGAAGCATTTTGGCACAAAACGGATCCTACCGTTACATCTGGAAGGTGTCAAAACCTAAGCATTGCTTGTCAAATCAAAAAAATTGAAGTAGGTCAATCTAAGGCATTTTTTTACTATAGGAACATAGCCCAAGGCCTTACAAGTGATTGTGTATAGGTATATTATTTTAAATTTATTTGAAAAAAATAAAAAATAAAAGTTAAAAATTCAAAAGAAAAAATTTAAAAACAAGAATAAAGTTTTAAAAAATTAAATCAGGTGGTACATGGTATGCAAGTACTTGTAATACCTACCGCCCTATGGTGGTATATCTGGGGTGTCACACCCTTCAACGATGAGCTTTAAACCCTCACCCATTAATTTTCACTAGCAGTTGACGACCTAGCTAACCCCCTCCGTGGTTTAAATATTTTAATTTTAATTTTTTTTAGATTTTTTTGGATGCATAAGAAATACTTTTTATTAATTCAAAATGAATGTTACATCATGGTGAGGAATTTTCTGAATTACCCATTTTGACCTAGCTATCTAAATGGCTGTGGAGAGCCTTACATTCATCTACAAACCAAAACCCTTCTTAGAACATATTAGCCTTGCTTTCCCAACTTTTAATTTTCCCCTTGACATGGAAGATGCAACCATTTGATTGGAATGAGTTGTGAAAAAATTGCTTACCCTACCTTTTAAACATGCACAACCCTAGAGCAATAGATAACCAAAATAAACTTCAAAGAATTAGCCGACGAAGCAAAGAGAACAAGGATTGCACCATTGGTCCCAAAAATATGCACCATTCGACCCAAAATGAGGCATACCTGATAGGGAGTGGGGTTGGATGAATCAATCTCAGATTTCTGCTCTAGGCCTTTCCTTGTAAGACCTCTTTGGTGTTTTGCTTCACCAATCTAACCTATAGGTTCCTATTCATGACTAGGTGCCCCTGGTTTGTCTGCCCAACCCCTCTTCCATCAACAAGCTTCCCTTCTACCAAGCCAACCTTGGTGCTGCGCCATATACCCTCCATTGGCCCTTACTCTCCCTTATAGACCAAATTCTCTCCACATTCAACTTGATAACTTGTAGAGGTGTAACACATTTAAATAGCTTCAGGGGACTCCACCTAGGGTTCTTATAGCTTTTCAAGACTCCCATTTACCATTGCTTCCACAATCCTTCTCCTAGGGTTAGGAAAGGCTACAAGCCTTGAGCCCCCAATTAGGTCTCTGAACAGAGGTAAAATGCTTTTCTTCTAAACCCACTAAAGGACTTAGGTTCTTTGTTTAGAGTTTGAGTTTCACTTGCCTATACCTCAAGGATTTTTAGGGTTTTAAGCCTTGCACAGGCCGTACACTGTCCACACACAATAATGGTAAAAAACCTAGAGTTTTGAAGCTCTTCAAAGCTGTTTTTAGACTGTCAAGAAGTTCTCCTACCAAATGAATTGAAAGAACCTCCTCCTGACTACCATGCATTGCTAGGACCCTCAAAAAAATTCACAAAAAAGAATTTCCTCAAAAGCTCAATTCCCCTACAAGTTATGATTCTTTTTCTCACTGCTTTCCCTAACCGGACCCTGCCTGGCTCGCCTTGGGAAAAGCTTTGCTAGCACCTCCTGCAACCACAAAACTCCTAATTTCTACCATATGTATAGGCATGGAGTCTAGGCACATTTCCCAAAAGGCCGTACAATTTGTACAGTGGGAAAGTGGTCTAGACTTCCATTTTCTCCAGGCTGCCTGGTTCAGACCAGCAACAGGCTGAGTTTAAACTATTTACAAATAACAAAGAAAAATTAATAAAAAAAGCTACCAAATGATGCACAAAGATTGTACACAACCTATACTACATCCTAGAACAAGAACAATAGCATATCTAATCCATTTAAGCACTGTTAATGAACAAAACCAGGAAAATAATGGCAAAAACATTGTTTTTCTTCAACTTCCAAAAACACAGTCCGTATAATGAACTTCCAACCTTCCCTAAAAGTCGAGGCAACCTTTAAATATGCTTCTCAAACAGTTAAGTTTCTTGGGTCGAGCCTTTAGATGACCTAAAGATG
Organism: Sequoia sempervirens; assembly: GCA_007258455.2. Lineage (NCBI taxonomy): Eukaryota > Viridiplantae > Streptophyta > Pinopsida > Cupressales > Cupressaceae > Sequoia > Sequoia sempervirens. The sequence continues at coordinate 307,688,689 of VDFB02271358.1, forward strand.
CAAATTATAAAACCCACCGTGTTTTCAAAACTTTGGCAATTTTACAACTTAGCCAAAATGAAGTTCTAAAACTACTTAGCTCTTGACAACCTCTTTCCAACAAATCAAAGACATCCCTTAGATCACCACTAAATGGTCTACATGACCTTATGAACAACACAACAAAATTTAGAACTTCATTCAAGACTTCAATAAACCTAGTACCTTTCCAGGTGCTCCTGCACCAATACCTCTCAATGATCTGTAACTATTAGCAAGAATTCAATAAATTTGTTCATCCAAATCCAATCACGATAGGACTTGATATTTAAAAAGAACTTGAGAAACCTAACACCTTTCTCTACTTGGATTCGATGACATGCTAGGTTCAACCCCTTGATGTCAAACAAAAAAGGATATCTCTTAATGCGAGCACCCATGACAAATAGAAGGTGGAGATATCTCCGGTGAGGAATCCCTTCATCCAGATTTTCCCAAACCATAGTATCTTTCAGACCCCCCAGGTACTCTAATTTTATCAACCACCTTGACATTAACATAACTACTGCTTTTGGTACTTTCAAATCTGAAAAGATACAACATACCGAGATGTTAAATACGAGCTTACTCTGTACCGTTCACCACTAGCAAGAAATTCTTTGCCAAAAATGAGTTTGACCACGTCTAGCTCAAGCCCGTCCTCAACCCTAGAAACTGTTTTGATCCTTAAATCTGAAATTGGGCCTATGAATGCTATCTATCTCTTTGTACAGGTGAGAAAAATGGGGGTATCCATTTTGTAGATACCGACCACACGAAAACATACTTTACAACCATACATGATACCTCTATTTATAAAATAAACTCCCACACTGTTACAAGTATGCATAGTTGGTGTTGTCATTGATGTCAACAAACTTTGGTGGTGTCATTGATGTCAACAAGCTTTGGTGGTGTCATTGGTGTCAATAGTATGAGAAGGAGTTTGTTGCAAGGATGTGCAGTTGGTATTGAGTTGATGTTGTCTCTGATGATGCTTTGATTAGTTGCATTATGTTTTCATTAGTAAGCTATTGGTGTCAACCTATAGTGTTGCATTGATAAGCTTCTATCTATGGATGGTTGAGTTTCTATGATACAGTTGGCTTGATTTAGTGATGAGGAAGTGTTGGAGATGTTGAGGATTTGTCTTTGGTTCTTGGTTTCCAAGTGCTTTTGAAAAAAATGAATAAAAAGAGGAAATAGTGTGTTGTAGTGGTGTTCTATGTTACAAAGTAGTGTTTTAGTTTTGCTCCACAGTTCTTCTAGGTTGAAGATCTACTTGTACGGTTTGGATATGTTGATCAAAGATGTTGCATCCAAAATTTGGTGTGTTGGATCATTATTTAGAGGAAGTTGTGTTCACTAGTGTGTGAATTGTGTATTGCAGAGGTGTCTGGGAGAAATGTTTTTGCTCTGCATTTCTCTGCAGAGTGGTTTCAGGTCTTGTAGAGCTAGAAGGGTGCTGATAGTGTTTGTATCTTTCTTTAGTTGAAGTTTTTTGAGGTTTGATGCTTCAAAAGTTGTCTTCTTGAGTTGTAGCGTATGACAAAGTTGTTTTAATGTACTGGGTGTGTACATTATTAAAGTGAAAGTTGTTGTAAAGGAATTTGTTGGATTTCAAGGTGTTTGAGGAATATTCTAGATCATGTTCAAGCATGGCGTGTGGTCCACAAGTCATCTTTGGATTTGAGGAAGCGTGCACTTAAATGTTAATGGTGTTAGCTCAAGTTCGACTGACCTTGGGTGTTTACACTAATTGCAAAACTGCTTCGATGCTTGTAGAGGCATGGAATGGTATGTATGAGTGGACTTAGGTCCTAGCTAAGGTGTGTTGTGGTCTGCTTTCATTACTTTTCACTGTGGAAATGTTTTGGTGTTGACCTAATTTGAATTTGCATAGTTGAGGTGCATAACCGAGCTTGGAGAATGTTTTCAAGGTTGAATATGGTATAAATAAGTGTTGAGTTGTTGATGGATGATAAGATAGATGTGTGAGAGGAAAATGATGCGAATTGCAGAGTAGTAAGGCGTGAATTTGTGTAGTATAGTATGAGCTTTCATGTGTTAGATTACTGGATGTAATGAGTAGAAAGTTTCTACAATTATTCATAAGATTGTGAAGGTGTTGGTGATGTTGTGGTGGACTTTTCTATTACATTGAGATGGTTTTTTCATTGTAACACTCTTCTCTATCTTCTATTCTATTTTGGCAGTGAACCTTTCTTTATTTTGGGTAGTGAGTCCTATTGTATTCAGTCTTGATATTACTTTATATTGTGAGTTAATCCTCACCATGGTTTTTACCTTATTGGGTTTTCTATGTAAATCTGGTGTTTCTTTGTGTATGGTGTTGATTTGATTATGTTTTTTTATCTACTTTCATGATAAATCATTCTAACAGATTAAAGGTTAATTGAATTAATGTAGATCTAAATTCTTGTGAGGGTTTTGAAGTTTTAAGGTACAAATGATTCACCCCCCCTCTTAGTTATCTTGTGCATTCAAAAATTGGTATTAGATCAAGGTTCCTTGGAAGAAAGCTTAATTGCTTGAGGTAGATATAGGATGATGCACAAGAAAGATGTTCCTTTGTTTGATGGATTAGATTATGCATTCTAGAAGACAAGGATGGAATGTTTTCTATTTTCTCTTGGATTTGAAATTTGGAAGTCTATTGAGAGAGGATATACTATGCCTACGAATGGTCCAAGTACTGAAGATGAGATCAAGGCCTATGAAAACAATGGTAAAGAAAGGTATGCTCTCTTAAGTGGTCTTGCTAATTTTGAATTAGTGAAAGTCATGAATCTATATACTGCTAGAGAAATTTGGGTAAAGTTAGAAAGCGTTTATGAAGGAGATGATAAGGTCAAACAAGCTAAGATGTAGAATTTGAAGATCATGTTTGAGACCCTACGAATGTATGAAGATAAAAACATCACAAGCTACTTATAGAAGGTGGATGAAGTTTTCAACAACATCAGAGGTCTTGGTGGAGAACTAAAAGACGAAGAAGTGGTGAAGAAGGTACTCAAAAATCTTCCTAAATCTTATATTCATAAAGTTTCTGCTATTGAGGAATTACAAAATTTGTACCAATATACCAAAGATCAGTTGTATGGTTCTTTAACTACTTTTGAAATGAGAGAATTTGGCACAAGTAGTGAAAAAGTTGAGACCACTTTTAAGGATGGAAAAGTAGAGAAGATTGTGGAATTAGATCAGGAGGATCTTGATGATGTCGAAGCAAAATTTGTAAGAATGAAAAAGGGTACTAGAAAGTGCAGAGGCAAGTTTCCTTTCAAATGTTTCAGTTGTGGAAAGATAGGTTACTATGCTTCAAGATGCCAAACAAAGCTTTGAATGACAAAAATAGGGGGAACAAAGGTACGGTGATTAAGAAAAGTTATTATGTTAGAGAAGATGCAAGTATATCTGATGATGAATCTAATTATGGGGATGATGAGGATGGTGAAAGAAAGTGCTTCGGAAGCAAGTGCTAATACTGAAGGGACCTTGGTGTCTATTTTTCGTGCTAGACAGGAGAATAACTATTGGACCATTGAAAGTGGATGCTCTAATCACATGATCGGTGATAAGTGTAAGTTTGTTAAAATTGAAAAATATGAAGGACTTGTTATATTTGGTGATAATACATTTGCTAAGATATGTGGAAAAGGTTCAATTAGTTTTTATGGCAAGAATAACACTGATGATGTTCTTTATGTTAAGGGTTTAAGACATAATATCTTGAGTGTTGGAAAAATTTGTAGCAAAGGATACAATCTTATGTTTCAGGATGATGGTTGTAAGATCGAAAAAGGATTTGAAACCATGGTTGCTGCTGGAAGAAGAACATATGAAAATGTCTATCAGCTCAAGGGTACTGATGGTTATTGTTTCATGAATCTGATCAATGAGAGTTGGCTATGGTGTAGAAGGATCTGTCACATCAATTTTGATATCCTAGTGAGGATAAGTTTAGTTCAAGATGTGAGAGATCTACCAAAGATTACAAATCCTATCAATGTTGTCTATAAGGAATGTCAAGTTGGAAAGCAAGCAAGAAGAAGTTTTAGAGTAAAAAACTAGTCTTCTTCTAAACTGTTGGAATTGGTGCATACAAATCTTTGTGGTCCTACCAGAGTAAGAAGTCTTCAAGGTGCCAGGTACTTCATGTTATTGATTGATGATTATTCTAGAATGACATGAATTACTTTTCTCAAATAAAAATCCGAATTTCTAGATAAGTTTAAAGCATTCAAAGTTATGGTTGAGAATGAAATAGATATGAAAATCAAATGCTTGATGTCTAATAAAGGTGGAGAGTACACCTCCAATGAGTTCAATACATTTTGTGAGTATAATGGAATAAAGAGAATTTATCTACCCCTAGGACTCCTCAACAGAATGGAGGTTGAAAGAAAGAATAGGATTGTTCAAGAAGTTGCAAGGATAATGATGAAAGAAGAAAATCTATCGAAAGTTTATTGGAGAGAAGAAAATCATACTATTGTTTATATACTTAATAGAGTACAAGAAAGAACAAATAACATAGAGACTCCTTATGAGCTATGGTATGGAAGGATTCCTATTGTCAAATACTTGAAAGTGTTTAGAAGCAAATACTATATTAAAAGAGATGAAGAGAATTTAGGAAAGTTTTATACAAGATATGATGAAGGTATGTTCCTTGGATATTCTACCAAAATCAAAGCTTATCGGTGCTACAACAAGAGGCTAAGAAATATTGTTGAGAGTGCAAGTGTCAAGGTTGATGAATGCCTACAAAGAATTCAATGATAATAGATGTATATGAATCAAATGAGTCTTCTTATAGAGAAGAAGAAAATCTAAAGAAAAGGAGGTGCACATTGAAGAGGAAGAAGCTTTAGAAAAGGTTCCCAAAACTCCTAAGTATGTGCATAAGAATAATTTTGAAGAAAATATTATTGGTGATAAGAGGAAAGGTGTACTGAAAAGAAGGAAAGCTACCGAAGAACAGGTGAATCTATGTTTACTTTCTAAAGTTGAACCTAAAAAAGTGATTGAAGCATGCAAGGATGAGTACTGGATCAAGGATATAGAAGAAGAAATAATGCAAATTGAGAAGAATCAGACTTGGGAACTTGTCCCAAGACCAACAAACAAAAATGTGATTGGAACTAAGTGGGTATTTAGGAACAAATTGAATGAAATTGGAGAAGTGGTAAGAAACAAGGCAAGACTTGTATGTAGAGATTACTTACAAGTAGAAGGAATAGACTTTGAGGAAATATTTTCTCTGGTGGAAAGAATGGAAGCTATCAAGATGTTTTTGGATTTTGCAACACATAATGGATGTGAAGTCTACTTTCTTGAATGGATAATTGGAAGAAGAGGTATACATAGAACAATCATAAGGATTTTAGTTATTAGATAAACCAGATATGGTTTGCAGATTGAAAAAGGAATTATATGGATTTAAGCAAGCTCCCATAGCTTGGAATGCAAGGTTGGATAGGTAATTGTTACAACAAGGGTTCAATAAAGGTAGTACATATAGTAATATTTACTTCAAAGTTGAAAAAGATCAAATCTTGATTGTGGTTGTTTATGTTGATGACATAATTTTTGGAGGAAATGAAGCTATGTAAGAGTTTTGTAGAAGAGATGTAGAAAGAGTTTGAGATGTCTATGTTTGGGGAGATGAATTTCTTCCTTGATGTACAAATCAATCAGACAGATAAAGGTATTTTTATTTCACAATCAAAGTATGCCAAGGAAATGTTGAAGAAATTTGGAATGGAAGATTCTAAACCCATATGTACTCCTATGGTTACTAGTTGCAAGCTGAGAAATAATGATGAATCTTCTAAGGCTGATCAGAGCAAGTATAGATTAATGATTGGAGGACTGCTATATCTAACTGCTACTAGACCAAATATCATGCATGCAATTTATCTTGTGGCTAGATTTCAAGAAGATCCCAGAGAGTCACATGTTGCGGCAATAAAGAGGATATTCAAACACTTGAAGGGCACTTTGGATCATGGCTTATGGTATCCAAAGTATACCGAATTTACTATGAGTGCTTACACAGATGCAAATTGGGCTGGTTGTATAGATGATAGGAAAAGTACAAGTGGTGATGTATTCTTTCTTGGATGTAGATTGGTGTCATGGATAAGCAAGAAAAGACTCAATGTCTTTATCTACTACAGAGGAAAAATATATTGCAACAACATCTTGTTGCACACAAGTGTTGTGGATGAGGCAAACATTAAAGGATATTAAAGTGGTATATGATGAACCAATTTCTATCTTCTATGATAATACAAGCACTATCAATATATCAAATAATCCAGTAATACATTCAAGGACAAAGCATATTTCAATCAATTATCACTTTTTGAAAGAGAAGGTTGTAGAAAATGAAGTGAAGCTTGAATATGTGCCTACAAAGGATTAGGTTGTTGACATATTCACTAAGGCTCTTCCTAAGTTTACTTTTGAGTGTCTTCGAAAGAAGTTGGGGGTTATTGCACCTCCTTTGAACTAGATGCATAAAGAGATGCATCAATCTAGTGGATCTCAAGATTCATTCTTTGGTACATATTGATGTTGGTGGCTACCTCTTATGGGGAGTAGGTAGTGGAATTATTGATTGTTGTAGTCAGGATGAGTGAGTGTTGTCATTATGCAGTGGTTTTTGATTGATGTAATTTGGTGTGTGCTCCGAAAGGGGAGTATGTAGAGTAGTAAAGGAAATAAAGTTGCAGAGTAGTGGTGAAAAATATGATTAATGTCAAAGGGGAAGAATGAGTGATGCAAATATTTTGCACTTTCCATTGATGTCAAAGAACGAGAGAGTAATGTGAAAAAAATATAAGGGGGAGAGAGTCATGTGAAGAAAGAAAAGCTACAAAGAGATAAAGTAATGAGCTAGTTGTGTAAGGGGGAGAAAGTGAGAAAAGAGATAGTGAGTTGGTATGGAGCAGAGTTTTGATGATCAAAGTTGTGGTGTTTGATGTTGATGGTTTTTCACATCATGTGTTGCCATCAATGATAAAAGGGGAAATTGTTGCAAGTATGTATAGTTGGTGTTGTCATTGATGTCAACAAGCTTTGGTGTTGTCATTGGTATCAATAGTATGAGAAGGAGTTTGTTGCAAGGATGTGCAATTGGTATTGAGTTGATGTTGTCTTTGATGATGATTTGATTAGTTGCATTATGTTGTCATTAGTAAGCTACTGTTGTCAACCTATAGTGTTGCTTTGATAAGCTTCTATCTATGGATGGTTGAGTTTCTATGATGTAGTTAGCTTGATGGTGATGAGGAAGTGTTGAAGATGTTGAGGATGTGTCTCTAGTGCTTGGTTTTTAAGTACTTTTGAGAAAATTTGAATAAAAAGAGGAAATATTGTGTTGTAGTGGTGTTCTATGTTACAGAGTAGTGTTTTGGTTTTGCTCTGTAGTTCTTCTAGGAGAAATATCTACTTGTGCAATTTGTATCTGTTGATCAAAGGTGTTGGATCTAGAATTTGGTGTGCTAGATCATTGTGCAGAGGAAGTTGTGTTCACCAGTGTGTAAACTGTGTATTGCAGAGGTGTCTAGGAGAAATCTTTTTGCTCCGTATTTCTCCACAGAGTGGTTTTATGTCTTGTGGATTTGGAAGGGTGCTAATGATGTTTGTATCTTTCTTTAGTTGAAGTTATTTGAGGTTTGATGCTTCAGGTCAGTTTCTTGAGTTGTAGTGTATGATAGAGTTGTTTGAGTGTACTGGGTGTGTGCATTCTTCAAGTGGAAGTTGTTGCAAAGGAAATTGTTGGATTTCAAAGTGTTTGAGGAATATTCTAGATAATGTTCAAGTGTGGTGTGTGGTCCATGATTCATATTTATACTTGAGGAAGTGTGTACTTAAGTGTTAATGGTGTTAACACAAGTTTGGTCGACCTTGGGTGTTTACTCTAATTGCAAAAATTCTTTTATGTTTTTAGAAGTGCAGCATGTCATGTATGAGTGAATTTAGGTCTTAGATAAGGTGTGTTGTGGTCCGCCTTCATCCCTTTCCACCATGGGAATGTTTTGGTGTGGACCTAATTTGAATTTGTATGGTTGAGGTGCATAGTCGACCTTGGAGAAATTTTTCAAGGTCGAAGATGGTATAAATAAGTGTTGATTTGTTAAGAGATGATAAGATAGATGTGTGAGATGCGAATGATGTGAATTTTAGATTAGTAAGGTGTGAATTTGTGTAGTGCAATCTGAGCTTTCATCTATTAGATTACTAGATGTAGTGAGTAGGTGTCTGCAATTCTTTAGTAAGACTGAAAAGGTGTTGGTGATGCTGTGGTGGAATTTTCTATTGCATTGAGATGGTTTTCTCATTGTAATACTCTTCTCTATCTTCTTCTCTATTTTGGTAGTGAGCCTTTAGCAACAAGCCTTTCTTTCTTTTGGGAAGTGAGCCCTCTGACAACAAGCCCTATTATATTTAGTGTTGATATTACTTTATATTGTGAGTTAATCCTCACCATGGTTTTTCCCTTCTTGGGTTTTCCATGTAAATCTGGTGTTTCTTTGTGTATGGTGTTGATTTGGTTTTGTTTCTATTATCTTCTTTCATGATAAATCATTCTAATAGATTAATGGTTAATTGAATTAATGTGGATCTAAATGTTTGTGAGGGTTTTGAAGTTTTAAGGTACAACTAATTCACCCCCCTCTCAGTTATCTTGTGCATTCAACACACACTTCCTTCATAATTTCTCCACCCACATTAATACCATTTTTTCCTTTGTTTTAATTTGATTTCTTGTTGGTTTTTTCAAAAATATGAAGATACCCGATCATATTTATATCACACATGCGAAAAGAATAACATCAATGACAAGAAATTAGATAACGATTTGACATTGATTATCAGGATAATATTATACCAATTTATCTAATTTTATTTCCCCCTTTTAAATGCAAATTACTAACCACATCTCCAGGAAAAATACCCATGATTCTCTGCTCGACCTTCTTGACAACGATTATTACGGTCATTAGCCTATAAACCCTATTAAGGACTTCAAGTTGAGAAGGCAATTTTGAAGGCGATTTTCATTTCTTTGACAAATGAACCATCCACCCCTTTGTTTTCCAATCCATCGGCTTCTCTTTTGCTCTCCTTGAATGTGTGATTTATGATATTATTCTTGAACCCTTCCAAAAATTTTAATGCCACCTCCAACATAGCTTGGAGTTTCCAATTTTGAACTTTTCCTAATTTGATTGTATTTATGACTAGTGATGAATCACCCTTGATTTCCACATTCTCCAATTTTAACTCTAGACATAGCTTGAGACCTAGGATTAAGGCATGTAGCTTAGTTGCATTATTGGTGCCCTTGGGGAGTGGGGATGTCAGTTTCCCAATCACCCGACCTTCTCAGTCTCTTATTATACACCCTACTCTAGAGGTGTTAGGGTTCCCACATGCTACCACATCAAAGTTAGCTTGTGCCAACCAAACTTTGAAGCTTTCCATTCTACCTTCTTAATTCTTGCATCCTTTTGCCCCCTTCAACAGAAAAGGGAGGAATCTTAAGACCAAACCATGATTTTTACATAACATCCCATGCTGAGAAATGTACATTTTTCATATTTTTCTCCCTTGTCCTCCTGTTGACCACCTCCACTATTATTGCCTATAGCCTGCTAAGCAATGAGGAGAAACTCATCTCCTTCTCTTGAAATATCCTCCTATTTCTCTCTTTCTAGACCTCCCCTAGGAGCAAAGGAAAAATGATTATCCACAAGCACATGAACATTTCCGAATTGTTTAACAAAGGCCAAGCTTGGAATAGGCTTAAAATATCTCTGGGGAGAACACTCTTCTAGCCAATTTTCACACATAACCATTGCCAACACTCTTGAGTATAAGGGAAGATCAAGAGGAGATGATTCCCAACCTCTTCTTCTTCGTTGTATAACACACACCTAGATGGGCCATGCAACCCCATTTTTGTGAACCTATCTGCGGTCAAGATCCTATTTTGAATTACTGCCCATGCAAATGAGTCTGCCTTAGGAAGGCATTTCTTGTTCCAACCTAGCTATACCAGGATTTGAGATAAATCTTCCAATTATCTCACTAGTAATTTGTAACCATTACGAGCATTATAGTCTCCTAACTTGGAGCCATGCCACCTTACCCCATTCCTCCCTTACCTAATAATATAATACAATCCTTGACATCAAACTCAAATACTTCTGCCAACCGATTGGGTAGGCCTAGAGATCTCACATCTTTCCATTACCACGAATAAGACCGTTAACTCACTTTTCTTGCAAGTAATCCCTAACATGTTTTCCCCAAGCTTGTTTTCTCATGACCTTTACCTGATCCAATTATGCTCTCCTCTCTAAACTTGGGAGGCCACTCCACGAGTCTTCCCAAAAAAGGACAAATCTACCATCCTTATAGCCCAAGTTAGATAATCCACAATTAGAACTCAAAAAATTTTGAGCTAGTTCCATATTCTTGATCCTTTTGGTATTGATCTTGATGTGAAAATGCTTGTTTCTCCCTCATCCAAATACTTTTTTCTCATGATTTTGACCCATTTCAATTCTTGGTTTGTATACATCTTCCACACTAGTTTTGCACCTAGTGCTTTGTTCTACAGAAGTAGATTTTTCAGTCCCACCCCATCCGCTTCCTTTGATTTACAAATTCTATCCCAACTAATGAGAGGGTATTTTTCTTGCTCTAAGTTTCCTTGACAAAATAACCTTTTCATTTTCTATTTTATTTTTTGGCATGCTCCAATTGGTAAGGGAAAACATGATATCAGATATATTATAAGGCCAGATACTATTGCCTTCAACATCGTTATCCTTCCAGCCTAGGAGATCCATCTCCCCTTCCAAGAGGCAATATTATTTCTCACTTTTTCTACCAACGAGTCCCAAAGCTTTCCCGGATAAAGCTCCACAACCAATGGTAGGCCCAAATATTTGATTGGGAGGTTTCCTTTCTTGAAATTTAATGCTCTTAGGATCTAATTTTCAATTCTTGGATTTGTGAGGAAAAAGAAAACTTTAGACTTTTCTTTGTTGACCTCCCAACCTAAAGCTACTGAGTAGCTGCCCAAAACTTTTCTTAAATTTCTTGCTTCCCTCATCTGTTTTGTTCCAAACAACATCGTGTCATCAAAAACTTGCTGATGCGTTATTTTTGGCATACCCCTAGTTATTTGGAATCTTCAATCTTTCCCAGGGCTGAAGCTTTTCTCAACATTCTACCAAGTGCCTTTGCCATGATGATGAAAAAAAAGGGAGATAGGATGTTGCCTTGCCTTAGCCCTCTTGATGCTCCAAAGTATCCTTTAGGTGACCCATTAATGAGGATTGAATATCTTGGACTAGTCACACAGTTGAAGACCCAATCTAACCATCCCTTATGAAATCTAAATGCCTCCATCACCTTAAAGAGAAAACACAAATCCACCCTATAATAAGCCTTTTTGATGTCTAATTTTATCAACATGTTTTGCTTTTTGGTTTTTTGTGTTGAATTAATTGCCTCTTGAGAAATGATCACCCCATCCAAGATGGATCTCCCTGACACAAAAAAACTATCTATTCACTTGATATTACATTAGAAAGGACCTTCTTCAATCTATTAGCCGCTTCCTTGGCCATTATTTTGTATATTGTATTGCAAAGTACTATTGGTTCGAACTTGTGTAGAGAAGTTGGTTTCTCTCTTTTAGGGATTAGGGCAATAAATGTATTATTTATTTCTTTTAGCACCCTTCTTGTTTTCATTGATTCTTCAATTGAATCAACCACCTCTCCACCAATTATGCCCCAACACTTTTGATAGAAGGCTATAGGGAAGCGATCTGAGCCTAGAGACTTGTCTGGATGTAGTTGGTTTACCGCCTCGTTGATTCCTTTTTTCATAAACTCACTCAGAAGCATGTTTTTTTGATCCTTTGAAACCACCTTTGGAATTTTAGCCAATATTTGTTGTTATTCTCGCAAGTTCAAGCCACTCTAATTATTCAACAAGTTTTGAAAGAATCCTACTATTTTTGGTATAATGTCCTCCACTTTGTTCAATGTCCTTCCATCATAAGTTTTGATGCTTGCTATCCTATTTAATTCCCTTCCTACCCTAGTTGCATTATGGAAGTATTTGGCGTTTTTATCACTCTCATTTATCTAGACAACTCTCTCAATTTATTTTGCTAGAAAATTTCCTCTCTTTCCAAGATGTCCTCTAGCTTATTTGACAACTCTTTCTCCTTCAAATACCTTTCCTCATCCATTCCATTAGCAATTTATTCATTTAGGATCTACAAATTTACTTCAATATTCTTTTTTTCCTTAAATATATTATTAAATCAGGTCTTGTTCCAGGTTTTCAACTATTGCTTTAGGTTTTCAACTATTTATGTACTACCTTTAGTTATATAACTACATTAAACATTTTAGAGCCTGCCAACTTTGATTCACCCCACAACTGCTAAACCAAATTTAGGAATTTTTGATCTCTCATCCACATCTTCTCGAACTTAAAAGGGTAGTGCACAAGTCTCTTGTCGCCTAGGATATCAATTAAAATTAGATACTAAGCCTGAGAGAGGAAGAATGTTGGCTTCCAAAGTATATGGGAAGGATCCCAAGTCACCTTTGAAAAGAAGTTTGTCTAAATTTTTTGCTATGCAATTGAACCTCTTCCACCTATTTGTCCAAGTAAATGAACCATTCCCCAACTAAATTTCCATTAACATGTTCCTCTCCACAAAGTTTTCAAAATCAATTTGTGATTGATGTTTCCTTTTCACCCCCCTTTTTATCTTGGGAATTTAAAATTGCATTGAATTCGCCACCCAATAGGAAAAAATCCAAGACAAAATTGTTATAAACTATTTCTAATTCTCTCCACACCTCTCTTTTTTGAATGCAAGATATTGGGCCATAAAAATTCAACAAAAGGAAACACAAATATGAGGAAAAACTCCTTACCTTGCAATCCAATTTTTTTGTACTGCTACCTTTTCCACCATTGTCGCCTAAGGTCTCCACAAGGTTATTATGCCTCCCGAGGGACCTTCCACATTTACTACTTCCATCTACCAATTATTTATCCTTCTCTTGAATTTTTCTACCTCAGATTGATGCATTTTATATTCTTGTATCATAAATATGTTAGCTTCGGACACCACCAAATGACACCATACCAGGATTTTTTGTTAGGGGTGTTTAAGCCCCTAACATTCCAAGATATAACCATCATTGTTCCTGCGAAGGGTTATACCTTTCCCTGATCTGAGCATTTTGGTAATTTTGATCTGGCCCTCCACTTCCCCATATATCTTGCACTTTTCTTGATTGGTCTTCCTCCCCTTCATTTTTGTTTTCCCCACAATCTAGTGACTTTTGATTGGCCTCTTTTTGTTTTATGCCTAGATTCTCTGTGCTGATTGGAGTCTTCTATTCTTCACCCTAATCTTTATCCTTCCCCAATGAGACCTCCCCTCCCTCAATTTCATATTTTTCTTCTACTATGATTCCTTATTCTTCCCTTCTATCATCCACCTTGAGAAATTCTTCCACTAATTCCTCCTTGGAGTGCTTGGCTAGCCCCAAAAACTCACTGCCTACCTCCAGAAGAGAGTTTATTTCTTCCTCCTACAAAATATTTCCAATCATATCCAACATTTTTGATAGTTTTTCATTCAATTTTTCTCTCTACTCCTCAACCATTTCTATCGATTTATTAATTTCTTCTTCATCAGACCCTACCTTATCCAGTTTTTGGGACTATACTTTTTCAGATTGATGCCTTGAGCCTGTAGCTACCATTGCTTTTGAGGAGCCCCCCGTCTTCCTTCCTACTAGGATTGAATTCCCCTTCGCCTTGATTGAGCTTTCCTTTCTGAACTCTTTTAGCTAAGGTTAAAAATTTCTCTCCTTTAGGGGTCAGATTTGTGATTAATCTCTGCTTCCATGATCCATCCTTCGTTATTATCTCAAGCTCTCTCTATCAGGAGCTATTGGGCTTAGCTTCAACACAGACCTTTATGTGAGATCCACACTCATTACAGATCAACCATTCCTCTGTGCAAACAAAATCCCCCAATTGATTTCCATTTTCTTTCAGGACTTCATCATCCTAGTATTTCAATGAAAAATTTCGAAGTGTGAACTAGATCTAGGATTTCTCCATCTTATGGCACCTAGGGTCAAATTTCACCTCTCGGTTCTTGACATAGAAATGGTAACCATCCAGCATTTTCACCCCTTCGAGTATCAACTCCTTTGAATCCAAGGTTGAATATATCACTAGAAAAAAACCATTATGTAATATCTTCACTTGAATATCTTAGCCTCATTTCTCATGCCACCAAATTTCCAATCTTTCGCAATTGTATCTCCCCCATACCACTTCGCCAACAACCTATAGGACTTCAAATCATGATTGGTGCCATCAATCTACAGTTAAGAACCATTTATTTGATTTTCACTCAGTTTTTCCTCCTTTCTACATCACCATCACGCTGCTTATGGTGCCAACCAAAATTCCTCCAGTTAGATCAAGCCTCAATCTAGTTGTAATAATGAGGTTTCTTCCACTTAAATCTCTTGTCTCTGATTGGGAGCACATTAGCTCTTGTAGCTACCACTGGAGCCCTCCAACCCACTTCATATTGTCTCCTTCCATTCCTATCATTTCTTCTGCCAAAGAGTGTTGCTCAATTAGTTTCGCTTTCATTAATCCATGAATTGTTCTTGTTCTATCCATTCTTTGGCTTATTGAAGACTCATTGGTGTAGATTTTCTTGTGACCATTCCTTCTCAGAATCTTCTTCCCAAGCTCCAAATCTTTTCACCATTTTTGGTAGATTTAATTTAATTTAATTTTTAACTAGAAAACTTGAGGTCTACCACTCACCCACAACCTCTTCCAACATTGTCACCAACCAACCATTCTCTAGCCACTCATGAGCCACCAACCTCGCAAGCCCCTTCCATTACAATTTTTAAATTAGGAGGGAAACTTTGAATAGGTAGAAAATGCTCATACAAAGGCATTTTTCATGCAATTTTTATTAAAGGCTAGAATTTCATGCTATATTTATCATGGATTAGCTATTTTTTCTTTGGTCTCATATTTGTTTTCATAATTTATATTTTTCTCAACTATGTAATGTGTAGTTCCTTTTTTGACAACTTCAAAGCTCCATAACTTTCACATGCAAACTTAGAATCATGTACTATTTTTTGAAAATTAATTTTTGTAAGAAATACATAATGGCATAGTTTATTTCTACCTGTTCTAATTTAAAAAAAAAATCTTTATTTTTGACCCTCTCATTTTGCAGGTTTATTTTAATCCATTTTGTGTGTAGGCCTATTTTTTTCTAGTTTCTAACAATCATTTCATGCAAAATGTTGGCCCAAGAAATTAAAACTAGAAACTACTAAACTTGTGGTTTTGAAAGATGTTTTATTGAGGAAATTTTATATACCATTTCTATTTTTATTTTTCTTGTCTTCATTTTTGTTTTCTTATCATTAAAAATTGGGTCCAAAGTTTACCCTCATATTTTTATTTGGGCTCTAAAATACATGAATATCTTTTATTCCTGAAGAAGAAGAATGCATATGCTCTTCTCTCACATGCT
The DNA here is from genome assembly GCA_007258455.2 of Sequoia sempervirens. Classification (NCBI taxonomy): domain Eukaryota; kingdom Viridiplantae; phylum Streptophyta; class Pinopsida; order Cupressales; family Cupressaceae; genus Sequoia; species Sequoia sempervirens. Next base: position 307,704,383 of record VDFB02271358.1, read on the forward strand.
TGCATGATCTAGGAATAAACACTTCTAATTTTTTTAGGAGGCTTGTCTAGAGATTTCATCACCCTAGAGGATGACATCAACCATGTGGTCTGGCAAGGTATATAAAGGGGGAGGATAATAGTTTGAATTCAAAAGAGTCATCATCGTGCTTGGCATAGCCTTGGGCCCCCTATTTTTTAGGACACATGCTGAAGGTGCCTTTTCTTGATCTTAGGTCCCATGCTTGTAGATGGACTTTGGTTCATAGATTAGGCCTTGTATTTTCAGGTATATTGAGGATTCCTTAGAAATATTATGTACCAAAGATTAATACCTTTTAGTTGTCCTTGTTCAAGTAATGCACTGATATGAATTTACTCACCATGTGCTCAAATATATATGCTACGTATGCTCTCCCCTCACAACATGTAATGAAAAATATTGGTTGATCAAAATAAGTTAGTGTAGTGTCAGAAAATGTACTCCTTGACAATTTCACACTATGTTTGGGTCCCTTAATAAATTGGATTTAATTAAGCCTCTAATTGGCCCAATTATGCATCTACAAGCCTAATTAATTACAATTTCTAAAAGGGGAATTATGATTTAATTAATTTATGTTTTTGGTGGAATCTTAAGGTCGTAAATTCAAGTTTTAAGTGTTAGCTTGTAATGTTTAATTTTCGAGAAATTTGAAAATTGTCTATAAAAGAAAGGTATTTTTATCAATTCAAATCCTAGCACAAGAAAAAGATTATTCCAAGAGATAAAATTATTGTTAAAGGTGTTCAAGAGCAATTTTTTCAAGCATTTTTTTGCAACAATCAAGATCTCAAGCATCATGCATGTTTTTGGAGCTAACATTGTAATGTAGGTTTCAAGCATTCAAATCAAGCCATTTCATGCAAGATCAAGACCTTGGAGAGATCTACTAAGTTTCAATCCTTCAAAGGTTTCAAATAAAGGGTTTGGTGAATTGCAACATAGCAATTGTTCATTCATCATTCCTTTCATGTTTCATTGTTTCAATTCAAGGTTTAATTACCAAAACGAGGTTTGAGCAAGGAAAACCCCTATTCACCAAAAACAAACATTTTTTCCCTCTTGTGTGTTTTGAAGATCTTAGGTTAAAGAAGGATTGAAGATCTATCAAAAGAGAAGAAATGCAAAAGTTATCAAATTTACAAAAGTTGTCAAAGTTGTCATCAAGCTATGAAACTCACTTTCAAAATTTATTTTCAAATTTTTGACTGTGAAAGCTAGAGGAATCAAAAGTGTAGACATAGGACTAGAGGACTATGAAATAAAATTTTCAACCCCTGTAGCAAGACCCATTTTCCCTTGGGTGAATGCATCTCAGGAGGACACTCAACACAACTTTTTTGTGGTAGGTGCATAAAGTCAAGCCCTTCTTAGATTTGCAATTTCTTTTTGGATTCTGTCATATTAAGGTTTAATTTAGTGATTTAATGTGTTACATTGCATACATTTAGTATTTTTAAATCTTCTCCCAAAAGTGTTGCTTCAATTGATTTACCTCGTCCTAGGTCATAAGGAAAACAACAAGATCTCCACCAAGGTTGACTCACGTAAGTGTTGAAATTCAATCTTGTCGTAGAGGATCTCCTTTTCCTAATGAAACTAGGAAGGAAATTGTAGGTACATCATCCCATTCCATATCTTTGGTGAACTACATTTTCCTCCATTTCATTTTGGTGAACTTGACATTCTTGCACTATAAACTTTTTGATTTGGATTCCATTCAAACCCTAGATCTAGAATTTGTACTAGTTTGCATTGAATTTCATTAAATTTGCATCTCATTTAGGTTTTTTAACATTTCATTAGTTTGAATCTCATTTAGGGTTTTAGGTTTACATTCTGCATCCTTTAAAATCTAAAAAAATCAAAAATTTGTATGCATATTACATTGATTTTGCATAGTACTTACATATTAGTGTATTTTTAGTCATTCATATTCACAAATTGAGTCAAAATTGCATTTCAAAAAATTTCATATTGTTCATCATTTTTCATTCATTACACTTGCATTTAAACATCAAAATTTGGAAAAATTAGTCACTAAAAGTACAGTTTATAGTCTGAAATAGGAAACCCCAGCTATAAGCTTTAAACTTAAACTTAAATTTTTGCAACCCCTATGCTAAGACCCATTTTCCCTGGGGTGAATATTTCTTTGTATAGGTGTTGTTTCAAACTTTTGGGTAGTGATTTGTCTCTATTTGCATTCTTCTAATCTACTGTTAAATCTAGGTTTTAGCTTTAGAAATTAGAAAAAATTGTCATTATTTACATTAAGTATAATTAGTCAAATTAAGCACATTGTTTGAAATTAAAATTGGCATTAAAAACATATAATTTTTAGTATCTTGCATTCAAAAATTGAAAAATATTCATTTATCAGATTTGAAAATTTGCATAAAAATTAATCATGGACATGTGTATGGGTAAATATGGAAAACCTTGAGATCTTTGGTAGATGTTTCAAGTTGTGTGTTTGGTGATGACCCTAATGCAATTGAGACTATTAATGAACCTTCACCTTCTAATGGATATCCTTGTGAAGTGGAAATATTAGGTCAAGATAAAAATAACATTCAACAATTCATACAAGACTCTTTACACAACCTTGAGAACAATACATCCGTTTACCCATCCATGCAAAAACCACCTATAATCCCATCACTTGATAGGTTCAACCTCTTACATCCTAAAATGGAAGCACAAAGAAAGCCTCAACCATCAATCATTAATGAACTTGATCACAAGGACAATAATGATACTCTTCTATCTTATGTTCATCGAGTTACTAATACACCATTTAACTTATTTAACTTAGAAGAGAGTTATGGTCAAGGCTTTAAGATCTTAATCAAACACGGATGTGACATAACAAATGACCATGAAATTCACAAACTATTAGAAAAAATAACATCCAAGGATACCAAGGGGTTAGGATATCAATATCTTTCCCCCCTTTGCACGTCTCCCAAGGGAAAAGGTGTTCTCTTTCACAAGATCATATCAAGAGACCAATTAATACCTCATAAGAATGATAAGATCACCATAGATCCTCCTCCACCACCTCCACCTCAGAAAATTTCCTAAACAAGTAAGAAATCTAAGCCGTATAAGATCAAGGAATTACCATTCTTACACACTACAACATAAACTGAATGAAAAATGGAACAACTCCTTAGTCGAGGATTGATTTACTTGCCACCTATTAAAGAAAACAAAAATGAAAGAGTACAAACATGAATTACTATGCATTTCATATAACTCTTGGGCATCTTACTGATGAGTGTTGTCTTTTACAATGATTGATCCATGAAAATGGTGTTATTGATGTAATTAACTAAAATGCATGCACTTTTATCCTTGCCATGTGATAGTTGAAGGACCATAGTATACTCACTATCACATGTTTTACATGTATTGAAAATCCTTTTTGTATTGCAAGGAGCCCATTCTCATCACCCATATCGGATCATCATTGTCTTGCACTTAGTGGGGGCAAGGGGTTAGATATCCTTGTCCTATTTTGACACTTATTGTTGTCCCTTTGGCTAATTTTCCACCTTCCGCATATGATGAACAAGATTGGGATGTAGATGACCTGCGATAGGTTGACTCAGATGTGCCATACTAGTCTTCTCTTTTTATTCTTTATGATTCATGTGCGTAATATGATCCCCTATACTGTGTTGCTTTCCGTGTCTTTATATTTTTGTGAGCTTTCTTTGGATGGCCTTTGTAACTCCATTGGTGCAAGGATATAAAGGAAGTGAATTTTTCATGACATTCCTCTATTTGTATCTACATTCTTCTATCTATTGTAACCTATATCTTTTGCCTTGTTTTTTCCTTTTGGGGATGACGCAAGGAATCAAGACATTCAAGTCTCTTCCATGTTGATACAAAAGCTTCCCTTTGTTCTCTCTCTCTCTCTCTTCATGTGTCATTCTTCCTTTGTGCTTGTTGTTACATGAGTCATTTGGAGAATGATGATGGTTCTGAGCTTGATTATATCACTGCAACAATGAAAAACGTTGACCCCAAATCCATGGATCCCTTATGTGTTATCTTAGGATTGCATATGGGGGGAAACACTCCTTTCCATGACATAGCTCTACTCGAAAACATATGTTTTGCATAGGAATTTCCGAATAAAGCTCTCACATATTGGAATTTATTGTGTTCTACTTTAAAGTAATTTCTCACAACATGGTGTTTGGAAATTACTATAAAGTGGGGGCATACGTGTCCCTGCTCATTGTTTGATTCAAAGTGTGGCCTTATTACTTCACATGATGTGTCTTCTTGGTGGTATCATTGGGTTTGATATCCTCCAAGAGCGTGACCTTTCTTGGCATATGACATTTCTCTTAGTGGTGATGCTACGGATTGCATGCCCTAAGTTGTGAATCTTTTATCCTCGACTAGTCCTCTCTTGGAGACATTAAGAATGATGTTCCCTAAGGTGAGACCTTTCATGAACTAAGTGAAACCCCTTTGAATATCCTATTGCATGTATCAAGGCCACCAAGCATAACACAACTTGCTTGCTAGTGGAGCCTTTTTCATGAGTTCCTAGCATAACGTAGCTTGCTATCCTTGTGACTATTTCTGTGGTGCCTTATCAAAGTTATCAGGAGTGATAAATTTGGTATGGTTAGTACAATGGGATCCTATAGACCTGACGTGCAACTTCCCATTAGCCACTTTTTCGAGGCTCACCTAGTGGACAATAGATTTCACTAGCCCATGTGAATACATTTTGTTTGCATAGTGGATATTAGGTTTCCACTTGTAAACATTCTTGGAAAAATAGCTAAGGCTTGATCCATACTAATTGGACAAACAGTCGAGGCTTGATCCACCCCTCTCTCTCTTCTCATTAATTTTGGCATTGTATGCTTGTGTATATTGTCTTGTTGCTGCATATTTAACAAATGTATGTGTCTCTTTGTGGCTTTGTTGGTTTACCGTGAGATCTTAGATCTTGGGGGCTCGATCATCCTCCTTAACCTTTTTTTTCTTATCTTTCCAATAGTTGTATAATTGGAACTCTCTTGATGCTTGTTTGACTACTTTAGTGTGAGTTTGAGTGCAAGTTCATCATCTCACTAAAGTGGGGGCTAAATGTAGTGTCAAAAATGTACTCCTTTACATTTTCACACTATGTTTGGGTCCCTTAATAAATTGGATTTAATCAAGCCTCTAATTGGAACAATTATGCATCTACAAGCCTAATTAATTACAATTTTTGAAAGGGGAATTATGATTTAATTAATGCAATTATCATTTTTAACACCCCAAAATGAATAGGTCCTAGTAATTTAGGTTAGGACCCATTTTCCCTTGTGTGAATGGGTCCCCTTTAAGATCAAAAATTCAAATTTTAAACATATTTTTGGTGACATCTTAATGTCCTAAATTCAAGTTTTAAGTGTCGGCTTGTAATGTTTAATTTTTGGGAAATTAGAAAATTGTTTATAAAAGCAAGGTCTTTTTATCACTTCAAATCCTAGCACAAGAAATAGATTATTCCAAGAGCTAAGATTATTGTTAAAGGTATTCAAGAGCAGATTTTTCAAGCATTTGTTTTAGCAATCAAGATCTCAAGCATCATGCCAAAGTTATCAAGCATCATGCATGTTTTTGGAGCTAACATTGTGATGTAGGTTTCAAGCATTCAAATCAAGATTCAAGCATCGAGATCAACATCCAATCAAACCATTTCATGCAAGATCAAGACCTTGGAGAGATCTACTAAGTTTCAATCCTTCAAGGGTTTCAAATCAAGGGTTTGGTGAGTTGCAACATAGCAATTATTCATTCATCATTACTTTCATGTTTCATTGTTTCAATTTAAGGTTTAATTACCAAAACAGGGTTTGACCAAGGCAAACCCCCATTCGCCAAATTTTTTTTTTTCCCTCTTGTGTGTTTTGTAGATCTTAGGTTGAAGAAGGATTGAAGATCTATCAAAAGAGAAAAATTGCAAAAGTTTTCAAGGTTGAAGAAGTTGTTGAAGTTGTCGTCAAGCCACGCAAACTCACTTTCAAAATTTATTTCTAAATTTTCGATTGTGAAACCTAGAGGAATCATAAGTGCAGACATAGGAACAAAGAATTGTGAGAGAAAATTTTCAACCCCTATAGTAAGACCCATTTTCCCTTGGGCGAATGAGTCCCAAGAGGACACTCAACACATCCTTTCTGTGACAGGTGCATAAAATAAAGCCCTTCTTAGATCTACAATTTCTTTCTAGATTATATTAGATTAAGGTTTAATTTAGTGATTTCATGTGTTACATTGCATCATTGCATCCATTTAGCATTTTTAATTCTTCTCCCAAAACTGCTTTAGTTGATTTACCCCATCCTAGGTCATAAGGAAAATAACAAGATCTCCACTAATGTTGACTCACCTAAGGGTTGAGAGTCAATCTTTCCCCAGGGGATCTCCTTTTACTAATGAAACTAGGAAGGAAAGTTTAGGTACATCATCCCATTCGATATCTTTGGTGAACCACATTTTCCTCTGTTTCATTTAGTTTCCCCAACATTGGACTTACATATCATGCTTGAACAAGGTATATAAGTGGGATTATAGCTATTTACACATTCTTATTGATGTAGTATAAAGATGAGGGTATTTTTAGACAACCCATCCAAGTAGCCATACTAGCACATAAACTCTCATACCACAAATTTGCAAGAATAATGCAATTGAAAATTTCATAGAACAAATTAGGTTTTAGCAATTCTTCCTCAACAACAACACATGTGCAAATAAAATATTCATTTGAATTGAAAAATTCATTAATTTTTTTTGAGCAATACAAAAAAAAGGCTAACTTAAATTAGCTTCAAACACCTGCATAATCGCCTCTAATTCCTTTGCAACACTTTGGCTGCTGCTGGTATCTTCCTCCACAACCTCTCCCTGCAACTTCACCGCTACAACCCCTTCAAGATTTTTCTTTCTCTATTCTTGGGAATTGTATTTCTTCCTTTCTAGATCTATAAATTAATAATTGAAATAACTCCAATATGGCCTTTAAAACCTCTTCCAACCCACTACCTATATTCTAGAAAAAGATGCATGCATGAATGTAACTCCCTACTACATGTAACCTCTCCTACAACAAGTCTTGCGCCCAATTAATTTTTCAGCTATACATGGGTGTTAAAATTCTCTTCTAGACCATTATTTAATATTACAAAATTTAATTTTCGCAACTTGTGTATTGGGTATTCAAAATTTAACATTTAGCTTAAGTTGCATATTAAATATGCACTTTATAATTCATCAATTTACTTTTTTTGGGCTAATAAAATAAAATATAAATTGCATTAGTTTAGCACCAATTTTAGCCCAAGGATAACGTTAAAATATTAAAATACCCATCCAATTGGATAAATAATTTTTCCTATGCTCTGAGAGTGCCAAACCAAGTGCCTGAAAACTACCTGCAACAAGACAAAAATCAAACAATACATGGATGAAATTATTATTATTATTGATACAATATTTCCATACACCCCTAGATGCTCCTGCATCACTTATTGAATGAATATAAGATATTTTAATGTGTACTTGTTGTTGTGTGTTTTGAATACCAAGTGCTTGTTTGTAGCCTTATACCAAAAAACACAAAAAGTCTTTGTATTTGTTTTCTTAGATTAGGGTTTTCCTTTTTCTAATGTTTAGGTGTCCATCATATCCAAGTAAAGTTTCTCATATAACAACCATTTACATCCATCAAACCCATATTATATACCTAATCATATCCCAACATCCATATCCAATAGTCTCCCTTTTTTAGGATCATCCATAAACCTATCCCATTTTGACACTATATCTCATAATGCTAGGTCACATTTAGCATGCTCCCTTTAGGATTTATCCATCAAGCTATCATTCCAAACCACATACCCTAATTTATATCCATAACATACCATAATATTTTCTTAACCACATGATTACACTATTTCCTACATCCATATTACACATTATCTTGTCTAGGTCCTAGGTTTACACCCTCACATATATCCATTTACTAGGTTAGAAAACCATTTACATCTATATTGTAAACTCCTTTTGTCATCTATACCCTCATTTTTATCCATATTGTAAAATTATTGTCATGTATACCCTCATTTACATCCATATTATAACCTCCTTTTTCTCAACATCCTCATATACATCCATATACTTGGTTAGAACACCATTTACATCCATACTATAACATCCTTTTGTCATCAACATTGTCATATAAATCCATATCTTAGTTTTATAATATCACTTACATCCATATCATAATATCATTTTATCCAAATCTTAGATCAAAAACCCAATTCACATTCATATCATCACATCACCTTGTCTAAAAACATACTCATATACATCGATTTCCTAAGTTTAGACTATCATGCACATCTATATCATAACATAATCTTGTCTAGATCCTAGTTTCATACCATCCTTTATATCCATATCATACATCATCTTGTTCAACTCTTAGGATTATACCATTACTTACATCTGAAGAAGGTAAAAGTGATTAATGAAGGAAAATGGATCAAAATGCATAAAGGAAATAAACATAGCGATTATACTTTCATTGTTCTCCTCTTCATAGATTGAGATCACAAGTTGCACCCTCTACTTACAGATTTACTCAAGTGTTGATGGTTGGTGGTATGTATGTGGTTTCTTAATATTTGGGCAGCATAAGGATATGATGAGTGTGGCTTGTGAAAAATGAGAGACAATTCCTCAATATATAAAATTGTGATGAGATGAACCAAGGGCTAGGATTTAATGAGAAATAAGGTTTAGATCAAGGTTGTTGTGAAGTTTTAGTCTTGTGACAAGTGTCGCACGAGGAAAGAGGTGTAAGAGGGAGGTGTGCTCACACATTGGGAAGAGTTAGTGGGATTGTGTAAGAGGGTAGGATGGGTAGGATAGGACATGTGTTGCTATGTGACAAGTTTGAGGGAGGTGGAGGGAATTAAACATTAGAAAGAAATATCGGTGAGGGTTAGGCACATTGATCAAATCAATTAATCATGGATGTAACATCTCGCTACGCAACCCCGAAGGGTAAGAGCCAAAATAGGACAAGATAATTTTTTTTGATAACATAAAGAATAACTTACACAAAAATCAGTTTCCAAAACAATATAATGACAACAAACATGGCCAAGCATGGTTGTACACAACCCAAAGAAGAGAACTAATCCACCCTCTAGAGAAAATTCAAACAGGGGCAAACACAATAGCTCCAAAAACTTTGCTTCAGAACTTCCTGCTCCAGAACTTCCTGCTACGAAACTTCCAGCTACGGAAGTTCCAGCTACGAAACCTTTGCTCTAAAACTTTCCTACTCCAGAACCTTTGCTCTGGAACCATCTGCTCTGGAACCATTTGCTCTAGAACTTTTTGCACTGCTCTAGAACCTCTGCTCCAGAACTTTCTGCACTACTCTGAAACTTTAGCAACACTACTTTGAAACTTTGGCAGCACTGCTTCAGAACTTCTGCACTGCTCCAGAACTTTGGCAGCACTGTTCTGAAATTTTTGCACTGCGCTAGAACTTTGGCAACACTACTCTGGAACTTCTGCATTGCTCCAGAACTTTAGCAACTTGATACAAGAAAGAAGAATATACATATATAGCTCAAATTTTACATGATAATAAGAAAATAAATCCATAAAAGAATTATCATAGTACACGCGAGTTTGATGCCAACACCAGAACTCGTAAGCCAAACAAAATCATCACATATCTTCTAATTAAATTTATGATTTCTTTCTCTCTCTCAAGAGAGTACAATGTGCATAAAGGAATAAGTATGAATACAATAGTATTTCCATGAATAAAATACATTATCTGAAAGATAAATACAAAAGAGGGGATGACTCCAATTGGTGCTCCAATAACCTGTACACCGATCCCCAATGGCGGTGGCAACGTCTCCCTACCATGTGGACTCAAAAGAGGCCACCCCACCGTGCTTGAAGGTAGTCACAAGGCCCAAGCAGAAAACAAGGCAAGAAAACATATGGCCAACACTCACATCAGACACGAAGAAAACATAAAATACAAAACATTAAAACCAATACCACAACATGAGATGCTCATACAATGACATGTCGGGTGCTACTCATGAATACTAAGGTATGAGGCACAATAGTATAGACCAGATGGAATGCCATCGTGTGTGCTAAAAGGGATGGCACCACACAAAACTAGGTACACCTCTCATACAGACGAGGAGACTCAATCATGCCCGTATCAACACCCTATAGATGGATAGACCTTCTCGTTTAACCAAATGAAGAATCCATAGCAAACATGAAACAAAAAGAAAGGCCACAATTTTTTATCATAGAAACCATTTAAAACAGCCAAGCTAATATTGTTGTACAAAGACATATTTAACATCATAAATTCAACATGAAAATGAGGCATAAAATTAAATAAAAATTCAAAGTACCCAGATTAAAATTCTAAACTCGACTCAGTTCATATTTTGACGTTTCAAGTTGGAATCCACCTTCAATTTTCAATTTTATGACCCAAAATGAGGTGTACGGAAAAACGTCATTTAATGCATGGTTGGGTAAAAACATAGAAAATTAAAGTGCCTGGATTAAAAATCGGACAACGACCCAGTTCTTATTTCGACGTTTCTACATGAATTCCAATTTTATTTTACATTTTTAAAAAACGGTAAACGGGCAACAATGAAAAAAGTCATTTTGCAAGTAGGCACAAATTTGGGCAAAAATGAAAGTGCTCAAAACTAAAATCTGTCAAAGACCCAGTTGAGATATTGACATTTCAACATGAAATCCACCCTTAAAATTCATTTTTAGCAAGGGGATAATGGGCAGCAAAGAAAAAAACAAGTTTTTACAAATTGGGCAAAAATGAAGAATATGAAAGAAACCCACAAATCAAATTTTTTCAACAACCCATTTCATATTTGCTGGAAATGAACAAAAATCTGCAATACCAAATACTACAGGGCAACAAATTGAATTTAAAACAACCATCACTCAAATCCCAAGCAAAACAAAATGCAATAAAGGAGTTCCTCCAATTTTCATAACATAAAAAATATCCCATATCAGAAAAATATCAGCCATACAAGATTGAAGAGTAACAGAAAAATACCTTAATTTGCTCCAAAACAAAATGAGAGAATGCTCTAACTAGAAAACACAGCTCGGTTCCAAACTGGGACAACAGGGACGAAATGGCATGCTGAAACCAACAACAAAATGCCCACAAATTTCCTCTCCACATTTCTTCCCAAACTCTATTGCCCAATTCCTGGGTTTTTCTCTTCTCCTTCCCCAAAACATAAAATTTCTTCTCCTCCCCCAAAAGAATGACCCACAAAGTAAAACTTTCTTCCATTTTATATTTTCTTCTCTAAAAAGATAACTCTGCCCCCAAAACAAAATGAATAAAAGTATATATCCCAAAGACAAGGCTGTCCCTTTATATATTTTCTCCCCAAAACAATAAAATAAAATAAGGCATTTAAATAAACAAGCTATTAAAGCTCCCCAATACAATTAATTAAAATCACTAAATATCCAACATTCCCTCTTTCATATAAAAATAATAATTTAAATCTAATCGTCCAAATACATAAAGCTCCCCAAAAGGGGTTAATAAAATCATTTAAAATTTCCAAATAAAATATATCATTCTCTCGAATGATCAATAAAAATAATTTAAAATGTCATATTTAAAATCTCATGGATTAAAACCATTTAAATCTCCCATCAATAAAATACTATAAAATGCCATATATGAAATCGCGTAAAGACGCCAATGAAAAAACATCATAACACCAACAACCAAAATAAATAGTCATATGAAAGATTCACGAAAACCATAACAATATACCTCAACAAGACATACTGGTAAAACACATACAACTGAAAGGTGCGCTAGAACTTACAACTGAAAGGTGCTCCGGACATTACTGTTAGGTAACTTGACGATAAGACATCAAGAAGGAAACATTGCCCTAATAGGGTACAATGGGCTAGGATAGGGAAAATTTGGCCTGTGACTACCTCCAGTAACCACCATCAGGGAAGGTACACTCAGACCTGTAAAGCCAGGTGGAGTCGATAATTGATACCTGTAACATACACATCGCATATACATATATACATAGTCGAAACACGTACTACATCCTGACTGTAGTTAGCTACCATATATATTAATTAATTGCATCATCATAGCTAACCATAATAACCTTTCACTAAATCAACAATATCTAACCTCATTATAATAACATTTAACATTTAAAATATCAAATCAAAAATCAAAATACTATCTTACCAGCCTGGGTTTAGAGAGGTGTTACAATGGATTAATTAATTTAATTAGGATGGGTTGAGTCAACAAGCCATAGGTTCATTAACTAAGCTAAGGTTAAAAGTTGGAAAATGGGCTAATGGTGATTAGGATGTAGGTAAAGTTGATTAATCATGGATTAATTAACTTAACCAGGCTTAGGGAATCTAGAGGAATGTGAGAAAAGGTTAGATTTAATTAAATAAATGTAAGTTTATTTAATTAAAGGTGGTGGATAAAGGTAATGGAAAAATTAATTAATTAAATAATAAATATATACTTAATTAATTATTAGGATAATGGAAGAAGATTAAATTAATTAAATAAATAACAAGTATTTATTTAATTAAATGTTATTTCAGGTTTCTACAACATCCATATAATACACCATCTTGTATAACTCTTAGGTCTACATCATCACTTGGATCCATATAATAACATCATATCCTAACATCGTCATACCCCACCAAACATTTCTTCTACATCAACACATCAAATTTTGACCATTCAAACATAGAAATCAAACACCCACATCCATATCATCCAAAACATATACCAAATCAATTCACATAGTCATCCATATCAATCTAATTCAAAAATTGATTTGAAAATCAAGATTCATATCATATTTTATCCTCAATTCTTGAGTGCTTAAGAACTTTTCCTAAGTAGCAAATTAATTAATAAATACAAATAATCTTATCACCTTGGACAAAATTAACTGAATAACTTAGACTATCCCAAGTTAATTAGTCTAGGAGTCCTAGTTAGTCTTGCTTGAGAACTTGCCTATCTCAAACAAGAAAGATTAAAATCACAAATCAATTTATCTAACATCTTGGTTTAGAAGGTACCCTTGATCTAGGTAACCTCATCATCTATCCTCCACATTGATCATTGTTGCATCCTAACTAGTGCTAATCATCATGACTGTCTATCATCAAATTTAGCCAAACATCATCCCTTTTTACATTTTCACTTTTATCCTTAGTAATCAAATATTTTCTAAAAATAAAAAAAAATCAAATATTGTCCAAAATCCAAAGGAATAAAAATTATCCAAAATCCAAAAAAAAAGTCCCAAAAATCCAAAAAATTGTCCAAATTTTAAAAAAATGAAAAAAAAACATCAGAAACCAAACCAAAATTAGATAATATTTTCATATCACCCATTACTAGGTTACAAGTGAACTTGAACATAAAACAACACAAGGATAATCCTATGGTACCTAGTGATGGCCATTATATCCAAGGTGAGAGCTCAATATCCCAAATGCATCATGGTACACCTATAGACACACCTAAAATCCAATAGTATTCATACAAAGATACTCTTGATCATTTTCCACCTAATCCATCATAAACCATTTCACATCATATTCCAACTCCACCTAACCCTATTCACTTAAACAACCACTCTAATTTAGTCACCCAAAATTTGCCTCCTCCATCTAATCCATCTCACACAACATTTCCATATATGCCACTATTAATTCATCATTACCCCCTCTACCCATACCACAACCTACATTTTCCCAATTAGTCACAATCCCAAATTATACATCCCATCACTCCACCTACTGACAACCACCAACATCTCCAATGCCACTTCAACAATACAATTTACCTTTTGACACATTTCCATCCACTAATTAACAACCACCATCATATCAGCATCAACATCCTCCAAAAATAAACACATATCAATCCATCCAATCCACCCATCCAAAAGTTTCATATAACAATCCACCTCAACCTCAAAATCTAACTCCTTCAAATTCATTTTCCCATGAATGGTAGGAAATGAAAGATACTCTCAAGGGGTTACAATCAAGTACTTTACACCAAAAGAGAAGATATAAATTTGGTGAATCATGTCCCCACCCCTTTTATTGATCAATATCAATGATACATTTCCATAATAATTTTAAGGTACCAAAGTTCGATAAATGTAAGGGAAAGGGAGATCCCCATGACCATGTTAAATAATTTTTCATGGCATGCCAAGAATTTTCTTATAATGCATATACCTTATGAGACTCTTTACTCATAGTTTAGGAGGACAAACACTTTCATGGTTTTTACACCTACCTCAAGGATCCATTCAATTTTTTTTTGACCTAGTGGAGAAATTTTTAACTTATTTCTCCTACAATATTGAGCATGAGTTAACTATTACTAATCTTTGTAATTCCAAACAATGAATATGAGAAAAAAATTCTTCCTTCAATAATGGAGGAGTCTTGCTAGTTTCTTTCCTTGGCCTATACCAAAAAAGCAACTTGTCCATATTTTTGCCATAAATCTTAATCCAAAAATGACCTTTCATTTACAAGGCCATTCCATATCCACTTTTGATGAAATTATAGAATATGAGGTCACCATCAAGAAAGACCTTGTTGTTAAAGGTCTGGTTAAAATCCATAATAAAGACATAAAAAAACTAAACCAATGACAAAATATGCTTTTGAGCTAAGAATAATTTTTTTAGTGACAATATAATTGAATCCAAACTCATACATACTATGAAACAAGTGCATGAATAGACAAATCTTAATGTCCAAAATATCCAACCACAAACACAAGGACAATAAAAAATTCCTAATTATTTAAAACATTAATACACTTCTTTGGGGGAACGTATTGAAGTTGTATCTCAAAAACTCATCCAAACAAATGTAATAAAATTTCCATACACAAAATATTTTGACAAGAGTAAACCAAAAGTTTCATGACATAGAGAAATGAGTATTGTGAGTACCATTTCATCAAAGGCCACACCATGTCAAGATGAATACATCTTAAAATTCACATCCAATATCTCATCAATAATGGCGAGGTCAAAGTGGAAGGTCATACATCCCCCTCGCCCAATAAGAAATTAGGCATATATCAATATTATTTTTCCAATAATGATCAAAACCATCCATAAACATCTAGAAATGGCTCATCCCAAAATAATTCCACATTCATAAGCATCATGAATCCCTTTTCCATTCATGCATTTACCTCCAATCATCCATTAATACACTAATAACTAATGTAAAACACCACTCCTCCCTCATTGATTTCAAACACATCCAACTATGTCAACAACTTTCTCCAAAGGACACCCAAATGCTCCCACAATTAATCATAAAATCTAAGCTAATCCAATCTTTGATAAAAAACTTATATATTATCTAGATATCCTAGATAGAACACCATCATGCACTCTATTGCCTATCAAGCCCACTACACAATACCCTCTTCAAAATCCATTATTATCATGCCAAAATATTGAATCCATCTAGGAATCCTCCATCCACATCTCATTATCAGAATTGGATCTATGTCAAGAGAAAATTCTAAAGCATGAAGAAACAAGCTCTAAAACGAATCAATACCAAGTTACCCAAATCCTCCCTATTTATGATCTTGACCTTCAAAATCATCCAATCATTGATCAAGATCCTATCTCTCCATAATTACATGATGATCCCATCATCCCTTTCTATCCCATCCGTGATCAAAAAATTTAAGTTGATCCCATCCATATTTCAATAACCTCCACTTCCTAAGATGAGACACTTTCCTCCCCTAGACACATAGATGATAAAATAAATGACATGAATTACATCAGACATATTGATAAATAAGATACTATAAATAAAATTAATATTCCAAATGATGAAGTGAGAACAAGCATGGACAATGAGAGCCCCAATATCCTATCAACTAGGATCATCTACTTTTGTCAAATCAATATTTCTTGATGAAGAGATAACAACCAATATTTATACTTCTCAACTACACAAAGATGGGTTAGCATCTTGTTTCAAAAAAAAAAAAACCGTATTGCAAATAGAATGTGTCAAAAGATGTATCAAGGAAAATTATTAGACCTACATGAACAAGGAATTTTAGAGCCAAATTTTTTTTGTGTAAGTCCAAGATTCTAAGGTCTCATCTATTTAGATCGATCAATAAATGTAATGATGTTAGTGATACCTCAATGATACTAGGGGTAACTTCATCTAATGCAAGCATCAAAATAGGGGCCATTTTGTTGTCATAATGACAATATTTTTTTCCAATAATCCTCTCATCCACACTATAAACCATCATTCCTAAATAATTCAACCCACTGATTGGTACCAACAAAAAAAAGTCTTACAAAGACAAATTCAAAATCAAAAGTGGACACATGAAGTCAAAATGTATCCTAAAGAAAAATGGATCAAGTAAAGCACCAAAGTTAAATCCAATAGTTAAAAAAAATGTGGACCCACATGGAAAAAATGCTTTCCACTAATCGTAGGTGTCCAAATCCTTCAAATGGTCATCAATCAGAACACATAAGGTTATAAACCCATTTAAACCAAACCCACTCACAATTCAACATCCACACTCCATCGTCCACCATCCTAAGTTTGAAAAATTAAAAATCATATATCTAAATTTTTAAGTAATTCATGCATATTTCATATCCCCTATCACAATATGACATCTTTCCTAAACACCAAAAGTACTTACTCACACTTTCATCTTATCTTGGAAGAAACAATTTATCATAAAGACTCTAATGACACTCTATCATGATTTGCACATCCAAATAAGGCTAACCATAGTATCAATGAGGATCACAATAATGCCCATGGGTTATGTACAAGTGCCATGATCTTGGAAAGGCAAATCCTCTATGTAGAATATTATTGGCATATCATGATAGTAATGCCTACATCAACACCGTCAGGTAGACCAAAATAGTTGATGATTATTCAAAAAAAAAAAAAAGAGAGAAAAAGTTAAGAGAAATGATCCTTCCAATAGTGAAAAACATTCTTATTTTTCTTTGGAAAACTATCATGATGAAACCCATTTATGGGAATCATGCATAAAATTGATTATCTATGTGTACCATTCTAGTTGGGAGCATGTTGTCTCATCGATCATGATATTTTTTTGTACCACCGCTATCTTTCCAATCCATATCATTTCCATCCATATTCCATATCTACTTTCATCTTGAAAAAATTAGGGGTACACACTTCAAACACATGCTTTTGAAAAAATCTTGACAGAGCCATTTCTTTTGAACACATACCATCTAATTCCATGCCATCACCTACATATCATTATCCAAACCCTTATCTTGGATAAAACATGATATCCCATTAAGAGATAGTCCTTGGAAGTCATAACCCTTATCCTAAATCCAATTCCATAATGTCTATCCTCCCCATACTTGACCTATACATTTACATCACATTAGTCCACTCATGCATTCATAATGTTCCACACCTTGTTAGATATTGTGGGTAGGAAATTATATCCTTCTTTATATAAATATTGATATATATCTTGTGGCTCACTTAGTGATTTGGATGCCTTCCATGATAATTTTTTTTTCATGTATTCTCCACCATCCCATGAATAAAATTCCATATCCCAATCCATGCCATCTTTCCATGCAATTTAGTGAAATATCCAAGCCATATAACATTTTTTATAACCTTGCTATAAACCTTGATCCATTTAACCCAGGTTATCATCATCAGTTTAAATCATTCCCAATCTTTGTGTTTTCATCATTAACAACATAATCCTCACTTTATTTTTATCGTCAATAACACCATAATTATCATCAATCAATGAAAAAATTAGTTTTATCTTGGCTAGAGATAAAATCCTAAGTGGTATTTAGAATCCATCCATATTCATCCCCTTTCATCACTCATTGCTATCATTGTCATCATCATCCTTACATAAATAAAATAATCAAAGATCAATATCTGCTTCAATACCCACAAAATACACATTGAAAATACAATGCTTTATTATCAAATTAAGCAATAGAAATTAACCTTGATAATCTACAATTGTCACATCATTTCACATCATCCAAATTTCTTATTCCATCTATAATTTTCCTTCATACGATGCATCCTTCCCTACATCAAGCATAATCACCATTCATTTATCCTATGAACACCTTGACAAGAGGTTATACTATTGTATATCCATTGGCAGTTGATTGTTTAATTCTTTGATTTATCTTTCTAATATTTTATTCATCTTTGCATGATAGTCACTTTATCATTGATCTTTGATTTATCTTTTGATCTTTGTTTTTTCTTTTGTCTTTGATTTATTTCGTTGATCTTTTGATTTATATTTTTGATATTTTGGTAGAATTTTTTACCCATACTATGCCTACTCATGATCACAACGATCATTATATATCATGGTGTGCTTTGATTGGTATATATTGTGGCTAGACTATTTTTTCTATATGTCATGTTTGTTCGGTGTTCTCTCATAGGACCCACCAAATCACCTTGATATGTGATGTGAACTCCTCTCCATGTTTGATGGTTGTATCACCACATACCTAATAAGTGTGTAAAATTCCTTGAGAGTGTTGGGGCATCTTATTTTTTGTTGTTTGCTTGAGCATCAAAACACACACTAGATACATTATCACCTTGGTATTTTATACATTTGTGTATAACATCCATTACTATATAAAAATGAAGTTTCTCTACATATGCCAACATAATATAGTATTCCTAAAAAATCCTCCATGTCTAATCACCCATTGTCTTTATTCCATCTTTTCACTTTTTATTTTTCACTTTTCTTGCACCCATGTCTTCATATTCTTTCATCATTTTTCATCTCATAATTCATCTTTCAGGAGCTCACTCATGTCACTTTTTGTTTAACTTACCTCTCAAGGGGGATTGTCATCTTATCATTTAATCTTTCATTATTTCCTCTATATGACTAGGACACATCATCACTTCTACATGATTGAGGTATATCATCACTTTCTTCATATCTCATCCATTTCATATAGCTACTTTTATTTTTTTGAGACAATGCTACTTCAAACATTGTCTAAAAGAGGGGAAAAATGTAGACACCTAAATAATGTTACTTTCACCTTCATCATTTTATCCTAGCCAATCAAGAACATGTTATCACCTTATCACCAAGGACTCTTAAAACCTAAAAATTTAATTAAATAAGTCTTAATTAATTAATTAAATTGTTCTTCTATTATTCATTAAATTTATAAATCAATTACCTATTAATTATCCATAACTATCCATTTATTTATTTATTTCACGCATTATCCATTAAATAATTTGTTTTGGGACTCAAATCTGATGTGCCCTTTTTTCTTGAGTCCCTTTTTTGTGTCTTACTAGTGTATTATCATTCATTAATAAGCAATCTGAGAAATTCCAAGTGGATCATTTTATTTTCCATTGTTCTTTCAACCATAGTGTTCAAACCTTAGTCAAGATATATACCAAGTGAAACATCAAAAAATAGGGTTCACCAAAATGACATGATGATTTAACACACCTACTTTTCTTTTAATTTCATTAGGAAAAGAGATCTCCCAAATGTAGGATTGACTTTCAACCTTTAGGTGAGTCAACCCTATTTGGGGATATGATGCTTTCCCTTATGACATAAAATGATAAATGTGACTGAAATGCACTTTTGCGAGATGAAATTAAAATACTTAATGAACTCAATTATGTAATGTGAAACTTGAAATGTAGATTCAAAGCATAGCACAAATAAAAACTGAACTTTCAGGAAGGTATGAGAAGGGTAAGATGACATGTACCAATCACCCAAAAGGTTTGTAGAGTGTCCTGCTAGGATAGATTTTCCCTAGGGCGAATGGGTCTCTGAGTAGGGTTCCAAAATCTTATTTCACAGTTCTTTGATCCCAGATCTGCACTTCCGATTCCTCTAGATTCCACTATCATAAAGTCAAAAATAAAATCTGTAGACAAGTTTTTGTGGCTTGAAAACTTTGATGACTTTGCAAAATTGCACTTTTGATCAATCTTTAATCCTTCTTCACCTAGAAATCTACAAAAACAAAGAGAGGGAAAAATTGTTTGTTTTTAGTGAATAGGGTTTGCCTTGGTCAAACCCTATTTTGGTAATTAAACCTTGATAATGAAAGATAATGATAAATGAAAAGGAATGATGAATGAACAATGCTATGTCATAACTTACCAAACCCTTAATAGATTCCCTTAGAGGACTGAATTCCAACACATCTCTCTAAGGATTGGATCTTACATGAATTGGCATGAATGATAGCTTGAATTGACACTTGAATGCTTGGAAACTACATCACAATGTTAGCTCCAAACATAATATGAACACACATTACTTTGACATGATGATATGATCTTGATTTTCTGCTATAGACGATTGATAAATCTACTCTTCAATGCTCTTGACAATAATTTTTGTTTTAGGAATGATTGCATAAAGTGTGTTTTAGATTGCTTAGATTTTGAATTGATAAAATAACTATGTATTTATAAGTGTTTATCTAATTTCTCAAAAACTAGATTCCATTAGTCGACATGTGATTTGAATTTGATTCATTAAAATTTCACCAAAAATATATTAAAAATTAGGATATAGGACTTAAGGAGGACCCACTTGCCCTTGGGAGAATGGGTCCTGGGACCTAAATCCAAGACACAATTTACAAGACAATTAATTTAATGTTAGCATTTGTTTAATATCGGTTTCCCTTTTAAAAAACAAGAATAATAAGGCTTAGGAATTCATAATTTAGGTGATTAGAAGCTTAATTAAGTCCAATTTAATTAAGGGACCCAAACATAGTACCGAAATGTCGAGTACATTTTTCTACACTACATCAAGTTGCAGAATCTATTTTTGACTATATTTTTGTTACCTCATTAGTATTTTAGCTTCATCCATTCTTGTGGTTTGGCATGTGGTGTGATTCATGAGGCAAGATTGAGGCCCAACCCTTGATAGTTTCTTATTCCTTTGTCAAGCATCCAAGAATTTTAGCACCTAAGTCTTTTGGGCATTAGGATTTTGGTGTTATTCTTTCTTGTCCATTTCCTTGGCATGCAATCATGAGATAGGAAAAAAACCCAACCACCAACATCTCCTTTTGTCATGGGTCAGTGATTTTTAATGTTAAGGGCATTTTCAAACCAATTTGGCATTGATAATATTTTAAGTGATTTTGGGTGTTCTTGGTAGCTCGTTGACTTGCTCCACCTACTTGAAACTATGACCCCATCTCACACAACTACCAAAATTAATTATAGATCTTCCTCCTTCTATTTGCTATGTCCTTTTTGGGCAGGAGTTGTCCTGTGCCATAAATTTTAAATGTGAATAATACACAATAATTAGGGTTGAAATCTTGTTGTTGTTATAACATGATTTTGATTATTTTTCAAAGAGGTTGGTTTTCCTAGTGGATGCTAAAGGATACACACATGTATAGTTTTGTATGGGGTTTGAATCAAGCCATGCCTAGTTGTAGGATGGTTATGGATTCATAGAGTATGTTGGTGTTTCCAACTAATTGTCTAGGTTTCTCTTAAGGTTAGCCAAATCCTATACTTAAGAACCCTAGATTAGTGTCCAATGAACATGAGACATATTTTATAATTATTCTCCTTTGCACTTTAGGATTTACAAAACCAAGGTGGGTTTCCCTTTACATAATGTCATTCTCAAATTACAACAATGTGCTCAATGATGTCAAATTTTTTTATAATTTTCACATTAACAATTTGGAGGATGAACATGATTGGTTAAATCTTCTTAAAAACCCTCTATATCTTTGTGCTTCAATGGTGTGAAATGAGCATAAAAAATAAATAAAATAAGATAGTTTTTTCAAATTTTAGGTTGATTCTACCTAGGTTTTGATTCTGTAAATCAATTTGACTAGTTTCTTATCCATTATAGAGTAAAAAATGAAATAATTTTCTTGATAACAAACTAAAAACTAATTCAAAATTCTCTCATAATATTATTTCCTTCCAATAAGAAAATGAACAAATGGACAACATTATCAATCTTCTTTAAAATCCCTATCATAACCACAATAGCTTCAATTATTCAACTGAAAATAGTTTTAATCTATTACTTAAATAGAAGCCAATAGCTAAACATCCATTATAGTAAATATGCAATGAGAACCTTGATGATATTTGATTATTAAGATTCAAAAGATATTTTTTTACAATATGGAGACATCAACCATGTGACTTGTATTTATATAAACAACAAAATTGAATTGTTTTTTGCTATTATAGAGAAAATTTACAACATTCTCTTTTTGAAACTTCAAAAGACCTAGTTGTACAAGAATAGATCTATACAAATACTTGCTCAAAACCTAAGGACTCAAATACTAGGATAAGGCCTATAATTCCATTTTATAAAAGGGAGCAACAAGCAAAAATCCTTATTCCATCGACTATAGTACAAAAAGACAAAAAGGGGCGACACCACCTTCACATAAGATAAAACACTTTTAAAATTTGAGGAAGGAGCCAATGCAATAGTTTTTGAAGATATTTAAGAGAATTTATATCAATGGATGGATTTTTTTTAATCAAAATTTCCTCTTAAAGTCAATAGGGTAAATTTGATATTCTCTTTTTGACTTATTGATCTTGCATTTATGATGATTGGTAATAGCTGATTAAAAATCAACTCAAATATCCACACTACTCACCTCCTTATTTTCATCCTGCTTTGATGGCATGTCACTTCTAAGTGGGAGAAATTTATTTACCTTGACAATGTGATTCATGTAATCATCATTTATTAATACCTATACCATGTCAGAAAAACCTACCATACTGTACTCAATTTTAGAGAGCATATCCATACTTAAGTTTAATTGCTTTGCATCCATCTCACCATCCTTATTTATTTTTACATACATTTGGGAGAGAGAATTCCATTAAAATATTCTCTCCACTCCTTTCAGGATTTTATCTCTCCCTCATTATCCATTATGGGAGGCATCTAAAATTCTTCAAAACCCTCAAAAACATCTTGCTCCCTCCTTATGAGTTCGTGAAACTTATTATGTTGGAAAATAATATCATTTAAATAATCAAATTTGGTAAGTATTAGACACTAAATAATAATCAAAATTGGAGTACTTTGTAACAATCATCAATAATACAATTTTGGTGGCCCAATTGTTTTGAAAACATTTCAATCTAACCCCTGTGTTAGCATGGTTAGCAAATACATCTTTCAAAATTTTATAGTTGTCCTAGACTTTACCAATATGACTCAAAATCTTTGAAAATTTTTGGCCCAAAATTTTATCAACCGGGTATGATATCTTCTTGGTTGCTCCTTCTTTAGCCATTCTTTCCCCCTCTTTGCTCTGCTTGAGCTTTTATCTCAAATTTTTAACATCAAGGGTCAAAGTATTATTTTCTTGTGATCCCTTACCTTCAATAGATTTTTTATGGAGGAGGCAATAATCCTATGACCATATTTAATTGTTATTGCAACTTTAAATTTATGGCATTGGCCTTATCCAAGTCTTCTTGCAACTTTTTCATTACTATTTGTATAAATAATGTTGTGTTAACTGTGTGGGAAGTTGCTTGAATGAGATTTGTATCCCCTAATCTTCTAACTATTAAGTTTCTAGTGAGTTCACTTGAATAATTGATCACTTGGGGCTTATTGGTCTCTGAGAAAATTGACCATATTGCCAAGGTCTCATGCATTGGGTTAAATCTAGACCCAAAGTATAGAACATCAACTTGCTCTTCTAATTGCAACACAGGGTCATTTCCTTTGTCTCCGAATAGTGTCAAATGATATTATAGATGACATATCCCACCCTAGTAAAAGTATACATCCAATATTCCTTACTAACTCTCCAACCCTTTGAGATGTCATGGAATCCATTTCTCTATTTACCTCTATCTAAAACTCTACAATAATCTCCTTTTTCTTTTCCTCTGTGATTTTTTGCCCCTGCATCTTTTGTTGTAATTCTTCTCCTTTATTTTTCAGGAAAAAGTCCTTAGAATTCTTAGTGGTGATGAATTGGTCATCTTGCATAAATCTTGAACAAGCTTGATCCCTCACAACATCTACCACTTGTCCTCTAGTATCAAAATTTATAAGCATCATTTCATTAGAAGGTTCCTCAATTATAACCCTAACAGGGGGATGCATTATTTGAACTATATTGGTATCACCTAAAATTTCATCAAGGCCTATGGGGTAATCAACCAAAGGTATTGCAGAAGGAGTTACCTATTGTATGGGAGTAACCAGTTGTGGACTTTGTGGAACCATCCTTTGAGTATATGGGCCAAAAATATTTATTGATGGAGTAAGTACATTTGTGAGAAATTTGTTGGCATTGTACAACATTGTCATGATCCTTATGATAGGATTCTCAATCTTTGAGTATGGGCCTTTGAAAGAGGGATTAACTTGCTTTCTCTTTGCTTCAAAAATCTAGATCTTTATCTATAGTGCTCTTCTTTTTGTGGCCTCTTTTTTGTAGAGAAATTTCTGATCAAGTCTTCAATATTTTTAGGCTTATGCAAAAATCTTGCCAATTGAAACTAGTTTTGTTATCATGGATAAAATGTTCGGGGTCACACCTTCTAACATTATCCACTCATCCTATATGGGAGTAATTTTTTAAAAATACTCCAATTCTTGCCTTGTTGTGACCTGAAAATCTAAAAATACAATTGTGGAAGGGAGTATGGTATGTTTCTTGTAATTCCTAAAATGCATTTTATCAGTCTCATTCAATTTCCATATAATTTCCAAAAAGGAAATCCTATCCAAGATAATTTTGGGGAGAACATGTGGTGCAACTAGGGAACCACATAACCTAATGACAATTGCATATGAATAGAAGAAACAATCACCCAAGTTATGCTTGATTCCTGCCTCTGGGAACAAATCCTTAGGCATCATAAACCTTCTCACTTCTTTTGAAAGCCTCTAGTCCATAGGTTGCCAAATTTTTTTGAGAACCTCTCTAACAAAATATTATTCAAAGACCAAATAATTAGACTTATCACAGTCTTTATCCCATATGTATATGCATTCTTGTATCGATAATAGTCTTTTTTTTACATCCCAGGCTCTAATATGCATGTGGTGGGATCAAATATCTATCCCAATAAACAAGATAATATGGAACAATAGAGAGTACCATTTAAAGTGGACCACTTTACTATCTACCTTAATAGAGATCAAATCTCTGTGAGCCCCATTTGCAATATAGTATGCATAATCATAAGGCTTATTTACATTCCTGCTCTAGATATCAATAGCTAACACCATCAAATTCATTGGCATATGGGGCTTGCAATCCTACCCCAATACTTGGAAAAGGGAAAATTATGTTTTTATAAGATAATCTTTTAGTATATCATAGTTAAATGATTCCAATTCTCCATTGGAAAATCTTCTCAATTCTCTGTTCGTCCCTCTAGGCCTAAAACTTGGTAACTATTTTACTATGTAGCTATCTCTATGCCTTTGGGATTCTCTTGTTAATGCCCCCAAGTCTATTCAAATTTGAGCATTAGAGTTTAAATTGAGTACTTTACAAATGTAATCCATGTTCATATGCATACAAAATTTCCCATCTATAGTATACAATTCCCTCTTCTCGAGGTTGTAGGCTTGGGAAATTCCTTTGATTAGGTCAACATTAACAAACATTTGACACCACCAATCTTCCCAATCCTAGTCTCTAGATGCTGCAAATAGGCTTGTCAGCTAGGAATTTTCTAAAAGCATGTTTAAAAATGGAATACCCCTGAATTGGACTAATAGGGTCCCTACAATTGTCATTCTTATCTAGAATTCTATCCGCTAGAATTCTTGAACCTTGTGCCATTTTGGGCCTCTTGGATGATACATGAAACTGAGCCATAATATCATTTTCCAACCCTCTTTTTACACCTCTTGATGTCATAGCCATAGTTTCCTTCCTAGGGTTTTAGTGTTTACAAACTAGGGCTTTTAAAATTTTAAAACTTTAGAGAATATTTCTTTAAAATTTTAAACAATTCATTAATTTTAAGGGCCCTAATTCACTTTCTAATTATGGTAAACTAGAAAAATTTACCCTTTTATATTGAAACACATAGATATAGTTTGAATTCACTTATTTTTCACTTGTGGTAAACCCTAGAAATGTTGTGAAAACCCCCTTTCGCCAAAAAATTTGCAACAATTTTTCTCTACAATCTTCACTTTATGTCTTGAATGATACAAATAGATGTGATTAAGCCAATGCAATCATAAATTGGGTAGATACAAATCAAATCCACCATCAATGTCTTTGCATGCTTGAATGCGCAACCAGTAATAGCCATTCTCCATTTTGAATGTGAATTGTTGATTTGTTGAAGAACAATGATGATCGTAGAGATTTGAAATCCTTTTTGTGCATAACATATTTCTTTCTTTTGCATAACACCGAGACACATGTCAATATTTTGGGGAATTGCAGGAATAAAATTAATACTTTATATGCTTCCACGATAATGGATTCCTCCACAAAAAAAAGAACAAACAAGAGAAGACATGTGGCACAATTTCAGGATTTCGAAGGAATAAAGGCTCAACTTAATATTACTCCACGAAGGTCTAATCTAGCACAAAAAAGAAATAATACTTGTGCGTAGTGTAACATGGCAACAACCCAACTTAAAAATATATGAATAATAATGTTTTGGGGCTCGTGGAGAGAACTTGTCAATACTAAAAGCTTTCACGAAGGTTATAACTTGCACAACTTAACTACAAGCCAACACTTGGCATTGACTAGGATGAAGGTGGGACCATCCGACAAGATTTTCTTTGGGAAATTTAAAGAATATTAATAGCATGTGGGAAATTTAAAGAATATTAATAGCATGTGGGAAATTTAAAGAATATTAATAGCATGTGTGCAAAATGAACAACTTAAGTCATTAAGAAAAGAGGGACCGATAAACACATGATTAAAAGGACTTCACTAGAGGCAATGTCTACCCAGCCATCCAGGTTCACATTTGACTGCATTTATTAATTAATTGAAAATAAAAACACATTGTATTTTGATTTTCACTAAATTAATAATACAATCAAATGTGTAGTTTGATAGCTGCATAGACAAAGGCATTCACTAGACAACTTAAGTTACTATGAACTGGAGAAGTAGGTTAATAATTAAGGAGAACACGAGATAATAAATATTATGATTTGATTGGTTGAAGACCCATACAATTCAGTGACAATGGGACATAAAAATTCATTTCATAGGTTTGCAACAAGATCAAAAAGGTAAAGTGAAAAGCTTTCATGAATTGAAGAGAATGTGTGAAATAACGCTGTGTAAAGTGGGACCCAACAAAGTGCAAAGGTTTAAACGATATTAAAAAAAGAATGAAGATAATAGGCTCATCCAATATTTAAGTAGATGGATCTAGTAAACAAATGAGATGAAGGCCTTGGAGACATAACTTAAAAGGCTAGGACACTGGAACAAATGGTCAACAACCAAATATAAGAAAAGTGCAAGGGATCGACTAGGACTTAGGGTTTAAATGAAGGTTTAGGGTTTTTTCAAAGCCCTAATGCAAATTTTTAAATAAAACCTTGAAAATTATAAGAATTTTAGGAATTTCAAAGGATCAAAATAGTTCAGGGGGCCAAAATTTGAACAAGCACCACTAGAGCATGTGAAGAATAAAATAGATGTATATATCATGCATTGAATGTCTCCATTATTGTTTATATTTTTCTTGGAAAATATTTGGTAGTTGTGAAGATTTTCCCTTGCCACACTTGTTGGCATGAATACAATGAACATTTGATAATCTGACGACATTCTAATGTATTACAAGATTTTTAATAGTTATTTTTTTATTGCATATAGATTAATGCAGTTCAATTTGGATAACTAAGTATGCTATGCGTGTAATATTTATAATTTGATGACATGCATGCCTAGATCATGTCATCTATTCTTCTTCCATGGTTTTCTTTCTTGATATTTATGACTCTATAGCCCATTGGATATGCATTGTTTTCTAGTCCACATAGCCAACCTCAAATCATTCAAATCAAAAGATTTTAATTAGTAGTTTAGTTTAGGTGGTCCTTCCTATGCACTCATGATTGTTGATATAACTAGGGAATCATTATTAAATGAACATTCAACATATATATTCTATGTGGGTCATTCTTACAAAATCATATATGCTATATAGAGGTTATATGCATCTAATTGTTCTTAATCTAGTGACATTATTTGGGGTTAAGATTATATTTGGGTTTGGTTGTAGTGGTTTTGGTAGTCAATTTTATTTGATTTCAATGTATATTAAAGTATACTCATAGGAACATCCTCTTGAGTCTAAACTAAGCTCAAAGTGTAGGAGAGATAACCCACTCTTGTAGAGTTAGCCATTAACACTTCATGGTGTGTTGATGAGATGATTTCACTTGCATAATGACAACCCTGGTCTTGTGAGTAATATTTTTCCCTAGGAAGTGGAGATTTTTTTTGAGCACCAATGAAATGAAATTGTTATCGAGGATAAGGTACTTTGATTTTATTTTGATGACTTCTACAACTTAAAATAAATATGTTTTCTTGTCTAGTATTTGATGTATGTAGTATCGTAAATTGTTGCCCCTGGCAATTTTACACTATTTTACACTAGGTTTGGTAATTTATGTTGCATGATAATTAATTATATTTGAAATATATGTTCATTTCAAGGATATATTGAAAAAATACATTAAATTCCTTGACATCCCTAATTTCTAAAGTGAAAAATACTCATACAGGGGTGTTGGGCACCCTAGTCCTGGGAATTAGCTTTGAAAAAGTCACAAACTTTAGTATTGACCTTGGGTGTATTGAAAATGATACCTTGTCAGCCTAATTCCAAAAATTACCTAAGATGCATATATAAACAAGTATTTTTGTCTCATTTGGATGACTATGAACTATTATGCACTAATCATGAGCACACATGCAACTTTTGTATGCACATTCTTTCTCTCTCTTCTCTACATGCTTCCTACAAATCTTTATTTTTTGTGGACTAACCCTTATAGTTATTCAAGGTAATTTATCCCCTCTTCATCAAATCCTTGTGGAAATTTGTGGTATGAAATCACTTGAACAATTTTTTCATACCTAAGGTAAATATATCTTATGTTATTTCATTTATTACAATCTTCATCATTTCTATTTCCACTACTCCTCTGAGAGCACACACTCTTTATCATCACTATCATTGCTATTGTGGAGGTAGGGAAATTGGTGTGGGGTTTGACTAAGCTAGAATCTCATAAACATAACCATTTTACCTCTTTTATCTATGTATATTTGAATCCATAAACTTCTGGCAGTGACAAGCTACAAGAAGGTAGAGCAAACTATGACAGGTGGACAAGAGCTTAGAACAACCAAAAACCCTAGGACTATGGATTCTAATGCCCATTTATATTCAAATAAACCTCCGCTTCCAGTGAAAGGCACCTCTCTGTCTACACCTTTTAGATTTGGGGTTGTTTCTATAATTTTTCTATTCTTGTATATGTAACTAATCATACTTTCAAATTAGGGCTCATATCAATTAGGTTAATTAAATCAAACTTAGTAATCTACCCTCTTTGAAACACAGGAAAAAAAGCCCAAAAATATTGGCTCTCCTTTGAGGTAGTTAGAAAATTAGAACACCTTCGTTGGTTCGTGTTCCAATGTTAAGCAAAGGAGAGATTGATATGGGTTAATCTACTAGTTAGATCTAGGATCTCTTTTCCCACTTAACATTTTGGTGAACCCAACTTATCTTACATTTGTAGATCTTCTAATTTAATTACACATAATATTTAGATCTGATTTACTTGTTTACCACATTAGATTTGAATATCTTATTTACATTTGCAAATATTGTATTCTAGGAAAAGTAAAGCATTTAAACTTTTTTTCTTTACAAAAACACAAACCTCAAATAAAACCTTCTTTATTTTGACATAACATCAACATATCAATCTTGTCATCAATTTTCTTCTACTTCACCTATCTCTTCTACTTTCTTCTATATTTCAAAAAACTTAATTCATGTCTTTATGGGCTTATTATCAACAAATTAGGGAATCTTGTTTATCTGAGCTAAGTCACATTCTAGATCTAGGTTTTCACAGTCAGAGAAATTCAAACATTACTACACTTGTACATGCTTTGAAATCCTAGATTTTTGCACTTGTGGACTAGGGATCCTAGTGCCCTTTTCCAACCATTTTTGCTTCAGTTTTTTGAACCAGGTTCTTTGTAGTCTCTATCTAGGTCTAATTTCTATTTCTATCATTCTATTCTATAATTCCTATATTCTATTATACTTGGTCAATTTGATCATCACTCACCTAATTAAATACATCTCATCACCAATCATCACACCTAACAAATAAAAAGGGACCAAAAACCTAACAATTTTTTTTGGATCTCCCTTGAGGACAACAACTAAACAACATCTCTTGGTCAATTTTGTGTCATCACCTTCTTTTCATTCCCAAATTACCTTCTCAATATTTTTTCTTCTTTTCCTATGTTATTGATGGAAGTTTATTTTTTTCCTTTGAGTAGCCTTTCTCCAAATGATGATGAATATCATAGTTATCCCTCTCCCAATATTTGTCCTACTCATGAGGTATTTTGGCACAAGATGATACAATCATCACTTTACCTCCTCGTCTTTTTCTAATTAATGATGGGCCTCATTCTTGTACCTCTCCTAAGATTTTTCCTACTCATGAGGATATTTTGGAAGAAGAGATCACTTTTCCTAACACCACTTTACCCTTTTTTAATTCAAATTATCTTCCTTTAGAATCAAAACTCATATTAGATCCCCCATGGATAGAGGATTACCAAAAAACAGTCAACACAATTGAACTTGTAAAACCAAAAAATTATTGTGCATCTTCATTCTAATGTTCCTCAACCATAAATTAAACTTGTTCTTACTGTTTGAGGTATTCCAAACCCATCTCAATCTCCTAGTTATATTTTCAAGTTTACAAAAAAAATTAATCAAACACAAGCATCTTATTCAAAATGTGTCACAATAACCTCATTATCATATAGTTTCTCACACATACAATACTCGAAATAATAAAAAAATAAAAAACATCAATCGTTCCCACTTTTATTCAATTTTATCAACATTTTCTTCCTCCCACGCTTTGTCTTCCTTAACATGTGGGTAAATAGTATGATCTTGTCAAGAAACTCTATGCTACTTCGACTAATATCTCTCTTTAGGAATTAATACAAACTTCACCTACATGCCATAGGATGCTCTAGGAGGTCTTATAGAAGATGGTTGTACCACCTTCTATTAGACTGAATATTGTAGTAGCCTTGTTAGATTGTATGCATACAAAAAACCTAAACATTTCCTTCCACCAATATGAATTACCATCTCTTGAAATCTAAAATCAACATGATCCCTTCATGATTTTAGCCATCATTAATAGAAATATAATAAAGTTCTCTAATCGATAATGGATCAAGCCTTAATGTTTGTAGCATTGAACTATTACATAAAATTGGTGTAGATACATCTCTCATCAAACCTAATACTCTCTCTAATCATGGCTTTGATAATATTGGTAGACAATCACTAGGTATAATCACACTACTAGTTGAGGTAGGAACTGTGAATTTTCCTACCCTTATCCATGTCATGACTAATTCTATTTCATATAATCTTCTTCTTGGTTGACCATGGATTCATACTATGGGGGTAGTCCCATCTACTCTTCATTTTAAGATGAAATTTATCTAGAACAACAAGCTCTATATGATTGAGGATGATCCAAATATGAAAAGTTTATTACAAGATAAAGATAGACATCAACCTCCTATTTTTAAATTTCTTAGTACTTTGATCCCATCTTGAAAAGTGGAACCATTATCTTCTAATGTTAATGATACTAGTGATTGCAAATCACCTACAGTTGCACTCTTTGGTGATGATAGGGGTTCATTGAGTTTTACATCCTCCTTTATTGGAGAGTATAAAATCTCACAATCTAAAACTAAGGAGTCTTTAGTTTCATTTGCACAATCTACTTCTAAAAAAATTAAATATACTATTCCAACTTCTTCAACAAAATCCCCCACACCATCATTCCATGATATGTTTCTTCTTATTCTAACACGTCTTCGAAATGATGAGGGATCCTTTGATTTATCCCCTTATAAACTAGTTGAATCTAAGACTAACCATCCTCCTCTTAACATCTTAACACTCAACAAGGATCTACATTCTTGAAAAAGAATCGATTCGTCTTCTCATGTCAATTCTATTGCTTCTTCTTTGAAAAGTGATCGTACTTGCCATCTAGACAAGATTATTAATATGGCCTCTCCTCCATATGATTTAGAGACACATTATGGGTTTGGTGTAAAATTTCTTTGTAAACTTGGATACAATGAAAATAGTGTAGGGTGCATGGAGCGAGGAGTTAAGGTTCTTGTGAAACTTACATTGCACCTTTGTAAAAATGGTTTAGGTTTCCAATCTTATCCTTTGTCTACAACCCCTCCTCCATTGTATGATGTATCTAAGACTTCCTCTCATGAGCAATCAAAATTTTATTCACAAAATTAAGGACTACTTCCTACTCCTCATCATCTATCTAAGCAAGATAATATTTTGTTGAGGCTTCTCAAAGCCCACTTGATTACTCTTCCTTCTCCAACACATAAGAAATTTCAAAAACAAAATCAACTAAACCCTTATTTTTGTACATATTATTGAGTGCTTGGACATTACACAAATGAATTTAAGGACTTGGGTAATAAAATATAACTTATTTATTATGGCGCTATGGAACTTCCATGTGTTTATGCACCCACTCCTTTTAAATGATAATTTTTCTTTTCTATTGTGTTACTCCTCACTATGTGGCATTCGTAGCTCCATGTGTCTGCTCATTGAAATTCATGGTGGTACAATCTTTTGTGTAACCCTATTCATCTATGGTAGCAACACAATGATATATAGCATGATTATCCTTGCCTATACATACAATGGGGGGAAAGGATAATTGGTTTTGGATGAGTGCATAATTTTTGAGGATACCCTCTATTCTTTCTCTCCCCCTCTTTTTACCTTAAAATATATGCATAGTAAATATGCTAAAATTTTAAGGGGGGACATATCACCTATCCATTTGTGTAGCCACACATGCACCCATCTCCATTCACTCTTCTTGATCCTTTGGCTTATTGATGTGCCCCCTTTGCAGTGATGTTTTTTATAACATCCCTTGAGGCATGTTTATAAATTTGTTCCCTATAACGTTGTTTATTATACACTCCTTGAAGCATGATTTTAAGTGCCTTGTGACGTTTATTTGTATGCTCCTTGAGGCATTAAAAACACAGTCACCTAGCATAACACAACTTTCTAGCCTATGATTCATGGGTGATTTTTAATGTGCATGACCCCTAGTGATAGAGAAAGCTAGTGTCCATGTTATGTACCCTTCTTTGTATATATTGATTTCTACCTATCTATTTGTATGCATTTTCCTTTAGAGAAATTGATCGACTCACTATCTTCTTCTCACCCCTTTATAATTCCTTTATGTGTTTGTGAATTCAGAAGAAAATGCTTAGTATTGAAACAATATTTCATACTGAGGTCTTCGTACCTTGTTGACTCAAATTTTTAGCTTTAGATAATATGCACTAACATTTTTGTTGTTTGCTTCATGTTCACTTCATGTTTGATTCATGTATGATTCATGTATGCTTCATGTTTGCTTTGTGCTTGCTTCATGTATGCTTCTTGTATGCTTCATGTTTGCTTCATGTTTGCTTCATGTTTGCTTCATGTTTGCTTCATGTATTCTTTATGTTTTCTCTATGGATGTACTTCATGTTTGGTTCATGTATGCTTTGTGTTTGCTTCGTTTATCCCTTGTGGGTAATCTATTTTTTTTCTCATTGTATACCTTATGTATGTTTGAATTTTTCTTTATCTTGTAGGTGATATATCCTTTTTGTGTGTGTGACCTCTTTATATAGACATTATGTATTGATAATATCCTAGGTCTAGGGGCTATCACATCTCTCATCTTGAAGTCATCTTATCTTTACTACATTTTGATCTTCTCTATAATTTAGTGTGAGTATGAATGTAAGCCCATACCCTCACTAAAGTTAGGGCTAAATATAGTGTCCTAAACTGTTACCCCTAATAATTTCACACTAGGTTTGACACTCTATTTTGCATGAATAATTAATTATTTATAATATGTTCATTTTTGGGCTAGATTAATAAAATACATTAAATTCCTTGACATCCCTAATTTCCAAAGTGAAAAAGACCTAGACAAGGGTGTTGGGTGCCATAGTCTTGGGAATTAGATTTGAAAAAGTTACAAACTTTAGTGTCGGCCTTAGGTGTCTTGAAAATGATACCTTGTTGGCTTGACTCCAAAAATTACTCGACATGCATATTTAAACAAGTCTTTCCATCTCTTTGATGTAGGGAAAAGATACTTCTTTTTATTAGCTTAGTTGCACACTTCGTTTGGGTTTTAAAATGAACATTTTTTTCATCCTTGTGTAGTATTTTAGGTGTGTATACTCTCTCCTTGTGCTATTTGCGAGCCTAGAGAGAAAAACACCTTAGTTTACTTATTTATTTTCATGTTTAACCAAGGTTGAGCTATTGTGTGTATACTCTCCCCTTGTGCTTCATGTGAGCTTGGATACCAAAATAAATAGTTCTAATATTTCTTATTAGGGGGATTACATGGGGATTTCATTACCCCAAGATCAACCTCAACCATGTTTTTTGTTGGGGTATATAAAGGGGGGAGAGTGAAATTTGTACCTCAAGAGTGAGCCATTTTTGTGTCTCACTAAGCCTCGAGACCCTCAGTCGACCAATACTCATATAGGTGAAGAGGATATGAGAGACCCTCCTAGAATCAAGAATCTATATACAACCCCTCAATTCATAGATACCACAATGAACCTTATTTTTAGCAAACCTAAGACCATCGATAGTCAATCTAGTGTGGTGCAAGGTACACTATCATGTCTAAAGTTACTCACCATGTACCTTCTTGAGAAGGTATAAATTCCTTGGGTTAAAGGTGTAAAAACCTCCAAGGTAAGTAAAAAGGTGATCCCTTGAGCTATTGGACTCCTAGCCATCAACTCTTGAGAAGGGAGACACTGCTTGCAATAATCTCAAGGTATTTTATATTGTGTGGGCCTACACTAGTGGGACACTCTTTACCTAAAATAATTATGGTTGTTAATGTACTTGGTGTGTCTTCTTGTTAATACCAGTATACACCATTCAACTTTATTACCTTGGAATTCATCAACCATTTTGTCTATTTTTTGTCTCTTTCTAAAGAAAATTTCTCCAAAATAGTCTAACACTTGCAAGAAAAACATAATTTTTACAAATTATTGCACTTTCGGGTTACAAAATAATGCATTTGATCTAGTGCTTCTAATTTTATTTTTCTCTACTTGAGTTATATCTCTTGAGCATAGCTAATATTTTGAGAATTATATTTGCACATATGATCCACAAAATTACACTTTTGACGCTTAATGTTGTGCTATTGAGTTATCTTTTGGTGATTTTGACATATCTTATTGCACTTCTATTGATATAATGACACTTTTGACTTGAATACCTATGCTTTTGATTCAGAATTTGGTGCTTTTGACCTATTATCTTGAGCATATATTTGGAAAAGTTACACTTTTGAGTTCCTATATTGCATATTTGAGTCTTTTTTTTCTGTGCATATAATTAGTACAGTGATACATTTGATAAATTTATGAGTTTTTAGAACACTGTTAAATAATATTTTGCATTTTACCAAAAAAACTTGAAATAAAACCTAAGATTGAGTTTGACACTTTCATTCACCATCATAATTTTGAGACAAAGCACATCCACCATTCATTCCATTTCATATTTTTGGATTTATAGAGCTATCATCCTAGATTTGAAAAAAATAAAAACTTTTGGGTGATCCCACAAAACTGGTTTACAATTCTGCTGAGGAAGCAAAATTGCAAAAAATGCCCCCATAAAAAATTTAGGGTTTTGGGGGGTTCAAACGAACTTAGGGTTTGAACGAACCCAAAAAGGGTTCACTCAAACCCCCCTTCGAGCAAACCCTATTAAATGTTGGGTCCCACATATTTCTCATTTCTTGGGAAAAAACAAAGGGAAACTTTGTAGAAAGGGGGGTTCGCTTGAACTTGGGTTCATTCGAACCCCCCTTTTCCCCCCTTCTCCCCCTCTAGCACCAAAAATCTCTAGATTTTTTCCCTTTGAAGCTCGATTTAAGGGTGAAAATGGAGGAGACTTCATAGACCCAACTGGATGATGGTAGCACTTGGAACAAGCTATCCAACAAATATAATTTTAATATGTTTTGGTTTTATTATGTATTTGTTTTTTAGTTTGATTAAACATAGGTTTTTCACTGAAAATCAAGCTCTCTATTCTACACATGTGGAAAAATAGTAGATTATCAAATAAAATTCTGAAAAATATGTGTAGGCTAGGTATTGATGTCCTTGATCTAGTAAAAAAAATTGAATTTCGATACATACAAAAAAAGTTATGTTGTATATGGTCTTCCTATGTCTAAATTATAATTGGTTTGACTTTGAAACTTGATTAAGGAAAAAATATTGAATAAAACACTATGAAACAAATGAAAGGGTTAGATATCATAGTTACAAATCTAAATTTGAAAAAAATAGAATTTTATCCTTCATAGAAAAAAAGTTATGTTGTATACGGTGATCATGACTCAAAAATGGTGTTTATTGATAAAAAATAGTTTTCAAAGATAGAAAAAGAAGTGCAATCTAATTCCAAAAATTTTGAAAAAAATATATTTAGAATCTATAGACAAAATGTCACAAATCACTAGTTTGCATCATCTTCAAATTCCTCACGGTTTAGCTGCTATAGGTGCCTGAAAGTGAAGATTTAGTTAGAAAAAAATAGTTTAGTGTCCAGTTTGGCCAAAAATTGTAAACTAGTATTGTGGGATCACCCTTTTTCATCATATCCATAATCATCTATATTATCTTCAATCGACAACCAAGATAGTTATAGTTTGCTCTAGATCTTCCATCATTTTTCATTAGCTTAGCTATTTTATTGAAAAATTTCTATCTTCAAGTAGATAGTTGAGTTAACCCCTATTGTTTGTGGTCAAACTTTCTTGGGAGTGTTGGCTACTCTTGAGTTGATGAAATCCACTCCTTATCCTTTTTCTTGAACTTATCAATCTAGTTCGAGTAAGAAAAAAACATCCATATCATTTATCATCACTTGAAGATCTAGATTAACCTTGACCTATTGATGTTTTACCTCACATCATCCTATTTATCAATTAGAAAACACCAAAAATAATCATCCTTAATCATCACATATTTTGTCCAAATACAAGTCACATCTTTAAAAATAAAATAAAATCCATCATCCAAATTTTCATATAACATAGTCCACAAAGGTCTTAACATTTGTATGCCTATCATGAGGTATTTACATAGAAAACTCATGGATTCCAATCAAAGTGATTCAAACATTACCAAAATCATGGTTGAAGCACAAGATGAGTTTGGCATGACTTCTCATTTGTTCAACCCAAACAATTATCAAACACCACAACCTTCCTCAATAGAGGTTATGCATATTATAGAGGAAATCACACATGATGATTCTAAATTGTTACAAACAAAATTTCTAGAGGTGCAACAAGACCCAAATGTAATGAGGAAATTTATTATTTTCTTGCTATGGAACCAAACAAATAATTAGCACAAAAAGGTGTGAAGCTACCTTTAGAATTTGACATTTCCACACTTAGGGAGCAAGCCCTTAGAAAAATCACTTCATCACACATCACACCTAACACAAACATACCCATATCCCAATCAATCAATGTATACATGCAACAAATTTCCATTCCATTTATGTCAATTCGACCATCCACACCTTCTATTGACACCAACTCAAAAACATTCACTAAATAATATGCCAATCCACTTTTTCAAGGACCCATCTTATCTAATAATCTCACTACATCCATTCCCATACCTAATTTTCACATCTCATCATCCATACCATATAACACCTAATCAT
This sequence comes from Sequoia sempervirens, assembly GCA_007258455.2. NCBI lineage: Eukaryota > Viridiplantae > Streptophyta > Pinopsida > Cupressales > Cupressaceae > Sequoia > Sequoia sempervirens. The sequence goes on from VDFB02271358.1 coordinate 307,742,825, forward strand.
CCATACCTACTATACCTACAAACATACACATCCCATATAATTCCCAGTCTTCCATGAACACTACACCTCTAAATACATATATCCCACGAAATTAATTATTCATTCCTTCATCTAACATACTATAACATCAATCATTCATCCCAAATAATCAATCATCCATTCCTTCATCTAACATACTACAACCTCAATCATACATCACATAAAATCATCCATCTATTCTATCATCTAGTATTCAAAAACATCAATCATATATCCCACAAAATCGATCATCCATTCATTTAAATTTCAACATTTTGCAACAATAATCATACATTTTCCAATATCATAATCATTAATTCAATTCTCCAACTATTTCACAACCTTAATCATATATTCCCTTGAATTCAACCAATCAACCACCTATCAAGATGTCTGCCATTACACCCACAAATGAATTAACATCACAAATCCAAAGATTGCATAAGAAAATAACTGACATGGAACTAGGAAATACAAGGTAAAGCTACACACTTGAAGATTTATTTCCTTATCCATTTGATTGATCTATTCAAATGAAACATTTCCCTCACAACTTTAAAATGATTAAATTTGATTATTACAAGGGAGGAGGTGATCCATGAGAGAACATACAAGAATGTTACATAACTTTTCTAGAGGTTTCTTACAATGACACATACTTAATGGGCCTATTTCCCAAAAGTTTAGACAGACAAGCAATATAATGGTTCTCCCATTTACCAAATGGTATCAAGACCTTTAATGAACTAGCAAACAAACTCATCAGTCACTTCTCTTACAATATTGAACATGAAATACTTATGAATAATTTATGTAATACACAAAAACACAATAGATAATCATTCGTTGCCTTCCTAAAATGGTGGAGGAATATGAAAATTAAATTCCCATGACTCATACTTGAATTTTTTTTTGTAAGAACATTTGTACAAAAACTCAATCAAGAAATGGGTTTTCACCTACAAGTACAATGCACTAACACCTTTGATAAAATAATAGAAAAAGACATTACCATAAAAAAATATCTCATCACAAAAATTCTTATTAAAATTTATAAGAAAATGAAATATCATGCTTCACACTCCAATGACAAACCTTACCTATGAGCCAAAAAAAAAAATGATACCAATGATGGTGTCATAGATGCTATGTTTGTACAAAACATACAAACATCATTCAATACACAACCAAGTAAAAAAAATGTGACTCTCCCAAGGGGAGCACCTAGAAAAAATTATAATCCTAGATGAAAATACACCTCCCTAGGGGAGACACTTGAGTTTGCATTGAAGAAATTGATCCAAACTAATCTCATTAAGCTACCAGAATTAAAACAATATGATGAACCATAATTCAAACCCTCATGGTACAATGAAAATGAATATTGTGAGTACCATATAGAGTAAAAGGTCATAAGAAACCAAACTGCATGAGGCTGAAAAATATATTCTCGGATCTTATCAATCAAGGAGACATCAATATTGAGAAACACACTAGAAAATCTACTAATAACGATCTTGAAATATATAAGGATCCAATCCATGTCCATGGAAAGAAAAATGAATCTAGTAAAGGAAAGAGCTATACCAATGTTAACTATTCATATGATTCCATTCTAGAACATATTGAGGAAACCAATAACCAAATTGCTAACATAACCATTCCAAATAAAAGTCCTGAATGTGTAGTTACTACCTGTCATGATAAAGTTACTCTTCAAGGAGAACAACCAACCAACCATACTACATCTGAATATAATCTCTTAGAGTGTATAATAAAAACACAAGTTCATATCTCCATCTTAGAACTCCTTCATATATCCCTTGCACATAAGGAGATACTAGAAAAAGCACTACACACATTTTCCATACCCACTAATGTATAGATATTGAATAATTTTAGGCCATGGTGGGACACCTCATCTCAACCCATCACCTCATATTATTGAGAAAAATCTTCCAACCACAACATATGATAAACAAGCATTATGCCTAGAAGTTTTTGTCCATAAGCACAAACACAAAAGAGTCCTAATAGATGGTGGGGCAGGACTAAATATTTGCACCCTAAAATTGGTAAAAAAGTTGCGATACTCTGATAAGGTCATATAAAAATAAAAAAGTATAACAATAAAAGCATATGATGATGTTGAATGTGAATTTGAAGGGATAATCAAGTTGCCTATTCAGGTTAGTCTTGTCATTAGAGAAACTGCATATCAAGTTAAGAAGTGAGAAGAGGTGTTAGAGGCATGAATCTTGTTTTACAAAATAAGAGTTGTAGAAATGCAGAGCTCTCATGAAGAAAATAAAAAAAACACTTACACAAAATAGTTGTTTTTATACTAAACATAATAGAATCAATGCTACAAAACCCTAACCCTAACCACTTGAAGAGAATCGCTAAGGAATAGACAACTAGTAACATAATCTAATCTATGGAAAAGGAACACTCCTGATAGCATGAGTATGGTTGAGCATTGATGACATCATAAAAGAGTGTGAAATCCTCAATGAAATCCAATTCATAAGTGCCTGTTGTCACATGAAATTACACCCTCTTGAGCTAGGTTTAGCATTCCAATGACACAATGGGAATGATCTCAAGTGTGCGACCTTTGTTGTTGAGATCAGATCTCTAGAGAAGCTTTCCCTCCTTTCTAACCTAGGTGCAATAGTGTTGGTCCAATCCAACACTAAATTAACTCTAAACTAGTCCTATTACTAACAACATATAGAGGAAAAGAGGGAGAAAGAGGAATGCAAAAAAAAAAGGGGTGGTGATGTACCTAGATTAAATGATGTTTCTTCTTACTTATTTTGGCATAGAGAATCAATGAAGATGTCTAGAAGCTTATGAAGTATTCAATTCTACTAACCCTTATGAGCTTATGTGAAGGTTAGGGTTTGATAGTTCTACTAACCCTTATGAGATTATGCGATTTCTTTGGGGACTCACTATTTTTAGTAGTTTTGAAAAATGTTTGACATTTAGTTGCACGAGTCACACTTTTTATTTTTGGAAAGTTTTGTTCAACAAGGACTCTATAACTTGGATTTCTTATAATCTTTTGAAGTCATGTTTTTTGTAACTTTTGAAGATTTTTTTAATTGATAATTTTTCCTAAGAAATAAAATACGAGAGATCTTTGCCTATGGTTTTTTCCTAGTATAATTTTACTAGGTTTTCCTCGTAAATAATGTGTGTTATTTGTGCTTATTGTTTTTCTCTGTTTATTCTACATTATAAATTTTCCTACACTATTGGCTATGAGCCTTCAAGCTGTTATGTGACTTTTATGGACATTTTCATGTGTAATAGAACTTTGTTTAAGTCTGATACTTTATATCCAGTTCTAATGGTTGTTGTGTCTAGAAACTTACATAGTCTTCAGTTCTACTACCTAGGTACTCATTGTCAATTATTTGTCACTGCTGGAATAACAATAAAATTGACTTCATATTCCAACAGGAAGCAATTGAAAGTCCTATGAGGATTTGAATCAAATGAAAATCCTCGTAAATATCTGATAGCAAGTTTACTCATTTTTTTTAAATTTCACCAAATTTGACTTGTGACAACCCATTTGGCTTCTTTACAAGATAAGAAACTCATAAACTCCCAACACAACCAATTTTAGATTATTTGTATTTAGGTATTTTGACTAAGAGGGCAAGCAACAAGGAAAACTTTAAGAAACCCCCCCCCTCGGCGAAGGTGTAAAATCCTGGCAAATCTTGTATACTTCTCGATAAAAATATTAATTTTAGTGGCAATTTTTTTTGTTTTTGAAAAAAAAAAAGTCCATTGGCGAATCTTTTCTAATTGCTAGAAGTCTGTGGAAAATCCTGGTGAAATGCAATTTTTTTTTAAAACCACTAAAATTTTTCCATTGGTGAATTAAACCTATTTTCAAACTAGAAAAAATAATTTTGTTGGCGATTAAAACTTTTTTCAAACTACAAAAAAAAGTTCATTGGAAAATTAAACCTGTTTTCAAATGATTAAGAAAAAAATTTGGCAATTTAAACATAATATCAAACTAATAAAAAAATGCAGTGGTGAAGTGTCAGTGCAAATTTTCCTAACCTTAGTTGCAAGTCTTTCTTGGTCATCTTTGTAGTCGGTGGGTCGGAGGTTTCAAAAACTTTGAAACTTCAAACTTTGGTTCTAAGATTCCAAGTTTTAGCGACCATGCGACATTATGGACCATGACCGTTCGATGAATTTTTGATGGACGAATGTAGTTGCATTCTGAAAGTATATCTCTCAAGCACTAGATTTGTGAATTGAAACCTCCAAAATTACACTAGAACCATTAGATTTTCAGAAATCAATGGTTGAGATTTTATTAATTATTTAGGTTTGTCGGTCATCCAGCTCTTGTTTACCGTTTACTATTGCCTAAGTTAGACCAAAATATTTTAAGAAAAAGCCTTAAATCTTAACTCTTTAATCCTAAGGGTCGAGTCTCGTCAACCTAGCGATGTTCCCATCTTAAATTATGCATGTGCATAAAGTTTGTTTTAAAAGAGGGTCCGTTCAATGAATTTTTGATGGACAGCTATAGATGCATTCCATAAGTAAATCCTTGAAGTAATAGACTTACGAACTGAAACCTCCAGAATAACAGTAGAACCGTTAGATTTTCAGAAATCAATGGTTGAGATTTTATTAATGATTGGTTTCAGAAATCAATATATAGTTCCAATCATAAGTGAGCAAAATTTATTTTGACTTATTAGCTAGGAAATTGATAATCATTAAGGTAAAATGAGACATTTAATTCTCTCTTTTCAATGCATCGAAGTACTCTACCTTTCATTTATTCTATTAAAATTCTCAATTTGGCTGTGGTACTGGGCGGCAACACATATTAATACCATATGAATAGCCAAAGTGATTGATTGGATAGCTTTGTATTGAAAACTGCATGAAGTACTATAGAATCATAGATGATGATGTCAATAATCTAGTGATTTTGACAATCGACAGCTTGCATGGCACTGTCGATTTTGACAATTGACAGCTTGTCAGCTTGAGCTATAGTTTGCAACTTTGCATGTAGCCAGCTTGAGGTACCGATTAAGTTGGATTTTTGGTTTGCGTGAATTGCAATTATTACTAAGTAGTGAGTAGTAATTATACACAACCTGTGTGAGGTGTACAAGGTACCAGGTTGGTAGTGGCACTTTTGGCCCATAAATAAGTATAGTGAGCACAATTAAAATCATTCATTTAATTTCCATAAGGGTTTTCATTTTGTAGGGTTAATAACTTAATAAGGATCCAGGAAGAAGATGATGTGGTATTATTGGGGATGCGCTAAATTCTCCTACTTCCAGTTATGTAGTTACAGAGTAAAAGACCAATTTCCTTCAAGTTCAGAATGGGTGGAATTGGAACGAAGTTGATTTGGTTCACCTGACTTCTTAGACATATTTTGAACCAGGATGAGGAGATTTGATGGACATAAGTGCTATCCCAATGCATGGAGGCTGCAAGTAGAAGATGGGAGCAGTTTTACTACCCCTCATCATTTGCATGGTTTCCTAGGAAATTCCCATGCATTTAATTTCAATGCTCATCTTTTGCATCAGAGTAGTTTTACTAGCCCTCATCTTCTGGATTAGTCTAGTTCTTAAAGGGGCTAAGTACATTTTGTATCTTCATGGCTCCCATTTCCCTAGTTTGATTGGGCCCCCTTTCCCCATACATTTATTTTCAAAGCGTATGGCTGACTCGACAAATCCCATATGTTTATTTTCAGAGCTCATGGTTGACCCGACAAGTTCCATTTATTTTTAGAGATACATGTAACACATTTACATTTTCAACTTTTCACCAGCGGTCTAGCAAAAGCTTGGCGCTTGCGCTTACATTTGTATTTGTACTATGTAATAATGTGACATTGTAATTTAGTTGCAATAAAATAAATGGTTGTGATATTAATGTGACATTGTAATTCATTTTATTAAGTCCTTTGCAAGTTAAGTGCTATTAATGGTTGTGCAATGTGCTATTAATGTGACATTGTAATTCATTTTATTAAGGCCTTTGAAATGTTAAGTTTCTGGCCCCTTGGCCTTGATGTCAATCCTAGTGCATTAAACTTCAAAGAAAATTTAAAACACATGTTTTATGTTTATTATTTATATCATAAATTAATCAACCATTCGATGAAAATTTGACGTATGGTTGTAGTTGCATTCTGGAATGAAATGCACAAATTGCTACGCTTGCAAACTTAAACCTCCAGAATCACCCTATAACCGTTAGATTAACAGAGATCAACAGTTTAGAATTTGTTGTCAATGTAGGAGTAAATAATTTTTTTAAATGGCTTGTTTTAAATGTTGTTAGCCATGTACATTGTACTACCTAATTGTGTATTGTGTAGTCCGTAAGTAATGAGTAGACGTTTTGATGTCATTCAGTTTGCTCATTGCAGTGCACCACCCTATTCTGGGTTCCACAGTTCCATTTCCAACAAAGCCATTCCAGTAACCCAGTTTCAAGCTTCAACATAGTTTCAGCTTCAAGAATCAAAATTCAAAATCCAGGTAAGTTAAAGAATTCTTATGGCTACGTTTCATCGCTTGACGTTTCTTAAAATCTTATTTTGTCAAACTTTGAAGTTTAGGTTTAGGGTTAAGAGGCTTAAGAATTAAGAAAAATTAAGGACTAATAGGGAATTCACAAATTTCATATTGTTGATTGTATCAGCATGTCTACCACCAATACCACAAGAGCAATGTTGGATTAAAAAAATATTATGCAAAATTGCTTAAAACCCCAGGTTTCACTGGTGAATACCATGATATTTATGATCCTAAAACCTATGGTAGGCGTACCTCAGAACTTAGATTTTCATCTAAGAATAAGGCTACAAATAAAATGCAATTGCAATTAATAGTATCAGTGCACCGTGGGTAACTGGATTAGGGTGCATGATGTTACATGAGGTTTTCCCTTGCCCAAAATTTATCATGGTCTGTGCCCTAAATTATGATGATAACAAAAGAGCAATTGTTAATAAAGATAGCAAAGAAGAATTGTTATCCATTAATGCAAAAGAACTTGGAAAAGTGTTGGGCTTGGGGTTTACAACCGAAGAATTTGGAAATGTCCACATTGACCTAGAAAGGCTTGCTAGTGATTATGAAGCAGTGGATGAAATGGAGAAATATTCTTTCTTAAATAGAATAGTTTAGGATAGAAACAAATTGAAAGGTGATCATAAGCCTCCTTATGATTTGGATATTTTTAAACCATGGGTTCAGGATACTATTTCCATGCTAGCATTTTGCCTCAGACTGGATAGCAATTTGGAAGTGGGTGCATGCCTCCTTGAAATGGTGTATAATATCCATTATGGTGTTCCACATGCCAAATATAATTTTATTGAGCACATTGTAGAATCCATGCATAAACAATTTTTAATGATTAAAGGAGGTTCCACCAAGACATTTAGGTTCACAAACTACTTGTGCTATCTTTTTCTATTCAAATTAAGAGGAATGTTTCAGACCAACAAGCTTCAGATTCAACCCTATGGTAATAGTAATCCTAAGCAAAATAAAATGGCTCCAATATATGAATGGACCATTGTTATAAGGTTGCATGATTCTTGAAGGAACTACAGTCATTTTTTAGACTACTTTTTGGCTCCATTGCATCAAGAAATTACAAATACTCCAATGCCTAGATTGCCTATGTCATGTAGAAATTGCATTCAACTAGGAAAAGAAATACAATTGGCTGATTGGTACTTAATGGAAGAATATACCGTGCTAAGATTTTATGGATCGGAAGTACAACCATACAAACTTCCATTGCATGTGACAGAAAGGGTTTTTGCTTTGAAATATGTAAGGTAGATGCAGAGTACTGATGAAAGACACTTTAGCGGTTAGAGGAAGAAGACCTTATTTCCTTCTTTACCTTTTTCATGTGGAGGGATGACATTCAAGAGAAAAGCATTTAGTGTGGCACATGATCTTTTGAATTTTCTTGATTTTGATGCTACCTATTACTGGTAGTATGATCCATGTGACACCATTAAATCAATGATTGTGCTCAATAAGAATGTTGGAAGTAGAATTCAACATCAAAGTAAACCCTTGCTTGAAAACTTGAGAAACAAGGATTCTTGGGATGAGGTGAAAGTAACAATGGAGAAAAGTGCTGCTAAGAATGGTATTTCCTTTGAAAAATTGTTAGCACAAATTATGGCATTGCATCGAAAGACAATTAGGAGGTACAAAATTTTTTATGAAAAAAGTCATAAACCATCTCGTAGAGTAAAAATGCCAGATTCTCTAGAGAAGGAAGTTACAGAAAAAAATTGGTCACAATAAAAAATTACTGCCTTTTGGTCTATGAGGAAGGACCTAGGTGATCCAAGAGCTTTTGCAGAGTATGGAGATAATGAAAAAGATCTTGAGTTTAACAAATTATGGAATATAGAGCATCTGAATGAACAAGAAGATGAAGAAAGTGATGATGATAGGCAAGAAGAAAGCCATGTCAATTTCAAAATTGGTTTAAGTGAGGCCACAAAAGAAGCATTTACTACAGGAGCAGCCATAGCTGAAAAAATGGGTTATGAAGGTGGTCCATTAGGCTCCCAAAGACAAGGCCCTTGGATGGTAATAGATGTAGAGCATAGAAAACCAATTGATAAATCTGGCCTTGGGGTTGGAGGTGAAAAAGTAGACCTAGGGTATAAAAGTCAATTTGTTAGAGCTTCAAGTTCAAATCCTCATCCTCATGGTTAGACACAATCACAACTAGGACATGCCCATGGTGGAGGGATTAGTGCAACTAGCACTACCTCTAGTGGCGATGGTATGGGTATTAGTACTAGTAGTGGTCAACACGTGCTATAACAACAAATTACACACAAGAGGACAACACAATATACCATAGAAACACCGGGCGATCAAGGCATACATAAGAGGCAAATGATTTTGATAGGTCCAACTCCAAGTGACACTACTAGTGGATCCACCACAAAGGAGTTATTTCCAAGCACTCCCCTAATGCTAGCTAGTCTAGCTGCGACATCATTAGCAACTGCAAGTACTCCTATTCCTTTGTCATTCAAGCATTCCATTGTTCCTGCATCCTTGGGTTTTGATTACATTGAAGAGTTTAAAAATAAATCAGAATTGAATAAAAAATAAAAGAAGCAACTGATGGAGAGTGTGTTTGCACTAACTTCAGAGTCTGCAACAACCATGGTATTACCCACATTTGACACAAGTAAAGAAATCATGGAGTACACAATTCTTGTTCCCACAGTTCAAAACAAACCAACAAATCAAATGGCTCCATCTAAATTCGAGGTGAACAATTTTCAATTGGATTTTTTTGGACTCAGAAATACTGACAAAATTAATGTATCAAAGAAGAACAATGAATTGGTGTACACATCATTTGTAAAGCAAGATAGAGAGAAAAAAAGGTTGCAGACTCAAATTGAAAAGTTACAGGAAGATGTAGCAAATGAGAAAGCAAAGAGGAAAGCAACAGATAACAAGAGCAATGAATTAAAAAATATGCCTCTACATTAACAAGCAAAGAGGATAAGCAAAATGAGACTGGAGTGAATGAACTGAAGTAAAGGCTAGATGAGAGCAACAAGAAATATGATGAGGAAAAATCCACTTCAGAAAAATTAAGACTAAGCATTGTAAATGGAAATGCACAGTGGGAACAAAAATTGGAGAAGGAGAGAAAAAAGAAATGAAAGATTGGAGGCAGAGCTGATGGAAGCAAAAAATGAAATTAAGTCTTGTCAAAATAAGTTATCTTCATTTTGTAGAGAAACAATGAGGCATATGAAACAAAAGATCTAGGATGAAATAATGCAGGGGATTGATCATTTGTGTGACATATTTCAATTGATTGATGTTATCAGACAACATCATAAGAAGCTCAACAAATATTTAATGGAGAACAAAAATGTGCTAGCATTAGATAAATCAACAAATCAAATTCAAAAAATAGTCTACAAAGCCAGTGACAATGTTTTGAAATCAAAACGGATTACTAATCAGCTTGCTACATCAATTGAATTGTCATTTGTCATTGAAAAGTGTTTGAGAATGCGTGAAACAAAGAAATATTTGCATTTGGTTGCAGACAAGATGAAGAAGGTGGATGAAAAGTTAAGGAACTTCACAAAGCTTGGTTTACCAGAGGATTTTGACACAAATGAGCGATTTGTTGGATGGAATGATTTCAGAAAGAAGATGGAGGATACAAGGAAGATTGATTTGGACCAGTTTCCTTAGAACCCAGATGTGGTGACCTATTTGGATTCCATCAAACCATTGCTAACTCTGAATGCAAAATTGATTGAAGAATCCAAGACAAGTTCCAATTTGAATCATGAATTGTTAACAAATCTTCAAGTAAAATGACATTAGTTAGAACAAATGACAATTCCAACAC
>VDFB02271358.1:307754212-307790240 GCA_007258455.2 Sequoia sempervirens
CGACATTATTGACTTATCTTTCCTTTCAAAGGCTTCATCATCTGAGACCTCATTGAATGTTATGTACAGACTAATATAAAATATAAAATACAATATAAAATATTAAATATCACAATTTCATGGAATACAACATAAAATATCATCAACTACAGTTTGACTTTGGAATATGATTCATGAAGTGCAATATAAAATTAAATATCATGAAGTTTAATGATTCACAATTTCATTGAATACAACATAAAATATCATCAACTATAGTATGGAACAATGGAAACTGATCCATGAAGTGCATTATAAATACCTAAAAGTTGCTAATTCTCTTCCATTTCCCAAATGGCTTCAAGGTCCTCAAACTGACGTTCATCATCAGATAAAGTAAAAGAGTCATCTTGAATTTGATTCCAAGTTTGCTCTTCATTTTCTTCGGACTATGTCTCAAATTCAACATTCATTGTGTCATTTTTGTCAATGTCATCTATCTGAGTCCCATTGCCACTGCCAGTGCCACTATTACTAGCCTTTGGAATTGGAGTGTTGCACAACCCAGTCCCTCTTCTTTCACATGTGGACCTCCAGATTGTGAGTTCCCTTTCAAAAGAAAAATTTCTAACATTATACACAGTTCCTTTCATCCTCAAGCAATTTTCCAAATTCTTGTCTAGTTTGTTTCTTAACTTTGATTTCAAAAACCCCAATGCACTGAAAACTCTCTCATCCTCCACCGACCCCAATATCATTGTTTGACATAAATCAACAAGTTTGAAATATTATGATATCGAACCACACAATATTTCACTCTGACCTAAGTTTTTCCAAACCTTTTTTATTGATCCCGGTTCAAAGGCCTTTTCCTTTTCCATGGATTTATACTAGTCCTTCATAGCTATTGCAAAATTCCTACATTGCTTTCTAAGCTTAGCTTCATCTAAAATTCCTTCTATTTTCTGCTCATTGTATGTTACAGTTTTCGAAAATTGTTCGATCAATATTTTTCCTTGAGAATGAAAAATATATTGGGTTATCTCGGTTTGCCAAAAATTGAGGATACACAATACTCATGGCTTCAAGTATTTCATGCTGAGAGAATCTTTCACAAATCTCTAAGGAAAGAGATTTTGCAATTTCCTTCAAATTATCACCAACAGATTTAACAATGCCTTGAAAATATTCCTCGTTAACAACTACTTCTCTGGTAGAGCACCTGGCTATCTTACATTGGTACATTTTTATCTCATATCCACGTACAAAGATGCATAAGTGGTCGCTTGCATTAAACTGTAAATAATTATCAGGATCATTCAAATCAGTAATTTTACGCCACATGAAATAATTTGGTCCATCTTGTGTTAGATCTAGATAGAGATGATCGAGGGCCAAGCATGTATGTTTACGTAGATTGGAATATTCATTAATATACATAGTTTTGTCTTGGGATTTATTCACAAGCTTGTTCATCACATCCAATATGGGGAGAAGACTAGATAAAGTTAAGAGTGTTTCTATATCGCTTAACCTATGTAAGAGGTCAAGAGCTTTGTCTACTATGTTGTGATGCTCGTACATCACTCCAATCAAGGATTGATTTTCTGAAAGAACTCATTGCACTGGTCCATGCAGGGAGATCCATCTAGTATCGAAATCCTTGAGAAGCTTATTTTCTAGTGTTATTCCCTCAGCAAAATTTTGAAATTCTGTGAAACGTTTAGGACTTCGGCATAAGTATGTGTGGATCTCACAGACTAGATTTTTGACATTTTATATTGTAGGAAACTTGCTTACAATTTTGAATGCTAAATTCATTTTGTGGGCCATGCAATGAATGCCAAGCATGTATGGTGCACAAGTAGTTTATAACTTTGTGCAAACACCGGTCCTTTGACCTTGCATCACTGCAGCTCCATCAGCTCCTACACACGCCAACTTTTTGGAAATTGTCAACTCATCCATACCTGCAATTTCATTCAAAGATTTCTTGACTAGTTCAAATATATTTTGCGATGTTGAACTATCCTTCATTTTATGAACACATAGAAGATGAGCTTGGCGAACATGTTTTTGTACAGTATACAAATGCATACAGACCTAAGAAGTATTGTCTATCGCAATATCTTCATCTAAAGACAATGCAATGAAATTTGACTCTTTTACTTTAACCTTTAAATCTTCCTTTTCCACTGCAGCAAGACAATTTTCCCATTCCCATCCAATGTTTATTGACCAATGTGAGTAGGGATAGTGAGGAACATTGAAATAAGATAATAAACTAGAATATTCTGGGTAGTCTGTCATAGGATGCCCTCTGGACAAAATATGAAAAACAACAGTCATCTGAATAGTTTTTGATAGATTTGTTGCTTCCATTGCTTTCCCAAATTGAGCCTCAAGTGTACCTTTACATGCACCAAGCTTCGACATTTTTTGGTGATGCACTTCATAATTCGCGGCATACCTAATATGAAGACATTCTTCCTTTGATTTCCATCATACGACCGATTGTTCCTTTCTGTCTATGATCTATTTTTCATAAACTTTACCGATATGCTTTTCTATAGTGTTGATCTTTAGTTGCAACATCTTGTCTCTTCCACATTTCCAAGTACAAATTATACATCTGGCCAATTTTACATTTTCAATATCATTTGATTTCCCCACTGGTTCAATGAATGGCTACTTTTACAACTAACCAAGTTGAAAAATCCTTGTCATTTCCCACTCGCACCCCCTTTTTGGTTTATTTTTCCTTTTCTTGCTACCAACATCATCATCCTCATCCAAGTCAATTATCTCATTCTGGGTAACCGAGCCTAGGGTATCACTTGGAACATCTTCTACTGTATTACTATCTTGATTTGATACATTTTGATTTAAATCAATGACAATCTCAACTTGACCTTCTGGTGGCAGTGAGGTATCGGGAATGCTACCAATATTTGGTGGAAGAGTTGATGATGTAGCTCCATCTTGACTTGATGGATCAAAAGCTTTGGAAATTCCAAAGTAATACTGTATGGTACGTCTAAGTTTTTTGCATTTTGATGGCTTCCCAGTCTCTTCACCACCCTGAGGAGCGGCATGAGCCTCTTCACCACCCTAAGGAGCCTAAGGAGCGGTAGGAGTCTCTTCACCACGTTGAGGAGCGGCAGGGGTCTCTTCACCACCCTGAGGAGCTTGAGGAGCGGCAAGAGTCTCTTCACCACTCTAAGGAGCTTGAGGAGTGACATGAGTCTCTTCACCACCCTAAGGAGCGGTAGGAGTCTGAGGAGTGACATGAGCCTTACCAACCACAGGAGCGAAAGGAGTCTGAGAAGTGGTAGGAGTCTCTTCACCACCCTAAGGAGTGGTGAGAGCCTTACCCTTGCTGCTCGAGTCACTCGACATATTGATCTCTGATTCACTCGACATATTCATCTCTCACTTCGAATAAAAACTGGAAAAAAATGTCTTCTTGTTTAAGGAAAAATAATAATAATATAGATCCCATTCCCTACTCAATATCATCTTTAAGACTGAAGCAAGAATGGAAAAGAGATAAAGAAAACTTATTATTATAAATAATAACACTATGAAGAAATTATCACTCACCTTTAGTCTACGTTTTCGGCTTTGGCTGACTTCCAAATAAATGACACTTTCGATTGTATTTATTTCTGTTCAAGGAATGGATTAATAATATTCCTTTCAGTGATTTATCAGAGATTATGTGAATGGAAATGCAATAGGAATTTATAAGTAGTGTGATAAGTGTTGTTCTTTAAATATGGTGCAAAATCACATATTGAATTCAATACCATGGAATGCAATATTAAATATTTGTATTTTCCTAAACTTAGTCGCTAGTCCTTAGAGTTATATAACCTTGTTGCGTAGTTCTAAATTTTCATAACTTCACGATTCCCTGACTTGGTTGATGGTTCACTTTGTTGAGTTGCAAGTCTTTCTTGGTCATCTTTCTACTCGGTGGGTCAGAGGTTTCAAAAACTTCAAAACTTCAAAGTTTGGTTCTAACTTCTAAGGTTCACTTTGTTGAAGCAAGAATGGAAAAGAGATAAAGAAAACTTATTATTATAAATAATAACACTATGAAGAAATGATCACTCACCTTTTAAGTCTATGTTTTGGGCTTTTGCTGACTTCCGAATGGAGAAGTAGAACCTCAAAATTGAAGAAAATGTGTAAGAATAAATGACACTTTCGATTGTATTTATATCAATCCATGATTCCATATTTGGCGAATTCCGCGGGATTTTTAAATGGTATATTAAAAATTTGGTGAATCCCACGTGCTTATACAACGATACGTTGTAATTTTCAAGGTGAAATGTTTCCTCAAATGTAATTACTTTTTTATGTTATTGGCGAAATAGGTCCTCATGAGCAACTATTTATAAATTTTAATTGGTGAAATGGGTCCTCACAAGCAACTATTTGTAAATTTTAATTGGTGAAATGGGTCCTAATTCAATGTTGTTTTAATAGTATTGGCGAATATGTAGGTGTTTTATTAAATTCTTTCGGGATTCCAAGTGAAAATATTAGTCGGTCCAATTGAAACACGTAGTTTGACAATGCCAAATTTGTTGCTTAAATATGCCTCATAAAAAAACTCATTGGCGAATGGACATGCATTGGACCTATAGTTCATAAGATCCAGGCGATTTGGACACCCTATTGGGTGTGAGAAATTCATTAATTTTGACTTGGTTGATTCCTAGAATTTTCCAATTGGCAAAGATTTGCCACTAAAGTTTTCCCTGGCAAGCAAGGAAACCACAACGCAGAAGTATAAAATTATACAATATGTCCTAGATAGATCACTTAGATCATTTATAACTAATGGGCCATAAGGTGGGAATAAAATTCCAACAACTCCCTTGAATGTTTGAGATGACAAAAAGTGTTCTTTGGGAAGCTACAAGAATATTTTGCTATGGGTTTCTGATCTATAGGGCATGGACAACATTGAAGGCACCATTTTTTCCTTGGGAAATCATGGTAATATGATTTACAATCTCATCCAATCAAATCCAATAGTTGGAATTCATTAAAATATATTATAGCGAGCTTGTGAGTTGAAAACATGTGATTCTAGTAAATTATGGGAAAACAACATCCATCCAATCATCAATTATGTCTTTTGTGAGGGACATACTCCATTTGAATTTGTGGGTTGGGAACCACCTTTGGGTTCACACTTAGCTTGGTCGAGAATGCTTAGAAATCTCACCATGCCTAGATAAGACCATTTTTTTTTACAATTTTGTAACCTTTTGACCATTTTTCTTTGGTGAAATCTACCTTCGACGAAGTGGACCAAGTAGGTGGCCAATTTCAATCTCATGAAAAATCAACGGTCACAAATTAGAAAACCTTTGTGTTTCCTTTCTTTGGTCAATTTTTCCTTCTAACAACTAGGATTTTAGTGAATCGAGACTTCAAAAAATTGATCAACCTTGGAACCAATAACCAAATTCAATTTATTTTCATTCTTTCCTTCAATGAACATCTTCTTCGAAAAAAGCATTCATCAACTAACTCCATTTTTGGTGAACCAAAGAGATTGTGAACTTATAAATTCATTGATACAAATTGAAAATTAGACAGTATTCCTTTCGTCAAGGCAATAAGTTTTCAAAACAAGAAATGTCCTGACAAAATATTAAGGAAAGAAACTTTAGTGGTAGGAAGGGTTCACAAATCAAAAAGTTAGCCAAAAGAGGAAAGTGAGAGAACAAGAAAAATTAAAAAAAGAAACTAATTGTGTTTTGGTAGATCAAAAGGTTCACAAATTGGAAAACCTGTCGAAAAGGTTTGTTAGAGAGAGCTCTCCTTAAACCTTGGACTTAGACAAATTTTGGTAAATTTCGATAAAGGACTAGGAAGGGAAACTTATAGCTAAAGGAAAAATAATCAACCCACTATGAATTACCTCATGTCAACTCTCAACTTGGGTAAAATGACTAAGGTAAGGAAAAGGAAGATGATGAATAGAAACATAAAATCAAGCACATCTTATCGAAATACCCACAAAGATTTCTCAGATTAGTTATCAACAATAAGAAAACAAGGGTAGTAGTGAGAAGACAAGGGTGGCACAAAGTGTCAGAAAATGATGAGTTTTTCCTTATAGGTAAACAATATGAAGTGGCATATTTTTCTTTGTATTTTGAATTGGAGGCATTCTCTTTTTTTCTCAATTCACCCATGGAGGTCGGCAGGTATGACAATACTATAGTTTATTTTGGTGTTGATCTAAGTTTTCAAAATTTTCTCCTTGTTTCTATCAAAATAAATGATGATATATATGGTGGTGTAGTGGAATATTTTGTGGTTTCCATACAATGGTAAGTAAATGGCAAGACACATCTTCACTTTTTTAGAGGCAATCACAAGGTTATGCTTGAAGAGAGAATGTTAAACTTACTACAACTATGTGAAGGAAATATTTGTGAGTTGAGGGAAATCAGTTCCTTCAATAATATTATATTTGACAGAGGAAATTGGATGTAGCAACTTGTCCATGGCCAAGTTCCATAGGTATTCATGTAGGGTCTGACTTGTAAAATAAAGTGGTAATTTTTTGTGCATCCATATCTTCAAATTCATGTACCTTCATGTTATTGGCTACAAGTTATTGTCTTTCCTTATACATGTGTTCTTATATATATTATTGTATTTGTGCAGTCATGTCCCTTGTTTGTCATGATAAAGTGTGAGTTAGTCCCAATCCTTGTTATTCTTTTTTTTGGTTTTCTTAAAGATTCTAGATTCTTAGTTTGCTTGCAAGAGACACACATCCCCAAATGAAACCATAGTTGGGACTCAAGTTTGTTATGTCCTTTTTGCTTGAGTTCCTTCCTTTTATGTGTATTATTGATGTATGATCCTTTATTAATTAGTGATCTAAGAAATTCCAAGCAAATCATGTTGCTTCCCATTGTTCCTAAGGCCCCTATGTTCATGCCTTAGTCAAGATCCCAAGTTGTAGAATCTATTTTTGACTAAATGTTTTTGTTGCCTCATTGGTGTTTTAGCTCCATTCATGCTTGTGGTTCGGCATGTGGTGTGCTTCATGAGGTAGGCCTAAGGCCCAACACCTGACAATTTCTTATTCATTTCTTGGGGTTCCAAGAGTTTTAATTCCAAGTATTTTTGGGCATCAAAAAAGATAGGAAAAGGTTGCACATAAGTGTTGGTTCCTATTGAGTGTAAAAGCATTAATAAAGGAAAATATAGAACCCATGATTCTTGTTTGTTGTGTGTCCAAGAAATACATTGATTCATTTAGTATGTTGATGACCTAATCACTAATGACTTCCTTGTGTCTCTATCGAGGGTCCAAGATATTTTTGATGTTATTTCTTTCAAGTGCATGATAGTGCGTAAGGTGATTTTTCATGGGTGAGCAATGAAGAGTTTTTATCTCACCCACTCTACCCACCAACTATTACTGTAAATAGTGTCTTTATCGATCTAGATAGGATATCACCTTTCTAGGATTGACCTATTCACACCTACCTTAAATTTTCTTAGGTTTTCTTTTGATTTTGTCTCACTTCATAATATTGAGACTAAAAAATAGAAAAATAGGTAGGTAGGGGGGTTCACCAATATGGAATGAAGGGATAATAAGGACCTATCTTCCTATTTTAATTAGGAAATGAGATCCCCACAAAGAATTGATTGAAAACCCTTAGGTGAATCAACCCAATATGAGAATCTTCATATTTCCTTATGTTTGATGATGAGGGTACAAGGCTTAACAACACTTTTGGGAGAAAAAAATAGTGAATCAACATAATTATGCCAATTCAAACTTGCAACATCAATTTAAAGCATAATACGAATAGAAACAAAAAACTTTTGGGAGATCTAAGAAGGGCATAGGCATGTGTACCAACCACCAAAAGTCACTTTCAGGAGGCAAACTAGGACTCATTCCCCCATAGGCGAATGGGTCTTTGCTTAGGGATTTAAATCAACTTTCGGGAGCCTTTGATACCAATCTATAGCTTCTGATTTATCCATGTTTTAGTGTCAAAATGTCATAAATCATATCTTTATGTGAGTTTCTATGATTTGATGACAACTTTGACAACTTTTGCAACTTTGACAACTTTTTTAATATTGCTCTTCAAGAGATCTTCAATTCTTCTTCAACCTAAGATCTGCAACATAAACACAAGAGATTTTTTTTTTTGTTTTTGGTGAATGGGGGTTTGCCTTGGTCAAACCCCTTTTTGGTAATCAAAACTTGAAATGAAATAATGAAATCATGAAAGGAATGATGAATGAACAACATTATGTTACCACTCAACAAACCTTTGGATAAAACTTTGAATGGAGATCTTGGAAGGTCTACAACTTGCATGAAATGGATTCAATGGATGTGTATCTTGATGCTTGGAATAATGCTTTGAATGCTTGAACTTGATCTTTGAAACCTACATCACAATGTTAGCTCCAAAACATGCAGGTTGCAAGAAGAATTCAACATGATGATTGGATCTTGATTGTTGCAATAAATCTTTGATATATATGCTCTTGAATGCTCTTGATCATCAACTTTTCTCTTGTGAAGTCACATAAGAATTCTAGGTTGCTTATGAAAAATTGCTAGGTGAAACTTAGAAAATAACCTTGTATTTATAGGTATGTATCCTTAATTTCTCAAAATTCAAATATTACAAGCTGACATTGAAATATGGATTTGGGAACATTAAAATATTGTCAAAACATATTTTAAATTTAGGTTCAAAGTCCTAGGGAGGACCCATTCTCCCATGGGCGAATGGGTCCTAGGTCCTTGTTCCTAGAACACACATTGCTAAAGGTAAAGTGTTATGTATTAGAATTAATTATTGTCAGGTTTCCCCTTCAGAAAATGTAATTTATTAGGCTTGTAGATGTAAATAGGGCTCATTAAAGCATAATTATGTCCAATTTAATTAAGAGGGACCAAAAAATGTGTGAAAATGCAAAGGGATGCATTTTTCTACACTACAGAGACATGTATCCTCATGACTTGAGACACCTATTGACACCTACTCACCCACTTGTCAAGTAAGCTCAAAAGGTTCGATGGATATGATAGTGGTCAAGGGGATGCACATGTCAAGGAATTTTTAGATTTCATGGGTAAATATCAGTTTGAAGATGAGGATATGTGGATGAGATTCTTTGGTAGGCCATTGAGGAAAAAGATAAAGACTTGGGATTATATTTTTCTTGTGAATTCATTTGCTTCATGGAATCAACTTGTGACTAAATTTTAAGAGGAATGTGCTTTGCATTTGGACCTCTTTTCTCTTGTTGAATAACTGGAAAATATCATATCTAGTAAGAGGGAGATTCCAACATGAATTTTATTCATAGGTTTGTTGTTTCTCTTTCCCAAATCCTAGAAAATTGTATACCTAACACATATTCTTGTATTGACATGTTTCTTGGAGCCTATGATGCTTCTCTAGGTTTCAATTCTATATGGGAAGAATTCAATTTGGTTTAACATATATCAGGAATATAGGTGTCTTGATTTCATCGATGATATGAGAAGGGACATGGTTGCAAAATCATTGTCCTCAAGAACAAAGGTTGTTGGTGGTGAGTGTGTTATTAATGATATTGATTGTATAGAGGTGGCATCAACTAGAAACATAATATCAAGTGATGATTGTGTTTTCATACAAGTAGAAGAAGGTTTTAGTGCAATGTACGACAATTGTACAGATGAAGATGACAGTGTTTGCACCTACCTTCATTTGGATCAATCATCCATGGGTGATTGTAGTGAAGAAATAAATGATAAATTATAGTCTATGAATGAGAGAAATAACCTTGTTTGTTATACCAATATGGACAAAGAGGAAGATGTGTATGCAAATGGGTCATCAAATGAATCAAATTTAGTAGTTGATTATACAACACATGCACATGTTGGTGATACAAATGGTGAACAAGAATATGTATTCTTGTTCAATCTCTTACCTTCCTTTGTCCCATTTTTTAATTTTGAAGTTTCTATTGATTATTTGTATGATACCATAATCTTAGATATACATGAAGATAAAAATGCAAAGATAAGTATTTATACAATTCATGATATTCAATATGAAGAGTTTCCATTTGAAGATTGTGAAGTGGGTGATCATATGGATGCATAGGAGAGCCTCTTTGTTTTGTGTGAAACATGTTGTCTTCATCATACACAATGTAATTCAAATAGTTCATTTGAAACTGATGTTACAAAGTTGAATGTGGAAGGAGAAGTGTTCCACAAGTATGATTGTAGCAACACGTGTGTCACAACAAGTTGCTAGGAGAATATAGAAATAGAGAGACCACTTGAAGAATGTAGCTCTTCACCCAAAGTTTATCTTGATCCAATTGGTTGTGCTAATTAAGATTGCATCAATATAGATGATAGTGAGGTATGTTGGTTTCTTGTTGTTTTAGAGGTGAGAAAATTTGATTATGAGGCTTTTCTTCATGATGAAGGTGTAGCTTCTCATAGCCTAGATAACAATATGCCTGAGTCAAGGAGTATTTAACTTGGGCACTACATATTGCAGTGATGTTGAGAAACAAAAAAGCTTCCATATTGATGATCAATTGGCTGCTCATTTTTTTATATGCCAAATATCTATTTTTTTCAGTTTGGTTTTTTAGAGGATGAGTTTCCCTCTGCAAGTCAACAAAAAGAGTGCCATATTTCTCTTTGCTTTATGAATTGGAGACATTCTTTTTCTACCTCAATTCACCTATGTAGGTCATTAGGTATGAAAATACCATGGTTTCTTTAGATGTTGATCTAATTTTCAAGTCATGTCACCAAATTCTATAAAAATGATGCAGTGCTAGGCAATTTGGTGGCCTATGTTATGTGGTTTCCATTCAATAGAAATATCAACAATGGAGCAAATATTCACTTGTTTGGTGGTAATCACATATTTTTACTTGGAAGAAGGTTGTACTTGTTGCAGTTGTGTGAAGGAGGAAAATATGGGTTGAGGGAAATCAATTCCTTCAACATGATGGTGTTTGAAAAAGACAAGTAATTTCTTTCCATCCTTAACAATGTTACCCTACATCAAGTATTAAAATTTTGTGTGAAATCCATACCTTTGTTGTTCATGTTGTATCTTGCCAATTGGTTATGATGCCATCATTTATACACATTTATTCTCTCTTATGTGTCAATCATGTCCCTTGTGGTTTTGTTGATTTTTTTTGGTCTACTCTTAGAGATTTGAGTTCTTGTTATTCTTGCAAGAGGCGCATGTCCCCAACCAGAGCCGTTGTTGGGACTCAAACATATTGTGTCATTTTTGCTTGAGTTCCCTCCTTTTGGGTGTCTTATTGGTGTATGATCCTTCATTAATAACTAATATAAGAAATTTAAAGTGGATCATGTTACTTTCCATTGTTCCTCTACCCCCCATGTTCCTCTGCCCCCCATGTTCAGGCCTTAGTCAAGATCTCAAACTTTGCAAAATCTATTTTTGACTAAGTTTCTTTGTTTCCTCGTTGGTGTTTCGAATCCCTTTATACTATGGTTTGGTGTGTGGTGTTCTTAATGAGGAAGGCATGATTCCCAACCCCTACATTTGATTTCTTATTCCTTTATCGAGGGTCAACCCCTATGTTTGGCTTTTTATTCCTTTATCGAGGGTCTAATATTTTTAGCACCTAAGTCTTTTCGGCGTCAAGATTTTGATGTTATACTTTCTTATCTATTTCCTTGGTACATAACTGTGAGATAGGCCAACAACCTAACCCCCAACATCTCCTTTTGTTGGGGGTTAGTGATTTTTAATATCAAGGGAATTTTGAGCTCGATTTGGTGCTAACAATGTTTTGAAGTGATTTTAGGTGTTCTTGGCATCCCATTAACTTGTTCTCTCATTGAATTGGCTCAACTAACCATAGATATGGTGCCATATCACAT
This sequence comes from Sequoia sempervirens, assembly GCA_007258455.2. NCBI lineage: Eukaryota > Viridiplantae > Streptophyta > Pinopsida > Cupressales > Cupressaceae > Sequoia > Sequoia sempervirens. Next base: position 307,766,157 of record VDFB02271358.1, read on the forward strand.
AGCTAGCAAAATTAATTATAGATAATCCTCCTTCCATTTGTTGCATCCATTTGGGCTTGATTTGGTGCTAATAATGTTTTTAAGTGATTTTAGGTGTTCTTGGTGGCCCATTGACTTGTTCTCTCATCGAATTGGTTCACCTCACCATAGCTATGGTGCCATATCACATAGCTACCAAAATTAATTATAGATAATCCTCCTTCCATTTGTTGCATCCATTTTGGGTGGGATTTGTCCTGTGTCACATATGTCAAATGTGAACAGTGTGCAACATTATGGTTGATGCCTTGGTACTGCTATAACACAATTTTAATAATTTTTGAAAGAGGTTGGTTCTTTTGGTGGTTTTTGGAGACTATGGAAGTGCAGAGTTTTATCTAGGGTTTGAATCATGCCATATCTAATTGTAGGATGACTATGGATTCATTGAGCATGTGAAGAATAAAATTAATGTACATATATCATGTAGTAAATGTCTCCATTATTGTTTGTATTTATCTAGGAAGATATTTGACTATTGTGAATGTTTTCCCTTGCCACACTTGTTGGCTCAAATATAATGAACATTTGATTATTTGACATTATTCTAATGTATTACAAGCTTTGTAATAATATTTTTGTTTGTTGCATATAGATTCATGCACTTCATCTTGGATAACTAAGTATGCTCTCTGATGGGTTCAGTTATTAGCCTATCTTCTATTACTTCTATGCATACTTTTAGACACTATTAGATAAACATTTCAAAAAATACTCCTATGCTATGCTAGCTTTGTAATAATATTTTTGTTTGTTGCATATAGATTCATGCACTTCATCTTGGATAGCTAAGTATGCTCTCTGATGGGTTCAGTTATTAGCCTATCTTCTATTACTTTTATGCATACTTTTAGGCACTATTAGATAAACATTTTAGAAAATACTCCTATGCTATGCTATCTTTTCATGATTATTATACAAACTTGGACCTAAGTTATAGTAATGGAAATATGGTTATGATATAGTAGCATTGCATGGTTTATATGTGAGTATGGATAAAATATGTATGGAATTTTATGTTTAATCATGGTAGTTAGCTTTGTGTATATGTTTTCATGTATTAACCTCTTGCAGCTCAAAAAGAACTGTAGCCCATAGCAATTGGAAGTTGTAACCCACAACAAAAGGAAGACTGGGATAAAAAAATAGGGGAAGTGCCAAATCAAGATGAATGTAATAAATACTGTATTAATACACCTGATGGAATTGGTCATGCATCATTATGATAGTTAATAAAGCGTTGGAGGAGGAGAATTCTTTTGTTAATAAGATTCTAAATAACTGTTTATGTGTTTTACATTCAATTTTGTTTTACAAAATTTCAGTTCTATTAGAACTCTCCTTTCTTTTTAGTTATAGTTTGAACAATTCAATCTTAACTATATACTCTAATATCTAGGAGTTGCAGTTAATGATTGCAGTTAGTTGTTGCTTAGAATAAGCTCCCCCATGCTTGAATATAGCTGGTGGTTGAGTCCCTAGATAAAGTTAGTTGATTTTTAGTATTTTGTTATTAGTTACTCTTGAATTTTGGTTATCATCTAAGACATGTTGATTATTCAAAATGATTTTATTGAATACAATCCGTGAATAAGATTTTGTGTAATATTTTATGATGCGTAATGAATGAACTTCAATTTCACATGGATGCATAGAATTTGATATTAAGATATGGTTCTAGTTAAGTGAAGACAACCACTTGAGCAAGCCACTCAAGGTAACGCTTCTTCATTACATTTATAGCTGTTCTATTTCTATTTATTAGTTATTATTATTTATCATTGTTTCATAAATTACATGCAAAGCAAAATAAGTTCTCACACTTTGATTATCAGTAATGAATGTTCATGAGCATGCATGCATTTGGTTAACATATAGTACTGCAGACATTAGACTAAGTTTAATTACTAGTCTGAGTAGTTTTGATTTAGTACAATAGTTCTTTATTAGTAGCAGTTCAGTTACAAGTTAAGTTGTAGGAACCCGTAGCCATTATCGTTAGTTTGTTTCTTTTACTGTTATGTAATTCTATAAATTTCCAACAAGTAGAATACCTTAATTAGGATAACTTAGATAGCCTCAGGTCTCTGAAGGCACATATAATGCAACACCATCACAAGTTTACAAATCTTGGATTGAAAATTTAAAGTAGTGTTTACAATATTGAGTGGACTGTTTAGCCAGTTATACCTCTAAATTGTTTAGCTCTTACCAAGTTTACAAATCATTAGTTTAGACTATACATTTTTGGCATCGTTTTTGAGGATGGTGCTATCTTCATAGAAATGTTTTTCAATGCTTTCATAGTTTACATTTTGTTTACAACATTAGGACTGCTAAACTTAATCTTTTTCAACACACCAGAAAGTTACACTAACATTATGCAAGACCGCTACTATATAAAGTCATATTTATTGTATGTGGAGGTAAAGAGATCCTTTGAACAGATTCCTCCCCTCTACATTGCCATAGTAGAAATTGGTGAATCTAGTACTCAGAGAGAGGGTAATACTGAAGAAGAAATTTCCCTATCACAAACATCTAGCACACAGATAGAGGGGACATACTAAACCATGGGTGATGTAGTGGATGATCTTGAATGTGTGAAATTTGAGTTCCCAATCACCAACCAAGAAAGGGATACTGTGCTGAAGAATATTCCCCCTTTAGTATTACCAGTATTTTATAGGTTGGTGACTAAAGACCCAGATACATTTATGTTTGAATTTGATGTCCTATGCAAAAGTTATGACTATACTTCTAATGCTCATAGGCTCAAACTCTTCTTTGCCACTCTAAAAGATGCAGCCCTAAGATGGTTTATGGGAATAGGCAACGATGTTGTCCCTAATTGTGATACCATGAAAACATTTTTCTTGGAGAAGTACCAAGACTATTGTAAAGGACTTGATAGGAGGAGAGATGAAATTTTTAGATTATCACAGAAGGAGGATGATCCATTAGATGATTATGTGGAGAGATTTCAGTATGCTTTGAAGAAAAATCCCCAAAATAAGTTATTTGAAGAATCCCTCAAATTAGTATTTTTTAGAGGGGTCAACGAGGACTGTATGGATTCCCTCAATCTTATTGGGCAAGGGTATAACCTTGAAATACCATTTGAAGACATTTACAAGGTCTACAAAAATTATTCCAGGACCTTCACTAGGAGGCCAGGAGGAGATAGGACATCCACTATTGGAAAATCATCTACTAGGGTTTCCAAGATAGAGATAAGAAATTTGTTGTCCAAAATGAATGAGGACATTATCAATCATCTTGCCACTCAGCTGGAAACTCTCCACATAAAGAAGCAAGATGAAGTTGAAGCAATGCTCATTGAATATTTCCCAAGTTGTAGGCAAAAGAAAGAAAATTGTAAATGCAAGAGGTTGACTAATATTCAACAAGACAAAATTGAGAAATCCAATTTTCAGCCACTTGAATGAGAGGATGGAAAAATCTTCTACATAGCTCAAAGAAGGCCATGAAAACAAAGAAAAGGTATGCCACAAGACCCTCTTAACTTCAATTAATCCTTTCCCATTGGAAATCAAAGTTTTTCTACTTGGAACTCTCGGCCCTGGATAGCTACCAAAATCAATCACAAAACCCTCAACAATGGCCACAACCTTAGCAAAATTGGAACTAACAACAACCAAGTCCTTGGTCACAACAAAATTTCTAGGGTTCCAATTACAATTCCCAATGGTCAACACAATAGAACCAATGGAAACCTCAATGGAAAAAAGGCCAGAAGTGGCAACAAAAAAACATGAATTATCAACAGCCTATGCTTCCTCCTCAGCCACAACAAGAAGACATTATGCCCCCATAAAATCCTAAATCTCAGCCACTTAGACCACCAAAAATACTTGTCCAACCTGTACCAACCCTAACAAGCCTATCCAACAGGCCTATACTAACAAGGCTATGCAATACCCCACTTATGAGGTAGAGGTGAGTGATGTACACCTCAGGTTAGGGAAACAACTAGCTGGACCTTCCTCTCCTTAAATCACTGAGATGGAGGATGAGAAACTTGTAGTTGAAGCTTCAGACAAAACACCTTTGGAACCTGAGCCAAATTAGGTCACCAAACTACCACAAGTATAAAGCCTCCTTTCCCTAAATGCTTAGCCATTCAAAAAAATCACACATAGGCTGAGACAAAACTATTAGGTCAATTAAAGGATGCGAGAATCAATATTCCACTCATCCAAGCTATTAAGGATATCCCAATTTACACCAAAACTATGAGGGACCTATGTCTTAAGAAATCAGAGAGGAAAAGGAAGGATCCTCAGAAAATTCACATCTTAGGAAACCTTGATGATATTATTTTAGGGAAAATCACTGTCCCTAAATACAGAAACCCTGGTAGTCCAATAGTGTACGTTAAGATTAATGAGACCCTTATAAAAAATACCTTGATAGAATTGGGGGCACCAATCAATGTCATGACTAAAGAAACAATGCAATTACTTCACTTAGCCAACCTTAGACCTACACAAATTGTTTTATAGTTGGCTGATAGGTCAACCTGGCCAAGCTTGAAGGAATCATTGAAGATTTAGTTATTGCATTAGATTCTTGGGAATATCCTTCTAATTTCATAGTTTTACTGCCCAAGGTTAATCTTGTAGTATATCCACTCATCCTAGGTAGACCATAGTTAGCTACACTAGATGCATTCATAGGCTATAGGTATTGAAATATGATAATATCTAATGGGACTATGACCAAGAAATTGGTCCTTTATCCTCCAGCCTAACCTTATGTTGATCTTGAGAAAACTATTTGGCCCACTTTGGATGAGGAAGATAGTTATTCCCTATAGAATTTGATGACAATAGAACACAACCCTCTATTGGATGATAAAGATGAAGATGAGTTGATTGCTCTTATAATATAGAATGACTATAGAAGGAGCCTGCAACAACAAGATTGTCTCACATGCCTACAAGACCCCCTACAAAGTATTATACCCACCAATTCCCTAGAAGAAATATATTAGATCTTTCATTCCTTACTGCCACAACAGTGTGTACCAATCATTCCAAGCCTTGACCTCTCATCTATGTAAGAATCATCCAAAGAACTAGAAGTCATGCTAGGAAAAACATTGAACATAAACAATGAATTGACTGCAGAGCAGTAGAGTTCCCTGCACACAGTGCTACAAGCACATGAAGCAACATATGCATGGGACTACCACGATATGAAAGGAATAGATCTTGACTTATGTATGCATAGGATATATATCAATGATAGTTATAGACCCGTTAGACAACCTCAAAGACAAATGAACCCTGCCTTGAGAGAAATAGTCAAAGATGAGCTTCAAAAATTCCTTGATGCAGACTTCATTTATGCTATATTTGATATTGAATGAGTCTCACCCTTAGTCATTGTTCCCAAGAAAGGTGGAAAATGGAGGTTTGTGTAGATTATAGGGAACTAAACACAACCACTAGGAAGGACCACTTTCTATTTCCTTTTATAGATCAAGTGCTTGACTCTTTAGCTAGGAAGAAGTACTTTTCATTCCTAGATGCTTTCAATAGTTACAATCAGATCAAAATTGCTCCAGAGGATCAAGATAAGACAACATTCACATGTCCTTGGGGTACTTATGCCTACTCTATTTTTCTCCTTGGTTTATGCAATTCTCCAACTACTTTTTAGAGGGTAGTGCTCCACATCTTTTCTAATTATGCTCATGACTGTATGGAGATATATATGGATGACTTCACCACATATGGGGAGACTTATGAGGAAGCCCTTAGCAATCTAGAAAAGGTATTAAAGATATGTAATGAACACAACTTGTCCCTCAATAATGAAAAGTGTTTTATGATGATGACACAAGGAATTGTTTTAGGGAACTTCATATCCAGTGAAGGGATTCAGGTTGATCCACATAAGATAGAAATCGTTTCTACTTTACCTATTCCACAAAAGCATAGAGATATTAGAAGTTTCCTTGGTCATGCATGCTACAACATGAGGTTTATTAAAGACTTCAGTAATATTGTTGCACCATTGTTTGTTTTGCTGACAAAAGATATTGAATTTGATTGGACAATAGAGTGCCAACATTCCTTTCAAGAGTTGAAGAAGGCCTTAACCCAATCACCTATTTTGAGGGGACCAAATTGGACCTCAACCTTTCACATACATATTGATGCTTTAGATTTTTTAATTGGAGCAGTTCTGGGTTAGAAAGAAGCTAATAAAGAATATACAATCTATTACATTAGCAAGAATCTTCAAGGAGTAGAGCTGAATTATATTATTATAAAAAAGGAGATGCTAGCAATAGTGTATTCCATCAATAAATTCAAGCATCATATCACTGGTTATTTAGTTTTTTTCCACATAGACCATACAACTATCAGATATCTAATGAACAAGCATTTAGTAGGGGGTAGACTAGTCAGATGGTTGCTCCTTCTACAAGAGTTTGATATTACAATAGTGGACAAACCTGGTAAGGCTAATGTAGTAGCATATTTTCTATCAAGGTTTCCAAAAAAATTAGTAGAAGGGGTAGTGGATGACTCATTTCCAAATGAACACTTGTTTGATCTTAATGTACATGTACCCTGATATGCTAAAATTGCAAACTATTTGGTGACAAGGAAAATTCCACCACACTTTTCTCCAAGGGAAAAGAGACAACTAGTACATAAGTGTTTTCCATACTCTTGGGTATCAAGATATCTTTTCTATACTGGCCCTAAAAAAATCATGAGAAGGTGCATTAAGGAAGATTAAATTTATGATATCATGAATGCCATGATGAGCCATGTGGGGGTCATCTTGTAGCAAAAATATTATCATTCAAAATCCTCACAACTAGTTATTACTAGCCTACTTTGTACAAGGATTTTTCCAAATACACAAGGAGTTGTGATAGGTGTCAAAGAATGGGTAAGCTAATAGGGAGTGATGAAATGCCATTACATCCTTAGTTAACACTAGCTCCCTTTGATAAATGGGGTCTAGACTTCATTGGACCAATCTCACCTACTTCCAACAAGGAATACATTCTAGTTTGTATTGACTATCTAACTAAGTGAGTTGAAGTAAAGACCTTATAGTTTTTCAGAGATATAAATGTGGAAAAATTCTTGCATGAGGAAATTTTTACTAGGTATGGAGTACCTAGAGAAATAGTCACTGACTAGGTTCCATAGTTTACTTTAGACCTCATCACCAAACTGGTTGAAGAATATCAAATTAGGCACAAAATGTCAACACATTATCACCCTCAAGCCAATGGTCGGGTGGATAAAACTAATAGATAAATTGAAAGTATTCTCACCAAGACAGTGCAGTTACATAGGAGAGATTAGGCAGCTAGGTTACCAGAAGCAGTATGGGCATATAGAAAAAATTGAAAAATAACATATGGATTTACACCCTATGAGCTAGTATATGGCAAAACAACAATCCTTCCAATTGAGTTTGAATATAAGACATTAAGGACAACAGTAGAATTGGACATGGATCTCACAAAAGCTCAAAAGGAGAGGTTAAAACATTTAAATGGGTTGGATGAAATAAGGATGGAAGTCATCTATCACACTGAGATAGTACAACAACAAAGGGAAAAGTGGCATGATCAATATATCAAAACAAAAGAATTTATTGTAGGAGATTGGGCATTATTATGTGATTCAAGATACACATATTTTAAATGAAAAATCCAATCCAGGTGGTTGGGACCTTATGAAATCAGCAAAGTATTTCCTAACAGAGCAGTATAGTTGCATACCATAGATGTAGTGAGGTTTTCACTCTTGGATAATGGCCACTGATTGAAACTTTATAAGAAACCAATGCAAAAGGAAGACTTTATATTTTCTCTATTTCAGTATTATGGACCTCATAGTGATTGAGATACAGGTTCACATACACAGAGTGATACTTTAGTAGCAACAAAAAATACACCAGGGCCTTCAAGTGATTCAGAGATTGAGCTACACAACTCAATCCCCGAGAGCACTCAGGATTAAATTTTTATTCTACCTCACAAGCACACACATCACGGTTATAATGATGTATATATTTTTTCTAGAGGGACTTGTTTTCAATACACAACTATCAACATTCATAAAGGGCTTGTTGCAATAGGGACCTATATCATAATAGTTGTCACCATTCATATGGGACCTGATGTTGAAGGTACTCGTAGCACCTTCTAGTAGAAATATTTCAAATCACTTAGCGCTACCTTAATTACAGTTCATGCCATTTTTCTTCAAAATTCTCACATGCAGTATCCATGTTTTCATAATAAGTACATGCAACATGATTCTTTTATTTCCTACTGCCAATTCAAATTTGAAATGTTTGAACTATCACATCAACCATTATCTGTCTATTCTGTTTCATTACCTTACATTCGCCACCTCACCATTCATTCAACTGCAATTACCTCTGGTCATATCAAATCATATTGTGGATGCATTTGAATCATCTCACATGCACGACATTCAATTAGTGACCTCCAATAGGTCTGCAAGGTAAATTATCATGATTATTCTAGATGTCTTAATGCTTTCATTATGTCTTTCACATTTAATTACACATGTGATATATTTATAGTATTTATTTCCATACTTCCTAATCATACCTTCCCCTATCACGAGTTGAAGTGAGGTCGCTTCATAGCTTAAGTTTGGGGGAGGGTACAATTCACTCAATTTTTTCATTTTTTTCCACCACTTTACACCAAATACAAAAAATAGATATTACATGCAAAACCTTCTTAAAAATTACACCAACTTTTTGCTGATACTTTCAATTACCAATTCCCTAATCTTGTGAACTTGAGCTAAGTTGAACCCCAAAACTCATTTTTGAGCTCAATTGAGCTGATACCAAGAAGGGGAGTTGCAATTATAGTATAGTGGTAGTGGAAGTGCATGAGGAAGCAATATAATAAGAAAAGGGTTTGAAGGTGGTGAAGTGGAATTGAGCTGAATTTTCAAGGTTAACACATTGAGAAAAAGTAAAAGAGATTCATATTGGGAGGTGATTTTATCAGGAGAGATCCATCAGCTCACAAATAAATACTAGAAGATGCAATGGTTTTACCTATCTTCACAAGAGTGGGTTGGCTTGATTATTTCTTGAAACTAACAGAATTTGACAATGATATAGAAAAAAGTTTTACAGCCACATTAGAGCACGATGAAGCAATGATGAAAGGATTATCAGTGGATTCATCTAAATTTTCCATAGCACAAGTTTATGGGCTACCTAGAACTGGAGTAGAGTTTCTAGCACATGCTGATGTAGTGGCCGCTAGAGAGGAATTCTATGAGGAGAGAATTTGGACTTGTCGTCACAAGGCACAAATAGGATCTCTCTTCCATGATGGTTTTGGGCTGATTGTTCTTCCTATGTCATTAGATACCTTACTTGTGATGGAAGAAAAAATATCTTGTATATTGTACATTTTAAATTGCTTAGTCACCTTCGCCATAATAGGCTAGTAAATATGCCAAATTTTCTTTATAATATGTTGAAAAGAATGACATCAAAGTATCAGAGGAAACAAAGTGACATAGCCTTATCACACCACTATTTTATTTCCTTATTAGTAAAAATAATCTTGAGAATTCAATACCCAAAGGTAGACTGGGAAGATTTTAAGAAATGTGAAGATATTAATAGCTTACTAGAGGCACCTGTAGTGCCAGAAAATTTAGAGCCATAAGCTGAACTTGTAAGAGAAAGTTCTCATGTCCACCTATGGCTTCACCCACCCGTAGCCAAGGTGAGAATGAGGAGCACAATGAGCTAGAGTCTAGGTCACTTGTAGTGGAAGAAATTCCATCTTTTTCAAAACCACCAAAACCCAAGAACAAAAGAGGCAGTACATCCACACCTTCTAAAATAGAAAAGATAAAGAAGGATGTTAAAAAGGAAACACTTGCACCTAGGCGTTCAGGAAGATTATAGAAACAAGGTGTCATGAGGGGAAATGTGGAAAAAACTAAGAGGAAAAGGGAAAATAACAGCAGGAGGAAGATATAATGCTGGTAGAGATAGATTCTAAAGGGAGGGGAAATATCCCTGGAAATGTGCATACACCTGTGAAGAGGAAAAGATATGTGTCTACTACTTCTGATTCAGACTTAGAAGATGTGTTTGTTGCCAATAAAACACAACAAAAATCCCAGATAGTCCTACTTATGAAGACTATTATTGTCTAGGGGTTGACAATGAGCAATTTATGGAAACAAAATAAATGTTTATAAAAGATAGAGATGCCAGGAAGGAGCTTTAGGAAGCTTTGGATAGAATAAAACATTTGGAGGAGTTAGTATAGAGCTATGAAAAGAAAGACAAGGAAAGGGAAACAAAAATATAAGAATTGGAAGAAGAATTGCAAACATATGGCCATGGTAAAAAACTAGATTTATTGACATAATTGGCCATTACTACTTAGACAAGGGATGAAGAACTTAGAGTACCAAATCAGAGACATCCTTCCATAAGAATTCCAATTCACCATACAACCTTGTCACTTGGTTATTAGCTATGGAAAGTGACTAATGAGTTTGCACAAGAGAAAGAAAAGTGGAAGAAAGAAAAAGAAACCTTGATTGAAGAACATACTAAGGTGTTGGAATGGAAAGCAACTGGGTTAAGAAAATCAATAGTCAAATTAGAAGAAGTGGTAAATAAAGCTGCAAAAATCATGAGATGCAAACCTCTAGCAAGGACACATGCACTATTTTTACAAAAAAATGTTTTGATTTTTTAGTTTAGTAGGCTAATCAGTGACCAATCAGTTGGGATGAGCAGGAAATTTGACTTTCTTAATGTTTTTACCGATTCTACACCTGAGGAGCAGGACCAATTGTGTGAATATTATTTGCACAACTATGTGGTGCCAAATGAAATAGAGTGGAATCCTTTGATGTTTGCAGGGGATCTCTAGGTAAGGGCACTAGCATCTTATTACAAGAATGAACAATTTAAGGGAGAAATAATGGAAGAATATGAGGAGAGGCAAAAGTCAATTGCTCTCCCAAAAAGGAAAGAATCTAAAGACCCTAATGCAATTATAGATGAATTTTTGAAACTCCTGGATCATAAAGGTGTGGGAAGAAAAATTATGAAACTAAGGACAAAGGATTACAAAAGAATGCAAACATTAGTTGTGGGATCGGGTCAAAAATGTTACAGTTACATGTAGAGCAGATGGAACAACTTGATCCCAAAGTTGTAGAGAAAGGAACCTCATTCCATGTACAATTTCACCACCATGCTTAAGAGGGTACATAGATACATGAAAATTGGTTCCAACATAGGTGTTCACTGGGTACCACTTACATTTCATCCACCTATGCTACTCTATCCAGTTCCACACTGGACCGGGGAAAAAGGTGAGGAATGTGAGAAAGTTGGGATCATCAGAATGAGACAACTTGTAGCTTACAAAGGTTTCTACTTAAAGCAGATCCAGGGATTCAATGTTATCATGGAACTTAGGGAGATCACCCTGCGATATAATATATACCCCTAGTGTTTTTCTTGAGGACAAGCAAAAGTATAGTTGGGGGGAATGATGGGTTCAGTTATTAGCCTATTTTGTATTAATTTTATGAATACTTTTAGACACTATTATATAAACCTTTCAGACAATACTCCTATGCTATGCTATCTTTTCATGCTTATTATACAACCTTGGAACTAAGTTATAGTAATGGAAATATGGTTATTGTTGTCCTCCTACAATGATTTAACAACAAATCCCTTACAGTTGTGATTCAGAGATTGGACATCTAATTTGAATAGCTATCTTAATCATTATGAAGGTGCATTTAATTTGTCAACCCAGGGATGTAGACTTGAAATGGATCAACACAGTATGTGCACTAGGAATCCATAGTAGCCATATTCATTCTACAACTAAGAAAGACATAATGTTGAAACTAAATTACTTGGAAATAAATAACATAAGTGTTGAGCATCAACCAATAACTATACTAAGCTGAAATGCATGATAGAAATGAAAATTTGAGCAAACGGACATGAAACTATTATGTCTTCTTTGGCTGTAGAAATAGTCACATAATGGAATTCTAGTGGCTATAGGAATGGACAGTTGCTAGTTTCTTAACTAATTGCTGAAAAAAAAGTACTAACTAAACTAAAGGATGGAATGATCACCAAGTGGGCCCCCTTGGATGAGTATCCCTTAAGACAAATGTAAACTCAAATGAATGAAATTATAACTTCATTTTATTCATTTGAAAGCATGAGTACAATCGAGCAACATAACTATATTACTAAAAAACTAAGAATGCGAGTACATCATAAGATTAATCAACCTTTTTGAGAAGGAGCATTTGAGTCTTATTTATAGGAAGAAAAACTACTAACTACCTAGCAAGGTAGTCAACTCCAATAGATTAGGGGGATGCCACTTTAGGGAAAGCATATAAATTGGAGAGGAGGTTATGCATGCGTGGAATTTGGTCAAGTCAGTTTTCCTTAACACAGATCTAGCATAACAATAGCTTCTATATTCGCTCAACAAACTATTAAGACCATTTACAAGGTAGTTACAATTCTTCGATTTGAACTAGGAATCTCCCTCCATTGAGAGTCTTCCCTCCATTGACCCTTGAATGATCACCTTGTTGACCTTTATGGCAAACGACCAGCTAGCATAATCTTCCTCAATTTTGTAGGCTCTAATTATATCTGCATAACAATATTAGTATGCACAACAATTGCACATTTGTAACTATCTTAAAGTAACATTAATTAATCCACATGTAAAATTAACATAGATAGTTCATATAGCATGCCAATGTCATTTAAAGGTTACAAAAATAAGCTTATTCCCAATGTCTATGGTTTTGAGGAAATATCATAAAAAGAAGAACATTCAAGTATCAAGGTCTATGACAACTACAACAAATGGATAATAAACTCTATCAAAATTGAGCCTTAAAATGGACTCATCACTCCACCCAACCTAAGGCTTTGTTGGTCCTCCAGCAGAGGAAGGGTTGTTCTTTTACTTAGTCAATGCCCTTAAATTTGCAATTGCCAACTATCCTACATCAGTTCTTGTAGTGTGTGAATTAGGGTCCCAATAGAACCCTTGCTTGTTGTCCAACCTATTCCATCTCTGTCTCTCTACAGCTATATCATACTGATAATACCTGTGTGTATGAAATATTGGATCAATTTAAATAGGAATCAAACATATATTAATAAGACATTAAATCGAAAAGCTGAAAAAGGAAAACAAAATGTGCAAACCATAACAACAGCTTCTCGAAACCATCTTATCTTCCTCTATCTTCAGCGTTTTGTTGTTTTCCAGGTAGCTCTCAGATCAATAGATCAAGCTCAACAAAATGACAGCTAAAGAACGAGATTTAAAATGCAAACTATGCTAAGTGCAAAGGTTATGCTAAAATGAGAAGATTGTTGTGATATTGAAACTGGTATGAATGCAAATGCCGGTTGCGTGTATGTGTAATGTATGCGTGCGTAAATGAGTATACGAAGTGTAACCAAAGCTTGGATTTGCGCCGAAATTTATAGAGTTTTCAAACAGATTTGATTGGCTGAATCGATTGACGGTCCGGATTAAGCTTGTTCGAACGGACGGTGGGAGATCTTCGAAAGTGGAAGAGAAGGATGGAGGGTTTCCCTTTTCTTTCAATTTTTGTCATTGAGATTCGAAGGGAAAGTTTCTGTTTCGAAGGATGAGTTGAGAATTTAGAAGAGTGAGTTTAGAATTTGGAAGGGTGAGTTAGCATGAGTTAGAAATTAAATAAATTAAATTTATTTAATTTAGAAGTGGAGATGGAAATGGAAACCCACATAATTAAATAACCCATATTTAATTATGTTTAAAAATGAAATTAGGGTGAGGCCGAAAATATTAAATAAAATATTTAATATTTTAAATTCGAATATGGGATGGAGAATATTCCATTATTCAAATATTCAAAAAATATTTAAACTTTAGAACCAAATGATAATTAAATATAAATAAATTATAAAAATTTATGTAATTTAATCAAGCGGAGGGTAGAAATGTTAGTAATTAAATAAAATTATTTATTTAATTTAAGGTAGAAGAATTTAGAAGATGAACGATATAAATAAATAATTAAATTTATTTATATGTAGATGACATTAGAGGAATTAATTAAATAAATCATATTTAATTAATTAACAAGCTTAATCATGACCATTTTTAGACATATACAATACCTAAATTTTGGCACATACCATAATAGGATAGGTGGCTGAAAATTTAATGGACGCCAAAATTGTCCCTTCGTCCTTCCAATATGTATATATCTGTCAACCCTCTTGCACGGTGCAACATAGTTCTGCAGAGAGGGAGGCTCAACTTACATTTTAACTCATCAGTTAGATTGTTCCACCTCTGTGACAGATATCCCATTATAGATTCCCCTGTGGTTTTTGCTACCTTCTCATATTCTTTGTAAACTAATTCTCTTTCAAGTAGGATCCTACTGCTATAGCTTGATTGGTAAAGGAATTTGTGCCATTCCTTGAAAATGTCTCCTAGGTTTCTAGATTCAACCCTGATGGGCAGGGGAGTGTTGGATTCTATGTTAGAATTAGGTGTTGTACACCTTGCATAATATTTGTAATGTTTTATTTATTTATTATGTGTGTGATGCACCTAGGGGTTTCTAGGTGAATGTGCATCACAAGGAGTTATAATGTTGGGGCCACTTTGTTGTATGTATCATTGGGACATAATTGTAAAATGTAATTATTTAATATTGGGGAATAATAAAATAATAAAGTACCCAATATTAAATGTGGGGTCACATGATGTAGTATTTTTGGGCACATGGTTTATGTAATACCACTTGGTGGTTTTGTGGGAGCTTGTTTCTATAAAACAACCACAAGGGTAGTTGTTTAGGGTTGGAAACAGTTTGTTAAAGGTGCTGAGCTTGTGCATGTGTGAGGGTTTGAAGCATGGCATGGGATGTGTGGATTCATGCTTGGTCACATGGAATGCATGGATAGCTTGTGCTTCAGAAGTGTTCATGGAGTCTCTTAGATGTATTGTAATGGGTTTTCATTGCTAAATAATACATGGAGTGTGGATGCTTTTGGAGGCTGGGTTTTTCCCTCTTGAGGGTTTTCCTAGGGTATATCTTGTGTCATCTTTGATGGGTATGTTGTCTATTCTCTTGCATGTTGATGTTGAGTATTTTACTTGCATGTTTTCATATTTGGGTTATGTGGAAATTGTCATTTCATGGCTGCATAGTTTCCTTACAAGTGGTATCAGAGCTTTGGTTGTGGATTGGATAACCCTAGGTTGCATGAGAGAATGAAAGGAAATGGAAAGATATAGGGGTTTTGTAGGTGTTTTATTACAGATCTGAGGGTTTTGGGTTTGCTGGTTTGATGGGTTGTTTGCATATTTGGGGTGTGAGAAAATTTTGACAAAATAGGGTTTCTTGGTCATGCATTTAAATGAGGTTTTTTAAGGGGGTGAGATTACAGATGACCTCCTGTGACAAAATAGACCTCATGGTTGGATTCAGGTTGACCGAGAGAGAAATTTTGACATATAATTTGCCCTATTTTGGTTACTGAAAAAAATTTTCCCTTACCCCTATTCAGCCGTACGAACGTCGACGGTACAGTCGTGGAAAATAAAAAAATAAAAAAAGGTTTCCCATCAGATTGAAATTATTTCATGCAAAAGAAAAATAAAAAACAAAAAATAAATTAGAAAAATCAAAAATTTAAAAATAAAAAAATAATAAATAAAAATAAATTTATGTGGGTGACCGGCCCACCCCACTCCTGTACCTCCGCCATGCAGTAGAGTACCGACGGTACTGTCGGTACTGCTGGCTTTGCTGTGGCCGACAGTTCTGTCGGTACCGTCGGCAGAGTCCGATAAGGCCGGCAGGCCCACCAGGCGGGCTCCACCCACCCCTTATGGGGTTAATTTTTTTTTTTTAAATAAAATTTGAAAATTTTCAAAATTCCGCCATTCAAACTTTAATCCGCCGGACTTCAAATTATAACAAGCCATATTTTATAATGGTGTCGGGTCCGGAAGAGGAGGGGGAGCATTTTTTTTTAAAAATGAAAAATTATATTATATTTTTGACATGGTTATCAACATGTATGTTGCATTGTTGTATCTACAAGTTGTGCAATGTTGTAGGCGGTCTATACTTACATGTTGCATTTATGACTTGGATATGGGTTGTCTTTGCCCATTGATATTTCAGTGTTGATGCATGTTCAGTTTTAGTGGCTTGGTTTAGTCACTTGGTTTGCTGATTTGGTTGTCATGTTGAGGAGGTGAGATGGTATTACCAGGTATAGTCATGATATGAGATATATGCAGTTGACTATGATTATGTAGATATGTGGACAGGGTTGGGTTGATTTGTTAGTATATTTGGTGGTGATCATGGTTTCATCGATGTTTCTTGTGCATTAGAGACTTTGGCATGTTATGATGGTTTATGCAGGTGCATTGATTGGTGGTATTGGATTGGTTCCTGATTATGGTTCTGGCGGTGTATCTTCTTGGGTTTAGGAGATTGGTATCACGATGTCATGGATAGCTTGGTTACACAGTTCAGTGGGAGCTTGTGACAGTGATGGTTTGGCGGTGATGGATATGATGGTTTGGCGGTGTATCTTCTTGCTTTAGAGGATGGTTATCATGTTGTCATTGAGAGCTTGGATTCATAGGTTTTGTGTGAGCTTATGACAGTGATGTGGTGTTGATTGTGTGCATCATGGTGCCATGGGATTGCTTGGTATCACAGTTCAGTGGAAGCATTTGGCAATGATGTGGATCCATTGGTTATTATGAATGGTTATCTTCAGCAGGTGATCTTTGGTGTCATGGAGGAGCTCTTGGATTCTGTGTGCTACAGTGAGAGTTCTTTGACATTAGGTGTTGGAGATGTTGAGGTATTATTTATGACTTGTTGGTTTTTGACAAGTGATCCTTGGTTGTAGGATGGTTTTGCTATTATTTCATGGTATACTCTTGATTACTAGTTTAGAGTAGTGGCATGGTGCATATTATGATGATTTATTCATGTGATCTTCTTTTGAGAGGATGTGAGATCATGGTGTCATGTTTATGTTTTTGATTTTGCAATTGGAACTATGATTTTGATCTTGGTTGGTTCTCTTTGTATTGAGTACATTCATTATTTGCTTGGTGTTTAGCATGGATTGATCGGTTACAGGTGCTCATGGATACTTGGAGCTTTAGGTGAGGCTTGGTGTTCTCTTGTGGTTAGAGACATGTTTTTGAGATGGCTACTCTTGATGAGGTTTTAGCAGGAAATCCGACGGATCCTACACCTTGGTTGGACGTGAGTTCAACATGGACCAATGAGGAGAGTTTTCTTGGTTGAGTCATGATGACTTGGATATCCTGGAGGAGCATCCTCATTCCCCACTCTTGGTTTACTCGGTGGTTCACTTGAGAGGTATTGCCCATTATTCTTTCAGGTGCATTATATTTATGGTTTTGTCTTCTCATGGATATGGATCTTGAGCCATGGATATTTGGTTTCTGGAGGGTTCATTTGAGGAGTGTTGGCATGTTTATCTCCTTGTACATGTTGGGTTTAGGAGATGGTTTATTGGGCTGATTTCCTTGGTTTAGGAATGATTACTTTGTGGTTGATCTTTTTGTTTTGAGATGATTACATGCATGTTAGTTACACATGTTATCTTTGATCTTGGTGATTGGATGGATGGATGTTGTTATGGATTTTGTTATGGGGAGTTATGGAGGAGATCATACTTGACACAGTTGGCATTTAGAGGTGTGTGTAGGAGGACATGCTACAGGGTTTGGTTTGCAGGTTTTGCTTATCAATGTGGATGTTCCTTGGTACTACATGTTTACTTCTATGAGATGCTGGTAGTAGACTTGGTATGCCTTTGTGATGGTGCCCTTTTTTGGGATGTTAACGAAGCGACGCGTTGAATGCGCTCATTCTAGGTTTGCATTCATCAGGACATTGCCCATGCAGTGGGAGCTCCTGGATGTGTATGTCATTTTTGACAGGTTTGCACATGGAGTTTGTTATTGTGGTTTATGGGTGGATATGTTGGAATAAGTTTACTATGTTATGTATACCTTGGAGGTATGGAAAGTTGGATGTGTTGGCACTTGCTGTGAGTGTTATTTCAGCTATGGTGATTTATTCTTGATAGCTACTGGTGCATATTGGATTCAGTGTTTGTGTTTTTGAGATATCAGTTGAGGCAGGTTTATGCTTCTTTGTGACAGTTAGTGTGAAATCTCTTTGGATGTGTTCTTATCTTAGTGCAGTTGGCATGGTGGAGGATGGGAGCATTCATGGATGAGATGGTGGTCACCTTGGTTCTTGTTACAGGTATCTTGATGGAGCACATGGAGCACTTGGATTCCTAGATTGTACATGTTTCCTAAGGAGTTTATTTGTTACCCCCTTATGCAATGTATACAATAAGTGGGAGATTGTTAGAATTAGGTGTTGTACACCTTGCATAATATTTGTAATGTTTTATTTATTTATTATGTGTGTGATGCACCTAGGGGTTTCTAGGTGAATGTGCATCACAAGGAGTTATAATGTTGGGGCCACTTTGTTGTACGTATCATTGGGACATAATTGTAAAATGTAATTATTTAATATTGGGGAATAATAAAATAATAAAGTACCCAATATTAAATGTGGGGTCACATGATGTAGTATTTTTGGGCACATGGTTTATGTAATACCACTTGGTGGTTTTGTGGGAGCTTGTTTCTATAAAAGCAACCACAAGGGTAGTTGTTTAGGTTGGACAGCTTGGTCGTTGTGTTAGCAGGTTGAGCTTGTGCATGTGTGAGGGTTTGAAGCATGGCATGGGATGTGTGGATTCATGCTTGGTCACATGGAATGCATGGATAGCTTGTGCTTCAGAAGTGTTCATGGAGTCTCTGCAGATGTATTGTAATGGGTTTTCATTGCTAAATAATACATGGAGTGTGGATGCTTTTGGAGGCTGGGTTTTTCCCTCTTGAGGGTTTTCCTAGGGTATATCTTGTGTCATCTTTGATGGGTATGTTGTCTATTATCTTGAATGTTGATGTTGAGTATTTTACTTGCATGTTTTCAGATTTGGGTTATGTGGAAATTGTCATTTCATGGCTGCATAGTTTCCTTACATTCTATTTGCCTATAAGTCCTGAACTGTTGTCCCCAACTATTTTCATTCTGTATCCAGGACATAAATTCCCTTAATTAGACATCCCCAACATACAAAAATGGATTCCAATCATGATCTTGGGACACAACATAATTATGCAAATAGAATTTACACAACAAATTCTTCATTTCAGGAGGAGCAATCTAATAAACCTGGAAAAATTCAAGAGGAGTCTCAATGGAAGGATTCAAACCTAAAATAATCCTGCTAGTTTAAAAGAAAGTTTATTCTCCTTCAAATATAGAGTATAGACCCTTGGAGGAGTCTTGCACTCTAATATCTGAGGTACTAAGGCTGCTATATCGTCCACCTTCTCCTTTAAAGCAACAATTTCTATATTTTTCTCTTCAATCTCTTCATCTTTCTTTTTAATCTCCTCTTTCATCTTGTGTTTCTCCTTTTTATATTCTTATTCCCTCCTCTATATCTTATTTCATAAGTTCATGGCTACCATGTGCATTGAAAAATTAGAGGGCTTATGTATTCCTACCAAAAAAATTCCTGACACTGATGCTTGCTCTTCATGTGGCCCCAACTGCAAGGATTCTAATTGTTCAGCCAATTCCGACTACAGGGGTGCTAATTGTTCTCCTAATTTTGATTGTAGGGGCTCTTGTTCTTTCTCTTGCTACAGGAACTCTTGCTCTTGCTCTTTGTTGGTGGTTTTTTTTTTTTGTAAACCAGGTTGGTCTCCTATTCTACCTATGGAGTAGCCATCTCCAATCAGGGGCAGCTTGGAGGACCTGGACCAACTGACAAGATTCAGTCAAAGACTGAGATCTTTTGCACTTTAGGCTCTGCAGAACCAGGGTGGGTATACCCACACAATGCCTCAAATAAGACTAGACATTACTTTTTATAGCGGATAACTCCTGATGTCAAGCGTTGAGGAGCTCAAATGGGGCTAGATTCTCAGTAGCTCAACCTTGAAGCAACGAGGAGGCAGGAAACATACTAAACAAAAGATATTCAATAATTTTAAAAGGTTTTTTGAGAGGAACTAGGCTGCAAACAGATCAGTGCCTAATCCAGGGTCATGGAGTCACATACAAAAGATGGAATTCATCTGCAAACTAGAATCAATTAGTGGATTTTGTTTTGCTAATGCCTTACATCAACTATCAGTGCCTTACACTGACAATCCAGCTCTTGTATCAACTAGATTCTTCTTACCAAATCCAACCTGCAGACAAATAATCACTGCTATCTATTCAAAGGATTTAACTGCTTCCTTGAAGCAGACCTATCAAAAAATAACACAATCCCATGAAGTATGAGAAGATGAACAAAAACACCTTATGCATTTATTCAAATGATTAAAAGCCTACAAATGTGGAGAAAATATGATGATATGCATGAAAGATAAGCATCTTCATGTGTTCTTTGCTCAAACTGATTGCATTTACAGAGGAAATCAAAGTCACAGACCAAAGACTCAAAATCATGACTCAAGAGTAAACCCTAATCTGTCTCAGACTAATCCCAGACTTAGAAAAATGGAACTAAACCAAAGGAACCAAACCCTAGGGACTGAATCCTCTCATCTTGGCCATGAAATCTCCCTTTATAGGAATAGGGAGAGCAACAAGCAATCGGCTAGGGAAAATACATGTCAGTAGTTAACTGAACAAACCCTAAACAACACGCAGGCCACATCACCAGTCCAAGTTAGACCCCAACTGCATTGTGACCAATCAAAACCCTCACTGTGACTCTCAACAACTTCTCTGGTCACATAAATGCCTCTGGTCGAATCTCTATCAAGAGGGACACTCCATGCTCGGATAGAGATCAATCAACCCGCACCAAATCCGCCACCAAATCCATGCGTCCATACTCGATCCATGTCGTCCTTGTACCAAAGTCATGTCACCATGAATGCTAGCTTAGCGGAGCTAGCGACCAACTCTCTGTCGCCATGAATGCACCAGGCTTCTGGCGTGAACATAGCAAAAACCCTAACCATGGCTTAGCTTGAAACTCGACCATTGATCGTCCATGATCAGATGACCACCTTTAAAATATCCATTAGTTGTTGTCGTTGAGATGTCATATAGGTTCAAAATGCTTCATTGAAATGTATTTCCTTTATGTGCTTTCCATTCACCGAGACAGGGGGACACATCACATCGAAGCAATCCTTTCATTTTGTTCACAGTCGCTATAGCTTATCGCTCTCAGGGAGACCTCCTGTAGATGTCATTTCCTTTCCCCGAAAGTCCCTTCGTGTTTGTCATGCCACTACAGCTTAAGGTTTTTCTTGCCGAGAAGCACTTTTTATTTGACATTGTTGTTGTAGGATCGGACCATCGGGGAGACATCATAGAGATTCTATCGGGTTACACCGAAAGCCAGATACTGAACCTCGTCGGCAAGACACACTGAGTTTGTTGAGACACTATAGCGAAGCAACATTAGCCATATCGAAGAACCCTGAAATGTCGGTCGACATAACAAGCTGACATCACCAAGACCTTTCAACGTAAGGTATAACCCATGCCGAAAGCAAAACAAAAAATACCGTCGGCAAGACACAACAGATTCGTTATGACATACATCGATGCCTCAAGCCCTTTGCCGATAGAACCCACACTCGATCGCCAAAACAAAACCAGGGTCACGCTGACAACCACCTGCAAATAAATTCTAGTCGCTATGATATATGATAAGTCTTGCCGATAGGCAACTTAGACTTATGCAAGCAAAGAACGCACAACAAGTCGGGGAAACAATAGGAAACCTATGCCGAAGGGAAGTCACACCAAAGAGTAAAAAAGGGGGGGACGATAAAAAGGACTTCAAGGAGACCAAGGGGAGTCGGGAAGACCTCACCCCGAATGACAACCATCACACCGAAAGGAAAGCCCATCGGTGAGACACGAAGGGGTCAAGGAGACATCTCCCCGACACAGTGAACACAGGCTGAGAAGATAAGGCCTCGGGGAGACAAGCAGGGGTCGCCAAGAGGTTACCCCAAGAGCCAAAAGTCACACCGAAGGCAATGTGGGGCTAGTGAAAGCGATAGCAAGGGGCCGATGACGAACAAGAGACAAGGCTCGGGGAGGAACTTAAGTGAGATGCGCACCAGCCATATCAATCACCAAAGGAAAAGAACAAGCAGCCAGAAAGGAAAAAGAACCCAAAACGATCCTGCCCCCGCCTCCACAAAAGTCAATAGATACAGAGCCAGAACCAAAACAAGACCAAAAAGCCCCAGAGGCAGAGACAAAAGGAAAACATGAACCTCACAAAAAGTTCCAAGACAAACCCCCGACACGGTTCTGCCCCCACCAAAAGCAAAAGGAAAACAAAGCGAGTAGAGCCGGGAAAATGACCAACGACCGACACAAGGCAAAAAGGGAAAGAAACTCCAAGCACGCAGAATCGAAACCAGGACGGATGCGTGAACAGGAACTAGGACTTCAGAATTTGGAAAAGTTCTAGTTTCGTTCAAGCATCCATTCTACCTCTGAAAAGACAAAAGCAAAAGAGAAAGGGGAACCAAACAAAAAGGCCCAAAAATGAGGAAGACAAAAACCAGGAAAAACCCTAACACAGGCCGCCCTAGTCGGAGAGATGAAAACTAGCACGTTGGGCTCAACCCTTGTGGGAGCCCATTTAACCCACGTGCCAAAATGAAACACACCCCAGAGCTAAAGTTATATCATGAAAAACAAGGGCACACAACCAGAACCTGAAAGACAACCCAAAAAAGGCTCTAACACTCTTGTTGCAGGAGCTCCTAATTCTCCCAATACTCTTGACTTTCAACTTGTTCTGTGATGGTAGCAAGCTCTGCTAACCTTATATTTTCTTGCTCCTCAAAAATGTCCTTTTCCTCAACATTCGCTTGCCCCATTGGGGCTTCTATGTCCTCCTGTGATGTTTCTCTAGTCCTAGGGCTTCCCTGTGGAGACATACCAGTGGCTGGTCTAGCTAGTCTTGTTTTTCTAGGAGGGCTCTCATGTTTCTCTTTGGCTGCAGGAAGAACAATGTCAACCTTCCATTTCTTAGAGCTTGGCACTTCCTTTTCTGTCGTTTTCTTTTTATCTTTTCCCTTCCACATTTCTGCCTCTCTCTTTTGTGCCCTAGTTCAAATTAGGATTCCAAGAGGGACATCATCATCAGAATCTAAAGAGGGACTTTCTTTGTCTGAATGTTCTATCTAAGAAGAACTAATCTCTATAGTTTGTTCAGCTGCAGGAGGGTTTACACTAGGGCTTGCACCAGAAGTTGAGGCTCTAGGAGCGGATTCAATAAAATTCACTCTCCTACTAGCCCTATGAGGTTAAGGCAAACCCTAGGTTGCAAATGCTCTAGTTTAAATTGATCAATATTTAAGAATTCTTCCCAAGTCATCAGACACATCATGCAAAGACTTCTCTACTAATAATTTGATCAAACAATGGTGAGAAATGAAATTATCCCTACCTTTTTGAGTTTTTTCTGCCATGATTGAAAGAAGATGATATAACATGTTTGGCACATCCATTCTTCTCCCATGCCTCATATGATTCAGGAGTTTGAAGTGCACAAAATGTAGGTTCGACTAACGACCTTCACAAGTGATGTAATTTGCAATGTGAACAACTACTTGCTTCCATGGCTTAGGCAAAGAGGTTCTCTTCATACCTTGCTTGTCCACATTCAATGGAGGGTCACTAGGTTCTATAAATTCATCCCTAGCTGGCCTGACATCTCTAGTAGCAGGGTAATGTTCACCATCGGTAGGCAACCCTGTAACTTTTGCAATCCTCTCTTCAATAG
>VDFB02271358.1:307790340-307865767 GCA_007258455.2 Sequoia sempervirens
TAGCTTGGCGATCAAATTGCCATGGTCTACCTCGGAGCAAGTGACATGCATCCATAGGTAACACATCACACAAGACTTTGTCTTTGTACCTTCCAATTGAGAACTCCACCCATGCTTGTTCATTCACCAAGACATGTTGACCTTTATTGAGCCATGTGACCTTGTAAGGATTGGTGTGGGGTATCCTTGTCAACTTTAGCTTGCTGACTGTCTCCTCTGACACAATATTGTCAGTAGACCCTGAGTCAATGATGACTCTACACACTTTCCCCATCATCTTTGCTATCCTAAACAGGGACCTCCTTTGGCTTGGTTCTTCTTTAACCAGTTCCTTGATCAAAGTTCTCCTCATCATGAGGTTCTCACCTTCCTCAGAATTCAATGGTATTTCAAAATGTTTCTCTGCTGCAGTTGTCTCATCATGAACTAGATTGGTTCTCTTATCCCCTCCATGAGAAGAATTGCCTTTCTTTGGACATCTATAGGATGGGTGTCCCATTTGATTGCAGTGGTAACACTTCATATTGGCAAAGTAACTGCCCCTTCTTTGTCCACCACTTTTTCCTCTAGAGCTAGATCCTCTTCCTCTACCACCTCTGCTAGAGCTTCCTTCTTGCTGTTTAGATTATCTAACTTCTCCTTGGGCCCTTGGTTCTGAACTCCTTCCACCATAGCCACCTCTTTGCCCTCTGCTGTCTTTTCCTTTACCCCTACTTTTGGAGGTTTGCTCTTGCTTCTTTTTTCCTTTCTCCTCTATCTTTAAGGCCATTTGGTAACATTGGCAGATGGTTTTGAAGTTCACTAGGCTCATGTCTTCCTGAATAGACCACTTAAGCCCATTCAAATACCTTGCCAGCTTGATGCTTTCATCTTCAACCACTTTTGATCTAAGGCACAACTTTTGGAACTCCTCGGTGTATGTTTGAACATCCATATCTTTTTGTCTAAGGTTATGTCTCCTCCTATGCAACTGGACTTCATAGTCATCAGGTAGATAGGTCTACCTTATTTTGGTTACCATGCCTCTCCATGTAACTATAGGACCCTTGCCTTCTTTCTCTCTTTCAGCTTGTACAAATTTCCACAATGTGAGAGTTGCACCTCTCAACCTTGACTTTGCCACTTTTACTTTTTGGGCCTTTGTTATACCATCACATTCAAAGTGATTTTCTATACTTTCAATCCAGTCCACAACTGAATCAGGGTCCATTTGTCCACTAAATAGTGACACTCCTTCCAAAGCTTTGCCACTTAAGGCCTGCAATGCCTTCAAGAAGGGTTCTTTAGCAAGGACAGGGTCAGGTTTTGGAGCTTCCTCCTCCAAGTCCTCTTCCTTTTCATTTTCTTCCTGCTCTTCCTTCAATTCTATTTTATCCTTTACTTTGTCTGTTGTTTCTTGGACTTCATCCAAGAGCTTCTCCATTCGAGACAACCTTTCTCTTAGCAGCCGGTTGTCCTCCTCCTGTTCTTCTACCTTCTTGGCTAACTCAGCATTAGTCACCATGGTTCTTTCCTCCTCTGGTGTATTCTCTCCTACTGAATCAGTGGGTTGTAACATCAATCACAAGCCTAATCAAACAAAGGCTCTAATACCGATATGGTGTAAGTTACTCCTTGGTTTGCTTGCACAATCAATTAAGAAGACTTTTCACTATCTTCATCCAGGAACCTGATCCCTCTCTAGGTTCTTGCTAGGCTTAGATTATTGGCTAAGTCTTGTCTCAACTCTTCTCCAAGAGCCTCACTCCTTGTGCTTCACCTTAGAGGACTGACACCACTTGAACTTGCAAAGCTCTCTCCTACACTTAGAAGACTCTAAGTGTCAACATCACACAAAACATTGAACTGCTTGCAGGGGTGTTAGAGACACTTAAAACTTGCCAAACACATCCATTTATATCCATATTTGATGGTCTTCAATCTTCCTCTTTACCGATTCCAAGAATTTGCCTTGAAGAGGCCTAATTCCTTGTAGCCCTTGATAGTGACCTTTTTGCTTTTCTTGATCAAACTGTCCAAACAACCTAGCAAAAAAATTGCACTTTCACACACCCTTTTGGAACCTTTAAAAGATTCACAGGGTTTTAGACCCCTGACTCCTCTGTACAGTGGGTTCCTACAATCTAGGGCAAATAGACTAATAGGCCTAATTCCTAGGGTTACACTGATTTCTTGCTCCTCTCTTACACAAATGGATTGGATAGGCCACAATCCTTCTAATATGTCAAGATGTGACTAAACCCTGCCTAGAACCATACTTGTTCTGTACTATACCTCCTTCCCCTGCCTATGTTCTTCAAATTTTCACTGCCAAACCTCTAACCGGGTATTTGGAACTCGCCTAGGGTTTGGTTTTAATTGCAATTGCTCGACTCTTCATGATTCCTATTGCTAAATATTTACAGATCATTAGCTCCCCTATCATATCCATCTAATCTCAGGAAGATCCTGTGGCTAGATTTTATGGGGGAGCCATGAAAAGACTGAATGGACTGTACAAAATAAGAAAACCCTCTGAAACCTTAACCTATGAATTAAAAGCACCAAATCAACTCAAAGCAACTTGATTACAAAATGAAGAATGCCTAAGACTACTCTATGAACACAAGTATAACAGCAAATCAAAGCATCTGATTCGATGAATAGCACTGTCACTCAAAACAGTCGGTATCTCACAGAAATTACAGAATTCCTCTATATTCAAAAATCAAAAACTTGATTACAACCACTCTCTCCTATCTTGCATTTGAGCCACACCTTACATAGATTCCATTTTCCATGTTTCAAGGGATGTTGGTCGATGCCACACTCCTAGCTTTTAGGGGATCCAAGATAACTAAGTTGCATGCAACCTGACAAATGTTGTCATGCAATTTTGTAACAATTTTTGTAACTTTGTCCTTATGTCATGATCCTAAATCTTAGGACCTCTACCTCCTTGATTCCGAGCAACCAACCTCTTAACTACCTCTTGGCATCTTTCTAACAATAAGGATGTGTTTAGAACACATTAAAGGCTCAACATTCCAACATAAGCTATTTGAGCTAACTAAAGCAAAAATTAACAACAACGATTAAACTAAGGTGACTTTAGTCCTAGTGACTAACTCACCTATTCCACACACAAGCAAGACCTTCTAAGGTCCAAAATAAACACACTATTACCCTGACTTGGCTAAGGTCAAGTACAAGCCAAAATTGACAAATAACAAAATGGAGGTTAGCCTAGGTGCTCCTGCACCATTACGAAGGTGCATTTAACTTGTCAACCTAGGGACGTAGACTTGAAATGGGTTAGCATAGTATGTGCACTAGGAATCCATAGTAGCCATATTCATTCTACAGCTAAGAAAGACATAATGTTGAAACTAAATTGCTTGGAAAGAAATAACATAAGTGTTGAGCATCAACCAATAACTATACTAAGCTGAAATGTATCACACAAATAAAAATTTGAGCAAACAAATAGGAAACTACTCTATCTGCTTTGGTTGTAGGAACAGTCATAAAATGGAATTCTAGTGGCTGTAGGAACAAACTGTTGCCGGATTCTTAACTAATTGCTAAACAAAAAGTACTAACTAAACTAAAGGATGGAATGCTCACTAAGTAGGCCCCCTTGGATGAGTATCCCTTAAGAAAAATGTAAACTCAGATGCACAAACTTATAACTTCATTTTATTCATTGGAAAGCATGAGTACAATTGAGCAACATAACTATATTATTGAAAAACTAAGAATGCGAGTACATCATCAAATTAATCAACCTTTTTGAGAAGGAGAATTTGAGTCTTATTTATAGGAAGAAAAAATACTAACTAACTACCTAGCAAGGTGGTCAACTCCAGCAGATTAGGAGGACGCCACTTTAGGAAAAGCATAGAAAGTGGAGAGGAGGTTGTGCATGCGTGGGATCTGGTCAATCCGGTTTTCCTTAACGCAAATCTAGCATAACAATAGCTCCTATATTCGCTCAAAAAACTATTAAGACCATTTACAAGGCAGTTACAATTCTTCGATTTGAACTAGGAGTCTCCCTCCATTGAGAGTCTTCCCTCCATTGACCTTTGAATGATCACCTTGTTGACCTTTATGGTAAACAATCAACTAGAAAAATCTTCTCAATTTTGTAGGCTCTAATTATATTTGCATAACAATATTAGTACACACAACAATTGCACATCTATAACTATCTTAAAGTAACATTCATTAATCCACATGTAAAATTAACATAGATAGTTCATATAGCATGTCAATGTCATTTAAAGGTTACAAAAATAAGCTTATGCACAATGTGTATGGTTTTGAGGAAATATCCTAAAAAGGTCAACATCCAAGTATCAAGGTATATGACAACTACAACAAATGGATAATAAACTTTATCAAAATTGAGCCATAAACTGGACTCATCAATTATGATATAGTAGCATTGCATGGTTTATATGTAAGTATGGATGAAATGTGAATGGAATTTTGTGTTTAATCATGGTAGTTAGCTTTGTGTATATGTTTTGGTGTATTGACCTCTTGTAGCTCAAAAAGAACTGTAGCCCGTATTAACTGTAAGTTGTAACCCATAGCAAAAGGAAGACTGGGACAACAAAATAGGGGAAGTGCTAGATCAAGCTGGATGTGATAACTATTGCATGAAGACACTTGATGGAATTAGTTATGCATCATTATGATAGTTAATAAAGTGTTGGAGGAGAAGAATTATTTTGTTAATAGGATTCTGAATAATTGTTTGTGTGTTTTACATGTAATTCTATTTTACAGAGTTTCAGTTCTATTAAAACTCTCCTTTCTTTTTAGTTATAGTTTGAACAATTCAATCTTAACTATATACTCTAATATCTAGGAGTTGCAATTAATGATTATAGTTATTTGTTGCTTAGAATAAGCTCCCTCGTGCTTGTATATAGCTAGTGATTGAGTCCCTATATAAAGTTAGTTGATTTTCAGTATTTTGTTATCGGTTACTCTTTAGTTTTAGTTATCATCTAAGACATGTTGATTATTTAGAATGATTTTATTGAATACAATACGTGAAGAAGATTTTGTGTAATCTTTTATGATGTGTAATGAATGAAGTTCAATTTCACATGGATGTGTAGAATCTGATATTTAGATTTGGTTCTAGTTAAGTGAAGACCACTTGAGTAGTCCACTCAATGTAACTGTTCTTCACTACATTTATAGTTGCTCTATTTCTGTTTATTAGTTATTATTGTTTATCATTGTTTCATAAATTACATGTAAAGTAGAATAAATTCTCATACTTTGATTATTAGTAATGAATGTTCATGAGCATGCATGCATTTGGTTAATCTATAGTACTCCGGAGGTTAGAATAAGTTTAATTACCAGTCTGAATAGTTTTGAGCTAGTACAATAGTTCTTTATTAGTAGCATTTCAGTTACAGGTTAAGTTTTAGGCACCTGTAGCCATTACTGCTAGTTTATTTCCTTTACTGTTATGCAATTTTGTAAATGTCTAGCAAGTAGAATACCTTAATTAGGATAACTTAGATAGCCTCAGGTCTCTGAAGGCACATATAGTGCAATACCATCACAAGTTTACAAACCTTGGGTTGACAATTTAATGTAGTCTTTACAATGTTGAGTGAACTGTTCAGCCAGTTATACCTCTAAATTGTGTAGCTCTTACCAAGTTTACAAAACACTAGTTTAGACTCTACGCTCTCTATGGAATATTTGCACTTTGATGGAATGTATGCCTAGATTGTGTCTTTTATGCTTCTTCCATGGGTTTTCTTTCTTTCCATTTGTGACTCTGTAGCCCATTGTATAGACACCATTCTTTAGTCCACCTGACCAATCTCAAATCATTCAAATAAAAATATTTTAATCAATAGTTTAGTTGAGGTGGTCCTTCTTGTGCATTCATGATTGTTGATATAACCAAGGAATCATTCTTAAGTGAGCATTCAATATATATGTGTGTGTGTGTGTGTGTGTGTGTGTGTGTGTGTGTGTGTGTGTGTGTGTGTGTGTGTGTGTGTGTGTGTGTATTCCATGCAAATAGTCATTTTCCCTTGATTCTTATGCAATTAGTTAAATCCTCCATGTGAGAAGTTAACTCATCAATTAAATAGCTCCCCAGTCAATTTGAGTTGAGAAATAATAATTATTTTAATTAAAAATTGAAATAATGCGTAGCTCTTCCATGCTTGCCACATTTCCTCATTAGTTCCCCTAATCATGGATCAATTATGAGATTCTACATTGAATCCTAGTCATTGATTTGATTCTTTTGAAAAATCTATAAGTGAAACCCATTTCTTGTCATTTCACAAGAATTCAATTTCACATACATATTATGTTAGTTTGATATTCAAGGAATGCTAATGTTATGTTGATGAATTGAGCATCCACATCCCAAAATAAGCAAAGATTCACAATGTGCTTGCTCTAAGGTTTGCATGTGAAAAATTTGAGCGTTAATTGATTTGATTTTAATGCTTATTTCATTTATTTTGTTTACATGCATTCACTTACTATGGGGAAGCATTATCAACAAGGTTTTAATGACTTATTGCTTCAATGTATTAAAAATAACAAAAAATATTATTGCCCTTCAGAAGGTCCATGGGGGCAATTATGGAGGACATATTACCATACTTTAAGTACAAAAGATCCTATGCATGGATTACTATTGGAGGAAAATGAAAAAAGATTCACACGAGTTTGTCCAGAAATGTTGAACATGTTAGAAACATAGTTACCTAAAACATACACTTACCCACAAGCTTCACCCTATGTATTTCCGTGACCATCATCTACACAGGGACTTGACTTAGTAGGTCAAATTTCCCCAACCTCTTCTAAAGGACATGGATCATTTTTGAAACATTGTTTTATGAAATGGGTCAAAGCGATAGCCCTAAACACCACAACTATCAACACCCATAATTTCATAATGGATAATTTTATCTCTAGATTTAGACTACCATCCACTATTGTGATGGATAGTTGTACATCATTTAAGAACAAATAGGTAAATAAATTCTTAGAATTATTCCACTTACAACAAAGGTTTCCACTGCCATAGTATTCACAAGGTATTGAACAAGTTGAGACAACTAACAAAATAATTAAACAAATCTAAAAAATAGTTGACAAACATAGTACTAATTATAATACATACCTCAAGTTCTTGCATTATCCACATGTGCTTGCCATGATTATCATTTGTTATGTCTTACCTACACTAGACATGAGGCATTTATCAAAATATTGCTTTACATGATTTACATGGTTTCCCACTTAGCTTACATTTACATTTCATGTATTGGTTTCCCCTCTCCTCCAATTCGTTGCATCTAATGAATACTATCAATTGAAGTGGGACATGTATTTTCACTAACATTCCTATAATCAAATGTTTAGGTGCTACACATAGACTCGTTATTGTGATAGAAAAATAATCATTGCATGACATTTAGATTATTATTTTTCTTCAAAAATATAACTAAATATACCTTACTTGTGCAACATTTACTTTCTTGAACTGATATTTAATTCAAAATTGTGTATACCCACAATTATCAATTATTAATATAAATTAATTTATACTTATATTTACACACCTTATTGAATTCACATAAATTAAACTCTAAATTTTTATTTTATTTTCCTTTACACAAATGAACTTTTTAATAAATTATAAATTTTCTCTAAAATTAAACATAAATATTATAACTTTAATTATATCTTTAAGTACATGCCAAGTTTAAGTAAATGTTGTTATTAAACAACTTGTTATCTATTTTCAAGTGTCAAATTTGAATACTATAATATTCTACAAGTTAAATATAACATAGTTATGATATTGAAGTTGATTAAATATTTTTTTAAAAAGATAAGAAAAAATATATATAATAAATTAACTAATTTAGCAATATTTAGATTGTAGATATAATTTTTTCATAATTTATGAAATTAGTCGAGAATACTTTTAAATAAGTAGGATGCATTTTCTACAATGTGTCAAATTGTGTTATTGCTATTAGGGTTCAATCGTGTAGTTTTATGAGTCAAACTCATTAACCCATGTTTCATGAATAGTCGTTCACAAGAACCCATCTCTCAAGATAGTGAATGTTTCACCTCCGTGAGCATCACCTAAATGCAATGAGTGCTAAGTGGACTCTATGAGCATCACCTAGATGCAATGAGTGATAAGTGGACCATTCACTATCATGAGAGATGGGTTCTTGTGAATCACTACTCATGAAACATGGATTAATGAGTTTGACTAGTAAAATTACACGGTGGAATCGTGATACCAATATCACAATACTTTTAGATTCAATTATGAGCATTTTTGCATAATATTTAGAAACATTCTATAATTTAGAGATGTAATAAAAAACATCAATGTAAAAATATATACAATTAGATCTAAAAACAGTTTCTAGTAATATTTAGGTTTTAAAATTTCCTATATTACCTAGCAACCTATGAAAGTTTAGCCATGAAATGAAAGGCGCTTCATCAATCTAACCAGTTGTACAGAGGAATCAATGGTGAAACTCCAGCGCGGCAATTGACAGATTATCTGATGTCACCTGTTACGTCATAACCACAGATCATTCAATTATTACCATTTCCTCTCTATCTTCAATGTATATAAAACCTATCCACTGCAGGTTTTTATTCAGAAGAGAAAGAGAAAACAGAGCAGAGAGATAAACAGAAGAAATTAGTAACAATGGGAGTGGGGACGGCAGAAGACAGCGAAG
This sequence comes from Sequoia sempervirens, assembly GCA_007258455.2. NCBI lineage: Eukaryota > Viridiplantae > Streptophyta > Pinopsida > Cupressales > Cupressaceae > Sequoia > Sequoia sempervirens. The sequence continues at coordinate 307,799,106 of VDFB02271358.1, forward strand.
CTCTGAAGTTCGAAGCGAGCTTTATTCAGAGCGAAGAGCACCGTCCCAAGCGTTCCTCCGCTTCTCCTCAAGATAATGTGAGAATCCCTGTGATAGATTTGGAAAAGAGCTCTGCAGAGGAAGTGGAAAATGCTTGCAGAGAGTGGGGATTCTTCCACCTGATCAACCATGGCTTTCCAGAGCATCTTCTCCGCCGCCTAGAGTCCACCGCATCCGACTTCTTTTCTTTACCTCTGGAAGAAAAGAGAAAAGTTTCCAGGGATGCTGATAATTCCTTGGGCTATTTTAATACAGAGCTTACGAAAAATGTGAGGGATTGGAAAGAGGTTTTTAATTTTATGCACCGAGAGGAAACCCTATTGCCTGTGTCTGTTGATCCACATGACCTCGCTACTTACGCCGTCATAAACCAGTGGCCGAGCGGCCATCCGGATTTCAGGTAGCCCTTCGCTCTCTGCTGCTTTGTAGAATGCAATTCATTCTTTAAATTCTGATAAATTTCAAGTGTTTTGGGGTTTAACTGTTATTTGAATTTTTATGTTTTCATGGAGGAGTTTAAGACTGATTATGGGTAAAGATGTTTGGTTTATGATTGGGCATGGGGACAGAACCAGAAGGAATTATGTGTTTTATTCCTCATATATTCTGCTGTAATTTCAAACTAAGGTTTTTTTTTGTTTTTTTTTTTGGTTTAATACGTAATGTTAATATTATTTTAATTAAATAAAGTTAAATTTTTAAAGTTATTTCAACATTTATGTTTATACTCATTAATATTAATATATTATCAAGAAGAGGAGAGTGATGGATTGAATCACAGAAATAATCTTAAAATCATCACAATCACTTCTTCCCCTACCTTTTTTTAGTTCTTTTTGCAATTCATTCTCTTACTCTTTTCTTTTTGATGATGGATCATTGAGTGTAATGTGAAACTGACACGTCAATTGAAAAATATACACAATTAAAACCAAAAGTTATCATACATCTACTTCATGGACTATGGAAAACTCATGTCAATCATAGCTGCAGATGTGTTATTTAATCCTTATTGTAAGTATTTGATTTGGTAAATTTGGGTTTTTAGCTTGGTTCAAGTCCAAAGAGACCATTTACAAGGAAATCTCTTTCTAATGACTTTATTGCTAAGGCCATTACTGAGATCCTCAATCCCCAAGGCATTATCACCTTGTTCAAACCCATAAGCTCAATGGTCCAATGATGGCCAACAATCTGCAAGCACAACAGTCCAACAAAGACATCCTACAAGTACCTTATCCTAGCAGAGACACATTACTTGCAAGTTCAGCCACTTGGTGGCCGCCACAATAATGTTGTGACATAACCTCTAAAATTAGTATTGTTACCTTGTAAAATTTTTAGTTTATATATAGATGCAAAATTATTATTTTATTCAAATAAAATATTAAATGTGACATAACTAATTAAATATAAAATTTAAATAAAACAAATTTTAATACATGTTTAGAAAATATATAAATATTGTAAGAGTATTTTTCTATATAAGTTGTAATTTTGAATTTATGACTTGCATTTTATTTGCATATATGTCTACTAATTTTGTGGTATGGACAACAATGCTACTCAATACGGTAACTCACATTTATTTATTTTCAGTGAACCCCGGGGACGCGTCCCCCCCTCTAGGCCCTAGCGTCTCGGAGACGGGGACGTCCCGGAGACGTGGGGACGGCGTCCAGACGTTTCCGGCGGCGCCACCATTGCTCAGCTCGCCGCCGGAGACGCCTGGGCGTCCCTGAGACGCCGAGGGAGACGCCTGGGCGTCCCTCGAGCGTCTCGGGGACGCCCAGGCGTCTCCCGCGGCGGACAGCCATTTGCAATTTAAAAACTCAATTTTTAAAGATTTTTTTAATAGTCTATTTGTTATGTTCGAACCCTAAGGGCATGTGGGGCCCATCTAAACTCTAACATGCCTTCAAAAGGCCCTCTAATCTTCATTTTTATTCACATTTGCATTTCTACTTGTTTGCTACAGCTAGAAGAAGAAGAGTGAAGGCTGAGGAAAGAGTGATTGGAGGAGTGAAAGGAGTGATTGCAAGTAAAAAAGGAGTGTCAAGGAGCAAGAAGAAGAAGAGGAGGAAGATTCTTCACCTTGTTGAAGAGATTTTTCAAGCAAAAGGTAGGGTTTTTAACTTATTTTTTATTTTATTTTCTGATTTTCAATGTTCTAAGTTCTTTCATTTCTTGTTGTTTCATTTTTTAATTTTTCTTATTTCATTTCTAAATTCTAAATTCTTGTTGTTCCATTTTCTAGTTTCTAAATTAATTTAGAATCTTAGATTTTGTTTTGCAATATAAAATTTGTTGGAAAATTTAAAATATAGAGTTTTATTTTTTAATTTTAAAGTAGGGCATAGGCTGAAACTATGTGTTTATTGAATTTTTTTTCATTTTGTGAAATGCAGTGTCAAAATGAGCTCCCATAGTCATGAAATGAGTGAGCATGAGATGGAAACTAATTCTCATAGTGCAAGCCAATCAGAATATGAACCTGAGCATGAGGATGAGCACAATGAGGGGGGTGAGCAAGGGTCAAATCCAGAAGGGCATACTAGTTCCATAGCTAGTGCACCAGTTTCTACTGATTGCCCTTCCCAGGTTTTGGCAAAGTGGGCTAGGGGTCGTTATGATCCCAAATCTCCTCTCAAACAGTTTGCAACAAGAATAGCAGCCCCAACGTCATCAACTGGTGGTACGAGGAAATGGCAATGCAACATTTGTGGTGATGATTGGTTTGGGAGCATCACCAGAGTTAATGCACACTTCCTCTTTTGGCCAGGAAAGGGTGTGGGAGCATGCGAATTTTTGAAGGACCCTAAAAATTTGAAATACAGAATTGAATTCAACAAGCTTTGGGGTGTTCCAGATGACCTGGCAGTTCCAATGCCTACTACCTTGTCTGGTAGGCAACATATTCAGACTATTCAGCAGATTCAAGAGCAGCAAATGCAGACGCAGCCACGTACTTCTACTCCTACATTGCATCAGAGAGCAGGAACATTGTCAGGGTCAGCCTCAGGACCGTCATCCACTTATAGCACTATGGCTGCATCACAACAGGGCAAGGGGAAACGCAAGATGCAAAGTCAGCCTAACCCCATAGCTGATTTATTTAATGTGCACCTGAGGGATCAGATAGATGATTCCATTGGCAGGTTCTTTTTTGCCAATGGAATCCCATTCCATGTAGCTCGATCTCCTTATTATAAGGAGATGATGTCGATGGTGGCGAAGGGAGGACCATCATATGTGCCACCAGGTGAGCACAAATTGAGGACCACGATCTTGGATAACAACTATGCCAAGATCAATTCATTGATGGAGACGATGAGGGCATGTTGGGAGGACTCTGGATGTAGCATAGTTATGGATGGGTGGACGGACATTAGGCATCGTCCACTCATCAATGTTATAGTTACATGTTCAGAGGGGCCATTCTTTCTCAGGGCAGTTGATTGTTCAGGGCATCGAAAAGATGCTGATTTTCAGTTTGAGATCCTTCGGGCAGCTATTGAGGAGATTGGGCCACAAAATGTGGTCCAAGTAGTGACAGATGCAGCACATGTGTGCAGAGCTGCAGGGAGGCTTATAGAGGCATCATACAGACACATTTGGTGGACTCCATGTTGTGTGCATGCCATGAACAATGCACTCAAGGACATGGGGAAGATTGAGTGGATTAGAGGAGTGGTCAGCAATGCTAGAGATGTGCAGATGTATATCTGCAACCACCACACTTCACATGCCATCTTCAGGAGCTTCGCGAAGGAGTTCTTGAAACCAGTTGAGACCAGATATGCATCCTATTTCATTCTTTTGGAGAGAATGCTTGAGTTGCAAGAGCCACTGCAAGTCATGGTTATGACACAAGACTGGAATCGTTGGGATGGGTCCAGGACAGAGCAGGGGAAGAGGGTGAAGGAGATAGTGAAGAGTGATGCATTTTGGCATGATGCAAAATATATTGTCACCATCATTACACCAGTTGTACAGGTCATCAGATATGGGGATGGGGATGCACCTAACCTTGGGGAGGTGTATGAGTGCATTGATTCTATGCTTGGTCAGATGAGGGCAGTTGTGCAAGAGAAGGACCCCACTTTAGCGTTCTACAATGTTTACATTCAGCCTATTATTCAGCGTAGATGGGACAGCCTAAACACTCCCTTGCACATGGCTGCTTATGCATTGAATCCGAAGTGGTACATGCCTAGGCCTGGGAGAGTTACACCGATTCAGGATGATGAGGTGAAGGAAGGGTTCTTCAAATGCATTGATAGGATGTATGATGTTGAAGCTGCTGGCACCATTCGCACTGAGTGGACGAAATTTGCTACTCTTAGGGGTTATAAGGCTGCAGCAAAGGCGGACATAAGAACTATGGCACAGGAGGATCCGATTTTGTGGTGGACTTGTCATGGACCGAAATCACTGACTACCACACTAGCCATTCGTTTGCTGTCCCAGGTTTCTAGTTCTTCAGCTTCTGAGAGGAACTGGTCTACTTATAGCTTCATCCACTCTCTTAAGAGGAATAGACTTACCTCTAAGAGAGCAGAGAAGCTAGTGGCTGTACATAGTGCCTTGCGTTTCACTGACCGCAGGACACGTGTGTACAAGGAGAGCCCAGCAGCACGATGGGATGTAGAGCCAGAGGAGCCATCACAGATTGATGAGGATGAGGATGCTTCAGATATAGGGTTGGTTGGTGTTCCTTTGGCGGATCTTGACCTTGAGGAGTCCAGTGGTTCTAGTGATGAGGAGTTTGCCGACCTCCCGAGGGATGATTAGAGGCCTCTGCCTCCTTCACTACATTTTGTCATTTTGACATTTTGATTTTGTACTTGTTTTGATATCATATAATCATGCTACTCATTGTAATCATCTTTATAATCAGATATTTTTGATATAATATAATAGAAATCTTCCATTTGCCGATGCAACAATTGTTACATTGTAGTATTGAGTATTACTATTCTAATTTCTAATTAGTAATTCATCATTCGATACTGAAAACTTCAATATTCAATGTTCAATGTTCAAGTACTAATTTAGTATTTCAATTTTGCTATTTTACTTCTTAATAGTCTTATACATCTTTTCATAACTAGCATTTTAAGTACCATATGTATAGTATATAGTATATACACCCCGTCCCCCCTCCCGTCCCCCCGCCGTCCCGAAATTGAGGCCCCTTTGTCCCCCCGTCCCGGAAACCCGTCCCCGCGTCTCGACGTCCCCCCGTCCCCGACGCCGGTGGAACATAGTTTATTTTTGATAAGGGATAAAGATGGTTTTAAAAAGGACCCAAACCCTTTTACAAAATCTAACTCAAATATAACTTTGCAACTCATTCCTCAACTATAAGACTGCTATCAAGACTAACAAGAGAACAACTCTAAACCAACAACTATTGAAATAGACAACAATTGTGATATCGCTATCACCATTCAACCGTGTAGTTTTATGAGTAAAAGTCATTGACCCATGTTTCATGAGTAGTGGTTCACAAGAACCCATCTCTCATGATAATGAATGGTCCACTTAGCACTCATTGCATCTAGGTGATGCTCACAAGGTGAAGCACTAGGCCTTCTCGGGAGGTCACCCATCCCATTACTACTCCAGCTCAATTGCACTTAACCATGGAGTCTTCCAAGGTTAAGCCCACTTAGATTGCAACCCCATTTGCAAAACCTTGAGCAAGTGTCGTGCCTTATGAACCATTCATTATAGAGTCCCTTTAGCTCATCAATTGATAAGTAGGAGCTATTTTTCACAGCGTGTCAAATTGTGATATTGCTATCAAAACTCAATCTTATAATTTTACGAGTCAAACTCATTTACCCATGTAGTGATATTGCTATTATGAGGTATTTTCCACAGACAGCAATGCTACTCAACACAGTACCTCACATTTATATCCACAATAGTGTTCACCCACCATCTGGCAAACAACAGGCGTTTCCTGGATTTGGTGAGGACTTAAATGCACTCCATTAACACACCCATGAGCAGAAGGCGACCCAGAAACCCTAATGCCGACAGCCATTCTAGCCACCAATCACTACTCTAGCAAAGCATCCAATTGGACTAAACAGAGGGCGAAGGAAAATTGCACCCATGTTCAGAAGTTGCGCACAGGGAACAGGCTCTGGAAGGGTCATCGTGAAAACCCCCAAAGCCTACTGATGCGATGCTTACGCTGCGTACTGACTTATCCCCGCTCCACACCTGCCTCTATATTCTCAGTATCAGAAGACCTAGCTGTGAGAGCATCAGACGAGGGAAGCCCAAAGACGTCTGAAACTATCCCAGCAGAGCACCCCACCTCTGCATTTTAAGGCGAGCCAAAACATCGCGATTTGCCAAAGATCTATTCACATCTTTTCTTTTAATTCTCTCCCTGTACTGAATGTTTTCCCCTATCAAGCTCTATTTGAGCTAAGCTTTGCCCAATTGCCAACCAGCGTTGGTTATTCTTTTTTCAGCATTGTTAGCAGTATAGTTCATATTTAGCCTTGTACAATAGCAGCTTCATAACTGGTTCCTGTTTCGTGGGAATTTTTTTGCAGAGAAGCTTGCCTGGCCTACGCAGAGGCTGCGAGGGATTTATCATTTAGATTGCTAGAATTAATAGCACGGAGCCTTGGCTTACCGAGCAACCGACTGAATGAATATTTCAAAGATGATATAAGCCTTGCACGATTGAATTGTTACCCGGCCTGCCAGGCCCCTGAATTGGTACTGGGTATTGGTAGGCACAAGGATCCTGGTGGCCTCACCCTTCTTTACCAGGACCAGGTGGGTGGACTGGAGGTGAAGCGCAAGGACAATGGTCAGTGGCTACCTGCTCAGCCTCTGCCTGACTCCTTCGTTGTCAATGTTGGAGACTGCATACAGGTAATTGTTTTTTATATTCTCTAAACTATTCAGGGAACTTAGACTGTGATTTGAATCCACTGGTGTAAACGCCTGGTGCATTATGACCATTTACTATTTATGTGAAGATTTGAACTCTACATTTAAACAGTTACAATGTACTAACTCTTTAAGCTCTTTCATTCTAACATGGCCATTTACCTAGCTGTAACATAAGCCATAGGCCTGCTTACAAGAAATTGTTGCCTGAAATATTCAAAGCTGGATTGATACCTTGAATGGCATGGCAGGTGTGGAGCAATGACAGGTATGAAAGTGTAGAGCACAGAGGGGTGGTGAATGACAGCCGAAGACGCCTCTCCATTCCATTTTTCTTTAATCCTTCACACTATGTCAATGTGAAGCCTCTCGAGGAGATGGTGAGTGAGGAGAATCCTCCCAAGTACAGGGAATACAATTGGGGAAAGTTTTATAAGCGGAAGAAGGATAGCAATTTTAAAAACTTGGGAGTTGAGAATATACAAATCTATAACTTTAGAATCTGACAGGTATGAGATTAATAAGGTGGGATTACCTACTGCCAAAGAACTAGCATGCCATAAACGTAAGTTGCTACTAAAGAACAAATTCTCTTAGATGCATATATTGTAAATATGGTAAAATAGAATCTACAATGTCTTCTATGGAATACAGTCATGGTGTACAAAAAAGACTGCATCTCTACAATGTCTCCCATGGAATATTATTATATATATTCTTAAAGGTTTGAAATGCTCAATGTGATTGGTGGTGATTTAAATATTAAAATAGTTGAATGGTGAAATAGTTAAATAGTAATACGAAGTTTATGGTAATAGTTATTATTTTTATTAACTAAAATTTAATTTTGGTTATTGAACTATTTTATAATTGAAAATGATTTTCTTATTACATTTTAATTATTTTGATTTTATATGTAATTTGTTCAAAAAAATCATATTAAAATGGTAAATTCTAAATATTAATATAAAAAACCATCTATATAATTATATATAGGAGTACACAATTATATATAGAAGTACTCTCAATTTATTTATGTAAATTATAAAAATGATATATTTTTAAATAATATTTATAGTATTTATTATAAAATAAATGGATAATATGAAAAATATACATAAAGATGAAATTTTTAAAGATCATCTTTTTAAATTTTTTAGTTCATTTTCTAAGCCAATTTAAATGATTATTATTTATGAAAAATATCCATATAAATATATAGATAAAATTATCACTCACATAATTTAAAAATACAATGAATATGTTAATAGGCAAAAGCTAAAGGTTAATTGTTAAAGAGCAATTAATTTCTTTCATATTTAACATATTTCTTTTTAGTTTTTTACAAACTTAGTATCAATAGCAATTAAATGATTCCACAATAGAGCACCTCTATAGTGGAAGAGTTAGGGGCTCAACTTCTATCCAAAAATTAGAATATAAAACTATAAGACAATCTAAATACAGATTTCAATTATAAATTAGACTATGTTTACATATATCTATTTAAAAAATCTTCATGTTACATTTTTTTTTTTTTTTGTATTTGGCAAGGCATAAAAAATGTCTCCTTTGCCATCTTCCTTGTGAGCTTCCCCTCGTTTTTATCAAGGTTCGCATTGACATTTTCAATGAATATTAATATAGAAATATTAAGAGCAGAGACGTTGTAGGGAAACATTCTATTATTAGGAGTGAGAAATTGTAGATCTTTTTACGAATAAGATGAAAAATATATGATTCAATTGTTTTGACATTGATGATCAACATTTTTTATGAATTATAATATTATATTATGGTGAAACTTGTATATTTATGACAATATTTATTTTAATCTTCTTGTTTTTGGATTTGATTGTGTGCTAGTTTTTTCATCAATGTTTCAAATCACACATAGTGATCCATCATCAGGATGAAGAGTTGAAAAAGATGACAAAATGATGGATCACTCTGTGTGATTTGAAACGTTGATGAGAAAACTAGCACACAATCAAATCTCGAAGCAACAAGATTAAATTTCATATGGATTGTGGAAATCTAATTGCATTAATATTTATTTTGTTTAGTATTTATTTTGAGAGAATGTCTTAATACAATTATATATTGATAAAAGGTACAATCTTGTGTAAAGTGGACTCATATCCTTAGCTTTCACCTATCTCTATTATACACATTTTCACTTATCCATTCCTACACATCTCTTAAACCACTTTTATTGCATCTACTATGATTAGACATTCATTCAATGCAAATACATTATTGTCCCATCATCTTTGGTCATTTTTGTGGGTATAGGATCAATCTTGCATCCTCACACCCGACACTTGAATTTTTAAAATTAAAATTACAATTTGTCTAAATCCCACCTATTTCAATAGTTGTTGTAAGTTGACTAAACACACATTTGATAGAATTTTTATTGTGTCTTAGTATTAAAATGCATTCATTTGCATTCATTTAGCATCCTCTCATATCTGAATATCCTCTTTCATCTTAAGAGTAATCATTAGAAGAACATTCCAAATTAGTTCACAAAAAAAAAGATTCTACATATTCATTTTAGGAACATTTGCAGAATTGAAGCTTGTTGTTTTCAATCATTGGCACAAGTATAGAACCTATCCTTTTCTAGGGGTTTTAAACTTAGGAGAACTTATCCCTTATTGATTCCAACAACACTCTAAAGTTATTGATAAATACTATAGATCCATATAAGAAACAAAGGTGAACTTGAACAATCAAAGAGGAGCACAAAGCCAACAAGATCATATTTGCATAGCAAAGGATAAATTTACAGGTGCAAAAGTGACCCAGAGGTGACGACTTGACCTAGGTAAAGACACAAGCTTTGTACAAAATTTAAGGTGACTCATAGACATAAAGGTCTTACTTTTAGTTTCGAGATAGTTCAATTCTAGAATATTTATTTAAATTTCCTCCTCTTAGGTCATTGAGATGAGTATCTCTATTACTTGCATTTATTTTCCTAGCTTAGCATTAAATTACTAAATTATCCACATCCATAACTCTTAGTTATTAATCTAGGTTAATTTGTGCTTGTGTATGCATCTTATTTGATCAACTTAGATTAAGATTAATGAAAGTTTATTTTCCTTTATATTTTGGTGAACTTGTCCAATCTTATGCAACCTAATCTCCCCCTAGGGTTTCTCCTTCATATTAGGTTTTTTTATATTAATAGTTTATTATTATTTTTACATCTATTTCTCCTCTCATTTTAGGTGCTTCATTATTTTTACGTTGTTATTATAATGATATAAACTACATTTTTTGTAATTTTTACACTATGCTTTGCACTCACTTTGGTGTTCTCTCTCCTAATATGTTTTAGGGTGAACTAAGCCTATGGCCCTAGTCTTTTCTTTCATAAATATGCTAATTTCTATATCACATTTTGGTATTTCCTATTGATATGGAGCTACTTGTCCAAATTTTAAATATTTTCTCTAGGATGTTAGCGACGGGCTTCATTTATGTCCAATTTATTCCATATTTTAATCTTTTTCATATCTCCTAGTTCCCACATTCATATCATATCATACCTTTTAACCACCTTTTTGTTGCATATGATTAAATATAACTAAGCGATATTTAATAAAGTTTTGATATAAAATATAAAATTAAATATTAGATTGTATTTACTAATATTTTTTGTCATTATGTTGAGTAGATAATCTATATAGCATATCAACAAAGGTGGAGATAACATACTTCATAACAAACTTCTTGTATGATTTTGCACTTGTCATTCTAATTGATTACTCTATTTTGTTGTACCCAACAAAAATAATATTACATTCTAATTTATTGTTGTAACAATTGACAAAAAATATTATCCATATTATATTTGTTGTTACAACAATAATAATATGGTTTTAGATGAGTGGTTGTATGGGAAAAATAAACCCCTATAATTGTGTCTAGTTTTATTCCAACCCACAAGCCATGTAAAATAAGTAAAAATTACTAGTTGCATTATTTTTAAGATAAGTCATAAAAAATGATGTGTGGAGAAAAAATGTTGAAAATAGTGCAGAAACTAGAGACCAACAATGTAATATCATAGGGAGAATAGCAAGAAAATAGAGATGTAATATTTTACAAAATAAATCATAATTCATGCAACACTTATTTTGAGGACCTTTTAGCATTTTTGCAACCACTACATGGGTTGAGAGTCAAGGTCTACTCTTATAAAATATTAGTGTTGATATTCTTTAATTATTTCATGTGTTTTTAATTGTTATTTCATGGTTTGTAAATCATTATATTTTCTAGTTTATTTTCTAATTTAATTAATTGTTTATCTTGTGTGATTTGCAACATATTTACTTAGATCAAATTGCTATTTATAAAGTTTACAAATCACTATTTTCACTTGTGGCAGCTTTTATAGTTTTTATAGTAGTTTAAATAGTTCATGTAACAACATTGTTCATAATTCTTTTAGTAGTTTTAAATGAATAATTTTATTTTCTAGTTGCATTTCATACACACTCACCTCACTACCTGCAACCCTTCACATACAACCACAACACCTTTCACAAGTCTACGCCCCCAAATTAACACATACCAAATTGAAATTTTATTATTAAAAATTAAAACCATTTTATATGCCACCTTAGTTTTGGCTTATCATTTTAGTGTCATTGTTTGGGAAAAGGTGTTAAAGGCCTATTATCTTGGTAAGTTGAGTTAGGACAAATATGTTGCGAAGAAAGTTCATGTGATTATCGACGTTGTTTAGGTGATTAATCCTAATTTGCATTGTTTTAAATCATATATCTATGCATGAGTAGAGTTTAAATATTTGTTGTTAATAAATTATTACAAGTAGTGGTGTAGGTAAATCTTAGAAAAAAAATATTTACATATCAACATTACATGTGATACAATTTGTGAAGAAGCAATTTTAATTTATTATGAAGAAACAAATAAGAATAAGTGAAAGAAAGCATAAAAAATAAAAAAGATGCATTTTAAGATAGTTCAAACATAACAATTTTCAAAGAAAAATACTACAAAAATGAAGAATTTGAAGGACATGGAAGAAGGAAAATATGCTTGGTGGTGAGGGCTCCACTCCTTGACCTCGCCTTATATCTTGAAAAGGAGTGTGCTTAGGGTGTTGTTTTGAGACCTTGTTGGGGGCTATCACCCCCAAACCCTTGCTTTCAAATTCAAAAACCAAAGAAGAAATTGGTGGGGAAATTATGCTAAAAAAGTATTATTTTCATGTCCCCTCTACTTAATGAATGCAACTTAGATGAACCTGATCCTCCATTACAATTGTCACAACCATCTATATATGTTATTCCCATAACTGAGCAAGAACAAATAATTCAAGAAGTTTTAGATGGACAATGGATTTTCAAAAAGGAACTAATAGATGTAGATTTAACCATTTGATGTTCTAAAAGATAAGTAAACATGCCAAGTTTCTCAACAAAATGAAAAAGGCATAGTCAAGAAGATACAATTTGAAAGTGAGCCTCAAAAAAATAAAGTTGGAAGTGGACAAGTCTTCTTTGTAACTCAAGGACAACTTCAGACATCAAATAAAAAGATCCAATATGACTAGTGCTTTCAATATGTCTTATAATTCTATTGAATCAGGAGGACACTGTATTTCTTCACAATATGCTTCTCCACCTAGTAGGTATGGTGGATGGAAACAATCTCTATTCTACCAAAAATGACAAAATCAATACTCACAAAAATCATAGTATCATCCATGGTGAATCACACCACCTCCACCTTACCCATCCTACTTAATCCCACCACTCTATATCCACAAAAAAAAATACCATTTCATTATTCGATCCAAATCATCAACCATCCACTTCAACATGGCCACCAAGGGCATCCACAATGCCTAATAAATTATTACCTAATAAGGTGATTCAAACTACATATAATAATGAGATTTCAAAGATCTCTTTGCATTCCATTAACATACTTGAAATTGGTGAATCACAATTAAACTTTTCCAAGATAACTAAGGGATGTGATTTTGGTATAATTGAATTGGAAGAACAATATGATCAATTAGAAGATACAAAACCTAGTTCTTCTTATCTACTTAGCAAATCACAACCTCTAGATAGAATTCACACACATTAAAGAAACACCCCAATCTGAGTCTAATTTTATCATTGAACAAATAAATGTGTGCATTGAATTTATCATGTAATAAGAGATATTGTACTATACATGTTAATAGTTCAAGAATTGTGTGCGATGAAGAATGAAAATCTACAAGATCTCTTGCTTAGAAATAGTTTTATACGTAAGCATCTAGACCTTGGGAGGCGTATGGTAAGAAATATGTATCCCTAACACACTTAAGTATTGCACACATTATCAATTCTTTAGATTATCCTAATGACCTCATGCTTTTGTAGTATGAAGTCAAGATGGGGGTAAATCCCTTGAATTTTGGAGATCCTTGGTTGTCTACTGATAAAGCCATTAATTGTTGCTTTAGTGCTTTTGATAAAACCATGTGTATGAGCTTTGGAACAAATAAAGGTATGAATTCTTGTGCCAATTATCCCATATGTAAAAACATCATAGGTATGGAATTGAATCATATTATTTCTACACAAGCATTCATGTAATAATATATTTTATTCATCCATTTTGTCATTATATGAAAATATATCATGTATTTATTTGCATTGATCACTCTATCATTCATTTTCTAATGAATAAACTAATTATTAATGGTAGATTTATTAAATGGATGTTGAATAAATTTAACATTACTATACTTGATATGCTTGGTCATGAGAATATGGTTGCAAGTTTCTTATTGATATGAAGCTACTTGTCCAACTTTTGAATATTGTCTCTAGGATGTTAGTGTGATGTGTTAGTGTCTCACACTTTTTGTAAATTTGAGCAATTGTATTCCCACCTAGCTACCTAATCTTGTTGTAATGCTTGTTTATTTTACAAATTCTTTTGTGTTTGAATATGACCCTTCAACTTCTTCACTAGCTTTATGCTGAATTTGTAAAGAGGCACATGCAACTATCTCTTCCTTGGCTTCACTTTACTGGTTACACCTCCATTTTTTAAACTTATTTTGGGTAGATTCTATTGCACTTTCATTGACATCCTCAAATTATTATTTATCTATTCTCTCTCTTGATGGTAATAGCATTCTAATAGGGCACTTATTGTATATTTTATTTCTATTTTACTGTATTGCAATTGCTTTTTCTTTCTCATTTCACCTCTCTATTTCTATTGGAACACCTCTTTGGTGACCATCAACACCTCTTGTCTAATCACATACAAACAATGGTGTTTATCCCTGTAGAGTAGGGATTTATGATTTATGAATCTATTTCATTATTGTTTATGGGATTTGTAATGCACTATTCTCTCATTTCGTTGAGTCCTATCCATATTTGTTGGATGGTATAACCTATATCTATAACATACATGCCTATGCATGTTCCATGAAGGAGACCCTTGACTACTTCTCTTGTTTTTATGCCTTTATGGATCTTATGCATGTCTTCTATTCTATATTAGAAGACTTCACTATATTTATCTCCATGACTTATCAAGATAGTACATTGTGCATGTGATATATGATGTTAATACCCATTCTATTTTTTTTTCCACTTCTCGTCTTTTTGAGAATCCTTCTTTTGCTTCCATAACCTCTCCAATAGTTCATGATGGTAACATGTCTTTTCCCATAAAGCTTCCTCCGTTGGTGTAACATATTCAAAATCCATGGATCTCCCAAAGGATTTTGATGCCTCCTCTTCTCTCATCACTTGTGAGGATCCTATTCTTATAGTTGATGACACTTCTTCACCACATGGCTCTCAAAATTCTATTGATGGTCTTTATTTTAGTGAATTTTGTGATTCTTCTTCAAGTGATGGCACACATCATGATTAAATATCCTTTCTCTTGGAAGGATGGAATCTTATCATATTTATCCCCTCCTTTTTCTTTAGAGGATGGACTTCATCTTGTAATAATAGTGAGCATTGTTGCATTATTTATCACTTTCTTAATATCACATTAGTCAAACCTCCTCCTTCGACGAATATTAATAATCCTTCTCATGATTGGTTATCTACTATTTCCTCTTCTATATGTGAGTCATCTAAGCTATTAGACCTAGACCCTTTCCATTGTTTTCATCCACCTTCTTTGTCTACTACCCTTTTCTATACCACTTTTTTTGGAGGCACCACCATATATTTTTTGTGAGATGCCTCCTACTACTCCTACACCTACATAATTATGCTCCCCTTTGTATCATGAGATTCTCATCCACCCCCTCTTGTTAGTGTGGGAATTCTTTCTTTTGATAAACACAATGGCCATGGTGATATGTTGTACAATGTGAGACACTTCTCCATCATATGCTTAACTCATACTTGTGACAACTATGTCTTGGCCAAATCCCTTCCTAGCACCTTGATATATCATGTTGTAGACTAGTTCTATATCCTACCTACTAGTTCCATACACTCCTTTTATAATGTTGCTTATGCCTTTATCTCTCATTTTCAATATAACATGGAACCTAAAGTCTCTCTTACACACTTGGCTCAATGGAAAAACGATGTTCATGAGATTGTTTATGGATTCACTTATTGTTTATTTTCCTTGTTGTTTGATGGGGTAGCCACCCTCCTAATGACCTTATTCTACCTCTTTTATGTGAGAAATTATTGTAGCATATCCAAAAGGATATAATTTTTTAGTAATTTTGTTCTCTTTATAACTTAGTTATTCATTCAATTATGTTGACCAAATCCTTCTAGAGTATCCTCTCCTCAAATGTTATGAACACTATACTACCCCTCCAACCATGGATCCCCATATGAATTTTCTCCACCTATCCAACCCACTTCCTATACATCAAAACTTGAACCTAGATCCTATACACCTCTTGTAACCCTCCTAAACATATCTTACCTATTCTCCTAGAATCAAAACAAGCTTTTGAAAACTGTTATATCCGTCCTTCCCCAGCTTCACCTATGCCACCTATTGTTGCTATGTAACCCATTACTATTCCTAAGGCCTCTCCTTTACCCACCATGTCCCCTGTTTCATTGTAATTGATACACTTATTTGTTCTCCTAATGAGAAGTTGTTTCATTCCATTACTAACATTACTCATATAACTTTTGTATTCACTCTCAACACACCTTACCCTTTGGAGAACTCCCTTCTTCATTCTCCTTGTGAGGTACACTTTGTGGAGTCACCAAATCAATCCCCCTTTATGATTGGTTGAATCAACTCACATTATTATTCTACTAGTCGTGCTAGTACCTAGTATGCGACATACATAGCTTCCTTCATTTTCTTGTTGCTATTTTGTGGTGACATAATTCAGGTGCAAACTCTTTTCTTATTTTTGGTTATAACACAACCATGCTCATCTTTGTTTTCTTCACCCATATTTTGGGGAGCACAACCAATTTTTTTGGGAACATACATCCTATATGTCCTTCTTCAAGGACTTTCCATCTTTGTATTTGCATTCATCTACTTTAAAATCAATCACATACATTTCTTGTATATAATTATTTTAACGGGGAATACATCTACCATTTACAAATTTTGACATGCTTTCCTAGAGCCTATAATTTGTGGTCCTAAGTATAGAGTACACTTATACATGTCCATCTTTAATAGCATTGTCTAGTAATAGAGTATGATAGCACATGTTTAATCCCTAGTATTATATTTATACATATATCACCTAGCAATAGAGTGCACTAGTCCAAGTGATCTTGAACTCCATCAAAACATACAAATCACCTACTAATAGAGTACACTAGTTTAAATGATTCATCTTACAAATTGATTTGCATGATTCATAACAAAAAAGTTAAGGTATAACTTAAATCATGCATTTTATTTTGTATCAACTATATTCATTTCTCTCCATGCATATTAGTTTAATATTTTCAAATCCAACCATCTATTCATTACATTCTCCTTATTGTATAATATTTTTCTATATTAATTTTAGTGTTAGATTTACATATCAATTTTGTAGGATTATGATTTCTGACATTATGGTCTTGTAGGATTATGGCTTCTAACACTATAATTTTGTAAGTTCGTAGCTTGGGGGAATAGCTCCCCCATTCAAATAACTACTACATATCCTTTCAAGTTTTATTTATTAGTATTTTGTTTCTATACTTTAGCTTAACTCTTTATTAATTAGTGACACAAGATCACTAAAGTGGGGGGAAAATGTAATGATAGAAATTGCATACTTTGCAATTTGTTAGGGAAAAATAGCACATCTCAGAGAAACCTCCAAGAACAGTAGTGTCTTCGATAACTTTAATTCCAATTAGATTTCCTCAAAGACGCGTACAACTATGTTCTAAAGCGAAAACATACACAGTTCATTTCCCACATTAATCCTTCTGAGAGAAGCACATGTAAGTTCAACAACATGCATTAATAGATTTTACTACAAGAACCAATAGACATGAAAGATGAGACAGAAACCAGAACAAACAGATTTACGTGGGGAAAATCCTTTCAGATAAAAAAAACCCCACACTCCAAAGATTGAGCCATTGTATTATTCAGCAACAAATGGTTACAATAGAATTTCAGGCTCATAGCCTTTACAGAGATTACATCTTGTTCATTCTGGATACAACCTCGTAGAAAACTCTCCCCTTTACATTTCTTGATCAATCCATCAGACCATACAACCTTTGCACTGTTGCAATATCCTCACACAATATACAGTGCAAATCAACATGAGAGAGATCAACCATGATCCATGATCAAGAGATATTTCGGTAGTATAACCCTGCCTCTTCACTTCCTCTATTTCGGCCTCAAGGCCCCGACCTTCCAACCAGCCACTCAACCCTCTTTTGTAACGCTCTCCTACTTTCTTTCTGCTTTTTTAGAATGTCCAACACATACCTCTATCCATTCATTCTTCACTACCTCTATGAATCGGTTTGTTTCCAACTATCGGATCACAACATCAAACAGTTCACATTTTGCTTCTCTGATTGGTCCAAGTCGTACCACGTAGGACATTCTTCACTAGGTCAACAACGATCAACTTGTGTCGAATGTCGATGAGACACTAACCATGTCTCCCTGATGCCACAAAGCCAGATTGTCATTATCACCAAGAGTCTTCACTATCGACAAGACGTTACATCGAGTTCACAAGTTGTCGCTCAGAAATTGTCGTGTCGCCAAGACCTCATACCGATGATCATCACTTGTATCACTATTCGGAAAGACCATCATTAGTCGATGAGACATCATACCGAAGTCCCAAAGTCACATAGACGTGAGTATGCCATTCGGTGAGACTATCGCAACTCGCCAAGACATCATACCGATGTTCACAAGTTATATCGACCTTAGCATTCTCATCAGCGAGACAATTGCCATTCGATGAGACATCATACCGAGGTTCTAAAAGTCACATTGAAATGTTCAACAGTCAGCAATACCACTATCTTTCGCTAAGACTTCATAGCGAACACAACATGTCACCCCAAATACCACTATCGGCGAGACTTCAACAGTCCCTGAGAGGCTATATCGAATGCTCACACTTTTCAGTGAGAGAATCAACCGTCGGAAAGACTTCTTACCGAGGCTTCCATGTTATCCTGAAACCACTGTTCGCCAAGAGTCACACCGAAGACATCCGATAATCGGAAAGACTTTTCGCTATTGATGAAACATCACACCGAAGCAAGTCTTTTGGCCACAGGTCTCCCTGACATTTGCTAGACACCAACCCGTTGGCCAGAGATCTCCACTTGGTAGAAGGTTACAACAAACACCACAATTCACAGCGACAACACAAGTCAGAAAGACAGCAGCATTGTCTCGGCGACATGAGCAAAACACAAGGTTACTAAATTGCCAATCGGCCAGACAACTCCCAATCGCCAAGACTTCATACCGATAGGAGCAAGTCATATCGATTACCACATCATCCAGACAGACCAAAGGTCACACAGATATCGGCAAGACTTCCTATCATCGCCGAAACATCATTCTGATTGTTCAAGTTACGCTGAAGGTTTCAGGTTATGCTGATCGCCAAGACATTTAGAAGGTCACAGCGATAGTTCAGGATCAACTAGTAGATCGGCCAGACATCTCAACAGTCACAGCGACCATGATTTCTTAGAGGTTTTAGCCTGTGAGATTCAGGCAACAATTCCAACACAATTTTCATAATATTTTTTGCAGTCACTTTGGTTTTTCTCCCCTAGTATGTTTTAGGGTGCACTAATCCTATGGCCCTAGCTTTTTGCTTAACTAGTTTGTCAATTTCTACATCACATTATAGTATCTCTTGTTTATTTTGAGCTACTTGTCCAAAATTGAATATTTTCTTTAGGATATCCATGCAATGCACTAGCATCCAACAAGTTTTATAAATTTGTGCCATTAGCTTCAACCCAACCACCTTTTTTGACTTGTTGTAACACACGTTTGTTGAAAAATGATTTTGTGAATTAAATTGACCTTTCAACTCCATCGGTAGCCTTATGCAAAAGATTTTTTTTGAATTTGTAAAGAGACACATGCAACAATATCTCTTGGAAACACTTAATTAGTTACACCTCCATTGTTGAAGCTTGTTGTGAGATGTTGCAATTTCATTGACATTCTCAAATGCTCATTTGTCTCTTCTCTTTCTTACTAGTAATTTTATTGTATATTTTATTTCTATTTGATTATATTGCATCTTCTTCTTCATTATCATTTCACTTCTCTATTTCTATTGGTATACCTCTTTGGTGACCATCACCACCTCTTTTCCAATTGCATACACACTAGGGTTTTTATCCCCATATACCAATGATTTAGTATTTATAGATCCATTGCATTGTTTTTTAAATTCCTAGACACACATAGGGTTTAAGAGCACACAACTTATAACTTCTCCTCAATTCATCAATTTCTTATGGAGGTTGAAAGACCAAATTAGGGACTTGAATTGAAGGCAAGATCCTAAGCACTCACTCCCTTTCTCTCCATCTTAACTTACAAGTATTTGAATTTTTTCAAACACATGAAGATTTGATGTTCTTCTTCTATCTTAGTATTCCTTACATTATTTCAATTAAGATAATGTATAAAGTGATTTTTAAATTCTTGTATGTTTCTGGTATATCTAGTACTTTACCATTATTGTCCTTGTATCCCTATGCATAAAGTTGTATGGATTTTAGAGATATGTTTGATTTTTGCATCACATGTGAACAACATGTGGATTGGATGAGAATGCGCATATCATATGATAGTGTGTTTGTGATGTGATTTTGGCTAGTGATCTTCTCGGTCTTTTGTAGTGTGTGTGTTGGTATCTTGGATAATGATCTTTATAGTCCTTTTTCCCAAGTTCCCTATTACATCCTTTTCATTGTTATACCTTAATTTTGAATTGTAGTATCTATATTTCCAAATTTTCCTCATTTCATTTCCAAGCTAAATTAATGTAATTTAAGTTTGACATAACATAGAATTTATATTACAATTACATCTTTTTTGGGGGCTTTAGGATTTTATAGTGAAGCCTTTTATTGAACCTACCCACCCTTGGCTACATCATTAGGGTTTTAATTTTTATATTTGATATATCATGGATATTTTTGTTATGTGATGAATTTGAAAGTCCATCCTTGAGCTTTATATTCCTATTTTTTTTATGTTGTAAGCTACTTGCGATCCTAATCTTCCATTGATAAGTGCTTATTTAAACCTTAACATGGCTAACCAATACAATGAGATTTATTTTGATCCTCATTTTAAGAGAAACCAAGAGGAAAATCAACATTATGATCATGATGCTCATGTGTCCAACCATTTTTTTATAAATGCACATACTAGTTTAGTTAATTATATAAATCTAATGTACAACTAATTGGAATGATTCACAATGTGTTCATAAAAAAGCCATTTGGATTAGAGATCTTATGTATTTTTGCTTCTGAAATTGTCTCATGTACTATGACTAGTGTATCTACTTCCTCCCCCTCCCACTATTATTGATCAATCTTCTTGTTGACCACCCAAAATACTAAGGGGGGTGAATCAATATTCTTTTAAACCATTCAAACATTTAAGCATCCAACTTACAAAGCATATTCAGTTGTAATAATGAAAGAGAGCATGAAACATCCAATCAACATCACATGACACATGAACACCAGGATTTTTACATGGAAAACTTGGAAAATGGGAAAAACCATGGTGAGGATTAGCTCACAATATATTATAATTGGTTATAGTATATTATAGAAGTGCTCACTATAGGTGGACTCATTATTCAAGTGGACTCACTGCCCACTGAAAGAAGAAAATAGATAGAATAAATTTTGTGGCTCATAGCCTAGATTGAACTGTTACAATTGCATCTATCATATGCATGAAATACAGTTCCAATAAATCTCAATAGATAGAATTTACATACTTCATTTGATTTTGATCTAACACTCTTCCTTCCTCTACATTCACATCACTCTAATATTCTACTCAACATTCACAACTTAGATTCACAATGTATTTTCTCAATTCACATTATTCACATCACTTTCATATAGAACATTCATCAAAATATCAAAAATTATCTAGATTATATATCCGCTTTACCCATAACATTAATTAGGTTGGCCTAATTAGATGTAACATTCAAAATATACAAAATATAACTTGTCGGTTCAAAAACCTTCCACACACGCCTCGCGCCAAGATTCAAATCTCAAAATACTTTGCAAGAGGTCGGCATGGACCTATAATAGATCTCGCATAACTCCGCAATACTTATTTAAGCTTCACATACATTCAAACCTATTAGGTTGGCACCATAAAAGACCTAATACAAAAATTCTCCAATTGTATACCCATATTCAGACACAAGTACCTCAAAACCTCATGACAACTAGAATGCATACTCTATTGACATCTATCAACATCTCCTCAAATCTACAAAGTCAAAATCCAATCTGTAGAGAACTGCGGATTCTCCAACCCATATGCACAAAATTGAAAAAAACCTATAACTGTCAAGCCAAACTTATGTTACTCATAACTTTCACACCACAAGCCCAAACGAGATGAAACTCTAGAATTACATGCTTCTACTATCCAACAAAAATATACTAGAAGCATAGAGAAAAACCTTTAACAACGAACCAATGTGGACCCAATTACTGGATCCCCTGTACACTGGATCATTGGTATTAACACAGTCATTTTTTACACAATTATTTTTATCGGATCAAACCTTCTTGTGAAATTTCCTTATACAAACATCCTAAACATGTTAGAGCCAACCAAAATGATCTGCACCATGATCTCCAAAGTAAGATACAATGTTGACATCAATGACAACACTGCAATGCATAACATTATGCACCATATGCTCATGTTGCCAACAACATCATCAATGAAAAAATCTTCATTCTTCCAACAATCTTCCCCTTAGTCATTGATGGCAACATGCCTAAACATCTCCAAAATATTATCCCCCTTTGACATCAAGGGAAAAGGGTGCATAAAATAATTTTTCTAACACATACCAGATCTCCCCCTGAGAAATATATGGATATGTACACACTAAAAAATTGAACTGACTCCTCCTAAGTTATGTACCAAAGAAAAACCAAAAAACTTGTACTAGAAACCACTCTATATAATCAACATATGTACAAAGAATCTGAAACTAAAAAATGGAAATGCATAAATAATTTGTCAACCAGAGGAAGTTGACTCTTGAAGCTTCTACACATGTATCTTCCAAGCATGTTTACCTTCTTCCCATATCTTTTTTGTTGTCCCAAGCATCATGCATTGTGTCTCTAGCTCCATTAAAATTTCTTCTCCTTCTTTTGGAGAGCTAAGTACCAGATTGATTTGTGTAGCCTTGTTAGCAATCAAAAGGGTGATGAACACTTGGAATACTGAGAGGGGGGTTGAATCAGTATTCCATCAAACCATTTACATAATATCCATCCAAGCAATAACATAATTCTAACTGTAAAAATTAGCGAAAGCATGGAATCAACACAAGATGATAATACACATGAACACCAATATTTTTACGTGGAAAACCCAAAATAGAAAAAATCACGATGAGGATTAACTCACAATATAATATATCCGGATATAGAATATTACAAGGGCTCACTTTTAGGACACATTGTCCTTAAAGGCTCACAACCTGGAATAATTTACAAAACAAAGTATGACTCATTGTCAAAAGATGAACCGAGATAGAATGCACCTTCCTTGTGCTGGAGTTTAGTTCCGGTGAAGCACAATATACAAAACTCTTCTCTATAAGTATACTATCTGCTCACATATGAAACTTCACACATTCACACTTTTTGAATTTCATCGCTTCATTTATTTCACATCATCCACACCCTCTTCTCTGGACAAAAATTTCTTACATATAACCATATACATTCACTTTCACTAATTAGGTCAGCCTAATTAGAGAAACCCCATTTTAAATCAAAATCAACTCTATCGACATTATCCTTAAAATAATATTCATCTTCGCGCCCAACACAAGCATCTAACACGTGGTATTAGTCAACATGGACCTAAGATAGATCCATATAGCATTCGCAACATATATTTAATCTTCTTAACACCACTTCATAATTAGGACGATGTGAGTTAGACCTAAAACGTCAAGACTCCAAACGTATATGCAATTCATCAAACATGTGACACAAAAACTTGTTAACACATTGAATTCTCCTTTAGACGACATCGAATAAATTATCTTCAACTCCGTAAGGCAAGATAATTAATCATGAAAGAACATGGAATCTCCCACATGAATGCACCGTACAAAACCTTATGGTATTCCTTAGAACATAACATTGTTATTCATTTCTTTTGTATGCATTCACATGTATCATCACAAAACTTTGGTGTAAGATGTATCTTGTAGTCACAAATCTATGTACAAAGTCCTATAGCAATATCTTTCTATGAGGTGAAATTCATACCAACAAACTGGCGTACTAAATCAGCATAACATTGTTTTCCAAACTATTGGTAACTGTATCTTTCCAACCATATAGCCAAGTCAGTTGAAATCTTGTCAGTGGATGCAAGTGATGTCAAGATAGAACATAATATTAGCTTCTGATCGAATCTTACAAAATAAGGTAATCCAAACCAAAATACCGGATCAACAATCTTCCAGTACTGGAGTGTCATATTTTCCAAAGAAAATAAGTAACGCAATCTTCCAATTTCCAACAATATCCTCCTTTTTCATTGATGGCAACACATGATGTGAAAACCATAAAAAATTCTTCTTCTCAAATTTTCATTTCTCTCCCCAAAAAACTTCTCTTTTCACATGGTACCTTCTCTCCCCCTTTGACATCAATGGAAAAGGATAAAAAGATATTGAAAACTTTAACAATTTCCATTACATACCTGAATACTCATGAGGAGTACATCCAAAAACAATAACTGTGAGTAATCAACTAGAGGTGGTTGTCCCTTGAAGTTTGCTAAGAATATCTATCCAAGAGGATATCCCTTCATCTCAGAGCTTCTTCACTTCTGACAAGGCTCTGCATAAATAATTAAGATAAAATAGAATGCCTTTTCCTTCAACTAGAGTCCCAGGAGTAAGATTCAAGTTCATAATCCTATCAGCTAGAGAAAAAGCATAGTAGACAGGAGTGCACTTGATCTTTATTAGATCTCTGAGCTTCCCATATAGTTCAACCATTTCTCCTTTCTCCTTATGTAATGCAAGATATTATTCATGTAGCTTTGTTAAACCGTACTGAGTTTGATCATCTAGATCTAAAGTTGGATTAAAGGTGTTGGATGCATACTTTATTTGTGTCTCAACTATGTCCTCAACATCCTTGAATATTTGAATTGCATCAGGCCATGTCCAACAAAATGAGAATAGACTTCTGGCCTCTTTCTCACACTCTTGAACCTCTTTAAGTCTCTTAAGTGCAATGCAATGTGTAGACTAGCAGCTATCTTCAATTTCCAACATTCTTTTCCTTTGATCCAAGTGACCATTTCACTTACTTCTTGACTCTTCAGCTCTTTGAATTTATCAGTCAATGAGTTTGTGCTTTCCATAATAGACTATGAAGAACTGGTGACTGCTCTAGGAACAATCTGAAGATGTACCTTTTTCCTTGCTAGCTACATGAGTCTCCTTGGAGCTAGCTCGGTCTAGGAAATAAATGCATGAACCTCAGTAACTTTTCTATTTTCTTTGGAGGTAGTCATTGATTTACTAGAGATCAATTCAAAATTTTCAAGAATTTCCTTAGCTACTTCAAAGTAAGTTCCAAATCTAGGTCTATTGGGATCTCAAGGGCTATTGATTAACATTTCAATACAACCAACAACATAGTCCTTTTCAATCTCATACCCCGGCTCAAGAATCCATGTGTTTCTCAGTTCAACTGCCTTGATAATGTAGCTATTAGTGGATACCAAAAATGTTATATCATCCTTATATTTTTTGACTAGTTCTCTCAGAATTTTCCTTCTTTTGTTCATTCTTCTCTAGAATTTTCTAAAGAATGCAACAAGGGAATCTCCTTGTGCATCCAAATCTCCAATGTTTCTCATTAATTCTTTGATTTGATGAGCAATCGGTTTGGTATTTACCCAAACAACTTCTCCTATACTAGGAACTTCTCTCATAAAGTAGAAGGTTAAAAACAATATCAATGTTCCATATCTAAATGCACATTTCTTCTCTTTGATATCATTCATATTTTCCAATAGTTGTTGTCGGAGCAACTCACAAAGATCATATTATGTTCTTTTCTCAACCATTTCTAATGCTAAGTCAATTTCAGAGGTAGAGACATCATTATCACCAAAAATGGGGTTTGAAATAACCAAACTTGCATAATGAACTGTCAAGTTATCAATTCTAGTACCTATGTTCTTCATTAATCCCTTTCCTTCGTCAAGTTTACATTTAGGAGTAGGTCTGATGGATAGTAAACCAGTAACATCTCTAATTTCCTCTATAGATATCATATACAAATTGCCAAGCCGCACAAATTGATCATGAAAACTGCTAAGTGCCAACCTAATACATCTCTCCTCATTGCTAAATTTGGAAACCAATCCCACACATCTAATTTCATCTTTGTAAGCACGTGTTCTAGTCTTAGGGTAAAGTCTTATCCACTTAATTCTTCAAACCATAATATGTGTGCTTTTCCATAAGTAGGTTCTTCCAATTTTCTATGAATATATATCTCAATGTCTTCAATTGGAATAACACTAAGGGGAACATTTGAAAATGCACCCAAGGGGTTGAGTTATAGGGTTTTAACAATCCATACTTCTTAAATTGTGATTCTGGTCTCACTGAATTGTCTACTACTCGAGGTGTATCCATCACTTTCAACAAAATTCAATGAATAATTCAAAGGGAATAATGTATAGTAATAGTAACTTACCTCTTTCCTGCATACCAAAGCCAAGCACCAAAAATCTACAGTATGAAAACACTCTAGTTTCTTCAATCTTTCTCTACACACTTCTTCTCTTTCACAAATCCCTTTCATCGAATGAATTTTCCTTAACATACTTAAATTTATTTCTTTGATCCCAATTGCTTCAACAATAAATGCTTTAGACCGCAAGTAGATGACCTCAAAATTAGTCTATACTTCCATCTTTCCAAGCTCTACAAAATTCATTCTTCACACATGTGCACTTGAAAATTCCTTTTGCATGAAATATTGAATTCATCACCTTCAATAAATGTATTTATGTCATGACATGACATCAAATATCGAAGGGGATATTAATTTTTTTTATTATTGTTCCCCCTTAACCATTGCCTAGATTTATTTTTTGACGGAGTTATCTACACCCAAGGATGCCACAGATGAAATTGATACTTCTGATTATCCTTGCTTTTTAAAATCTCCTTCCAGATCCTTTCCAATTCCTTCTTATCCTTTTCCGGATCAATCTTAATGATTGGTTCATATCTTTTTACCAAATAGTCTCTTTTCATATTTCTACTTCTGCAGTCTATGGCAAAGTGTCCCAATTTGCTGCAATTATAACAAACAACATTCTTCCATCCAATTTGTCCTTTATCCAATCTATATTTGCATTGGTTAGCTTTGTGTCCAAATAAATTGCAATGATAACAATAGCCTTTGAATGGGTAAATCATCTTGTTCAACATCTGACCTATGCATTCTATAGTTTTATGTCCAATTCTTTTGCATTGAAACACTGAACAGTGAATGATAAAGTATTTTGTTTCATTCCATCATTATGTTTTATTTTATCTCCACAATATTTTTCTCTATGTCCAAACCTATTGCATGAATAACATATACCATTAAAATCTAAGTACCTTTGAGCATTGGGTTGTCTGATAGGAATCCTTTCGGTATTGCTTCTTTGATTCTTGATTTGTCTGCCATTTCCTTGAGTCTTCCTTTGATTGTCATCCATGTCAGGGGATTGATTTTCTTTCGAACTTTGTCCTTCTTCAAATCCCAAACCACCTTTATCCTTAGAAGGTTTTGTCCTGCAATCAGTTCATCTAGCGTTGTAGAACTGGTTTTGAATTTGTCCTCATGAGCTTTTGCTTTCTCCAAATCTGATTTCAAAATTACTTCTTGTTCAAACTTTGTACATTCATCCATTTTTCTTTGAATTTCAGCTTTCTAATAGTCTTCAATTCTCCTCTTTTCTTCCACTTGTTCTTTCAGTCTAGTGATGTCCTCATTTTCTTTCTTCAATTGATCACTAACTTCTCTATATCTTTCCTTGAATTTCTTGATTTTTTCTCTTAGTTTCTTAATGCACTCATTTACTTCCTTCAAGATTTCCTTCAAATCCTTGTTTTCTTCTTCAGCACTGTCAAGATCTTCAAGAGAAATTTCAAGTTCACTATTATTATCTAGGATACAATCTTCTTCAATATGTTCAGTAGGAATCTCTTCTAGAGGAATAGGAAATATCTTATTTGTCATGTGTTCAAATTTCAAGATCTTCCTCAAGTTGTTAGGCTTCTTAAAAGGAACAAAGGTCTAATACCAATTGATGAACACCTAAAATAATGAGAGGGGGGTGAATCGATATTCCATCAAACCATTTACACCAAGCAATAACATAATTCTAACTGTAACAATTAGTGAAAGTATGGAATCAACACAAGATAATAATACACATGAACACTAGTATTTTTATGTGGAAAACCCAAAATGGGAAAAACCACAGTGAGGATTAACTCACAATATAATATGTTTGGATATAGAATATTACAAGGGATCATTAGGACATGTTGTCCTTGAAGGCTCACAACTTGAAATAATTTACAAAACAGAGTATGGCTCACTGTCAAAAGATGAACTGAGATAGAATGCACCTTCCTTGTGTTGGAGTTCAGTTCAGTGAAGCACAATATATAAAACACTTCCCTGTAACTATACTATCTACTCACATATGCAACTTCACACATTCACACTTTTGAATTTCATCCCTTCACTTATTTCACATCATCCACACCTTCTTCTCCATACAAATGTCTTACATTATATCATATACATTTTATTTCACTAATTAGGTCGACCTAATTAGAGAAAGCCCATTTTAAATCAAAATCAACTCTGTCGGTATTGTCCTTAAAATAGTATTCATCTTCATGCCCAACACAAGCATCTAACATGCAGTATTAGTCGGAATGGACCTAAGATAGATCCATATAGCATTCACAACACATATTTAATCTTCTTAACACCACTTCATAATTAGGCCATCTTGAGTTAGACCTAAAACATGAAGATTCCAAACGTATATGCAATTCATCAAACATGTAACACAAAAACTTGTTAACACATTGAATTCTCCTTTAGACAATATCGAATAACTTATCTTCAATTCCATAAGGCAAGATAATTAATCATGAAAGAATGTGAAATATTTGACATGAATGCACTGTACATAACCTTATTGTAGTCCTCATAACATAACACTATTATTCATGTCTTATGTATGCATTCACATATCATCACAAAACTTTGGTGTAAGATGCATCTTGTAGTAACAAATCTATGTACAAAGTCCTATAGCAATATCTTTCTATGAGGTGAAATCGAGACCAAAAAACCAACATATTGAATCAACATAACATTGTTTTCCAAACTACTCGTAACTGTATCTTTCCAACCACATATCCAAGTCAGCTGAAATCTTGTCAATGGATGCAAGTGATGTCGAAATAGAACATAATATCAGATTTTGATTGAATCTTATAAAATAAGGTAATCCAGACCAACATATCAGATCAACAATCTTCTAGTACCAGAGTGTCATATTTGCCAGAGCAAATAAGTAATGCAATCTTCCAATTTCCATTGTTGACATCAATGAAAACCTTCCAATTTCCAACAAAGGGAACTTGAAAAAGATATGGATTTAGAATTTACCAAGTCCCTTAGATTTCCAAACTGCAGAATGATTTTCTCCTTTTGAGCATGCAGCTGGAAGAATCTCTCTTGCAAATCTTCTATTTTTGTTCTTGTGTTTCCAATCAGATCATGTCTTAGATCATAGGCATTAGAAGCATTGTGGATTTGGGACTCAATTGAGTCCATTTCACTCTTGATGCTCTGTGTGGCTCTAGACCACTTAATACAATACTATAATAGAGCCTTTGCCTCATCCACACAATCTTGTGCACCCTTGAGGTTTTCTTGAAACTTTTCATGTGTGAGGGTACACTTCTCAGTAATCTCCATCATCTTCTTGTCATTTATCTTCTTTTCAACCTCATTCTCAACTTGTCCCTTAAGAACAACAACATATTCTTTAAAAGAATCAATTAATAACTTCAAATTCTCCATAATAGAGAGTGAGGTGTTAATGCTTGCACTAGGTATGGCCTTTTGAAGATCCTTTACAACTTTAT
Source organism: Sequoia sempervirens (assembly GCA_007258455.2). Lineage (NCBI taxonomy): Eukaryota > Viridiplantae > Streptophyta > Pinopsida > Cupressales > Cupressaceae > Sequoia > Sequoia sempervirens. The sequence goes on from VDFB02271358.1 coordinate 307,829,062, forward strand.
CCATTAGCTCTCCACTCTTTTGATGGGTCTCTATAATCTCATTTTGGGCCGATGCATGGAATACATCTCCCAACTGAAGCTTGTGGAGTGGGGAAATCTTGTCAAGGTCAACATTCCCCTATTGCATAGGTAATTGCAACAATCATGTTGATACAACAGGTTGTAAATTGAGTTGCATGCTTAGTCAGTTCTTCAATGAATCTCTAGAGGAGTGAGAGGATTCACCATAAGCCTTTATATTCTCCGTAGTGTTTTCCTTTAGCTCATTTTCCCCATTCTTTCCAGAGCTCACTAGTGTTTTTTCTTTTATCTTTGCATCTCTGGATGCATCTTTATCCTTTTCCTCATTATCCTTCTCATTATTTTCTTGGTCACCACTCTCCTTTTCTTCATCCTTATTTACATTTTCTTCACCAATAGATTGGTTTGTGGTATATGGAGGAGTTATCTCTGGTTTTGCTTGTGCATTTTCAACATTCTCTTTAGGTATCGAAAGAGGAGAGGTATCCTCCTTTGTTGTATCTTCACCGATGGTGGTCTCTTTTTCAACATTCTTCTTTGCCTCTTCATCTTCCTTTGTCACTTCTTCCACTTTCAGAAGAACATTATCTTGAGCATATCCTTCATCAATTGCATACTCATGTTGAGCATCAATGTCTTGTGCTTCATCTTCTGTATTGACATTTGTAGCAGAATTTTTTGTGCATTCCCGAGTCATTCAATACCTCTGTGCTATGTCTGCAATTTTGTCAATTGTCTCCTTCCAGAGCCTTTCAACCTCACTTTTGTCTCTTCCCATAAGGGTAGTCACCCTTTGCTTTGTCTTGAATTCTGTTCTATACAACTTAGCCGATGTGGCTTTATTTTCCTCTAAGAGAGGAGCACCAATCTTTTTCAATGCATATTCTTTTATTTTTGCCTCTTCTACTATTTCTCCTTGCCTTCTCTTCACCAATACATTCCACAACTTCGTAGGAATTTGGTTTTTCAATGTTCCTCATGTCAACTTCTAAAACAATAATATATTTAATGATATCTTCTACAATGAAGGCCTTATCCACCTCATCTACTTCATTGTACAGGGCTATAGTTTTTGCTAACATTTCATGTTGTAAAATGTTATTGAACAATGCTTCTAGTTTCATAGGAGTGTGTGTGCTTACTGTAGGTGTTTTCTTTTTCTATTTCCTTTCATCTGGAGTCTTCTTCTACCTTGTTTATGTTTTCTTGTTCTTTGGAGACACTTTCTTGATGGATTCTTTCTTCTTCTCTCATACCTGTACTACAAAATATTTCTTTTCTTTCTCTATTTCTTCTTCATCAGTGTCCACAACATTCACTCTCTTTTTCTTGGAACTTGCTTCACTCTATGAAGCTTCATCTTTTCTCTTCTGGACCAATTGAGGTCCTTCTTCATCTCCTTCCTCTTCAACATTTACACTTATTTTCTTTTCTAGATTACTACTTTCTATTTTATTCTCTTCTTGGCAGGGCCTACAAGTGGTGTTATTGTAGTATCCTCCTTCTTCTTAGGCCTTGTACTTTGCACAAGCGGAGGGAACTTCTCCTTCACTGGAGGACTTTCAGTTGATTTTCTCTTTTCTCCAGTAGGGGGCTTAGTCCCAGTGGAATTTTAAATAGTAGGAGGGGTGGTAGCTATTCTACTAGATCTTCTAGTGCCTGATAAGCTCTTTGGAGCTCTAGCCCTTGCTCTTGCTTGCTCCACTTGCTCCTTTGTGAAGCCCATGTCCTTTGCAAAATTTTCAACCATATTTTCAACCTTCTTTATTATTGGTTTCTTCTACTCCATATGCACCTCCATTGATTTTTCTTCATAGGTGCTATATCTTCCTTCTGTGGTGTCCTTAGGCTTGCTAAGCGTAAAATTAGCTGAGGCAATAATCTCTTGTTCAGTAATCTAATATCCCATTGATAGGATTCATACTGTCGTTGGTTCAACTGCTTGAACGATGCACTCATATGTTGATACCATGAATATGATTTCATCCTTGTATTTTTCTATCATTTTCTTACAAATTCTTTCTCTTTCATGCATCCTCTTTTGAAATATTACAAAGAAAGCTTCAAGAGCTCCATCTTGTGCCTCTACATCACCAAGACCTCTTAGAAAATATCTAAGTTGATGTGTGATTGGTCTTCCTTTTAACCATACAACACTTTTTTTACTGGGTAGTTCTCTCAATAAGTAGAAGAGTAGACAAACAATCAGGGTACCATACTTAAATGGATGTCTCTTTTCCTTGGTCTTCAAATTTTCCATTTGTTGCTATCTCAACAACTCACAAAGATCATAGTCAACTCCTTTCTCCATCATCTCATAGGCAGTGTTTATTGTAGTGACAAATACCAAATTTTCTCTATTATAATAGTAGACCTTGTATCCTATCATCATGATAGCATATTTCACAGTTGGATTTATTATCTTATTCATTGTCAAGGCTCTCTTGTCATATGTAGCACTGGTTGATTTTGTGACCACTTCATTTTTCACTGATTTGAGGACCAAGATAGGTCCAATTGAGCATAGTCCAGTTACTTCCCTTATCACCTCCTTAGTTATCAAATCAGGCTTATTAGTCCAGAAATTTTTTTCATGAATTCTGCTTAATGCAATTCTAACCCATTTGTCATCAAAGCAAAAATTTAGAAATCCTTACCAAACATCAAGTTTATACCTCTCCTAGATTAGAATGATTATGCTCCTATAATTTTCTATGAATATAAATCCTTGTATCCTTTGTATGTAAGACACCATATGGAACACACAAAAATGTACCTATTAGATTGACCTCTGTGGATTTGGGTCATGGCCTATCGGTAACTTCGATAACCCTTGATGTAGCCATTTCAAAATGAATTCAAATTGCTTTCAACAAAGTTATTGGTGAAACTAGGGCAAACAAAGATTGTAAATACCTTTTCCTTCACTTTTTTTATTAGGGTTTGAATGCACCAAATCACAAATTGCCTTGATCACTCCAAATCTTTGCTCTGTTGCTTTTCTCCTTCTTAATGCTCATTGTGAATGAATTTGGCTAAGTAAAATCACTTTATAACCCTAGAAACTGGCCTAATTTCACATTGAATGCTTTAAACAATAAAGATGGAAAACCCTTCACTGTGTGCACAATTACCTTCAAATGCTCTGCAATCTTTTGTATTTCAACATTTTCTACTAGAATTTTCTCAAAAAGATCAAGCATGTTGACCTACACCACATATCTTTGTTATAAAGCGTCAACACCATTTCCTTTGGCAAGGGATAAAATATTTTCATTAAAGCTCCCCCTGAGCCAAAGTTCTCAACTTAGTTTTTGAAGGAAACATCTACACCAGATGTTGGTACAAATTCATCCTTAACCTCAATCTCTTCCTTCTTTCTCCAAATCTTATCCATCTCCTTCTTTGTTTCTGTGTAATTGTATTGGTTCATTCGTCTTTATTGGATTATCCTTCTTCATATTTTTGTTTCTACAAAACTTAGAAATGTGTCCAGGCCTATTGCAATTGTAGCATATGACATTCTTTTGACCAATCTTATTTCCATTCATTCTAGATCTGCATTGAACCATTCTACAATTGTTATAGCCATTCATCATTTGACTTCTACACTCACTAGCTCTATGACCAGATTTCTTGCATGTAAAACATTGACCAGAAAAATGTGAAACATTCTGATTCATTCTACTTCTACATTCCATAGCCTTATGTCCAAATTTATTGCAAGAATAACATAAACCATTAAAATATGGGTACCTTTGTGCATTTGGTTGTCTAACTGGTGGTCTTCAAGCTACATTCCTTTGATTCAAGATCTTCTTGCCATTGTTCTTGTCTTTAGTCTTCTTTTCAACATTTGATGTCTGATCTAATTTTGAACTTTCATCCTTTTCAAATACTAAACCTTCTTTATTTTTGAGCCTTTCTAATTTGCAATCATTTCATCAAGCTTTGTAGAACTCATCTTGAATTTGTCTTCATGACTCCTTGCTTTTTCTAGATTTGATCTCAAATTCACAACTTCTTGTTCAAGCCTTCTGCATTTTGCAGATTTTCTTTTCACCATTGTCTTCAAGCATTCTTCAACTCTCTTTATTTCTTCAACTTGCACCTTCAGACAGGTAATTGTTTCATTTGCTTGCTTCAACAACTCACTGACCTCCTTATGCCTTTCTCTAAATTTCTTGATTTTCCCCCTCAATCTTCTGATGCATTCATTTGCTTCTTTGAAATTTTCCTTCAAATCTTTGCTTTCACCTTCAGTTCTTTCAAGATCTTCAAGAGAAAATTTGAGTTCTCCATTCATATCAAATATGCAATCTTCTTTTGTAGATCCAACAACAGGTATCTCTTCCAGAGGAGTAGGTAATCTTCTAACAACCATGTGTTCAACCTCTAAGATCTTCCCCAAGTGGTTAAGCTCCTTCCAAGGAACCAAGCTCTGATACTAATTGTTGAACACCCAAAATACTAAGAGTGGGGGGGTGAATCAATATTCTTTTAAACCATTCAAACATTTAAACATCCAATTACAAAGCACATTCAGTTGCAATAATGAAAGAAAGCATGAAACATCAAATCAACATCACATGGCACATGAATACTAGGATTTTTATGTGGAAAACCAAAAATTGAAAAAACCACGGTGAGGATTAGCTCACAATATATTATAATTGGTTATTGGATATTACAAAAGTGCTCACTGTAGGTGGACTCACTGCCCTCTAAAAGAAGAAAAGAGATAGAAGAAATTTTGTGGCTCACAACCTAGATGGAATTGTTACAATTGCATCTATCATATGCATGAAATACAATTCCAATGAAGCTCAATAGACTAACTTTACACACTTCATCTAATTCTAATCTAACACTCTGTCTTCCTTTGCATTCACATTACTCTAATATTCTGCTCAACATTCACAACTTAGATTCTCGATGTATTTGCTCAATTTGCATCATCTGCATCACTTTCATGTAGAACATTCATCAAAACATCAAAAATGATCTAGCTTATATATCCTCTTTACCCATAACATCAATTAGGTTGGCCTAATTAGATGTAACATTGAAAATATACAAAATATAACTTGTTGGCTTAAAAACCTTCTATACACACCTCATGCCAAGATTCAAATCTTGAAACACTTTGAAATAGGTCAACATGGACCTATAATAGATCCCACATAACTCCATAATACTTATTTAAGCTTCACATACCTTCAAACCTATTAGGTCGACATCATAGAATACCTAATACAAAATTCTCCAACTATATACCCATATTCGAATACAAGTACCTCAAAACATCATGCCAAGTGGAATGCATACTTTATTGACATATGTTAACATTTCCTCAAATTCACAAATTCAAAATCCAATCTGCGGAGAAGTACGGATTCTCCAACTCATATGCACATAACTGAAAAACACTTGTAACTGTCAAACCGAACTTTTGTTACTCATAACTTTCACACCAAAATCCAAAAAGAGATGAAACTCTGGAATTAGATGCTTCTACTAGCCAACAAAAATATACTAGAAGCGCAAAGTAAAACCTTCAACAGTGAACCAATGTGGATCCAATTACCGGATCCCCTATACACCGAATCACTAGTATTATCACTTAGTCATTTTTTTATCACAATTGTTTTTATCGGATCAAACCTTCTTGCAAAATTTCCTTATAGACACATTCTAAAACATGTTAGAGCCAACCAAAATGATCTGCACCATGATCTCCAAAGCAAGATACAATATTGACATCAATGACAACACTACAATGCATAACAATATGTACCATATACTCATGTTGCCAACAACATCATCAATGACAAACTCTTCATTCTTCCAACACATCTACCATTACCCCTTCCACCACCACTACTCATCCTCATAGCTCTACACATACTTATACTAGTTTACCCCCACAATGTTTAACCTTTCTCAACTTTTCTTCGTCCTTATGTCCATCCTCCTAACTTTGACCCTCTCAAGATACCCACATCCCTCATGATCTCTTGCATCTCTATTCTTATCTCAACTACTACTACTATGCCACCTATAATTTCCCCTCTTAGTCAATCCATTACATATTGCCTCTTATGCTATGTCTATCCCTCATTTCACATCTTCACTTGCATCTATGAATTCCCTTATCTCTTCTCTTTTATTCCTCTTTCCCAAATTATCATCACCTCCATATCTTTGACCTCTCACACTCATTCCTATACACACCACAATGGTTCCCAACCTTCATTTAATACCCTTTCATCTTACTATCTAGATGCACTAATTCACAAGATAGATCAAATAGAAAAGAGACATGATGCAAGACCTAATGAGCAAGGTAGCAATGAATTCAAGGATGTTAGACATACATTGATACCATATGATATTGTTATGTATATTCTCCCTATGGGATTTCTAGCACCATGGTTTTCCATGTATATGGCAAAGGTGACCAAAACACACATTTGAGATCTTAAACAACTGCATGTGTAGACTTCTCATATGAGGATAAGCTATCAAGAAAATTATTTTTGTGGACCTCAAATTAATATGATATTGAGTGGTTCTTGTCACTTTCCCAAGGATATATTCACACATTTAATGATTTGACAAAAAATGCTCCTAAAGAATTTCAAGGTTAACATGACCCTTAGAGTTACAACTTTAATCTATTTGGATGTGCCCAAAGACCTAATGAACACATTAGTGACTATTATAAGATTATCTTTTTTACGTTTTAAGATGATTTTAGTCTTAAGTACATGGGTTGTCACGTCAAAATGGATCACCATTCCCCTTAAAGTATAACAAGTCAAATTATTTCTAAATGGTAATGACATGAAGGAAAATATTCATCAAGTTGTTGCTACTTCTACTTTTCCTCCATTAGAACCAAATGCACCTAGGAAGTTCACTAAGTTTCAATAATCCATTAATTTAATTACATTCTCTCCAATTCATTTTTTTGACCCCAAAAAAACCACTTCCCATCTAACATATAATAACTAAACATATTCCAACTTCCATAGAGTTAAGGGTAATTATACTTAGTAATCATGGGTCTCAAAAATAAGGCGTGAGATCTTATTGATAACAACATGATAAAAGTTGAAGGTATCAATGATAATGAAAATCCTAAATGTATTGGAGATTTACATGATTCATTTTCCACATCACAACAATAATGTTAAGGTACATGATGAGACACATAGGGATGAACGTAAGGTTATATCACATGACTGTGCTTTTGTGTGAACTATTGAAGTGATGTTACATCTTCCCCATCTCCTACTTCTCCACTCATTGTATTTTTGAATGAAGAGATCCCACAAATTGACCATTACAACTTGTTGTATGTTGTCAAAAAGATAAAGGATACACTCATTGAGGACATACTCGTCAATCCCAGAAGTCAATACAATGCACATGAACAGATGAATTCCTAGTAGGAAACCATATGTAACTAAAATATTATGCACATTCAAGTAATGGGTTATTGATTTACATAAGTTGGATTATACTACCAATCACAATTGGAACTAAAGAGGTATTATTGTTATACCATGTTATCATCACTTCTAGTAGGTTCTCTATTTCACTTAGCAGGCCATGGTTTGAACATTTATAAAAATTACTTTTGTGGTGCATCAATGTGTAAAGTTTATTCACAAGCGTAGATTTATCAAAAGTTAATTTCAAGGTGAGTCATTGATTTATCCTAGATGTTCAAAAGGTTTAACTTGACATGGCACCTTTGGCTTAGCTCAAGTTGTCACCTTTAATGTACTCACACTAAATTTGAGCCACATTTCCTTGTAAATAACATGTGATTTTGAGAGCTATAAAGTTGCTTCATTAAAGAGTAATGAAGTTACTTCATTAAAGAGCATTCCCTAGTTCCTTACTACCATTATCAAGTAGAGAGAAATATTTATAGAGCATATATCCAACTATATTTTTTAGGTATGTAAATTGTTTCTCCTTCTATTACTAATCATGAAAGGCTATATCATTTTTAGATGGTTTTTAAGAAACCATAAGAGTTGGGGTTTTGTTTGAAATCCTTAATAGATTTAAAACATTATGGTATATTTGAAATACTTTTTTATATTATCCCTAAGCTTTATGAGTTGCACTCAATGTGCCTAAATTATGCCTAAACTCTAGTTAAATTCTAACCTTTGAGAGAAGCTCTAAATTATGGAAATAACCCCTAAAAGAGAACCTACTTAGGACCTAAAATATATTATTCCTTGGGCCATGAAAAAGAATAAAGGATCCATCAATAAAGGAATAATTTCCAACCCATTTAAGGATATAAAATGAGGAATCAAAGATGTTAAAACCTTGTGACTTGGCTAAACAGTATGCATAACTATCTATCAAAAAGGATCAATGGAAAGACCACTAAGAAATTCTTGGAACTTAGATTTGGCCAAATTGATCATTCCAAATTTTTGTACCCTTCCCCAAAGATTGAGTGGACAATGAAAATATATGATGAGAAGGATAGGATAGTAAAGGATGTTGAGCGGAATATGATTTTCACTTTAAATAGGACAAATTTCCAATATTTTTTTTTTCTGGTTTGAACCCATTACCCAAACTTCCCCTCAACTTGAGAGCTTTGGCCTTGGAGCATACAAAGGATAAGTACAGTTAAAAATGTAAAATTGCATACCCATCTCAACATAAAGAAGGTGCCTCATAAATTAGAACCAATCTTAGAGGAAGACGTAGATTCACTTGATATGGAGAATCTAAATGCTACTACCAAGATACATAGCTAGCATTTTATCAAACCATGAGGTTTGATGTTCAACCAAAAACATCATACATCATAGGGAGCCATAGTTTTTCTTAATGACATTCAAAGTACACATATGAACAAGCTATTTGATTATGGGGAGTACTTTGCCCAAATATGCATGACAAATATTTACATTTCAATAAGTTTGTACTCAATATTGCGTAATATTTATTTATGTGTGTTAGAGATTGGGATTATAAATTGAGAATCAATAACACATCCCCAATGCTCCTTGATAAATTAAAATAGTATAAAGATGTGCTCCATCCACATGGATAAAGATCATCAAAATTGTCAATACAATGTATTTTTTACCAAATTTTCAAACACCTTACTGAAAAAGTTGAGAGTATTATGCTAAGGTTATTACCATAGGTCAAAAATTCATTAAGGTATTGTCTTATTTGATTTTATTTTTTATTTCCTAAATGTTCATTGTGATAATCTATCACAATAATTTTCTCCTTTGAAAAAATCAACTAAAACCACTCTTCCTTGAAAAAAAGACTAAAACCACTTCTCATTTAAAAAATAAAAAATAAATAAAGTAAAAATATTTTTAAAATAAAAAATAGAAAATCTTTTATGTTTAAAATGACGTGCCTATTTGTTTATATATGTAACAAAAGTACATTCAATTAAAAGGGTCTTCAAACAAAAGTGTGTTCAATTAAAATGGTTTTCGAACAAAAGTCTTTCATTCGAAGGTCCTTGGGTGAAACATGAACCCTTTTTCAACTAAAACCACTTCTCATTTTAAAAAATGAAAATAAAGTAAACATTTTTAAAACAAAAAATAAAAATCTTTTATGCTTAAAATGGCGTGCCTATTTGTTTATATATGTGACAAAAGTTCAATTAAAATGATCTTTTTCGAACAAAAGCCTTTCATTTGAAGGTCTTTGGGTGAACCATGAACCCTTTTGTCACCTAATTTTCAAAAGAAATTTTTATTTCTTCACATTGTTAGACCATCAAATAGAGGGATCATTAGATAAAATTTTGCAGCAACTATTAGAATAAAGCTTCCTACAAATATGATTTTTAATATATTTTATTTAATGAATAATATTTTTCCTATTTTTTATTAATATAATTTTTGTTAAAGAGAGCGAAAATTTGAAATTACTTGACCTTGAATATTCCAACTTTCCAAAGAACATTGGTGCAGAGATTCCTATTCACTAATTCCTACCTATCTGTTGAATTGTTGAATCTGACATGAGTCCACGTTTATATGACTCAAAATTCTATAACAAGCTATAGGATTTTCAATTTACATCTAAGATCAACTACCAGAACCACATTACTATATAATTAAGTTCAGCTATGATTACTTCTTCCAAATCTCAACTATTCCCAAAAGTACAATCCACAAATACACCATCCTCACTAATGAACTTATGCATATTCCTTCCCAGACAATCTCTAGATCATCAACCTTATGATTCCTGACATCTACAAGCGCAGCATCCCAAACAGTATTAATAGATTTATTTATCAGTCCTCTTCAAAGTCAATGATATGATGGTGCACGATGGCCCATGAAAATAGTTTGGTCCAAGAGATGATCTTATTATCTTAGAAGTTACAAACTTACCCTAAGATATGCACAAACTTAGGCTCCATCAGCTTATGCCTTACCAAATAACGGGGGCTGTAAACAGAAGTATTGAATAATATCAACCATGCCTAGGTAACCAAACTACTGACTGAATTTTCCCTGTCCATCAATAACTACCATGTAAGCATCTTTGCTGACTTTTACAGTAATCTTATTAACAGAAAACAGAGTAAATGTAATCTATTTGCACTGGGCCTTTAAAACGAGGATGCAGCTACTCTAAAATTTACAAGAAAAATTTAAAACAGTCAAAAAGGTTATAGTTTAATTGGTCGAGCACAACTAGTGAGGATGATAGTATGTGATAAAAAGCCATTCAGTTCCACCAAAGTTCAAACCTCTAGAGGAGTACTCAGACCAGGTTTGACACTTAGGTGACTTTGACAGATGGGATTCCCCTGCATGTAACTGTTTAATGGAAGGATGAATTCTAGTTTAAATGTATATTTACTAAGATTGTTGTAATCTGCTTTATAAAAATAGAGATGCCGATATCTATGTAATCCAGCTGTTTCTATCAAAAAGGAAAAACTCTGGAACAACTCAACTCAGTCAATAAGTCATTTTAATCTATGAATAAGATCAACACCTAATGAGCTATATAACTAGCTAGGTTCTCCCAGGCCATTTCCATCCCTTTTCCATGCCTGCCATGTTAAACTAAAGTTTTGAAACATATTAGACCTCATAAGCTCATGCAGTCTACATTCCTATTAATCCTGAGTATTTATTGGTATTAATCAATGACTTTATCAAGTCTTACCGAACTAAATTACTGGCAAAATCATCCCAGTCCATCCATGACTGCTTCACAGATATCTAACTTATGCCTAGAGTAATTTTAATGAGCAGAACAGAGAAATAATTTAATAAATATTAAATATTGATTTACAGACCATGAAAACAGAGTTTACACTTTATACTCAAAGCATCAGATCATTTCATATAAATCTAACAATATGTTCACAACTCGAAAATCTAAACCAAAAAACAAACTAGATAGACATCAATTAAAAACAAAGATTTCCACACCCCGCCTCCAGCAATTTGCCACCATCACAAGATTTGCAGACATCAATGCAGAAGCCTGTAGTAATTTTATTAATAATAGATTAAGTAAAATATTATCTATATTCAGTAGGCCTACAAAAGAATGGCCTGGTCATTATTAAGTTTTATATACAATTACAGATGAATGCAATGCAACAGTAGCAGGTTATATAAAAACAATACGAGATGGCTCCAAGAACATTAAGGCCAAGAAAGAGAAACCAAAAGCTACAATATTGTCAATGATTGAGAACGAAGACAAATACTCTACTTCCAGCAGTTTTGCCACTGGATACTTCCTCCTACTATTGTAAATTCCAATTCCTTAAAACCTTCCTCCTCAGAATCTTATGCACAATTTACACATGAATTTTAAGCACCTGTAATGATGAGAGCATCACCGTTCACTATGCCCACATCTAAATTACTTCACTGATTCCCCAGTTCATCCATGACTACTTTGCTGCAGATATATGCTGAATACATTAATCTTATTAATTAAAACCAGAGAATATGTTCATTTACAGTAGTAGCCTTTTATAAAACGTACTTGCCTTCACCAAGTTCAAGTAGAGAGATCATGAAAGAAAAAACTCATAGACATGGTACCAGACCCTCTAAACCAAACATAATGTGATGCCATAAAACCTCCCGCCTGAAAAGCAAAACCATGAAGACAATAAATTGCATCCATTGTCATAAATTGAAAACGCAGATTTATATACCAGAACTCGACCACTAGCAAGGCATTAATGTCTTCATTACTTTGCAGAGACCAATTTTCTTTGACCATAAACAAAGTACACAAATCTATTTACATTTGGCCCTCATAACAATAGCTTGGCCCATAATGATGATTAAAAACAGAAACACCATAAAAGCAGAGTTTGTAGTCCGAACTTATAAGCCCATTTGTAATTTGGACCAAGATTTGGGTGTACTACAGCCTTTTACAGCTTTCCGAAGAACGTAACGGAGATACTCCCATCCACTAACTCTGCGTGACTGCTGCAGCTTTGAATCTTACAAAAGCCCACCAGCTTATGACTAGTTCGATATAAGCCAGCTATAGGATTTTCAGTTTACATCCAAGATCACCTACCACTGAGTGACTGAACTAAATTACTAAAATTTAAACCAGTAAGTTCTAAATATCCACATTACATTGCAGAAAGTTATATACCCTACCTACGACGATTTTGTCTATCCTCCAGGTCTCCACAGAGGTTGGAATCCCTTCTTCCCTCAACGGATTCCTAAGTGCGCAACTGCAGTGATGAAATTCATGCGTATTCCTTCTCAGTTTCATTGCCAGACAAAACCTCCACATCATAACCCTCCTCAGCACCACCACCATTCCAGGCTTTATACTTCCTGACATCCGCAAGCGCAGCATCTCTAATCAAGCCAATATCCACGGCCCCGCTCACCATATGATATCCCCTCTTCTGAAGTTCATCCGGAGGGTCCAATGGCATAGCAAAGCCACCTAAAAAAACCCCATTTTTACCCCCCAAAACCCCCCTCTCCGCCCTGAACAACATCTCCTTGGCCTTCTTGTTGCCCAAATCGCTCAAGAAACCCATACTAGAAGCCAAATCAGCCGGACCCATCTGAATACAATCGACACCCTCAACCTGAGCAATCTCCTCGATTTTCTTAACGCCATCCTCAGACTCCACCTGGCACATGACCAGCAACTCATCTTCACACTCGTTCAAATAATTTTCGTTAATCCCATAGCGGGAAGCTCTGACGACGCCGTGTGCAGCCCCACGGATACCCTTCGGCGGGTAGCGGCAGTAGGAAACAGCCTTCTTAGCGTCCTTAGGGCTCTCAATCATGGGGAACATAAGCCCCTGGGGGCCTAAATCCATGGCCTTTTTAACCATAACAGGGTCATTATCAGGGATCCGTATGATGGCAGGGGTATTTGTGGCGGCCAACACCCGCAGCACAGGAAGTGTTGCCATGAAATCCCCAGGGCCGTGCTCCATGTCCACAACAGCAAAATCATAGCCTGCGTAGCCCATGATCTCAGCTACAAGTGGTGAAGAGCTCATTATAAAGACCCCATAGAGCTTCTCGCCCTCTGCAAGACGGGCCTTCAGAGACTTGCTGCAGGAGGCCCTGATGGTGCTCGAACCCGGATTGTCCTGCTTCTTTTTCTTGCACATTATTGGGGAAACTTGGCTTCGATTGTTTTGGCTGTGGGGCTTCAAAGAATTGGACCTTGGCGACCATATTAGAGTCTGAGGGTTTGCAATGAAGGCCAACGCCATGGATTTGGGGTTCAGAAAACTACTGAACTTCTCCTGTATCAAACGCAATCAAATGCAGGATAAATAGAACGTAGCCCTTTTCCCGGCTTGATGAAATGGAACAGGATAGGATTAGGGTGAAATATCCGTCCACGCTAATCAAACTGTCACTGTCGGCGTGTGGAAAGCACGCACCCTCAAATGCGTGTCTGGAACTGTAGTTTAAATCCCAAATATCCGACTGTAGATTTTCTCGTGTTTTAAGGCTATGGTCCCATGGAAGAGAGTTAACTAAAAGTTGCGGCCAGAAATTTTAGGATATTTTCTTTTTCAATTAGGGGAGAGGACCGAGTACAATAGTTGTGATAGTAGTTGTTTATATAATGCCCAATGTTTTTATCAACATTGGACCAATAGTTGTGACTTTAAAATTGTTAGTGTTGATGATGACTATCCATAATTAAACAAAATGTATTCCTTTGATCTAAAAAGCAACCAATCATGTGATTCCACATCAGCGCTCAATAAAACATGCTGTGAATTCACAACTATTGGTCTCACTTTTTTTTGGGCCTTTTTGGACACTTTGACAAAAAGCATGCTGATGTGGCATCATATTTGATGATGTGGCCTTGAAACCTTAGCTATAAGTAGGGTACTTGCCAAAGAAACCTGCTGTAAAAAATTGGGAGTGCCTCTCCCCTAAGTGGTTCCATAAAGTTTGAAAATGGTTCCCACTGGTTATACCATTTCATATCACTATCACTAGCAATCACACCTTGGTGTGCAATAGGTACCCCAAAGAGGTGTGGAAGGATATTTACTATGTTTAAATCAATAAATATATTTTATTAAATTATTGTATTGTAAAATTATATATTTATTATTATATAATATTTAATATAATATAAATTAATAAATATATTTTAATAAAAAACATTATATAATAAAATTGTATATTTGATATTTATGTATATTTATTATTTAATTATTTTTATTTATAATAATATACTTTATTTAGTAATTAATCTAATATATAATAGGGGCAATGGGCCTAGTTCGATTGGCTAAAGCATCTTGTAGTAGGCAAGAGGTCACAAGGTCTAGTCTCCCCACCATCCCCGTGGTATTGAAGGGTGTGTCATGCTAGCGTCATCATTAGCAATGTAAGATGAGTACGTCTAGATTACTAATAACCCAATTCAAAGATTTCTCTAATTATAAGTCTTGGACAAATTACATTGTTTACTACCAATCAATTTTCAAGAATCTTACCATTACTTGTAGGTATTCATTTCATACAACAGTTAATTCAAATTTAGGACTCAACCAAGGAGTGTCACCAATCATGTGAAAAAAAAATACCAAACGCAATTATCATTATGCATTGTGGAAACAAGGAGGCGGCTAACAATTATCATTATGGATTGTGGAAACACTTGTACTTGTTGCATTAGCAATGCAACAATGAGTACATCTAGATTACCAATAACCCAATTCAAGGATTTCTCTAATAATAAGTCTTGAACAAATTACATTGTTTACTACCAATCAATTTTCAAAAATCTTACCATTACTTGTAGGTATTCATTTCATACAACACTTAATTCAAATTTAGGACTCAACCAAGGAGTAAGAGAAGTCAACACTTTTTCCATACCTTACTTTAACAATCCAAAGGTGATCCTAAGTACCAATAAGGTCCTCTCTCTCTCAAAAGTCAACACTTTTTCTATACCTTACTTTAACAATCCTAAGGTGCTCCTTAGTACCAATAAGGTCCTCTCTCTCTCTGTATTCATAACCCCAAGGTAGTCATTTCATGAAGTTAGATATGATCAATTTTTTTATCCTGTTTAGACTACGACTTTTGATTTAACAAGTTAATCTTTAACTTTCATCTATTTGGGCATCCTACCTTGTCAATTTATCATTAAAACCAACTCAATATATACTTGAGTTAAGCTTATATCTATGATATATAATAGATATAAGCTCTTTCTATCTTAACAAATAAATAATTATTTGTTTGATGATTTTTATATAAGTTTTAGCATTTAATTTCTAAAATATACTTCTCTTTCTTGAGTATCTTTGCATTTTTATTATTATCATATAATTGATTTTCAATTTTTAATGTCTACCCCTCCCCCCCCTCCCCCTCGTTTCTCTTTCCACAACTTCTCACCTTTCTTCTTTTTAAGCTAACTAGGTCTGCAACTAATTATCATACATTTCCTTGAGCTCTCTATCTTGATGATGGATCACGGAGTATGATCCAAAATGTTAACGCAAAAAACTTGCACACAATCAAAATTCAGAAACAACAAAACTGAAAGCATTATGAATTGTGGAAACCTCATAGCATTAACAGTCAAAAAGGTTATAGTTTAATTGGTTGAGACAATTGGCGAGGATGATGGCATGTGATAAAAAGCCATCCACCAAAGTTCAAACCCCTAGAGGAGTATTCAGACCAGGTTTAACACGTAGGTGACTTTGACAGATGGGATCCCCCTACATGTAACTGCTTAATGGAAGGATGAATTCTAATAGACACATGCTTACTCAAATTGTTGTAATCTTAATCTGCTTTATGAAAAAAGAGATGTCGATATTTATGTAATCCAGCTGTTTCTTTCCAAAATAAAAATAAAATATAGAACTCAACTCTATTTCTTTCCAAAATAAAAAAAATCTAGAACAATTCAACTCAATTAATAAGTGATATTAATCTATGAATAAGATCAACACCTAATGAGCTATATAACTATCTAGGTTCTCCCAGGCCATTACCATCCCTTTCTCATGCATGCCATGCTAAATTAAAGTTTTGAAATATATTATACCTCATGAGCTCATGCAGCCTACATTCCTATTAATCCTAAGTGTTAGAATAGTATTAATCAATGACTTTATCAAGTCTTACCGAACTAAATTACTGGCTAAATCATCCCAGTCCATCCATGACTGCTTCACAGATATCTAACTTATGCCTAGAGTAATTTTAATGATCATTAATAAAGAAATAATTTAATTAAAATTAAATATCCATTTACAGATCATGAAAACAAAGTTTACACTGTATAGTCAAAGCAAACATATGAATCTAATAACATGTTTACAACTTGGCCAAAACACAAACTAGATAGACATCAATTAAAAACAAAGATTTTCACACCCTGTCTCCAGCAGTGGTGCCACCATCACAAGATTTGCAGGCATCAATGCAGAAGCCTGTAGTAATTTTATTAATAATAGATGAAGTAAAACGTTATCTATATTCAGTAGGCCTACAAAAGAATGGGCTGGTCATTATTAAGTTTTATGTATCATGACAGATGAATGCAATGCAACAGTAACAGATTATATAAAAACAATACGAGATGGCTAAGCTACAATATTGTCAATGATAGACAACGTAGACAAATACTCTACCTCGAGCAGTTTTGCCACTGAATACTTCCTCCCGCTATTGTAAATTCCAATTCCTCAAAACCTCCCTCCCCAGAATCTTATACACAATTTACACACGAATTTTAAGCACAGAGCTGTAACGATGAGAGCATCACCGTTCACTATGCCCACATCTAAATTACTTCACTGATTCTCCAGTTCATCCATGACTACTTTGCTGCAGATATACACTGAATACATTAATTTTATTAATTAAAACAGAGTATATGTTCATTTACAGTAGCCTGTTAAAAATGATATTTGCCTTCGCCAAGTTCAAACAGAGAGATCATGAAAGAAAAAACTCATAGACATAGTGTCAGACCCTCTAAACCAAACATAATATGATGCCATAAAACCTCTGATCTCAAAAAGATATTTGCCTTCGCCAAGTTCAAACAGAGATCATGAAAGAAAAAACTCATAGACATAGTGTCAGACCCTCTAAACCAAACATAATGTGATGCCATAAAACCTCTGATCTCAAAAAGATATTTGCCTTCGCCAAGTTCAAACAGAGATCATGAAAGAAAAAACTCATAGACATAGTGTCAGACCCTCTAAACCAAACATAATGTGATGCCATAAAACCTCTGATCTCAAAAAGATATTTGCCTTCGCCAAGTTCAAACAGAGATCATGAAAGAAAAAACTCATAGACATAGTGTCAGACCCTCTAAACCAAACATAATGTGATGCCATAAAACCTCTGATCTCAAAAAGATATTTGCCTTCGCCAAGCTCAAACAGAGATCATGAAAGAAAAAACTCATAAACATAATGTCAGACCGTCTAAACCAAACATAATGTGATGCCATAAAACCTCCAATCTGAAAAAGATATTTTCCTTCACCACGTTCAAACAGAGAGATCATGAAAGAAAAAACTCGTAGACATAGTGCCAGACCATCTAAACCAAACATAATGCGATGTCATAAAACCTCTATTGTGAAAAGTAAATCCATAAAGACAATACATTGCATGACATCAGACAAATTCACTGTCAGAAAATTCACTCGCACCCATTGCCATAAATTAAAAAAAGAGATTTCTATACCAGAACTCAACCACTAGCGAGGCATTAAGGTCTTCATTACTTTGCAGAGACCAATTTTCTTTGATCATAAAGAAAGTACACAAATCTATTTACATACCATAAAAAGCAGAGTTGGGCTACATCTTTATACGGCTTAAGAACGTAACGGAGATACTCCCATCCACTAACTCTGCGTGACTGCTGTAGCTTTGAACCTTACAAAAGCCCACCAGCTTATGACTCGTTCTATATAAGCAAGCTATAGGATTTTCAGTTTACGTCTAAGATCACCCACCACTGAGCGACCGAACCACATTATTAAACCAGTAAATTCTAAATACCCACACTACATTGCAGAAAGTTATATACCCTACCTATGACGATTTTGTCTATCCTCCAGGTCTCCACAGAGATTGGAATTCCATCTTCCCTAAACAGATTCCTAAGTGCACAACTGCAGTGATGAATTTCATGCATATTCCTTCTCAGCTTCATTGCCAGACAAAACCTCCACATCATGACCCTCCTCCATGTCAGCAGAAGCACCACCAACATTCCAGGCTTTATACTTCCTGACATCCGCAAGAGCAGCATCTCTAATCAAGGCAATATCCACGGCCCCACTCACCATATGATAGCCCCTCTTCTGAATCTCATCCGGAGGGTCATGAGGCATAGCAAAACCAGCTAAAAAAGCTCCATTCTTAGCCCCCAAAACCCCTCTCTCCGCCCTCAACATCATCTCCTTGGCCTTCTTGTTGCCCAAATCGCTCAAGAAACCCATACTAGAAGCCAAATCAGTTGGACCCATCTGAATACAATCGACACCCTCAACCTGAGCAATCTCCTCGATTTTCTTCACGGCATCCTCAGACTCCACCTGGCACATGACCAGCAACTCATCTTCACACTCGTTCAGATAATTTTCGTTAATCCCATAGCGGGAAGCCCTGACGACACCATGTGCAGCCCCGCGGATGCCCCTCGGCGGGTAGCGGCAGTAGGAAACAGCCTTCTTAGCGTCCTTGGGGCTCTCAATCATGGGGAACATAAGCCCCTGGGGACCTAAATCCATGGCCTTTTTAACCATAACAGGGTCGTTATCAGGGATCCGTATAATCGCAGGGGTATTTGTGGCGGCCAATACCTGCAGCACAGGAACTGCCGCCATGAAATCCCCAGGGCCGTGCTCCATGTCCACAACAGCAAAGTCATAGCCTGCGTAGCCCATGATCTCAGCTATAAGTGGTGAAAAGCTCACTAGAAAGGCCCCATAGAGCTTCTCGCCCTCTGCCAGACGGGCCTTCAGAGGCTTGCTGTAGGAGGCTCTGATGGTGTTTGAACCTGGATTGTCCTGCTTCTTTTTCTTGCACATTACTGGGGCAATTTGGCTTCGATTGTTTTGGCTGTGGGGCTTCAAAGAATTGGACCTTGGCGACCATATTGGAGTCTGACGATTTGGAATGAAGGCCAAGGCCATGGATTTGGGGTTTCAGAAAACTACTGAACTTCTCCTGTATCAAACGCAATCAAATGCAGGATAAATAGAAGGCAGCCCTTTTCCCGGCTTGATGAAATGCAGGATTAGGGTGGAATATCTGTCCACGCTGTTCAAACTGTCACTATCGATGTGTGGGAAGCACGTACCCCCAATTACGTGTCTGCCACTGTAGCTTAAATCCCATATATCCTACTGTAGACTTCCTCGAACCTTTAAGGCTATGGACCATGGAAAGGAGTTAGCTAAAAGTTGCGGTCAGATATTTTAGAGATTTTCTTTTTAAAAAATGGTTCTATAAAATTTTGAAATGGTTCCTACTGGTTATGTGTTTATATGTTGTTATATAAATTTTAAAATTAAAGATAAAAGGTCTCATAGGTTATTTTTAGTCTCATAGACTTAAAAAAATTATTCATTCATATTATTTCATATAATTGTCATTAATTTTTATTGTGCATGTATTAATACATTCAATGCTCTTATCTATTATATCTTTAAATTTACTTTTAATACTCTCCTTGATCTATTGGCCTCTCCTCTCTATCACAACCCTCTACAAATTGATATCACAACCTTCTACAAATTGACATTGTCTAGGTTTACAATCAAACACCTCCCAAAAGGGTTTGAGTGGATTCAAAGATCATGAAATTGTTAAAAAGGTTGTAAAATATAAATATAATGTTTTCTATTCTTAAAATAAAAGTTTGAGTACTAACAAGGGATCTTACATAAATTATATAAATAAGGATTGATTATTAGTGAAAATAGATAATGCATAGGTTCACAATATGTTGTAAAATGTATTAAGTAACATGGAGAAAGGGGGAGATAATAAAGGAGGGAGTGGACTAGAATCGTAAGAAAAAAATAAAGTGAAATTAATGATGTGAATGGGTAGAAGGTAAGGAAAATAAGTGGAATGGAATAATGATAAGAAAAAGGATAATGACATTAATGATGTGAGGTACAAGGTAAAGAAAATGAGTGAAGTAGAAGAATGGTAAGCAAAAGCATAATAAAATTAATGACGTGAATGGGTAGAAGGTAAGGAAAATGATATTGAGGGTAGGATAATGAATCAACAAAAACGATTTGATGCATTAACAACTAGGTGAGGTAGAAAGAAAAAAGAAGAACATACAAATTTACGTGATTGAAAGACATAAACTTGTAAAGGAAAATATTTAAAAAAAAAACTAATCTAGTATAATCAAATGACATGAATATATATAGAAATAAATTAATTTAGTTTAATAAATGATAATTATGGATATAGATAATTTGGAATTAAATATTATTTAAAAATAATAATTGTAAAATGTAAGGAAGCTAAGGTAGTGGAACAAATTCTTACACTAATCTTGAGAGGAGGGTAATATAAAACTTTACAGATCTTTACAATTGTTACATAAACATAAAAATATCATGCATATCACAACACAGTGATTTACATGGGGAAAACCTTATTGGGAGAAAAACCCCACACTCTAAAATTTGTCCAATATATTATTCAAAAATCATGAAGATTATAATGTACTTGCAAAGCAAGCTTCTCACAGGAGTATCACCAACCAGAGATCCAAAGACAACACAACAACTATCATAATTTTAGAATACATCATAATACACAACCGTAATATAATGCCCTCATAAAATAGGGTTTTCTTCTAGGGCAAGACAAGCCAACAAAATATATATCGTCAGATCTGAGACCTAATTATGAACAGTCTAGATTTACAATAATAAAATATACATAAAATGTGGTTTTTGGGGGTGCTAGCCTTGAACCCTCGTCAGGATGTGTGGCCCCCAAACCTTGTAGGGAGGGTACCTTTCCCCCCTTCCCCACTCTGCCCCAACCCCCTGCACCCCCCGCACTCAAATATGTTAACCTCTTATAATCGCAAGGTTGAGATACCATTTTTATAACAAAAAGAGGAGTGTACTTAGCTCTAGGAATGATGTGGATTAATAAATGTGATGTGACAAAATTTGATGATTTGATATAGAAAAAAAGTATTAGGGGTGTGTCCTCTATCTAAAAATCTGTATAGAACTACTTTACTTCTTTTCTTGAATCCATGTATTTGTCATTCTCATAGGAATAGATTTGATCCTATTGGGTACACACTTTTGTTGTTTGATTTACTTAATTATCTACTTCTTATTGGATGTCAAGGATTGTTAGTATCCAAAAATTACCTTAAGGAGGTTAGGATGTTGATAAGTTATCCTAGCTCAACCCCTAAGATAGACAACCTAAAGATTGACATGCAAAAAACAATCATGTATATGTCCTAAAAATGAGTGGAGTTGGGGATATGTCAAGGATCAAAGAATGAACCCAACTTCACATAAGATTGTTCCCTTTTTCAATATATAATTGCATTAAGACTTCTTTCAAAATGGGCCCAAAACTAAATAGGAATTGGCATGCGGGTATGTAAATTTTACCATTACAAAGTAAAGTTTAATAATATTAATGACTAAGTGAGGTAAAAAGAGAAAAAATAATATAAAAAATTAAATCATTGAGGGAAAATTGTCAAGGGGATTATAAACCATGTTACATTGGGATGAAAAGGTTAAAGTAGGAGATAAAAGAAAAAGGAAGAAGGGGAAAATGTGAAAAGGATGTAGAGAGTTAAAAGGAATAAGAAAATAATTAAATTTATGTCATATTGGTATTATTAATATTATTTCATAATTAATTCTCTAGAGTATCCTAGACCTTACCCATATTATGTGGATGTTTGTTAATTTTAATAGATTCCCTTAGTTTTCTCTTACATTAAGTTTGATCTTTTATTTAAACTTTGATGGCCTCAAAGTGGATATGATGAGTAGTGTTGAATGAGTTCTTTATTAATGCATATTTTTTAATTCCCTCATGTTTGATTTCTACATCATGCTCTTTAATCCTACTACTAATAGATTGACACATTTCATAGAGACAAAGACATAGACATATAGAGATAGAGACAGAGACAGAGACAGAGACCAAGACAAAGATAGAGACGAAGATGAAGACAAAGATAGAGATAGAGATAGAGATAGAGATAGAGATAGAGATAGAGATAGAGATAGAGATAGAGATAGAGATAGAGATAGAGAGAGGGAGACAAACAAAAAGATAGATAGACATACAAACAAAGAGAGAGAGAGAGAGAGATAGTTTGTGTGGTAGAAAGTGATTGAGCAAGAGGTACACAGAAAGAGGGAGAGGGTAGATAGAGATAATTAGGGAGTGTAGGAGAGAGGGAGGGAGAGAGAGGTGAGATAGATAGATAAAGAGAGAGAGGGATAGAGTTGAGGGATTAGAGTTGAGGTTCCAATGTATAGGGTTGAGGGTTGAGGGTTTAAGAGTTTAAGGGTTGAGGGTTTAAGGGTTTAAGAGTTGATGGATGAGGTTGAAGGTTTAAGGGTTTAGGGTTGAGGAGTTGATGGTATAGGGTTGAGTATATATAGGTTTTAGGAGTATAGGGTTGAGGATTATAGTTGAGAGGATCAATGTATAGGGTAGAGGGTTGAGAATTGAGGGTTGAGGAGTTTAATGTATAGGAGTAAAAGGAGTAGAGGGAATGAGAGATGGATGGAAAGTGAGATAGAGAGAAGGAGGAGAAAAAGAGAAAGGGAAAGGAGAGAGATGATGGTTGAGAATTGAAATTATAGGGTTGAGGAGTTTAGGGTATTAGGTCAAGAGGTAGAAATTGGAGGATTTAAGGGTTGAGGGTTGAGGTTTAAGGTTTAGGAGTATAGGGTTAAGGGATTAGGAGGAGTAGAGAGGGAGGGATGGAGGATGGCGAGATGGGAGAGAGAAGTAGAGATAGAGAGAGGAGGAAGGAGAAAGTGGGAGTGAAGTTGAGGATCCAATGTATAGGAGTAGAGGTTGAGAATTGAGGGGTATAGGGTTGAGGGTTTAAGGGTTTAAGAGTTGAGGGGTATAGGGTTAGAGGGATTGAGTAGAGAGGGAGGCGGAGGGAGAAGTGAGATGGGGAGAGAGGATGGGGAGAGAGAGATGAGGGTTGAGGGATCAATGTATAGGGTAGGAGGTTGAGAATTGAGGGGGTATAGGGTTGCTTGAGGACCTATAGGGTTGAGGGTTGAGGAGTAGTGGGTCAAGAGGGGCAAATTAGAGAGTTTAGGATTGAGGGTTGAGGGTTTTGAGTTTGGGGTTTGAGGTTGAGGGATTAGGGTAGAGGGACAGAGGGAGGAAAGAGATGGAGGGAAATTATAGATAGAAAGGAGAGAAGAAGAAGAGGAGGGAATCACGAAGATAGATGAGAGTTGAGGATCAATGTATAGGATTAGAGAGAGATAGATTAGGGTTTAGGGTTTAAGGGTATAGGGTTGATAGATTAGGGTTTAAGGCATAGTGTCTAGGGTTGAGGGTTTAGGGATAATATTTTGGGTTAAGTGAGAGACTTAGATGAGCTAGAGGAGAGAGAGTAAACCTTTAGAAAATCAACTTTTTCATAACATGAGCACATTTTAAAGAAGTTGAGATATAGTCATCTTGTATAGCAAGCCAAAACTTGCTCACATTATAATGTGAGCACATTTTGGCTTGCTCTAAAAATGGTAAAAAATTCAACAAACCCATGATCTAGGCCCACATGCTTTGTTATTCTCCTGGTTATGCACATGTTCCCAAAAAAAAGAAGATTTTTGATGTTGTTGGGAAGTGCACATGCAAATTTTTCACATTCTACCATATTTGCATGAACTTTCCACCACCTTTTTTATGGTTTCCAACTTGAGGAGGAAATAATAGAGTTTTCACATCAAATTTGATATATATCAATTCAAGTCTCAATTTTTGTAGTGTTGCAATGTTAATTGTGATTGAATTATAGGAATTTAACATTATACATTGGTTATTTGTATTGTTTGTAGTAATTCTATTCAAAAGTGATGTACAATTGAATGTTGAGAAGGAAACAAGCTTGTGAAAAACTCAAATTGTTGAGGAGTTTGATGCAAGAAGAAACAAAGACCACATAATTAGGTAGAACTCCTCCATTTGAATCTCCATTTATTAGTTATGTGAATTCTTTACACATTTTCTTTATATTTTCCTTAATTCTATTATGTTTATTTATCATCCCTTATCATACATGTCTAATACAATGCTTTGATTTTGTTATTATGCATATTCCATGTTCATCATTGTTTGTTTGTCATTATAACCTTAGCCCCTCTTGGCACATTTTAAACTACACAGTTCTTTACACTTGCCAATTACATTTTAAACCACATCTCTTTGAGGCATTTTGTTAAACCAATTGACCTACCTTGTGTATGCTTCCATATTTTGTATACACAAATATATGAGATTAGTTATAAGTATGTAATATAATACATCATTTCTCAATCCTTTTATATGGATGTGCATATCCCTTTCCAAAGCTTCCATTTTGGTATAGGCATGGGGGATGTTGAAAAATGCAATGGAATTTGGTTTTACATTTAGAAATTGCATTTGATTGAAATTTTCTAAAGCCTTTTCAAAAAATCCATTTTGTGCATATCCTACAATCATTGTAGTCCACAAGGACATATCTCATCGAGGCATTTTGTCAAACAGTTCTACCAAGGCAGTTGATTGCCTTGTCTATGCTACCAAATTTTCCATACATTTCTACCAAAGCATTTTATCAAACAACATAGACAAGGAAATCAACTGTTTGAAAAAATGCCTCAAAGAAATGTGGTCCAAATTTTCTATACATGTATACCAAAACATTTTTTCAAACAATCCCCCTTTCTTTCAATGATTTTATTGATGCCTAGATACCATGTTCCAAAGGTAGGATGCTAATGCAAAGCATGGGTAGACACTCTCTCAATATGATAGTACCAATACATACTCGCTCCATGGTTTCATTGGAGGCAACAACTCAAACACTTTAGTACACCTTGTCACCATTTATGACACAAAATAATGAGCATTCAAGGATGGGAAACACATCAATAGGAATATAAATTATGGAACAGTGGACAACAATCTTTTAATACTTTCCAACACATTTTGTGACTCACAAACCCTATTGAAGCAAACACTTGTTTCCCTCAATACACCACACAACAATGGCTTGTACTCAATAATGCAAATGACCAACATCACAAACAAGGAAGAAACCAGAGTAAACATAAGGCTCTTGATTGTATCAAATTTGTTTCAACATGACATAAGGGTTCTCAAACTTTCATGACTCAAACTTGTGTAATACAACATTCCCAACTTATGGTTTCTTGTCACAAGGCACACACAAACCCCATAACTCAATCAACACAAGGAATGACTTGTTCATTGTATCCCTGGCCTGAAATAAATTTCAAAAACATGAAACAACAACTATTAGATTAGACTTCATGAGTTAATGGAAGGAACTTATCAAAAAATCATCATGGAGGGTTTTATGACTGTTGCAATGAGGAAATGAAAACGAATTGTCAAGAAAAACTTTCACAAAATAAATAATGAAGCCAATCACTTCACTGGGATTAAAGATAACATAATTACAGACTTTCCCTCCAATTTTCATCAAGATCCAATGGTGGAAAAGAAAGTGATGACATTTTTTTCAAAACTGGGAACCCTACTTAGGGTTTAGACTTGTCCTCACAAAAATGGTCATAACTTATTCAAATCTCCATGAAAATGATCCAAACAAAAAGAATTGAGATCTAGAAACATATATTCATCCATTCCAATTTGTTTCATCCCAATATTATATTGTACATGGGTGTACTAGCAGGTTTTCAGACTACAAATTTTGGAAAATGTTGTTAAAACAGGACAACCTTCACCAATATGGCCATATCTCACACAAAACTCAATGAAATTTAATGAGAAAAAAAAGAATTGTAAACTAGAAACAAATATATTTCTATCCATATATTATATTCCTTGATATGAGTCTGTACCAAGCCGTACAACAAAGAAGAATAGACTAGAAATGTTGGAAAAACACACAAAAAACTTGCTTTTGTTCAAAAAAACTTCAAAATTATCAATTTTTTTCCAGCCCACCATCTAAATTTTTTGAGTGTATTCCTTCATTTACAACCAATTATAACTACTTTCTAATAGTTTCTTGATTTGGATGTAACTATTTCTTGATTTTTGACACCTTTCCAAAGTTGCATGACAACTTTTTGAGCAACATGGCAACTTTTACACTTTTTAATCAAAGACCCTATATTAAAAGTCCAAAATGGATCAACATGATCCCACATGGTCATAAATCACCTTATTAGAATCCAAAAAACACCAATAACCTAAAACTCAAAAATAACAAAAAGTGTTCTTATGAGGCTCTTGATGCCCCTACACCATACTCCCCAGGAAAAAGAAATTTGAGTTCCACATCAAATGATAGTCTACTTTTATTTCTCTTCTTCCAATTGTGTTGTATGCAGAGTTGTTTTCCATGCTTTTCTTGATCTAATCCAGGGTTCTTGATCCTCACACATTTGTGCCATGCTTGCTTTTTGGACTTCCTCTTGAGGATCTTCTTTTTAAGTGCAAGACTCCAAAATTTTGTGTCTCCTTCATATGCCTCACTACTGCTATCCATTTCTTTAGCTTTGGTCAAGTGTGCATGCTTGAAAAATTGTCCACACTATTTAATTTCTTTATCTAAAAAATCATACTCATCACCAATAATCAAATCTGCAACTTTCTCATACAAATTCTCATGGAAATTGAAACTTTCCATGTGTCCACCTTCAACTTGTTTAATCTCCTTCATTTCATCATTCAAATCAAACAAATTAGAACCAAAATATGCATTATTTACCTCATTTGTCTTTGTTGTCCCATTTTCTTTGTCATCATTTATCACTACCATATTCATATCTTCATGGTATCCTATTAAGTCTCTTGTAGGCAACTTGTTTACTTTCTCCATCTCCTTTTTCCATAGGAGATCATTATCTTCTTCATCCACTCATTCATCATATTGAGGATCGTCAAGCTTTGTCATCTCTATGTTTTCTTGAGAACATTGCTCTTCCATGATTTTTACGCTTGCTTGAAGACACTCTTGATCTTTTTTTTATGTCCATGTCAATGAATGTCTCTTCTTCTTTTGTTTCATCTTCTCTTTTCAAAGTAACCATCCTTTGCTTCCTCCTTTTTTTAACAATCACCTTTAGAGGCCACTTCACCTTCTTTCTCATTGGCCGATACCCAACATTTCCTTGGTATACTTTCTCAAGACACTGTTGCATTGTAAGCTTAATGCATCTTCAAACTATGCCATATCTCTTTCAAACTCTGATCTATCTTATTGATTGTCATCTTCTCCTTTTGAGTTTGTTGTTGCATCTTGTTATCTCCTTTCTTTTCTTGACTTCTTCTCATGACACCTCACCTAGGTTTTCTTTCCTCTTCCTCACTACCTAGTCTTTTGGAATCTAGGTTCTTCACTTCAACCTGTCAAATGCAATACAAAAACTTCCAAAACTTTCCTTGCCTAGATCTTTGGGATTTAAAACCAAAAAATGATGCAGAACAGGGATAAACACCCTCTCAATATGATAGTACCAATACATATTCACTCCATGGTTTCATTGGAGGCAACAATTCAAACACTTTAGTACACCTTGTCACCATTTAGGACATAACCTAATGAGCATTAGAGGATGGGAAAAACATCAACAAGAATAGACATTATGGAACAGTTGGTAGCAATGTTTCAATACTTTCCAACACATTTTGTGACTCATAAACCCTCTTGAACCAAACACTTGTTTCCATCAATACACCACACAACAATGGCTTCATTCAAATAATGGATTGTACTCAATAATGAAAATGACCAACATAACAAACAAGGAAGAAACTAGAGTAAACATAAGGCTTTTGATTGTCTCAGAATTGTTTCAACATGACATAAGGGCTCCCAAACTTTTAGGATTCAAACTTGTGTAATACAGTGTTCCCAACTTATGGTTTCTTGTCACAAGGCACACACAAACCCCATCACTCAATCAACACAAGGAATGACATGTTCATTGTATCCCTGGCCTGCAATAACTTTCAACAACATGACACAACAACCATTAGATCATAATTCATGAGATAATGCAAGGAAATTATCAAACAATCATCATGGAGGGTTTTATGACTATTCCAATGAGGAAATGAAAAAAAACTGTCAAGAATAACTTTCACAAAACAAATAATGAAGAAAATTGCTTCAATGGGATTTAAGTTAACATAATTACAAATTCCCTCCAATTTTCATCAAGATCCAACATTGGAAAAGAAAGTTATGGATTTTTTTCCAAAACTGGGAACCCTAGTTAGGGTTCAGACCTATCCTCATAAAATAGTCATAACTTATTCAAATCTCCATGAAAATGATCCAAACAAAAAAAATTGAGAGCTAGAAACATATATTCATCCATTCCAATTGGTTTCATCCCAATATTATACATTAAATGGTCATACTAGCATATTTTCATACAACAAATTCTGGAAAACATTGTTAGAACAGGGCAACCTTCACCAAAATGGCCATATCTCACACAAAACTCAATGAAATTTAATAAGACAAAAATAATTGTAAACTAGAAAAAAAAAATCCATCCATCTATTATATTCCTTGATATGATGTCATACCAATCCATACAAGAAATAAGAGCATACTAGAAATGTTGGAAAAACACACAAAAAGCTTGCTTTCATTCAAAAAAAACTTCAAAATCAATTTTTTTTCCATCCCACCATCCAAATTTTTTGAGTCTATTCCTTCATTTACAACCAATTATAACTAATTTGAAATGATTTCTAGATTTGCATGTAACTGTTTCTTGATTTTTGACACCTTTCCAAAGTTGCATGACAATTTTTTGAGCAACATGACAACTTTTACACTTTTAAATCAAAGACCCTATTAACACTCTAAAATGCATCAACATGATCCCAAATGGTCATAAATGACCTTATTAGACTCCAAAACACACCAACAACCTAAAACTCAAAAATAACAAAAAGTGTGCTTATGAGGCTCCTGATGCCCCTACACTGGATATCAAGACAAAAGTTGTGGAATTTGGATTTATACTCAAGCCAATTGTATCTTCTTGAAAGTTTTTAATTTCTTTTAAAAATCCATTTTGTGCTTATCTTATGATTAGGGCATTTCATGATACCACATTTCATGTTTTGATAGATGGTATACCCCATTCTAACGTCTCCATTACATTTTACATACATGTCTACCAAAACATCTTGTCAAACAATTCACTTACCTTGTCCATGCTTCCATTTTGTGCCTATATTGCAATTATGACATTCCATGAGACCACATTTCTTTAAGGAATTCCATAAAAAAATTCATGTGAGCTTTGAAAAGTTAGTGAGCTCACTAGCTTTTCTATGCTACCACATTTTGCATACATGTCTACCAAAACATTTTGTCAAACAATTCACATGCCTTGTCCATGCTTCCATTTTGTGCCTATCTTTCAATCATGACATTCCATGAGACCACATTTCTTTAAGGAATTCCATCAAAAAATTCATGTGAGCTTTGACAAACTAGTGAGTTCATGGCATTCCACAAGACCACATTTCTTTAAGGCATTCCATCAAAAAATTCATGTGAGCATTGAAAAGCTAGTGGGATGTTTGTAAAAATGCCTCATAGAAATGGGGTCTTTTTAAACAACCCACTACCTTGTCAATGCTACATTTGAGGAAGGAGGTACATCATCATTCCCATCTCAACCTCAAGTTATGTCATATATTCCATCCTCGATCGAACGTACGCCATCTAGCCCATCTCATTTAAATATTGATAAAATTTCTAATGTTGAGATGAATTTACCTTTGAGAACACCACCTAGAATTTTGCATAGAAAGCCAAAGTTTTTGATTAATATTGATGAGAATATTTTACAGCCAATAGAAGGTAGGATTCCACAATGCACTTGTAGAAGATATGCTCATAAGATTTGGAGATTGCTCTTGGAAAAGTTAAATGAGACCGTAAAATGTCAACTATTTGTTGAAATGATGCGAAGTATAAAGTATAGGTCCATCGTGAAGATTCTTGAATTGAGAACATCAAATGCTTCAAGTGAAAAAATAATTGTGAAGAATCTAATGGATGCATATGAGAGTGTGGGTAAGACCTCACACTCAAAAGATAGTAATTTCACACCATATGTCATTACATCGACAATAGTAAGTAATCAAATGAGGAAAGCTCATCTCATTAGAAAGACGAGTCAACAATTGAGAATTAATAGAAAAACTTTATCAAGAGTCGTTCAAAGGCACAAAAGAATTGATGACATTGATTCCACTGAATTATGGGCATTCTCGAGGAGACTACCATGAAAAGATAAACCAGTTGTTGAAGCATTGAGATCACTAATTGAAGACTATTGGAAGAATAATGCAAGGGTGTCTCTAAATCAAATGGATGTGGTAAGAAGGATAATCAATAGTTGAAACTGTAAGCCAAATCCAAAGCATTTTTTGGATACAACTCAAACACAATTTTTTCGTAAATTTCTAGAGGATTATCCTCAAATTAAAAATTTTCAAAGATATTTTGAAATACTCAAACCTTTTTATGTCAAGATAAATCACACATGCACTAATTGTTTTTTATTAGATAAGCAGGGAAGGGCCCTGATCCCATAGAACAGATATAGACCAAAAAGGAGCAGAGAGAGGTGGGAAACAACACCACCTTAAAACCAAAAAACAACATCTGTTTTAGCATGAAGGCCCAAATTTAACAGAATAACCAAGGTCCAACCATTATCAATCAAAAACATAAAGTTTTTACCAACATACTTTAATCTACAAAGACCTTTAATAAGATCAACAGTATTCCAAGTGGTATTCCACCATAACCTAAAGTAGATAACAAAACAGTTCCAGATATGATAAAAAGATAAAAAAACCCATCAAAAAATAGAAGAGCAACAGCACGAGCCATTAATTGGCTTTCTTTAGCAGGTCCCCATACTCTCCCATGAGAGCAATGTATTTGCACTAGTCAAGGCCCTCTGTTTCATCCAACAACTTTAGGGTATCAGTTTTCCCTTGTTTCTTTAGTTTCCTAGTAAGCTTGGTTTCACCAGAAGCCACTCCAAGAATTTCTCTTCTCATCAACCTATTAGTTACTCTCATGAGAGTAACTATCACCTTCTCCATGTCTTCAAACTATACCTACAAGAAAGTTAGTCTACTTTTTAAAAACTCAATACTTATATCCTTGGCTTTGTTCTCCATACCATAGAGCCCAACATCCTGCTCTTTCCTGACCTCAAACTTTTCCTCAAAAGGATCCACTTGCTCCTCCTCTTCCTCCTCTTTTTCCTCCTTTGAACCATCCTCCCCCATCTCATAGGCAATGTCCTCAAAGTCCAAGTCTTCAGACTCTTCCTCTTCCTGCACTTCAAAATCTTCATACCCCAAATCCTCCTCATTCGCTGACACTTTATGTTTTCCTTTTTTCTCTTTCAAGGCCACCTTCACTAGACAAGCCAACCTTCTTCCTCCACTACTACCACTCCCTTTCCCTTATAAAATTTATTCATCCTCCTCCATTTGGTTCCCTTCCTCAGAGATATGAATTACATCTCTAGGATTAATGTCACATATGGGTTTCTTTGATTTCAATGGCTCCAACAACAGGGGGAGCGTTTCCTCTTTTCAGGCATTGCTTTGATAAGCTTTAATTCAAAACTTCTCAAATCCTCACTCTTCTACGACAGAGGGGTAGAAGGATTAGACACATTAGCCATAGGAGAGTTGCTTTTAGTAGGGATTAACACACGCCTAGTGGTAGAAGCAAGAGGGTGGCGGGGAATTTTTTCTCCAACTGGGAGATCATCAGCAATGGGGTTTTCCTCCTCCGGTTGTTGCACACTTTCCTCATCAACCCAGTCAGGGTTCACATTCCTAGCAATTAAGGGATGTCCATGAGGATTGTGGGATAGGGAATATTTATAGAAGGTGAGCATAAGACCCTAGTGGAGGGGAGGGCTAGCTCCTTTTTCAATGTTAAGTTGCAGGGAAGACAATAGATAGAAAGGAAGATTGATACGCTCCCCATGCCTAATATGGTTTAACAGAGGGAAGTAATACACATGAACCAACATGTACCTACCCTCAAGAGTAAAATAGCACATAACAAACAGAATCACAAGAGCAAAGGGAGGAGGGAGTTCGAGTCTGGCATACCCATTCTGGAATCACTTGAGATTTTTCCCTTCATGAAGGAAATTATCAACAAACCTTCAGTAGTCTGCTCCACTTTTTTTAGCCACTTTTAGCCTAGAATTTTGCGAACCTGTGGCTTTAGAAATGAAGCAAGTGGTGATCTCAAACTTCAGAACTCCAATAGTGACACTGCCTTTCCTCTAGGAGTTGGTGAATTTTGTCGTTAAGCTCTCATTGTATCCTTTGAGAGATTGGAAGAATGGGGCCATACCCGCATTTTGAAACATCCTCCACAGGTCCACATTCTGTTTGAGGGCTTGACAGTTTGGCGGCTCTATTATTTTCCTAGGTCTGCCCATTTTACTCCTTTGCAGATTCTTATGTTGTGTAGGGATTTTCTTCATACTCTCCACCACAAGCTTCTTTCTTCCCTAAATGAAACCAGCGCTCACAAACCAAACAATACACAAAACTGGTGAAGAATGGAAATTTGGGAAGTTTCTTATTATGAAAGCCAACTTCACATTTCCTGGAACCCAAATTTCATCATTAATCTTGCAAGCATTTACAATCTTAATTAAATTCATACCTTTCCCCATTATAGAAATACTGGGATTTTTGACATAGGGCTTTTCAACACGCATAGAAATGACAACCTTTAGGAAATCCAATATCATCATGTGATTATTGAACATCAACTTTAAAGGAAATTTAATAAAATTATCTCCTTCCAAGATCCTCCTATGCCATCCCGTACTCCATATGCCATCATTACACATAAAGCTCAACACCACCACTTGGTACTCCTTAGTCACACAAACCACCACCTTATTAATTTTGCATGTGATATACATTTTCAAAATTTTCATTAAAAATGACATCTCTTAATATCAACAACATGTTTCCATTAGTCCAATGTGTCCATCCCTTGTAGCTCAGCACCACGTTGGCCGCACAATCGACAACTTTGTTCCCTTCCCTATACACATATTGAACCCGACAGGTATTAAAAAAATTTAATGACTTTACATCTGTCTATAATATTTTTTATTTCCCACAGAGGAGCAACTTCTTCATTTAGGATGTCCACAATTAGCTTAGAGTCCCCTTAAATGATAACATTTTTATACCCCAGTTCCTTCAGGAAATTGAAAGCTCCTAGGGTAGCCATTGCTTCACCTTTTTTGTTAGAGCTGACACCCAAATTAACTCCAAAGCCCATAATACAATCACCTTTATGATTTCTTACTAGACCTCTAGCCCGAACTTGTCCCGGGTTGCCTTTTGAGCACCCATCAAAGTTACATTTAACCCAATCTTTCAGCAAAGGACTCCAAACACTACCCATTCTATTAAGCATCTTAGACCAATTAAGATTGGTTAAGTCCCTCTTTATTCCCCAATTTTGTTTTATCCTCATTTCTTTATAATTCGGCCAGGTGTTAGAGAAGTTGTATCTTCCAGCCTCAATTTTTTCCTTAATTTGGATTTTAATTATCTAACTAACCTTCCAACCGCTTCTCTCCTCACCTCTGAAAATTATATTATTCCTTTCCTTCCATAAACCCCAGGTAACAAAAGGAGGCACTTGATTCCACAGGTCCACAATAACATTATGTGAAAAAAAGGTAATTTGACCAACCCTCAATAAATAGCTTCATAGAATTGGGAAACACCCAATTAGAAGATAACAACTGTAGAAAGAAAGACTACACTTCTCTTGCATACTGGCATTGAAAGAAAATATGAATTATGGAATCCTCTTCTTGCTTGCAGAGTGAATACCTGTTAACTAGCTGGAAGCCTCTCTTAACCAGGGTGTCGATGGTGAGAATTTTTCCATGGGCAGTAGTCCACCAAAAACTATTTATTTTAGGTACCAGATTCTTTAGCCACACCTTATCCTAGAAGTGATCATGAACAACACCATGGGCTCTCACAAGATCTTCATAGGTCTTTTTGACCTAGAAACAACTAGAAGAGCTGCTTTTTCAAAGCCACTCATCATCCCTTCCTCTATCAAACCACTTAGCCTCCTCTATCAAATTATGTAGGTTGATCAGGATTAGATCCCAATTCACTTGTCTTTGACCTCTCATATTATTTCTCCTTAATAACGTATCAAACTCCTTCCATTTTGGTTCCCCTGTATCTTAGTTAATACAATCACACAACTTTTTACCACAAATCCTGTTTAAGCTCTACTTAAGAGGATTCAAATAATCATGGGTTGACAGAGTGGAAACCTCTATCCAAGGGTCTTTCCAAAAATCAGTATAATTCCCATTCCCTATTCTCTTCCTTGCCCCCATTTTTAGCACATTCCTCAACCTCACAAGATGGTTCCATAAAGCTGAACTAGGAGGCAAATCTGATTGTCAGAGAAAGCAACTAGTATTCTTGTTCCTTAAGTACTTAGCTTGAAATTTTTTGACCAAATATTTGGAGCCTTCTAGGAGATTCCAACCAATTTTAGCCATTAAATATTTATTTAGCATTGCAATTATTCTCATCCCCAGACCCCCACATCTTTTAGGCAAACACACTTTATCCCAGCTAACCAGAGATAGTCTATTTTTTTCTTTCATTCTTGACCACAAAAATTTTCGCTGAATTTGTTCAATCTTCTCCCCAATATGAGTAGGGATTTTAAAGAGGGATATATAATAAACCAAAATATTTGGAAGAGAGGCTTTAAGGAGTTGAATTTTACTAGCCAAACTTAGAAGCTTCCCCTTCCATCCTTCCAGTTTGTTTTGAATTCTCTCTACCAATTGGTTCCAGTAAATATTCTCTAGTTTCTTAGAAAACAAAGGGAGGCCCAGGTAGGCATCCGGTAATTCAACTTCCTGACATCCCAAAAAAAATTCCACTCTATCCTTTATCTATTGATTAGTGTTGAAGAATTAAACTTTGCTTTTTTCATAGTTTATGCACTGACCAAAAATGGCAGCATAATCATTGAGAACTTTTTTCCATAAACCTGCTTCCCCAACCGAAGCATCCCCAAACATTAGAGTATCATCAAAAAACTGTTGATGGGAATCAGGCCTGAGAGAGGAGGCAACTTTCACACCTTTGAGATCTTGTGAGTCCACCAACTTTTGAATACTCCTACCCAGAACTTCAACAACAATGATAAACAAGTAGGGAGAAAGAGGGTCACCTTGTCTAAGCCCACGACCACATGAAAATAATCCTTGAGGAACACCATTGACCAAGACATAATACATGGGGGTAGTAACACAAGTAGAAATCAACTTAAGGAATTTACCATCGATCCCAAACTTTTTAAGAACAACAAAAAGGAGAGGCCAGGAAACCCTATCATAGGCCTTGGAAATATCAATTTTAAAGGTCATCCTAGGCTTTTTTGAGTGGTCCATAAAGTGAATTATTTCGTGGGTAGAAATAACAACATCAAGAATGTTTCTACTTTGAAAAAAACCTTTTTGATTAGAGGCTATCATTTTTCCAAGCACCAGTTTGAGTCTATACACCAGAATTTTGGAGAAAAATTTATAGACCATGTTGCAATAGGTCTATAATCTTTCATGGTCGAGGCATCAACAATTTTGGGAATAAGATCTATAAAGGTAGCATTCAAATGTTCAACAACCTTCCTGATCTAAAAAAATCCCTAGCAACATCAAAGAGATCAAATTTGACTATATCCTAGTAATTTTGAAAAAAAGTAGGAGGGAAACCATTTGGGCTAGTGGCTTTGAAGGTACCAAA
>VDFB02271358.1:307865867-307918636 GCA_007258455.2 Sequoia sempervirens
ACTTCCTCGACATCCCAAAAAAATTCCACTCTATCCTTTAATATCTATTGGATTAGTGTTGAAGAATTAAACTTTGCTTTTTTCATAGTTTATGCACTGACCAAAAATGGCAGCATAATCATTGAGAACTTTTTTCCATAAACCTGCTTCCCCAACCGAAGCATCCCCAAACATTAGAGTATCATCAAAAAACTGTTGATGGGAAT
Source organism: Sequoia sempervirens (assembly GCA_007258455.2). NCBI lineage: Eukaryota > Viridiplantae > Streptophyta > Pinopsida > Cupressales > Cupressaceae > Sequoia > Sequoia sempervirens. The sequence goes on from VDFB02271358.1 coordinate 307,866,074, forward strand.
CAGGCCTGAGAGAGGAGGCAACTTTCACACCTTTGAGATCTTGTGAGTCCACCAACTTTTGAATACTCCTACCCAGAACTTCAACAACAATGATAAACAAGTAGGGAGAAAGAGGGTCACCTTGTCTAAGCCCACGACCACATGAAAATAATCCTTGAGGAACACCATTGACCAAGACATAATACATGGGGGTAGTAACACAAGTAGAAATCAACTTAAGGAATTTACCATCGATCCCAAACTTTTTAAGAACAACAAAAAGGAGAGGCCAGGAAACCCTATCATAGGCCTTGGAAATATCAATTTTAAAGGTCATCCTAGGCTTTTTTGAGTGGTCCATAAAGTGAATTATTTCGTGGGTAGAAATAACAACATCAAGAATGTTTCTACTTTGAAAAAAACCTTTTTGATTAGAGGCTATCATTTTTCCAAGCACCAGTTTGAGTCTATACACCAGAATTTTGGAGAAAAATTTATAGACCATGTTGCAATAGGTCTATAATCTTTCATGGTCGAGGCATCAACAATTTTGGGAATAAGATCTATAAAGGTAGCATTCAAATGTTCAACAACCTTCCTGATCTAAAAAAATCCCTAGCAACATCAAAGAGATCAAATTTGACTATATCCTAGTAATTTTGAAAAAAAGTAGGAGGGAAACCATTTGGGCTAGTGGCTTTGAAGGTACCAAAGAAGAAAACAACCTTTCTAACTTCTTCCATAGAAACAACATTAGACATCATTTTTAAGTCTAAATCTAAAATTATATTAGGGATAACTTCAAGAAAGTCAACATTTACCTAATGAGCATTGCCAGGATTCATAAGATAAGATGAGAAGTCAACAACTTCCTTGGCAATATATTTTTCATTGGTCACAATAGAATTGTCTTCTTTCACCAGTGATCTAATTTTGTTTCTACTTCTGTGTTTGAGGGTGGATTGGAGGAAGAATTTTGTGTTCCTGTCCCCTTCCATCAACCATTGGACCCTTGAATTTTGTTTCCAAAAGATTTCCTTCTTTTTATTTATCTTATACCATTGGGATCTAAGATCTCTTTCCTTCGCACAAATCTCTTCATCCACTAGGCTTGTTTCCATAATATCCTGAACCTCTTTTAAGCTTTTTCCTAGAGTATTTTTTTATCTCAAAGATGTTGCCAAAGGTTAGCTTAGTCCACCCTTTCACTTTTTGCTTAATTCTGCATAGCTTTTCTGCCAAACAGTACATAGGAGTACCTATTATGGGCTCCTCCCACCAAGATTGAACTAAAGTAGAAAAATCTAGGTGGAGGCCCCACATTACTTCAAATCAGAAAGGGAAGGGGCCCCTATTGTGGTCCAGATTTCTTTTTAGCACAAAAGCATTATGATTAGATCTAGACCTTGGGAGAGTAGAAATAGAAAGGAATTGGGAAATGTCCTAGTTAGCAGAGATAAAAAATCTATCCAATTTGACTTGGATAAGATGGTTTCCATTCCTCCTATTAGACCAGGTATACTTAGTTCCTTGGAGGGGGATATCAATTAGACTAGTCGTATTAAATAACTCAGCTAGCTCCAACATACTATTGGAGAAATCATCCAACCCTCCTAACTTTTCTAAGGGTAAGAGAGGAGACTTAAAGTCCCCTCCAAGCATCCAGTGGTCATCACTTCTATCAAAAATAGCTTCACTAACCTATTCCCACAACAACACTCTATCTCTGCTAGAATTTAGGGCATAAATATTAACAAGATTCCATTTCTCTTGAGAAACAATGTCTTCCAAAGTAATCTCAAGACTATTCTTACTCACAAAACACAAAGAGCCTTTCAATTTAGAAGGATTCCAAAGAGTAGCAATACCACTTGAAGCTCCTTCAACCTCACTAAAAAAAAAGTTAGCACCTGGTTAGATGCTAACAATAGCTTTCTCAAAAGTGTCTTTCTTCATCTTCGTTTCTTGTAAAAGTAGGACATCCACTTTATTGTCAAGAATGCATGAATTAACCAAAAATTGTTTATAAGGGCAATTAAGACCCCTTATGTTCTAGGAGATGTACTTCATTTTAAAAAATAGAAACAACCCCACCTCCATTCAAGCCCAGCCCCCATACTACTTCTTCTTGGGCTTTTATCTCGTGATTGAGTTCAAGGTTCTTTATTTTCCAGCTGCCACATCCCTCACAATATCCTTAATTCTTGATTCCTTTTGGGAGGGTCTTCCCACCTTGTTTCCCCCTCCAACATCTAGTTTATTTTTCTTTTTTCTTTTCTTAGTGGCTTGTGACCATCCCTCCTCATCCTCCTTATCACTAGAACCTTGAGGAAATCCAAGAAGGGCCAATGAATTGCTCAGATTTTTAGCACCAAGATGAGAAGCAAGATTAATCTCCTCTAGAGACAAGGTAGTGTTGTCTAGAACATACTCTCCCTCTTCCAAGACTTCATTAGTACCATTAATCTGCTCCCTCTCCTTCAAAGCTGATACATTCATCACCAATAGGGGATCCTCACCTTGTACCATCTTCTGAATTGTATCTTCCCTTCACAAATCCTTGACGAAAGGAAAGCCCAGAGTAGGAAGGGAAGAAGAAGGGGCCGCCACATTGAGGTTTGGGCCACCCAACTCATTAACTTTGACCTAAGACTCAAACACAACCTCTTTTCAAGATCTTGATTATCCTTCAAAAGAGGGATAGACACCTTCTAGGGGGAAGTAGAAGAAGGTTGTACTCTAGAAGCCATAGCCTTAGACGAGACGTCCTCTTTAGAATTTTTTCCTTTTGCTTTAAATCCCTCACTCGATACCGCACAAGAATCAATAATATGGCCAAACCTCTTACATTGCTGGCAAAAGAGGTAGGAATTTTCATAGTCCAGGGGTTGAGTCTAGTTACCAAACTTAGACTTTAACAATATTGATGAGGGTAGAACTGTATTAACAGCCACATTAACACATATTCGAGCATACACTAGCCTTGACCTCTCCTAGGTAATCTTATCAATTTCCAGGAGGCTCCCAAAGGAGTTCACAATGCCCTTTAAGATTCCCATCTCCCAAAATTCTAGATGAAGACCTAGAAGATGAACCCAAGTTGGTGCAGAGGCCCCCAAATCAACCGACGGGTCAAAATGTAGTTTCCATTTGCATAGTGAAAGATTTTTTTTAAAATTTGGGTCAAAAGCCCATGGACCCCTAGTTAAAACTTTCAACACATCTTCATAAACCACAAATGAAAATAGAAAAATACCTTTGGGCATGGCATTTATGGTGATGCTGCCCTCGAGATTCTAGGTGGAAGTAGCCCATTGATGAACAAGTTCAATAATTGGCCTGTATGCCAAAAACTTACCAACAAGAGCCATTTTGAGGTTATCCATCGCCTTTAGCATGAGAAGCTTAGGGACATCTACTTCCCAACCACTAACCAAGCAAGAAGTAGATTCTACAAGTCTTTTAGTCTGGGCTGGTGAGTCAGACCCTACTAGTTTTTCCATGTAGGAAGCTAGAGCTTCCTAAAAAAAAAAGGAATTGAGCCCAAAAGTTGGAGAAAAGGGCGACTTCCCAGAGATTCCCTTTGTCATTTCCCTAGGGGAAAGGACTGCAGTGCAAGGAGGGGACGTCTTTTTAGAAGTAGCCAGACTGGCCACTGCCACCATAAGCATAGCGCCAGGAAAGGGGACAACATCCTTTGAATGGGGAGCCTTCCTGCCCCCCCGAGCTACCCATGAAGCAGTCTAATGAAAATAGTGTCAAAAATTCAAAAAGTAGCTAGAGTGGGAAACACTAGCGTAGAGCAGACCCGAGCCTTAAACTATCACCATTATATTTTGTTGAAATTATCTAACAACCTAATTAAGAAGGAAGAAAAATTATGACATAAAAAAAATGCACTAATTTTTGTTGTAGATTACATATTGAATTTTCTAACGATTTTGATGTTTATCATTCTATATGTTTAGATTTGCATACTAACAATGTTTTGTAGGATTGTAGCATACAGTCCCCACCAAAATCTTCAAGAGACTTATAAAAAAAATTATGTGAAAGAGAGGAAGGAAAAATATTCTATAGGAAACTATGCTTGGATGGCACATGTTAGCATTGCATTTTCTTGCAACGTATGCCAATATGTGAACATATGTGATGGCCAAGGTCGTTGATGTCACAACTTGCATCATTTAGTCAATTATTTATCGAACCAGGTGTGTCTCAGAGCTATATGCGATAAGGATGGTTGTCACAAATTTTTGGGGGGTTTTGCACTATAAACAGTGACTTCAGGTATCGATTTAGCTCCTTCAGGAGCTCTCAGGAGTTGAACTACAACGACTAATTCCTAAGGATTAATTCTATCTTATTTCCTAAACTAAAGTTATATTGACTTATTTATGACTTCATTGGATTTGATTGAGACCGATTCATGGAGAAGAATAACATCTACTTTAATTCTTAATTTAAAATACAAAACCCAAATTAATTCTATTTTGCTTTAAAAGAAATCTATCTTAAGATTTGTAGGAAATTAAATACTATTTTAAGAACAAAAATGAATTGCAAGAAAATGAAAATTAATCTAGAAAACATAAAGAACAATTAATCTAGAAAACATAAACACTAATTTCCATAAACAAATTCTCAACTAACTTCAATTCCATCGTTTCATAAGTTTTCATCATTGCTTGTAATTAAACTCAACAAATAATTACCAAACTTAATTATTTTGAACAACATCTAAATTTGATTAATCTAATAAATCTTATAATGATTCTAACCACTTAATCTAACCATGATAAACTAAATTTAAAATCAATTCAAACAGAAGTAACTATCCAGATTTATCATTCAATAACTTAAAACGATTCAATAACTTATCATTCCAGAATTAACATCTAACACTTAAGATTTAATATCAATAAATAGAAATAGCATAAATTAGTAAAATACCAACACAAGATCGATCCCTTTGGTTGAGTGGAACCTTCTCTTCCTCAGGTAAGATCCCTTAACACAGTGATTGAGTTAACTTCTTACTTTCATTCAATTTGATCAAAGTGGGAAATAAAACAAACTATTGCCATCAATTACATAATTCTGATTGAAAATTATCTAACTCTTATTTAAAATTGAAACATGGATATTTATAACATATCCTTATTGAATTTACAACATGGCGATTAATTTCCAATATTCAAGGCATCTAACTAAAGATTTAAACAAAACTAAAGCAAAACTGAAACAGGACTAAAGCAGGACAGATAAATATGCCAGATTGGTGCTGGAAGTAGAAGTTCCATAACTGACTACAAAGAAGCCGATTTGGACTTGAGTGACTCATCATCCAGCTGGGCCCATCAAATGGTGTGATTATTTCCCTTGATTAAACAAAGAGTTTAACCACATCATCAATCTTTAAAATACCCTGTTCAAAACCCTTAGGAAAAGGATAACAATTATGGTAGTAAAAGATCAACACAACATAATTATCTCATTAATATCATCATAAAGTAACACATCTAACATAAACCATTACTTCAAATATATCCACTAATTTAGCTAAACATAAAGAAAAATGAGTAAATATGTTAATCTATAATCTACCGCTAGTCATGTCAATTAAAAAAAACAAGTCTTTTAAACATAATATGAAAGTATTTTGAATCTCTCATCAATATGGAAAGCACACATGTGTTTGGAAAGGAACTAGTAGAGTTTGAAAAGTATAAAATAGTGGCCTACAGTAAAAAAGATGTTAATCAAGCAAAAATGTGTGATTTGGTTATTCAAAAGATTCTAGTGTATCAGTTTATGTCTACATTTCGTGACAGTATACTGTATGAGTATGCAAGGCATACCCATAGAGCTTGATGGTTGGAATTGAAATTCAAGTTATGCAAGGACACCTTTGCAGTTGGTAGCATTATTTTAGTGGTCAAATTTTCAAATAACTACACTCTACATCCACAGTGTGAGGTGCAATCACAATATTACAACTCTGCATAGGTTTCTATATTTGTGCACATAGCATTCATTCATGCAATTGATAGTACAAAGGATAACATAAAGGTATTGAAGGAGTACTACTTTTACATTAGTGATGATCACACACATTCTATAAAGTTCATGCAAGGTTGCTTTTAGTTGTTCTACAATGATTTGGGTAGGAGGGGCATAACATACAATTAGCATATAATATGGTCAGATAACTATGCATCACAGTTCAAGAACTCACAAATGTTCTATTGGTTGAGTAGGGCGCATGTTATTACAGATGTTCAACATATGTGGAACTTTTTTAAGGTTGGACATGGAAAGGTGGAGCATGATGGTGCAGGAGCATGTACCAAAAGAGTATTAGCACGAGAAGAGTTAAAGTATAAAGACAATACAAAGTTGATATATGCAAAAATAATTATTGAGTGGTGTAATACTTTGATGGGTCCAGGTAATGAAGGTAAGTCTTTAGTTCATATATTTTTTTGGTTGATAGATGATACTAGCATTACATTGTATGAGGATTGTTGTACACTAATAGGATCAAGTGAGCTACACTCTTTCCTTAGCTCAAATGCAGGTTCATGGAGTATCCATATGTGGAAGATGGCATTCTTTTGTTCTTCATGTACAATTCAAGCCTGGTATGAGTGTGAGTCAAAGGAGTGGGTTGATGAATGGTGGTTAAGTTATCTTAGTCCACTTCACACATATCAACCTTTGATGGCATTGGAACTGACACATATGGAAGCATCGGTTGACATTGACCACATATCAAATCTAGTTCAACCAAGAAATATATATCCTTGCACAGTTTTTGAAATTCCTATTGTTATCTTACTTTGTAATGTTGACTAATTTCATCTAATTTGTTGCACATATCAATGTAGGGCATGTTTATGCAGTTATTGTAGATGAAGACAACGAAGAGGGAAAAAATTATTACTTGTGTTGTGTTGAGGCCAAAAAGAAATTGGAGGCCTCAGTTATAGATGGAGAAAACACCAAATATCCTATAGGCTCAGTGGTTGTTACTGGAACATGGATTAGAAGGTACCCACATAAGAGTGTTAATGTTTGGTCGTTTTAGGACTTTGACACACATCAAAAGATTCTTCATTACTTGAACCTTGTCATGGCGTCCAATGTTCATTTGATCAAATATGGGGGTGGACCTTTGAACAAGACCTTAAGGAAGGTGTGTGAGTCTGACCATGAGACAATACTTGACACAATAAAGAGTAGAGCAGACTCAAATGGTTCATTGGATTAATTTGTAAGTATGCACATTGGTTCTTATTAATTTGTAAGTATGCACATTGATTTGTATTAAAATTTAGAGTATGCACATCAAGATTAGTTGATAGTTAGACCTTTCATTTCTATATTTCAAGTTTACATATGTTTTGGTTCAAATTTTACATATGAATGTTGGGTAGATTATATGTTTTGGTTCAATACGTAACATAGACAAGGTAGTGAGCATTGACAAGCTCACCACATTGTCAATGCGGTAGCATATATAAGGTAGTGAGTTGTATGAAAAAATGCCTCAAAGAAATAGGGTCTCTTGATCCCATTTCTTTGAGACATTTTCATTGCCTTGTCATTGCTACTTCATTGACAAGCTAGTGAGCTCACTAGCTTGTCAGTGCGAATACATTGACAAGGTAGTGAGTGTTGTAAGAAAAAATGCCTCAAAGAAGTGGGGTCTCATGGTGATGTACATCACCATGAGACCCCACTTCTTTGAGGCATTTTTTCAAACAACTCTCACTACCTCATATTCAATATTTCAAACAATATTCCTTCTAACCCCACTTATAGATAGGCGACTTTGCTATTAATTCATTGGTTGTGAGTTTATTATTTAACTCAATAGAAGTTGGTCCACTTGATTAAGTAGTCAATTTTCAATAATCGATTTTTTATTCATCACCTCATTCTATCATTCATCCTATTGATTTTGGCATACTTTTGTGAGAATGAATATTTTTACTCAATGATTAACCACTAGCAATACATCCTTTAAAAAATTAGTTTGATTGATCTCTTAAAAAATATTTGTGCCCTTTCCTCTTACATTTTAAACCATTTTAATTAACATCCTAAATTTAGTAATGTGTAAATGCATTGTTTTAAATTAAAAATCTAAACTCTAACTTTGACTATATTGTTCTCATATTGTCCTTTTATTAGTTTTCCTACAAGGTAGCAATGACAAGGTGGTGAGCTCTTTGAGGCAATTTTTCTTTGGATGCATGGAAAAAAATCTACCAAAGCATAATAGTAAGCAAAAGAATAGACAAGGTATTGAGTGATTTGAAAAAATTCCTAAAAGAAATGTGGCCTCATGGTGATGTCCAACACCATGAGACAACATTTCTTTGAGGAATTTTTTCAAACCCATCATTGCCTTGTCTATGCTACCACATTTTCCATACATTTTCCATTTTGGACACAACCTACAATCATTCCAATCTTTATGGGCAGATTGAAAAATGAACAAATGAAATAAAAGATTATTGAACTTAATACTTCCATGGAGAAAATGCAACTAGAAATAGATGATAAGGAAGAAGCAATATGATAGCAATAGTTGCAAATGCAAAGGAAATAGTAGGAAGTGTTGAAATTGAAGAAAAACAATTGAAGACTAAAATTAACCACTTAGAAAAGGAATTAAAAGACAACAAGAATATTTTATAATCAATGAAAAGGAGGTTACTCTACTATAAAAACACTTGAAAAAGAAGCATACCAAATTCAATGAAATACATAATGTATTCAATGAAGAGTTTCTTCTTGCTCTCAAGAAGTTGAAGGTGCATGTGTATATTCTTCTCTGTTCGTCATACGATCAAACCGACTATTCCAAAACGTCTATATGGGTAGGTTTATGCTAGGAAAGGTACTCTTTCGTACCCAAACATGCCAAAATGGTCCGAGCCACATTACCGATAAAGTCTCTTAAGAGACCAAAGTGCAAAAGGGCATCAAACTTCAACGAGTGATTACTCGAAAACCATGGCACTTGGAAACACTTCATCTAAGGCTACGGTATCACGTAAGGCCCCTCTATAATAAAATATCTTGATTTTTGATAGATCCAAGTTGTTTTCCCATGGTGAATAGATTTTAGTTGATGGAAAATGGGTTAGTTACATGTAGTGTAAAGTTGGAAAGTGGTATAACTTTTATTTTGTTCATCACACGATCGAACCAACTGTTCCAACATGTTTGTATGGGTTGGTTTATGCTAGGAAAGGAATTATTTCACAACCAAACATGCCAAAATGGTCCAAGACATATTTTACTGGCAAAGTCTCTTAAGAGACCAAAGTGCAAAAGGGCAACAAACATTGCTGAGCGATTACTCAAAAAACGTGGCACTTGGAAACACTCTGTTTGAGGCTACGGGATTATGTAGGGTCCATTTACAATAACCTCTCTCAATTTTTGATAGCTCCAATTCATTTTCTCATGGTGAACAAATTTCAGTTGATCCAGAAAATAGGTTAGTTGCATGTAGTGTAAAGTTGGAAAGTGGTGTAACTTTTGTTCTCACCACCACACAATCGAACTAACTATTCCAACATGACCATATGAGTGGGTTTATGCATGAAAAGTTCCTATTTCACACCTAAACACACTGAAATGGTCTGAGACACATTCTACTGATGAAGTCTCTTAAGAGACCAAAGTGAAAAGGGCAGAAAACTTTGACGAGTGATTACTCAAAAACTATGGCACTTGGAAACACTTCATCTGAGGCTACAAGATCATGTAGGGCCCCTCTACAATAACCACTCTCAATTTTTGACATCTCCAAGTCATTTTCCCATGGTGAACATATTTAGTTGATGGAAAACGGGTCAGTTGCATGTAGTGTAAAGTAGGAAAGTGGTTTAGTTTTTTTTTTTTTCTGTTCGTCACAAGATCGAACTGACTATTCTAACACATTTGTATGAGCAGGTTTATGCTAGGAAAGGTCCTCTTTCACACCTAAACATGCGGAAACGGTCCAAGCCACATTCTACCAACTAAGTCTCTTAAGAGACCAAAGTGTAAAAGGGAAACAAATTTCAATGAGCTATTACTCAAAAACCATGGCACTTGGTAACACTATGTCTTAGGCTATGTGATCACACAGGGCCCCTCTATAATAACCTCTCAATTTTTGATAGCCCCAATTCATTTTTCCGTGGTGAACAAATTTCAGTTGATGGAAAGTGGGTTAGTTGCATGTAGTGTAAAGTTGGAAAGTGGTGTAACTTTCATTTTGTTTGTCATACGATCAAACCAACTATTCCAACATGTCTATATGGGTGGGTTTATGCTACAAAAGGTCCTCTTTTGCACCCAAACATGTCGAAATGGTTCAAGCCACATTCTACTGACAAAGGCTCTTAAGAGATCAAAATGCAAAAGGGAAGAAAACTTCAACGAGAACTTAATTAGAAATAGTGGTACTTGGAAACACTTTGTCTTAGGCTACAAGATCATGTAGGGCCCCTCTACAATAACCTCTCTTGGTTTTTGATAGCTCCAATTTGTTTACCCGTGGTGAACATATTTCAATTGATGAAAAATGGGTCAGTGATGAGACCATAAATTTTCTCATATTTTATCAAATAAAATCATCTATTTCTTCCTAATGCATTAGTGTTAAAATGGATTTGAGTAATGATTGAAAGTTCTTTAGCTTGTTTAAAGTAAAATATAAAGTAAAATGTTTGATTTATTTTTAGTAATTAAATGTGATCCAAATTGCCTCTAATATGTCTCCCTGAAGTGTTTAAGATGATATAATGCATATAATTGAGTTATTAAATAACTCATGGTAAGAAGGAGCTTCATAGACACTTGCAGCAAAGATCTCTAGACACTTGAAGCAGTTAGCTCCTAAAAGCTTTAGAAGGCTTTGAAGAAGTAATGAGAAGATAAAGAAGAATCCCAGTGCACTATTACATTCATGCAAATCATGGAGCATCATTCATTCCTAAATTAATGGGATGAGTATTTGTTTCATGTTGAGTTTTAAGATCTCTCACAATTATTAAATTTCATGCTTCCTTCTTCCACCAAAGATAACTCGAGTTACCACATCACTCAAATGTTGTTGCATGATTATAGCATGTTATTCATGCTAAAGATCAATGATTTGGTCGACTGAACTGAAGAATAATTCCTTCATTCACGTTCAACACTTGAAGACTTCCTAAAAATTAGACACAAAATTTTGAAAAACACAGTCTTAGTAAAATAATGATATCTCCCTTATTTCTCAACAAAATTCAAAAATTCAAAATGATATGGAAAGTAGATTTGAAGATATAAAAACTATTTTGATAATTTGGTATGATTTGTAGTAGGGAAAGAGTAGTATGCGTTAGAAAATGACAGACAAAAGTGGCGTGATGGAGGACATCAACTTCAATTTTCTTAAAGTTTTGTAAACGACTCCTCAAAAATAGGATCTTGGATCCACATTCTTAGCAGATTGGTTGGATAGATATAGAATATGAATTATTTAAATACAATGTAATCATTTGATCAAAGGGGAGGGGATTAGAAAGGCTTGTTTCAACTTGAGGAAATAGGATAGATCTAATTTTATTTTCTAGCAATGTAATTCCAAATTTCTAGATTAAATTTGAATCCAAGAAAGCTTTTCATTTCCAACAATTGTGAAGTAGTTTAGTATTTTCAATTCTAGCAAGTGTTCCTTAGATTAGTTCCCTTTCATGCAAATTTCCTTCCATGAAAATAGAATTTATTTCATGCAAGTAGAATAGACTGTCAAGCAAGTTTTCTACTTTCTCTCTTGTAGATAGCCATGGACACCGCCTTGGATTGATAAATTAAATGATGAGGATTATAATGACCCCATTAGTTAGTTGCTCTATTTTTCACATGAGTGAACTGACTATTCCAACATGTTTGTATGGGTGTGTTTATGCTAGGCAAGGTCCTCTTTTGCACCCAAACATGCCAAAAAGATTTCAGCCACATTCTATTGGCAAAGTCTCTTAAGAGACCAAAGTGCAAAAGGAAAAAAAACTTTGAAAAGTGATTACTCAAAAACCATGGCACTTGGAAACACTCTTTCTAAGGCTACAAGATCACGTAGAGCCCCTCTACAATAACCTTTCACAATTTTTGATAGCTCCAATTCGTTTTCTTGTGGTGAACAAATTTCAGTTGATGGAAAACTAGTTAGTTGCATGTAGTGTAAAGTTGGAAAGTGGTGTAATTTTTTTTCTATTCATCAAACAACCGAATTGACTATTCCAACATGTCCATATGGGTGGGTTTATGCTAGGAAAGGTCCTCTTTTTCTCCCAAACACGTCAAAATGGTTTGAGCCACATTCTACCGACAAAGTCTCTAAAGAGACCAAAGTGCAAAAGGGTAGAAAACTTTGACGTACGATTACTCAAAAATTGTGGCACTTGAAAAATTTCCATTTGAGGCTATGGGATCATGTAGGGCCTACATACAATAACCTCTCTCTATTTTTGATAGATCCAAGTCATTTTCTCTTGGTGAATAGATTTCATTTGATGGAAAACGAGTTAGTTGCATGTAGTGTAAAGTTGCAAGGTAGGCTACTTTTTATTTTGTTCTTCATGGGGCCAAACAATTAGTGCCAACACATCTAGGTGGGCACATCTATGCTAGGCATGGTCACCATGCTTCGATATGAAAGGTTCGTAGTCTTTCCAACACCCTTATGATCTTTAATAAGACTTGCACGCCTTGAGTTTTTGTTTGTGAGACTTAGTTGTTACTTTCCATTTTCTTTTGTCAATAGTTTTATGGTGTTTTCTTTATCTACGTAATACATGAAGCATAAATTATACAAGCGAATGGTAGCATCAAGCATACATGTGGAATGGTAGATGTCTTCCTCAATGATATAAAGCATGAAGCATACACATGAAGCATGAAGCATGGTAGCATGGAGCATGAAGCATCAATCATTACTATATTCATATGACTGATTTAATGTTCAATAATCTTATAGGACAATAATGTTTAAAATTTATTATATATTTACAATTATAGAAAAGAAGAGTGCATGGAAAACACTTGGATTTTGAATATTTGAAGTAAAACATCTACAAATATCTATTGAAGCATAGATTTATAATGTAAATATGGACACCGTCAATAAAAAATATTTGTATTAACCAAATATCCATGTAGGCATACAACAATATATGTCAATATAAGTATAAAATATATACAAAATAGCCATATAGGATTACAAGAATGCCATATAGGCATACAATGTCAATTGTATGCAATACAAAATATGTCCAAAAATTCCATATATGCTTACAAAAAAGGACCCCAATCAAAAGTCATTGCCCTCTAGGTGAATGAAACAAACTGGTGGCTTTTGGTGGTCGGGTGGATGGTCATGCGTATGACACTCGTTTACTCTAAACTCAAGGGATCCTCCTCCTAGGTTTTATGATGCAATGTAGGAGCACACAAAAATTTCAACTAAACTGAACTTGATAAAAGCTCAACCAAACTTGCTTGTCCTTTCAATTAGGACTCAACTTTCTTCACAAATTCTTGATTTCAAGACACCAAACTAAGATAAAAGGAAAAAATTCACTTGTATATTACTCAAAATACTTTAAACAACATCAATTGACTAACTCAACACCAATTCCCAACCTTGACAACTCCAATAAGGGACTTCTAAAAAAGGACTGTCCTAACCGGCCTTAAAAGGGCTTCTTGTCACCTTTCAATTCTATTATGCAACATCAAAGGAATCTTCTGGAACTCTCAACTTGTTTCAAAGGCCTTTAAGACCCCACAATTGAATATTATTTCATGAATTTATGACCCTTACAAATGGAATACAACCAACTTTTCCAATACTATCCCAAGGAGGATTGTCCCCAAATTGTCAATCAATAGGACATTCAATAGAACAAAAGCCTCAACTTATATATTACCTAAAAAATAACTAAGAAGGGATCAAACCACTCCTAAAAAACCTTTCAAGACCTTATTATCCTAGAAGGACTCACTTCCTATAATCAAATCCTTGAAAAACTTCATTGTATACTGTATTTTATAGACTTTTCACAAATTTTAGAGCTAGGGCATCGTGGAAATTGCCCAAAACCTTTACCAATGGCTCTACAACTTAGAGATCCTTTAAATTACTTATCAAAACCCCTTATTACCAATTTACAGAGTTTTTTAATGGTTAAAAGTTGAGATATGCAATTTTGAATGTACATTACTTACCTTAGAAGAGGGTTTTACCCGCCTGGAGAAAAACTTCAATATCTTTTGTAAAACTAAATGAATTTAAATGAAACCAAAAAAAATATGAAGTAGATTCATAGGGCTTTAATTTCCAAAGGAGTAGGGGATTTTAGCACCATTAATGGCTGGCTTGAAATCTAGAAATTATAGGAAAATAACAGAAAATCAAAGAAATTTATTGATTCCTTCTCTTATACATCTTCCCCCAACCTGCCTCAAAGTTTTTGAGGCTTCCAAAAGCTTTAAATAACCAATTACCATGCCTAAAACTTATTCTTCAACTACCTAACCTTTCGCCTTCCTCTATTTTGCAATTTTGTTGTATTTTTACAGTTTTGCTTTGACAACAATTTGTTAACTTTTGCAACTTTTAACATTTAATGCCCAATGACCTTAATATGACTATATAGACCCTAAAAAAAGCTTATTATGGTCACTTAGACCTTATGGAAACATGAGGTTATTTATTCTAATAAAAAATCCTAAAAGTGCCTCATGGAGACATGAATTTGCAAGAGTGCACTTGCACCAGTTTAGTTCTTCATCAAGCCTTATCTGTTACAATAACAAGTAAATACATTAATATATAGAAATTACATTATAAAAAATGATATATTTAACAAAATAATCACTTACCACCACTAGATGATCTCTCTCCTCACGTGAAAGATTCGCATGCTCATGTTGTGGCATGCCCAAGTCCTATACAAACCATCCAAATAGAAATTAAACTACGAATCAATAATCATTTGATTTTTCACTAATTAACAGCTATAACAATGAATGTAATTTGAAATTTACTAATTTTCTTCATACCCCTTGAGAGGTATCGAGCTATGTATTGCACAAGATACACCTTGCTCCATTACCCTATCAATATCTGGAGGCGATTCTACTTCCATCATCTAAAAATAAAACAAAAAATTATTCAATCATGAAAAGTAGAACAGTGATGCAGGTCATGGTTTATAATTTATGAGATAATCAACAAAATTTTGAGTACTTATGAAACTATATATTTCTTACTATTATGCTTACTATTTTCCCTATCCATAGCTTGTTCAAAAGCACTTGTTTTAGGCTTTTATCCATAGTAGTGATGTAGATAACCATTTCATAAAATACTTTGGTAGACTTGTACGAAAATGTGGTAGCATAGAGAAGGCAGTGAACTGTTTGAAAAAATGCCTCAAAGAAATGCGGTCTCATGGTGATGGAATGCCATGTGAAAAATTTGTTTATCATGGCATTCCATCACCATGAGACCACATTTCCTTGAGGCATTTTTTTCAAACATTTAATTACCTTATCTATGCTATTATGCTGGGATGGGGTGGATGTATAGTGTGGTCTTGGTTATGAGATGGGGGGGGATAATGAGATGACGAGGGATCGGTGTTTTGATCATGAGGGGAAGAGTATCACTAGATGGGGTGGAAGGTGTAATTTGAGACTACATTTTGAGAGCGATCATACAATGGAGTGGAAGAGGTACTTTTCTTTGGACACAAAAGGATATCATTAGATGAAGTAGGGGAGACAAGATTGTGAGAGGGGGGATGAAGGGATATCTTTCTCTTGAGATGGAAATATATCATTAGATGAGATGGAATGGATATGTTGTTCTTGATTAGAAATGGGATCATGAGATGGAAGGGGATCATATGATGGAGAAGGGTTTCCTTGATCTTTATATGGAGGGAAATATATGTTAGCATGCTTTGGATTAGGAGATGGACATAGTTCATTTGATATGGGTGGTGTCATGAGGGAGGAAGGTTTTATAGACTTTGCAACTTGGATAGATGGATTGATAGGGGATTCATTTAAGATTTAGGCTATTAGGGTTTATCTTGATGTGGGGGTGATGAAGGTGGATGCATGATATGGGAAGATTGCATTGCTTTGTTTTTGCATGGGGAAACAACCACCTTTGCAAATAGTCCTTGGAGGAAGTTATTATGAGAGACATGGGATGACTTTTCTTGGTAATAGTGGGGTGATGTGGATTTTAAGGATGTGGGATAAAAGTGGAATAAGAGGTAGAAGCCTCCATGGATTGGTAAATTGAGGATGAGATTTCTATTATTAAAGGAAACGAGTTGTTTGAAAAATTCCTCAAAGAAATGTCATCTCATGGTGATGGAATGGCATTCCATCACCATGAGACCACATTTCTTCAAGGAATTTTTTCAAACAACTCACTGCATTGTATATGCTATTGCTTACTATTATGCTTTGATATATTTTTTCCAAGCATCCACAGTTTGTTGGAAAGCACCTGTTTTAGGATTTTAGCCATAGAAACAAGTAAGTGAACTATTTGATAATATGATTTGGTAGATATGTATGGAAAATGTGGTAGCATAGACAAGGAAGTGAGCTGTTTGAAAAAATACCTCAAATTAATTGGGTCTCATGGTGATGGAGATCACCATGAGACCACATTTCTTTGAGGCATTTTTTCAAACAACTCATTGTCTTGCCTATGCTATTGCTTACTACTATGATTTCATAGATTTTTTCCAAGCATCAATAGCGTGGACAATGTAGTGAACTATTTGAAAAAATCCCCCTCAATAAAATGTGGTCTCATGAAATGCCATGACAAGAAAATGCAATTGACAACTACTCCTAGTTATTAGTTATGCTATGTGAAGTGATTGCATCACTACTTATGTTGAATTTCTAAAAAACGATATTGTAATTGAACTTTTGTTATCTATCAACATCTATTTATTAGTTATGCAATGCGAACTAATGCTTTGAGTTTGAAAGATGTGCAATGTAATGTAATCAATGATATGAATATAAACTACACAAATCTATTAACTACAATTCATTAGTTAAAATATTTATTCTATTACCTAAGTGAAGGTTTGAACACCACTACCACTGGGAGGTGTAGTCATGAAACCTCCAATATTAACCTATTCAACATCCCAAATTAGATATTAGAATACCATTCATATAACAATGCTATTAACATGTAATATTTATAATTGTTTACTAGTTACATACCTTGATAGTAGATGTAGTGAAGTAAAAAAAAGGTGGAGGGCTGGTGAAAAAAGTATCAACACTATGACCCTAAAATTTTATTACAATCATTAAACTAATTTAGTCAATCTTGCATTTCAAAAATGAAATTTAATAAATTAAATTCAATGAACATGCTAATATTTACCTAAGTATTGAGGTTGAAAGCCTCATTCAAGATGACATCTACCATCGCCAAGTGGGCAGCTATAGATGTAACATGCACACTAGCCTCCTGACTATCTGTGGATCATATTTATAGGCCAACCAAAAACTTGACAAGAATAGGGTGGAACCCTACCCTGGTTGATGTTGTACTACATGACTCTCACGTTGGATGGTACTCTAGGTCAAAGAACTAATAGACTATAGAGTGTCCACCTCAACACTCTCCTTCACAATGGAAGGGATAACAACGTGCTCATAATTTGACCTAGCGAGTGCTTGTATTGCTTTCCACTGAGGATTAATATGTGCACCTAGTCTATCATGTGTTGACCCACCACCTCTCCCCTCAAAGTCCCACATATCAAAATAGTTGGGGATTTTGTTAAGGACAAACTCGTAGTAAAATTTCCTCAAGAAATGTTGGGGGACCTCATTATTGTTGCATGGAGCATGGTCAAAAACCATCCACCACCTCTTCCAAAATTTTCCTTTATCCCTTGGTGGTTGCACCAATGGATAGGAAACCTCTTGCTATTAAGGTCAAGAGTTTGATTTGTATGTGGGTTAGAGAATAGTGAACAAGTCATATTTTGTAATTTTGTAATTTTTTACTTATTTGTATGATAGTATATTTGCATAAAAATCTCTCCACTCTCTCCTCTTATCCTCCCAACCACTTAATTGCTTGCTAATTGCATCTACATGTGTTAACATAGCTTGAAGTGAATTTACAAGCGTGGTTCTTTCCAAGGTTGAACTTACAAGATTGTTCAACCTCGCAATTAACTCCTCAATTTGTTTTTTGTTGTTTCCAATTTTCCCCATTAAATTTTGTTGAGTTTGAGGAGGATGTTGAGGAATTGTTGGTGTGCTTGATCATGGGGAGAAGGATTTTGAGGAGGAGAATCAAGTGGATTTTCAACTCTTGATAATTAAAGAAATCAACATAAAAAACATATTAAATCTACCTATTTAACAACAATTTCACAAAAAAATCTTACTCCTTGGAGCTTCCCGTCGATGTGGCGGCATTCTAGTGAAGAAATAGCAGCGCGATTCAATGAAGAAAAATGATGAATTTGAGGTCTCCATAATGCGAGTGCACCTTGGAAGGGTTCACAGGATGTGGATGAAGAAATATGATAGTCTAAAATGACTTGGATTTGCTTTTTTTTCTTTTTCTTATAAAGACTCATAACACGCTCACGTTATAACACGATTGTGTTATAGGATTAGTGTGATTGATCCTTAGGCTTGGTCACACTAAGCCATAATGCGAGCACATTATAATGCGCTCACATACTGGCTTTTCAATTTTTTTAAAAAAATTGGCCATAATTTGGCCCCCCAACATTTTGCACCTTCCCAATTCTTAAACTTAAATTTAAAAAAAAAAATTCAATTTTTTTTTCAAACAATAAATTTAAAAGTACCAAATATCTTGCAAAACACTCTAATTGGACATGGGTTTCTCCCTGAAGATGTGTCAACATCACATGAAAAGTGTTTCTTACATTATTCAACAACATCATGTGCATCATTTATATGATCTCCCTCATAATTCATTTGATGTTTTCTTAGAGTGTGTTTGATGCAAGATCCTACACTGTCATGTTCACCCTTTCCATGCCCACTCTCAAATAAACTCCAAACTTGTGGTATATTATTGTTTTGATGATATCTACGTAGTGCATAAAATGGCCTTGATGATTTGAATTGTGATGCAGTACGTGTACCCATCATACCATACAAAATGTTTTTTAATCTTCAAACCTCTTCTTGCCAAATCTTCAAAAAACTTCTTAAAGCAATGTTGGACAAAAAGTGTGTCATGCTCTTTATCCTCACTAATATAAAAGTGACATTCTTTCTTAATGACTCATTTTTCATATGTACTATCAACACCATCCAAATCTAATTGTGCATGTCAATAGCACACATGCACCATAATAGTGACCTGCTTTGAATAGTAATATTGTGTTTGAATCTCCTTTTGATGGGTAAAAGAGTTATTTTTTACAAATTCAACTACTGATAAAACTGTTCCAAGTGGGAAAGTATCTCTTAATAATTGATATTATTTGCCACTTAGCATAAAATGCATGATGCACGGTTGTATCAATTTACAAATTTTTCCATAAATTCTCCAATATGTACCTCCTCTTCTACATAATCTAATCTTGTAGATTCTTTCCCAATTTTTGTTTCAAACTTTATGTACTTGTAACTCTTGCGATTTACCATCTTTGACATGTCAGTATCTTGATTTCTCAAAGGAATTTTTGCCAGATTTCTACATATTTCAAACAATGCTTTTATACATTTCATTTGACCATCTACATCATCGTCAAATTTATCACATAAGATGGATGTTATGAATTTACTTACTCATTTAGGAGGTGCATTTTGAGAACTATCACTTTTTTCTCTGATCTTTCAAAACACCTGATAATAAAGATCAAATTTGATATGATAATGACAACAAGTTTCAAAAACCTTGTTTTCCTTCACATAATGTGGCCTTAACATTTGAAACATTGTTTTTCCAATCTTTATATGAGGATTTGTATCATAAAACATCAAATACATATCATGTTGTGTTATGTCTAAACAATGTTTTTTATGCAGTTGAAAACCGTCTAGCCCAATCTTGTGTTGTAGAAAATCCCTTTTATTTGATGAGGGATGAGTATGATCATGCAAAAAACCTGAGATCAAGTTCCTAACATCATCTTTGATCTTGTCAAAACAAGGAGCCTTACACATCAATGCCTAATTTCCTTTTGTTGTAGTATCATCTGAAACCTTTCTCCTTTTCACATGCCTTGTTAGTGTCTTTCTACTTAAGCCATTTTCACTTAAGTGAAGAGATTCAATGATTTCTTGACATTTGTGGACTTACAATAGATTTCAACATCACTCTTCTTGAAATTCTCTTATTTGTTGATCGAGATTGTTTCCTAATGCAACCCAAACCTCTTTTAACATTTTCAACAATATCTTTTTCTAGGCCTCATTTTTTCCTCTTTTTTTGTGAAATCTACACCCATCAATTGTAATAGCTCTTTTAGGTCATCACAAAGAATTAATGTTGATAATAGTTGGGCTTGACCAAGTGTATCATGATTTTTGAAATAAGCATCAATTATTTCCTTTGAAGTTCTTGTGAATGCCCTTTTAGTAGTAGAAGTAGGCTGTTTAACATAAAATTTCAATTTCTCTATCCATTTCAAGTAAATGGTCCATATTTTTGTAAGATTTTTTTCTCTTCACCTATTTAATTAGATTCGTAGTATGAATATCAGTATAATGAAGCGATTCTGACTCCTTTCCATCATCAAAGAGTGTATGGGCCTCGTCTCTAAAATTATTTTTTGTGCTTGGGTATCCTCCTTAACATCAACCATGTGTGCTTCAACCTCCTTTTCTCTAGTAACAAAATTAGGTTGGACCTCTACTTTAGTTTCCAAATGTTGAGCCCCTACACATATCGTATAAAAGAGAAGATTTTAGAATATGTAAAACTTAGATTATTAAACTATGGATAAAGCATCAAGGCGATTATGCGTTCAAAATGAGAAAGTGTTAGGGATGTAGTATTCATTAGGTTACAATTTTCTCCAACTTTGAATTACATTAAACTACCAATCAAGCATGGAGGTATTTACAAGAAGAGAAAATGAACATGTAAATTTGGAAATAACAAATATAGAATGATATGTCCATATGTCCATGGTCACGTGCACAATTTTCATCTAAAGTTAGTTTATTGTCCTATTTATGTTAAAAATAAAAAAATTATACGAGTATCATCTAATCAAAATCTTAAATACTTGCTCATTAGTGACTACTTGTAGCTAATTTGTCAAATGATGACAATGTGAGCTTGATCATTCATACGAATACAATATTTATTATATTCCTTAAAAATACTCAAAATGGATTGGTCAATTACTATGGACACCTCCATTTAGAACAAAGAACTCATAAAAAGTGATTAATAAAATAATGGAATGGTTAAAGCAACCAACGTCAACAAGAGGCGATAAGACTAAGAAGAAAAAGCCAAAAAAAAGTATATACCAATAATTCTTGAAAAAAAATCTAAATGAGTAATCACCTCTATCTTTTTCCACTCAAGCATTAAATATTGAAGAAGAATAGGAGCATAAGAATATTACATTCTTATATAGTGAGGAAGAAATTTCAAATGAAGCTCAAGGGTGTTAAAGTATAAGATAATTCTATTATGGAACCTAATACATAAACTTATCCTCGTCAAGTACTTCTTCATAACATGCAACACAACCATCTCTACCTCATGATTCAACTATAGATGTAAGTCCAACCAAATAGCCAACTAAAACACAACAATATGGGGCTAAAGAGTGATTTGATTAGGCTCTGAGGTTGAAGGTACTATAGAAGAAAATAAGGACCTAGAGCTACAACATAATACAAGACACCTACTAAAGAGAAAGATGAGGTTGCTAAGGAAATTACTAAGAAATATGAATCTAGGACCAATAAGAAGTGATATTAACTTCTATGAAAAGATAGAGGAGGTTATAATAGAACATAAAAGAACCTAAGGCATGTGAAAATCTATCTTCTCTAGAGAGGAATCTAACACAAGTGTTGAATTCTTCTCCTTATATATCTCCTAACTCACAAGAGTTAGTAGGTATCATCAAGAAGATCTTCTCCTCCACCAAGTACACCTCCTTATGATCCACCTAGTCCTGTACATCAAACTTCTTCACCAACTTCCTCATCTTAAAATATAAAGTAGGAATAACTATTCAATGTGGGACCACCCAACAAATAACTACAATGGATATATAGGAATGCTTATGTGGTTGGATCCTATAGTGTAGAAAAGAAGGAAATATGGTGAACTACCACTAACACATGACTAAATAAGGTAAATTTATGAATTTTTCTTGAAGCATCACCAAAACCCAAAATAGTAAGAGTAATTTCTACCTTCAACATAGATTCAATCATGGAGCTCTAGAATATCTAGTAAACCACACCACTATAATATGATAAGGAAGAAATACATGTATGAAAATAGTGGATGATCTAATAATGAAAGAAATATTAGGCATAACACATGGGAGGTAGAAAAGAAAAGTCTCCAAAGGACTATATCCACTATCATGGTATGCATGAATAAATATAAACAAATTAAGGAAGAAATTAAGACCCAAGTAGGTGAGTTAATGATATTTAATACCTTTAAATGGGCCCATATATTCCATTGCACCCACACCTACTCTAAAATATCTTGAAAGCAATGATCAAAGTGCCAAGTATAGTACAGGAAAATAGACCATGGACATGTGTAGAAATTGATAAATATTTAATATAAAATATTTAAGCATGTATAAGTAAAAGAACATGTAGATCTTTAAAACTCAATAATATTTAAGGTTTAAGGTTTAGGGTTTAGGATTCTAGGATATATATAATAAACTCTCACAAATCCTCAATAAAACTATAATTTATTTTGAACATTACAACTTGAACCGTAGATTTTTGGCACTCAAGGACTCTCTAACTCTTCTAGGGTTTTTCACTTAAAAGGAGAGAGGTAGGGCCAAAAATGCTAAAGGGTTCATTCAAATTATGTTATGTATGATGTTATATGGGATAAATGAAGTGATATAAATGCAAGTAAGTGATTTAAATGAGTGAATTTGAATGCAAAACTAAAGATTTAAGCTATGTTTGAAAACACAGTGTTGTTTGCAAAAAGCTTGAAAGAATGAACAAAAATGCAAATTAAACTAAACAAAAAGTTATTTTTTTAGAATTTGTGCACCTGGGAAATAGGAGAGGACTAGAAAAAAATATGGAAAACTAATGAAATCTAAATTTGAGCTAACTGGGACTCATTTGCCACCTTGGGCGAATTAGTCCCAGTTCTGGGTTTTTCTACACATAAACTGTTTTCTATCAATCGGGAACCAGGATCTGCATTTGACTCAAATATGTACCTCAGGACGGACTCATTTTCCATGTATGGTGAATTAGTCCACTATGTAATTTCTGGAATTTCAAATTTCTGTTCCGCACCTTGACACCTGCACAATAATTTCTTACGGAAACCCGACTCGGGATCTCAGAAAATTCTTGCAAAATAGCTTAGAATTGTTTGTTTAATGGGGGGATTTCCTTGGTCAAACCCCTAGCTAGGTAATTAAACCTTGAATGGAGAAAAAATTGCATAAACCCTAGCCTTAGATGTGTTAAAGACTAGGAAAGTCTGAATCATAACAAAAACCCCATTCTATTATTCTAGAATAAGAAATGCAAGATGATTTGTGTGATGCAAGATCTCAAACCATAGAAACCTTACAACACATGAAAAATGGAAATGAAATGACATACAAATGACAAACAAACAAAATGCAAACCTTAATATTAAGATAGAGTGAAAATGGAAGATGAAATCAATATGAAACCAAGTCCTTAGGTGTGATTTGGTGGCTAGTTGCACTTCCTCACCCTAGATTTCTTCATAATTCACCATAGGCATCCATCATCAACCCTTTGCAATGTTGGATCTTGAAAAAAAGAGTGAGCTTCAAGACCTACAAAAACCCTAGTTTGCTGCCCTAAAACTTCAACTTTTGCTAATGAGACTTGTTGTGGAAGACTTGACTCTAGGAATTGCTCTTGAAAAATGAAAAAAATATGTGTGAAATAAATTAAATGAGTATTTATAAGCAACAACACCTTTTGTTCCTATTATTTAGACCTAAGAGCTCGACATTCACTAGAAATTCAAGTTAAATTAATCAAATTCCCACTCAATTGAATTTTCCCTCAAAAGGGACCCATTCGCCACCCTTGGTGAATGGGTCCCACTAGAGGGGACTTATTCGCCCAAGGTGGAAAATGGGTCCCATTATTGATTTTTAAAGGTGGGTTTTGGGGTATGAGATAATTAAATGCTTTTCATGGAAGTAAGTGAGAACACGTTATCATAAACACCCAACATTCGTTTCAAAGCCTCATCGCTATTGACATAGGTGCATGAAGGTGGTAAGGTTATATTGAGAAATTTAGGATGTTTGATTGTGAGTTTGTGTTTTGGTTGACATGTTATAGCATTAATGTTCAAAGATGGTTGTTGAGTAGCTTTGGTCATTTTAGAAAAGGAATATCCCAATCCAGTTTTTGTTTCTTGCGTATTAGGTTATATAGGGACATGAATACCTTGCTCATGTTTTCCACACCCTTTTCTAGTATAGCCTAATTGTTTTACAAATTCATAGCCTTTTCCATAAAGTCTTTCCATTTCGTGCAGAGTAGGCAGGGATTGATAATCTATCTCATCAAAATTTGTTGTGTATGTTGCATTTTCCTCCAAATTATATGAGATAGATGTTTGAGACGATTGTTCAGAATTTTGAGTGGAAATGATTGTTGGTTGTTCTGGTTTCTCATCTTTCTGTTGTGTGAGTATGTATTCGCCCAGAAACGAGGGTGTGAATTGTAAGGATCCCCAATCGTCACCAAATAATTTAGAGACCGATTCCTTATCGTGTTGTTCAATTTCAAGAGGATCTATATTAGATGTTGGAATTAATGTTTTCAAAGGACTTGTAACCCCTTTTTCAAGGTGCAAGCAACTTTCAGGCTTGGGGTCTATTTCAACTTGATAAATATGATTGTTATGAACACATTTTATGATAAGATGAAGGGTTGAAGGCACTACATTCATCTCATGAATCCATGGTCGGCCTAAAAGAAGATTATACGAAAGATCATAAGGCATGACATGGATAGGAGTTTGCAAAGTAGCCACCCCAACTGTAATAGGAAAAGTAATTATCCCAAGCGGTTGCTTTGTTGTATTGTCAAATCCTCGAATGTAGATGGAATTAGGTATTATTTGTGATCTATCAACATCTAATCAATCAAGGAGAGTCACATTACACACATTAAGGGAAAACCATTATTAATGAGAGTGTGTTTGATACCTATGTGATTTAATTGAGCAATTATCATAAAGGCATCATTTTGTTTGTGCAACTCTAAAGAACGCAACTCATGTTGATGAAAGTTAATGTCAAGATTATTTTTTTGGATGAGAGTTTCCACATCATTTGGAGTGGTACTAGAAGGGGTTGCGATTTGTTTTAAATATTTTTGAAGAATGCTGTGATAATTTGGTGAGTTTTGAAGCAAATCCCAAAGGGAAATCTTGGCAGGAGTATTCTTCAATTCTTCAACAAGATCATACTCCTTTGTGTGTGGGCTATAGTGAGGAGACTAGGCAGATTAGGTAAGGGTAAAGAGGGCGGGATTGGTTGTGGCAGTTATGGGTTGTTTTAGGTGTTATATGTGTGAGCAATAGTATCATTACTAGATTTCTTCAACACATTGGTTTTAGGGGGGTAGAGGGTGTACCGGGGTCGGTTAGAGGGGTGAAGTTTATGTGAGGGTGGGTAAAGGATAATTTGAGGTTGGATTACATTAACATCCTTAGTTTTAGATGTCTCACAACAAACCAGAGTGGATGATTCAGGTGAGATGAAGTCCTGAAGAGACTCATCTATCAAGTGAAAATCATCATGACTAAAAGGTTGGAGGGGTAAATTATCGTCAATTGGTTTAAGGTGTTTAAGAGAAGCATTAGAAGTGTTAATATTCGCTATCGTAAGGTTGTCACAAAAAACCTTGGTGGATGTCTTATGTGAGATGAAGTCTTGGAGGGCTTCATCCAATAGATCAAAGTCATCACAAGCAAAAGGTTTGAGGGGGAATTTATCATTAAGGGGTTTAGATTTCTCATTGCAAGCATTAGAGGATGAAGTGAGTGAGAGAAAGTCCTGAAGAACTTCATCTAACTTGTCTACATCATCACTACTAAGAGGCTTGGATGAGATGTTGTTTCTAAGTTGAATCATTTGTTTGAAAGGATGGTTTAATGTTTCAGTTTTGGAGTCTTCATGTATCGAGGAATCTGATCTAAAAGATCTAGGAATGAAAATAGAAACAGGAAAATTTCAAAGATCTAAAACTATCCATAAATGACATGAAAAAAAGTAAAATTTATGCTAAGAAAATAGAAACAACTGAATTGTAACAGAAAGGTAATTACAAAAAACAAAAAGATGTAATGCAGGAAACTGAAATCTGGAAATGCTAATGCAAAAACTGTAGTGGGACTGATTCGCCCTAGGTGGCGAATGGGTCCCAAGAGATGAATTTTTTAAGATTTTTCTATTTTTTTTCTTATTTGGAGATTTTCAGGTCTCTATAGTGTAGCTACAGAATGAAAATGCAAAGTTTTGGAAGGATTGAATGAAACACAATGCAATTACAAAATCTAAATAATGCTTTCACTAATGCAATGTTTAAGAAACCCTAAGATGCAAAACAATGAAAAATGATGAAGTAAATAAGTCCTAAGATGCAAAGAGAAATGTAAATAAGAATGATGTTATGTTCAATATGCAGGTTCACCAAAATGAACCATAGATTTTTAGCACCTTAGGGCTCTCTAACTCTTCTAGGGTTTTTCACCTAAAAGGAGAGAGGTACGACCAAAAATGCTAAAGGGTTCATTCAAATTATGCTATGTATGATGTTATATGGGATAAATGAAGTGACCTAAATGCAAGTAAGTGATTTAAATGAGTTAATTTGAATGCAAAACAAAATATTTAAGTTATGTTTGAAAACAGAGTGTTGTTTGCAAAAAGCTTGAAAGAATGAACAAAACTGCAAATTAAACTAAATAGAAAGTTATTTTTTAGAATTTGTGCACCTGGGAAATAGGAGAGGACTAGAAAACAATATGGAAAACTAATGAAATATAAATTTGAGCTAACTGGGACTCATTCGCCACCCTGGGCGAATTAGTCCCTATTATGGGTTTTTCTGCACAAAAACTATTTTTTGTCAATCGGGAACTAGGATCTGCATCTAACTCAAATTTGTACCCCAGGATGGACTCATTCACCATGTGTGGCGAATCAATCCACTTTGTAATTTCTGCAATTTCAAAATTTTGTTCTGCACCTTGACACTTGCACAATAATTTCTGACGGAAACTTAACTCGAGATCTCAAAAAATTCTTGCAAAATAGCTTAGAATTGTTTGTCTAATGGGGGGCTTTCCTTGGTCAAACCCCTAGTTAGGTAATTAAACCTTGAATGGAGAAAAATTTGCATAAACCCTAGCCTTAGATGTGTTAAAGACTAGGAAAGTTTGAATCATAACAAAAACCCTATTCTATTATTCTAGAATAAGAAATGCAAGATGATTTGTGTGATGCAAGATCTCAAACCATAGAAACCTTACAACACATGAAAAATGGAAATGAAATGACATAAAAATGGCAAACAAACAAAATGTAAACCTTAATATTAAGATAGAGTGAAAATGGAAGATGGAATCAATATGAAACCAAGTCCTTAGGTGTGATTTGGTGGCTAGTTGCACTTCCTCACCCTAGATTTCTTCACGATTCACCATAAGCATCCATCATCAACCCTTTGCAATGTTGGATCTTGACAAAAAGAGTGAGCTTCAAGACCTATAAAAACCCTAGTTTGTTACCCTAAAACTTCAACTTTTACTAATGAAACTTGTTGTGGAAGACTTGTCTCTAGGAATTGCTCTTGAAAAATGACAAAAAGATGTGTGAAATGACTTAAAATGAGTATTTATAAGCAACAACACCTTATTTTCCCGTTATTTAGACCTAAGAGGCCAACATTCAAATTAAATTAATCAAATTCCTGCTCAAAATTGAATTTTCCCTCAAAAGGGACTCATTCACCACCCTTGACAAATGGGTCCCACCAGAGGAGACTCATTCGCCCAAGGTGGTGAATGGGACCCACTATTGATTTTTAAAGGTGGGTTTTTGGGGTATGAGATAATTAAATGTTGTTTGTCAGGTTTTATGTGATTTCTCAGGTAAAACAGGCCTCTAGATAAAAAATAATGGGTCTTAGGGGTCTATAAATGCTATTTTATAGGGTAAATGATGTGAAGGAACTCAAAAGTTGGTCCAATTATGTGTGAAATTGTCTTTTTTCTCAAGAGGGTCCAATTTTCTATGACACATAACTTTAATACTTAATTATTATTTGATCTTGATTAGCATTGTATTCACTTAGATCCAAGATATTTGTTTGATCTTCTATGTGTGCTTGGGAGGCATATGTCTCATCAAGGGAAGTGGATGTTTGTGCATCATGGATGGGTGAGGTGGAAATCTCTTGACCATGGAATGCATAAAGTTGGATAAGAGGATCATCATGGTCTTCTTGATCATAAAAGGGGTCTTGATCAAAGATGGAATATTGATCATGAACAATATTAGGTATTGACTCGAAACTACATGGTTGAATCCTGATAGCAATATCATAATTTGACACGCTGTGGAAAAATACCTCCTACTTATCAATTGATGAGCTAAAGGGGCTCTATTATGAATGGTTCATAAGGCACAACACTTGCTGAAGGTTTTACAATTGGGTAACCAAGCGAGATTAACCTTGGAAAAAATCTCCTGGTTAAGCACGCTTGAGCTGGAGCAGACTGGGATGGGTGACCTCCTGGGACGGACTAGTGCTTCACCTCTGGAGCATCACCTAGATGCAATGAGTGCTAAGTGGACCATTCGATATCATGAGAGATGGGTTCTTGTTGAACCACTACTCATGAAACATGGGTCAATGAGTTTGACTCGAAACTACACGGTTGAATCCTGATAGCAATATCATAATATTAGGTATGTTATGAATGGAATCATTGGGAGGGTGTTGATCTTTATGTGGATGAGGGGGTAATGTTTCTGCATGTTTAGGGTTGTGCTCTTGACATACCTCATGACTTATTTGAATGGAGGTGGAAGGGGATTTCTCATGGAGAGACTTGTCATGTTCTTGATGGTCAACAACATAGGAGCATGATAGAGGGTGACTTGGACTTACTAGGGGAGACTCTTGAATTGGCTCAAGGGGTTGTGGATGACATGGTTGGCTTGAAGGACTTGGAATGATGTTTGTGGACTCTTTTGCATGTTCAAGTATATGTGTTGAATGACATGGCGATGTTTGATTCCTTGCTAGTAGCCTTTGGCTCACATCCTTTGTAGGTCTATGGGTGGAAGGTGTTGGCTTAGGGTTTTGATTTTGATTGGATGATGGTGTGATAAAGTTATAGGGTGCATGTGCGAGATTGGTATTCCCATTGTCAATGGTTGTATTAGAACATGATGAATTTTGACCTTGTTGCAAGATAGAAATTAGGTTCACATGTGTTTGTTGTGATGTGGCTTGATAGGTTGATGTGGCATTGACATACGAAGAAGTGGATGGATTAGATTGGTATGAGATAGAAGGGGATGAAACATAAGGTTGAGGTGGCATTGGTTGATAATGAATGGATAGGGGATGATGTTGTGGTTGTTGAATTTGACAAGTGGCAATGAACTGATTGGATTGAGCTAGGAGGTGTTGGATTTGAGGTGATTTAATTTGTTGAAAATTTTGGAAGAGGGTTTGAAGGCTTTGTATGGTTTGGTGGTCTAGGGGTTTGGGTATTTGGTGAAGTTTTTGAAGGAGGTTTTGAAGTTGGGATGCTAGGACTTTGTTTTCGATTGTGGGCATGGTGTCACACATGTGTGTAAGTTCTTGCATATCGATTTGTTCCTCAAAGTATGCAACACAGTTCATGTCATCATTAGAGGTGGTAGGAGAAGCCCCTCGAAGTCTGATTCTATGTTCTAGTTTTGTTTCATGATTTGAACTAGAGAAAGAGACTCCTTGAATTATTACTTTAGGCTTATGTTTTGTCTCATGATTTGGCCTAGAGGGATAGCCCCCTTGGATTATGATTAGGATTGGGCTTGTTTATGATTATGACCATTTTGACAAGTAGTGACTAGGACTTTGTCGGTGATGGTGATGATGTGGAATGATTAGATTGGATGACTTGATTGATTAGGATGAAATGGATAGGATGTGAATGTGTTGGAAGAATGTGCAGTGACTTGTCTTTATGTGTTTGGTGTTTAGCTTGATTTGGAAATATTTAAATGAATGATCACACATGTACACACATGAATCACACATGCAAGACACATAAGCAAGTTTGAATTTTGGAATTTATGAATGTGATTATTAAGCACACATTTGAAGAAGACACATCAACAAGTCCTAGAACAAGTCAAGTGGGTATGGCCAATTAGGTTTCAAGCTAGTTTGAACAAGGTTGACTAAGGATGATTTGGAAGAAAAATCTTGCCACACAGCTGGGAGAAAGGGGTAACCCACCCTTCACCTTCACTTCCCAAAGGTATAAAGTTCTTTGGGGCTTAGCCAAGAGTGATAAGATTTTAACTTCCAAACAAGCGTGTCTTTCGATTCACACTTCGATTGAGGTTGTCCCTAGGGGTGAAGAAATCCCCTAGCAGGCCTCCATGAAGGGTTTGAAAAAAGCAAACCAAGTGAGGTGTTTGTGATCACACACGCACTTGATTCACACTCACAATGATTAATTTCCCTTAGATTAGAAATGAAATGTGTGTAAAAAAAAGTTCAAACACTTGTTCTTTTTAGATCCCAAATCAAGATGTGATGGAAGACAGTGGTGAATTTTAGACCCGATTTTCAATATGTGATTGAAGACAATATTCATTTTAAGAGCCCAAATCCAAATGTGTTTGCAAACAATGATTAATTTTATGCTCCAAGTTGAAATGTGTGACAAACAAGATTAAGAGATGAAGGATGAAACGAGTGCACCTGGTTATTTTTGCTTTCTGAATTGATGTTGTGACTGATTCCAATGCTTTTCCAGCTCTGTATGATTCACCAACAAGTCACCAAGACAAGAAGAAACACATGCATGCAAGCAAAAGTGTGATTAAATCCCAAAACAAGTAATTTTTTTTAAATATGTGAGAATTTGAAAGCTGTAACTCTATAAAATTGATAAAAAATTACACCATTAGATAGCTTATGAAATTCTACCCCATTTCAAAACAAAAAGCTCTGAAAAAGACCAAAAAATGACCAAGATACGACCATTTTAAGATTTCTTATGAAAATGCTACCTATATGCGCTAAAACAATCCAGAATGCTAAATAAGCCCATATGCGCCATAACAGACCCCCGATGCACACCAAATTTTTTTTAGAATGCTAAATAAGCCCAGATGCGCTAGAACAGACCCCAGATGCGCCAAAACAGTCCCTGGATGCGCCTAAACAGTCACTAGATGCGCCTAAAAAAAAAAAAATTTATAAATTTTTAATGGAATGGTATATGCGCCATTTTGTACCGTATATGCCTCGGAACAGTCCCTGGATGCGCCGAAGCAGTCCCTGGATGCGCCGAAACAGTGACTATATGCGCTGAAACAGTTGCTATATGCGCTCCAGAATCCTGCAAAACAAAAGTCAGAAAACCCCGTATGCGCCGCAAAAAATGTCGAATGCGCGTAAATGCCAAATTTTTCCAAAAAGTCGATTCCAGAACGCAAATATTGTCAACATAAACTCACAGAAAATGTTAAATTCGTGGGTTTGAGCCCCACGGTGGGCGCCATTTATGTGTGATTGGAAATATGCGTATTAAAATGAAATAAATACTATTCAAGCACACCAATGAAACTTTAAATCAAAGGAAAACTGATTAAACAAAGTAAAACAAACTCTCAATGTAGCAGCTCCTTTGAAGATGTCCCATTGTCCTCGATCTCCAGTATTTTTGCTAAAGCTCTCCGATTTGTATGCTAAGCTCCACAAAATGACTACTAAAGAACGAGATTTAAAAATAAATGCATATTATACTAAGAATGCAAGATTTTGAAGATTGATAATGGAGGAATGTTGGTTGCTCACTATTGCAGCATAACGACTTGATGATGAAGAATGATAGAGATGGATTGAAAGATTGAGGAATGATTTTGGCAGAATGAGGATGTTTGAAGAAGATTCGATCCAAATGGCTTGTGAAAGGTTTGATTTATAGAGTTTTTGAAAGGATTTGATTGGCTGATTCGATTGACGGTCCGAATTAATCTTGTTCGAACAGACGGTGGCAAATTTTTGAAAGTGGAGAAGAGGATGGAAGGTTTCCCTTTTCTTCAATTTTCGTCATTGAGATTCGAAGGGAAGGTTGTCATTTTGAAGAACGAGTTAGAATTTGGAAGGGTGAGTTTAGAATGAGTTAAAATTAAATAAATTAAATTTATTTAATTTGGAAGTGAAGACGAATATGGCAACTTGCATAATTAAATAAATCATATTTAATTATGTTTTAGAATTTAGAATGTGAGGAAAATATTAAATAAAATATTTAATATTTAATTTAATTATGGGGTGAAGGGAATATTCCATTATTTGAATATTTAAATATTCAAACTTTGGAATGATGTGATAATCAAATATAAATAAATTATGAAAGTTTATTTAATTTAATTAAGAAGAATATGGGAAATGCCAATAATTAAATAAAGTTATTTATTTAATTAAGGTAGAAGAATAAGAAAAATGAACGATATAAATAAATAATTAAATTTATTTATGTGTAGATGACTTTGAGAGAATTAATTAAATAAATGATATTTAATTAATTAACAAGCTTAATCATGACCATTTTTAGACGTATACAATATATATACTTGATACATTCTAAATTCCTAATTTATGTGTGTATATTTAACTCAAATTATAATATTTAAGGAAAGTAAATCTAGGGGTTAGGGTTTAGGGTTTAAGACTTAGGCTTTAGGACTAGGGATGTTTTGAGGACAGTCAAATTACATGTCTCCATTAGGGAGGGTCCCAGATAGGACCTAGGTTTTATCATATGTAGATGCACTTGGAAAGTAAGTTACAAAAATATAGTAGAAAGGGATTTGATTAGTTAATTTCTAAGTGGACTTGAGAATTTATCCAAAACATCTAATCATAGATTTAGCTCAATAATATTTAAGGTTCATAATTTAGGGTTTCTAGGGTAAATGGTATTTAGGGTTTAGTTAAGTAGAATTAGGGAGCATAATGGTTTTAGTAGAGGACTTACGAATGGTAATGGGATACACAACATTACAATACATGAATATATTTAAAACATACAAGTGGATTGAAAAAAACACTTCAATTGAAAATAGTTTGATCTTATCAATCCCAATCTTATCTAAATGATGATTTAATTGAAAAAAATCATAATTTATAATATAAAATATACATACCTTCTTTTTAAGAATAATATCTTTTCATCCCTTTTTCATGCAATTTTTGTTTCGTTTCTTCTGAATGATATCAAGTAGTCTTATTTTGCCTTGTCCTTGTATTTCCCATCTTCTTTAAAAAATATGATCTTGATAATTTCTTTGCCAATTCCACGTTCCAAATTTGTAAAACACTTGCAAAAAATACCTTTTGAACACACCTAGCAAAATTTCCTTTATTTTTGATATTAAAATCACAAAAACCACCTTGTATATATACATGTAATTCAAAAAGACATGTTTTTTGAAACATAGGCTAAATTAGCCTTAGATCGAAGGTCAGTTGCTAAAATTCAATAAATATTATTTTATTAAATGACCTTCATTCAAAGGCACTTTAATAATATTTTTTTCCTTGGCCAAAACACCCTTCATTCGAAGGTAAAATATTTGATCGAAGAACCTTTGAAAGAAGGTGCTTAGCAAGATAGTTTTGGTTTCTGCTTCAAAATTTCCTTGGAAAATCTAGTTTCAAACCTCAGGTTGGACCTTCAAATGTAGTTAACTTGACAAGATAATTTGTAAGATTTGTATCCCTTGAAATGAGCTTTCCAAGAAGTATAGTTTTGAAATATTTTCATTTTATCATGTATTCAATTTTTATTTTTTATTGAACATAGGATTTTCATTGAACATCAAGTTATTCATTCTACACAGGTGGAAAAATAGTAAACCATTGTAAAAGAAATTCAAAAAATACGTTTACACTAGGTATTGATGCCTTTGTTTCACCAAAAAAAATGGAATTTTGATATATACACAACAAGTTATGCTTGACGACATGCACCTATGTCCAACTTATAGTTACAGTGACTTCAAAAATTAATTTAAAAAAAAATGTAACACAAAATTATGAAAAAGTATCCATACACTGAATATTGATGTTAAAAATCTATATTTTAAAATTAAAGTTTTATCCTTTCTAGAAAAAAAGTTATGCTAGATGACATAAACGTTACTTTATGAAAATGTTGTTTACTATTTAAAACTAGTTATTAAAGGAGATGTTGAAAGATTCACAATTTATTTATTTATATATATATTTAGAATCTACACATAAATTGTCACAAATCACTAGTTTGCATCATCTTTAAATTCTTAACAATTTAGCTGCTATAGGTTTCTAAAAGTGAAGATTCAATTAAAAATATTGAAATAAATGTCCATCTTGACCAAAAAGTGGGACTCATTATTATGAGATGACCCCCCTAAGTATAACTTAAGGGGGGATGTTAGTGTGAAAAGAGGTATTATCAAACTAGTTTGATTTTAACCTACTTAGTAGAGTCCTATTCACACTACACTTAAGCTTAGTTATAGGTTATCTAGACTTTTATCTCACCTCATGTAGACTCACCAAGTTTCCCAAAACTTGTCCATAGAGTCCTAAATGTGTTTCATACTTGGAGGGATATTTAGAGTTTGACTCCTAACTTCTCACTTCTTCATACTTTCCTTTATAAGCAAGGCTTATTTATACATTTTACAACACATCACATACATACGATATCTTCTCATTTTGCATAATGCTCATTTGTGGATTGTTTTGAGTTTGAAAGTAGATCTTAGCTACTCCAACAATCCCTAAATATTTTAGGATAATTTTTTTTATAGACTAACAACATCATGGAATATGAGGCCTTGCTTACAAGTCTTAAAACAATAATAGAATAAAACATCTAATAGCTTCTTCTCTATGGGGATTGTCAACTTTTTAAAACAAGTTAATGATGAATACCAAACAAAATATGATAAACTCGTCCCCTACAAATCAATGGTTAACAATATCTTGAAATAATTCACCCACATCTAATTTGAACAAGTGCTTCACCTTAAAAACAAATTCATCGATGCAATGAGTAGTAGTGGTTCTCTCCTATAAATCTTGCAAGATAGTTGACAATGTGAATTCTTGATTAAGAAACTTCTAGTGTGTGTGTACAATTCCCTTGTCATTGAACTACTATGTGAGATTGTTGGTCCCAACTCCCTCTATTGTCATGATCTATATACCTATCTCCATGAACATACCATTCTTCCTAACCTCTCACATACCCAACACAAGTCATTCCTTCAATTCTAATCTTGCTTCACTCTTCTTACTAACATTGTTTATTGAAAGGGTTTTCATGGTACCTTACTATAAAGTCTAAATCTAGAAGATGTTGACCTCACAATAAATTAATTCCATGAAGGTATTTGTAGAGCCCACACTAGTGGTATGATCCTCACAAAGAAGCTCTTCAAAATAGGCTACTATTTCCCTGCTATGAAAAATATGTGTGCTAATATGTTAAGAAATGTCTATCTTGTGTAATGTCCTAATCCAAAATAATTATGAAAATCTAACTTTAAATTGATTTTAAGACCTTTTTAAATGTCAAGTATTTGGGATAAATAATATTGAGCTTTATTATTTAACTTGGATCAATATCAAACTCAAATTTAATCACTATTTACATCACATTATTATCATTGCATTATAAATAGCAACCTAGCAAATAAAATTTTTAATTCATGATCCTTTCCTTATTATAATAAAATTTGAGTACATTCAAATATTAAATAATAATAAAAATGAACAAAAAATAATTTTTACGTGCATACTCATGACATGCATCAACCAAAATCCCATACAACGTGATTGATTCATGACCAAATGAAGCTCCAAAATATTATTTGAGTGAGATCATCTTCAAACCAAAGGGGTGGCATCCTCTAACATCTAAAATCAAAGATATTTTATCATTTGATCTTAGATAGATTTGTGAGTTTTCATCCTCAAGTCTACATGCTCGAACATAATTGCTCAAAATGGTTTCCAATAGTGTTTTTGTATAGAAATTAATAGATGATCCTACCTGAATGGATGTGTTCCCTTTTATAACTTCCACAACAATGGTTGATACTAGATCTTAGAAATGTTGACCTCATATTATAGCTACTTCATTAAATAAAATCAATGTTGCTTTCATCCTCTAATTCCATGTGCATATGTGAATCCAAACCTTTATCTTTTAAACAATGTTCCTGGGTGGAAAAATCTAGTTGGAATAACTTATGACACAAAAATACCATAAAATACATTACAACAAATGTTGGGGTAAAAAAAAAGGCAAGATTATTAGATTTTAGGTGTTGAGGATACCATAAGAATTATACCACTGGTTGGGGTATCGAATGTCAAGAATATTTATTATTGATTCCATATACAACAACATATATGTAGTCTTTACCTTGGAATTTGGGAATTCCAATGATAAAATACATTAAAATAATTTTCCACTTCTATTTTGGAATGTATAATGGTTGCAAAAGACCCGG
Organism: Sequoia sempervirens; assembly: GCA_007258455.2. Classification (NCBI taxonomy): domain Eukaryota; kingdom Viridiplantae; phylum Streptophyta; class Pinopsida; order Cupressales; family Cupressaceae; genus Sequoia; species Sequoia sempervirens. The sequence goes on from VDFB02271358.1 coordinate 307,903,162, forward strand.
TAGGAATGTTTTCTTAGGTTTATTTCACTAACAAATAACACATTCTTTGGTGTGACTAAGGACATCATCCTTGAGTAATTTCTATGCAAATATTTCCATGATCTATTTATAGGTTTTGAAATACCTAGGGTAACCCACTAAGAGAGTATCATGAACTACTTTCAAAATCTTCCTTTTTATTCTCAATTTTGGCACCAAGTAGATTATTCTCTTGTAGAGAAGTTCATTGGATACAATGTACCTATCATCCAACAAATTCCCTTCTAGTGCATCGGCAACAAACACATTATTAGAATATTCTACTATGATTTCTACCCTCCAATCAACATATATGTGGGACATTGAACTCAAACTTTGTTTCCTAGATAATGCATCTACGACTACATTATTCTTCCCTTTAGCATATTCAATGTAAAAATCATATGCTTTAAGTTTTCTTACCCATTGTTTTTGTTATTCACTCACAACCTTTTGAATTAGAAAATACTTTGAAAGCTATTGTGATCAAGCTTGACCACAAATTGACCATTCACCAAGTATTTCTTGAATTTGGTTAATGTGTGCATGATTGTTATAATTTCCTTATCATATTCCAAGAATCACCTCTCCACATCCTTGATTTTATGACTTTTAAATGCAATGGGATATTTTTTTGTGAAAGAATAACTCCAATTCCCTTTCCAAGTACATCACACTCCAAAAAAAATGGAAGAGGCATCAATAATAACTAACATGGGACACAAGCTTATTACCTCTTTCATTTTTTCAAAATGTTCTTTGTGTAACCTTGTCCCACACAAGATATCCCTTCTTAGTAAGATTAGTTAAGGGGGAATCCAAATAGAGAAAACCCCTTAACAAACATTATATAATAGCTATGAATTTTGAAAAATCCTCACAACTATATTAAAGTATTCAGGGATCCCAATCTATAATTTCTTTGATCTTTTCCATATTGACCTACACTCCCTTTGCACTAATGATGTGCCCCAAATATAAGTCTCTCATAGTGAACTCAATTTTTGACTCCTTCAAAAAAGGATTATGTGCTTCTATAATTCCTTGAACCTCATCAATATGTTGCATGTGCTCCTCCCACATCTTGTTGGAGATAAGAATGTCATCAAAGAAGACAAGTACTAAATTTCTTAATTTCTTGTCAAAAATTTAGATCATATAAGGTTGCATGGTTGCTAGAGAATTTGTTAGAGGGGACTAAATTTCTTAATTGCTTACCAAAAATTTGGTTCATACAAGATAACAAGGTTGTTGGAGCATATATTAGAGGGAATGCCATAACCAAAAATTCATAATGCCTATAATGACATCGAAAGGCTATCTTGCATAAATCCTCCTCTCCAATTCTAATTTTAGAGTAGTTCGATTTGAGATATATCATTAAAAAATAAATAGTTCAATGAAGCTCATCTATCAAATCATCAACTCTAGGGATAATGTGCCAATTTTGTATTAGTTCTCTTATTCAATGCTCTAAATTCAATGCATATCTACATTGTTCCATCCTTCTTCTTCATGAGGGATACATATGAAGTTAAAGGAATGGAATTGGGTTATATGTGTTCCATGCCCAATAATTACTTTATCACCTTTTTCATTTCCTCCTTATACCTTTGGGGATGGTGATACAAAGTCATCATAATAGGCTTAACACCCCCCTCCAACTCAATGACATGTTCAAAACCTCTTTCAAGTAGTCTCCCTAGTAGAATGTCATTGAAAACTTCACTATGTTTGTTCAAGACATATTGTACATCTACATGATATGATTTCTTATTCATAGAATATATTTTTATAGTCACCAAGCATTGAGTTTCCAATGTTGCTTGTCTATTATGAAATATTATCTCCATTATTTTAGCATATACAATCCTTGGTGCTCCATTCGTCATTTCTCAAAGTACAAGACTAAAAATTTAGTTCCATGGCCTAAAATTTTGTGTGATCTCTCACAATGAGTGCAACCAATGGATACCCAATACCACATTTATATCTCCTACACTGATAACATAGAAATCATCCTTCATATCACATCCCCTCAAGTTCAAATTCAATTGAGACATCTTTCTATAGAATTGGGTAGGAAAACCATAAAAACCATCACATTAAAACCTTTAAAGTCTTTAGTTTTGAGACCCCATTTTTCCACCAATCCCTCATCTATGAAATTATGAGTATCACCTATGTGAATGAATATTATAATGCTTTGACCCTATAGCACACCATAAATTTGAAAAGGATGTACCTTAGAATGGATACCGAAGAGTTTAGCAAGAGTTCCTCTAAGGATTTGACCTTATTTTGATCAATATTCTTCTTCTTCAATCACCAATTTGAGTCCTTCACTATTTAAATCATCCTCCTCTAGACTTGATTCATCTTTGGATCTTACCTCAATGTAATTCAATTTACCTTTCCAAAGAAACCTATGTCTAGGTGACCAAGGCTCCTTGCATCTGAAGTATAAATTCTTCCTCAATTTCTTCTTTTCCTCCATTATTGACCTTGATGGATAGTTCGTGGGTCATACATTTTTATGAAAATGCTTCTTTGGAGGGAAAGCCTTTGTTTGAAACTTGTTCCTTGGAATAAAAGTATCAAGCGCCAAAGTTCATTTGATTGCCTCTAGTAGGGAAGGAGGCTAAAAGGATTTAACCAATCCTTTGATATTCTTATTTTACCCCTCTATGAAGAGCATAGTTATCCTTCTCTTTGTAATATCAAGTTCCATTATAGATTACTTCTAAAATTCTTCTACATAATCTTCTATTGAACCATACTATTTGAATTGAGACAATTCTTTAAAGTGGAACTTAGGATCATTCCTACCAAGCTTTTCTATCAACATCTTTTAGAATTCATCATATGAGTTGATGGGCCCATGACCTTGACAAATAATTATGTGATACCAACATTCATGGGAAATACCCTCCAAATGTAAGGTGAAAAATTTAATTTCCTCATCTTCGATCATGAGCTTGAGAGATAGTTATGTTCCCAACTTTTGTACCCACACTTGAGTAGTGCATTTATTAGATCCACCATAGGTTTACATTTTCAACTTCCCAAAAGCTTATTGCACATATATTTGAAAGCCTTGCGATTTGGACTCAAGTCTAAGGTCATTTTGGGACTTCTTCATGTTCATAAATTTTACGAGGGAAATATATCTTTGGATCTCCTTTGGAAAATCTCTATTCTTTGCATGAAAATCCTTAATATCATCAATCAACAAGTTTTGAGATTCAATTTCTAGAACCTTTTTCTCCCTACAAAGGAAAATAGGTCAAGTAGGTCTTGAAGCTAACACAATGGAAATTCTGTAGGTGTTGTTAGGAGTATCATCTAGATTATTTGCTCCAAAAGTGCTTCCTTCAGTGGCTTGATTCTTATACATATTATTTTCCATTTTGTAAGATATTTGTGTCATCATACCAATAATTAAATCAATCTTCCTTTTAGTCTGAGCATCGAGATTCTCATCCATATTGGTTCTCTTTTCTCTTTCCAATGTAGTATTACGTTTTCAATTCTTTAAAATATGTCTTTGCTTTCTAATTTACCTCTAATAATATCTAGTTGCTTTGTCACTATATTACATAAAATCTCTGCATGGAAAATGTTAATCTCCCCAAATATAGGCTAGCAAGATCACCAACTTTGATACCAATGTAATGTCTTGATCCACAATAATTATGTAAATCTAACATTAAACTCATTTTAAACCCTTTTCAAACTTTAAATTATTTGGGACAAATAATATCAAGTTTTAGCATTTAAATTAGATATTATCACAGTTATATTTAATCATTATCTACATCACATTATTTCCATTACATTCTAAATAGTAACCTAGATGTAACTCCCGATCCTTTCCTTATTACAATAGAATTTGAGTACATTCAAATATTGAACAATAATAACAAATTACAATAACACTGAACAATAATAAACTGTCATGTGCATACTCATGACAAACACCAACCAAAATCCCAATATAGTGTGGTTGATCTATGACCAAATGAAGCTCCAAAATGACCTCTAAGTGAGATCGTCCTCTAGAAAAAGTGGTGGCATCCTCTAACCACTGAAATCAAAGGGTTTTTTTCTCTAATCTTAGATATATTTGCGGGTTTTTGTCCTTAGATCCACATGCTCGAAAAAAAGTTCTTAAAATGGTTTCACATTGTGTTTTTTCATAGAAATTGATAGATGATCCTCCTTGAATGGATGCATTCCCTTTTATATCCTCTGCAACAATGGTTGATACTATATCTTAGAAATATCACCCTCATATTGTAACCACTTCATTAAATGTAAGAAATGTTGTTTTATCCTCTACTACCATGTGTGCATGTGAATCAACACCTTTAACTTTTAAAAAATGTTCCTAGGTGGGAAAACCTAGATAGAATAACTTATGACACCAAAATAGACCACCAATGACATTACATGTGATAGGGTCAAATAAAACAAAGAAAATAAATCAAATTTTGAGAGTTAGGGATACCACAAGACTCATACCATTGGTCAAGGTGTTGGAAGTCAAGTAGTAGACATGTCAAGATGGACAAGTATGTGATTCTTTTTTTTGGTAGCCCAGTGGTATCCCTGCGACTCAGCCCAGCGAACTCCACCTCCCTTGCCCTGGTCTTACTTTTTTTCCAGGTTTTGGGGGACGAAGGAGGCGAGCTGAGGTGAGACTAGTCCATTGGAGGTGACAGCCTAGGGCTGCACTAAACTACCACCACTTGAAATTATCCGGCGTGAATTGAACCTTGGACCTACATGGGAAGAACCCAAAGCCTTAGCCCAACCATGCCAACCGTTCAGCCAGCGGGGTTGCCCCCAAAAGGTTGTATCGTGATCCCAACCATTTTTACCCCGGGTCAGCGGAGCTGGCCTGGTTGTAGCATACTGACCCCCTCCTTTTCCACTACAAAGGAAAGTCGAACCCGTGTCCTCGAGGGAGCAAACCCCAAGACCCAGCCAACCCATCTACAAGTGGTGGCTAAAAGGTTGTATGGTGATCCCGCCATTTTTACCCTGGGTCAGCGGAGCCGGCCTGGTCGTAGCATACTAACCCCTGCCTTTTCCACTATGAAGGCGAGTCGAACCTATGTCCTCAAGGGAGCAAACCCAAAGACCCAACTAACCCGTCTACAAGTGGCGGCTAAAGGTTGTATGGTGATCCCAACCGTTTTTACCTCGGGTCAGCGGAGCCGGCTTGGTCATAGCATACTGACCCCCGCCTTTTCCACTATGAAGGCGAGTCGAACCTGTGTCCTCAAGGGAGAAAACCCCAAGACCCAACCAACCCATCTACAAGTGGCGGCTACAAGTATGTGATTCTAACACAAGGAAAATAAAAAATTATGGATGAAAAGAATGATGGGACATGTAAGTTTTAAATTATAATGGAAACTCTAACAACTAACATAAACACAAAAAATGGATCACTAAAAACCCTTAGAAAAAAGGAATAAACCTAATATATTTATAAAATTATATTAATAGAAAAGTGGGACATTACAACTTGTCAATAGTACAAAGACCTCATTCACGTATTGTCTCAATAATTATAGTTGATAATAACTTGGGAATTTTCCAAGTGGGGTATCAAGTTTATCATTATAGGTACCTAGTATTTCACTAAGTGGTTCAAATCCATTCCACTCACTTACACCACTAACTAGCAAGATTTCCAATTCATCCTCCATAGTATCATCTTTTGCTATGGCATCCCTTCCACTATTATCACTAGTAATGATAAGTCCTACAAAAATCATGAGGTTTGTGCCTTATGTGAAATTTTTTATATTAAATAATATTGGTCCACCCCATACTACCCACAAGGTAATAGTGACACAAAGGCCTCTAATAAGACCTTGATCAAAATCTTCAAAAATATTATCAATGATACTAGTTGTGATTGGAATTCACAAGTCAAACCTACCCTATGAGCCTACTATATCAATATCTACATGCCCATAGGCACTACCCAACACTCCCTAGTCTTTGGAGTTGAAGTCATATTTCCAATTGAGATCAAACTTCCATCACTAGCATCTCTTTGCATGATCTCTTCAATGGTGAAGAATACATAATTTCATGGTTGCATGAGCTTGAACTAATTTATGAGAGACATCTCAACAACTTGAATCATTTGAAAGCCTATTACAATAGCTCAATTGTAGTTACAACAAGAAAATTAAAGCAAGAGAGTTTGAATTTGGGGACTTATTCTTAAAGAAAAATAGCAAAACACCAACCAAGATCATGAAAAGAGAGGCGATTTTTAACTTAATTTATTGGGACCATATATAATTATTTCCAAGTATGGATTAGGAGTGTATCATTTGGCCACCCCAAATAGTTAGGAGCTCAAAAAACCTATGAAAATAGTGTACCTAAAGAACTTCCATGCCCAATTTTCAGCCATTCCAAAAGGAAAACCAAAAATAAAAAGAAAAAGTGTAGAAAAAATCATCTTGTGAAACTACCTTGGAAAAGTACCATAGAGAAAAGTTGCTTGCAAGTTCCATGTGTAAAGCCAAATTACATTACCTCCTAGGTCCTCTCTACACCATCCCATTTCATCCTCCTATCTTATCATCCCATTATCCTTCTTCCCTTCCCCATAGTTAACGTTGAGGGCAATTCCTTATGGCATGCTTTAAAAAAATGACTTTTGACATCCTCCTAGTTTGCAGAATATGACATTATAGTGTCTCCTTCAAGGTAATATCCTTGAAATACTTTTTATGCACAAAAAATACCATTAAAAAATGAATGAAAATGTATCAACACTCCTACACTAAATGCAAAAGAAAAGAATCCTATCTAACACTAACAATGCTCAATAGTTGAATCCCTAACCATCATGAACTTCCTATTCCCTCATCTCATCATTTTCCTTCATGGGATATATTGTTCTCTACATCAGGAATCATCATCAACTTGGCCTTTTCAAACACATTGTCAAGAGATAAAACCCCTATGAATTGATTGTCTCTTATATTTGAAATATTTTCTTATATGTTGACATACAACATACTCCTCAAGGTTGCCACGGTCCTTATAGCATGACTCATATTGAAGATATATTGAGGCATTCTTTTGTTTGCTTAAGTGATTTTCCTATTCGTTTTCCCTAAGATATTCCACCAAGCTCATTACTTGCCTTGATGGTATATTGGGGCATCCTCTTATTTGTAATGTGTTTTTGTGTCAATCCTTTATGCACAAGACACATCATTACCAAGGTTCTTATACCTTGGTGCATGACATTAAGTGCTATAATGAACTAGTTTGCTTGCCATCTTTCAACATACACTTGGCTCTAGTTTCAAATACACTCATCATAAAATCCATCATCATTATCACCCTTTCTATCATTATGCACAAAAATCATTTTCTAAAAAAACATTCCTATCGTGTACCATTCATTTTCATCCCATGTGTCAATCAAAAGAATACAAATTAAACACATACATTCACAACCATCTATTTATGCATCATCATCACATAAAACATCCATCTATAAATCATAACACATGCATCCATCATAAATAACCATCCATAAGCATACAACATAAAACATCCATACATGAATTCATTGTATGACACAAATCACAGATTTCTCATAAAATCACTTATGATATATACCATCATCAAATGTATGTACATCATCTTCAAAATATAAAATGACACATGACCCAATCAAAATATATCATTTATTATGACTAGTCATTTATGATTTCCACTATCCCCCTCTCCCTCCTATGACCTAGTTGATGGCCCTAGTGATGTGGTTGTAGTGGCATTATAACCAATTATGATCAAGCTAAAGCCAATGAGTGAGCAATTGTGTATTCTATAAATGAGGGCTCCCTTTTCTATGTCGATAAAATATGCTCATATAACTACCTATAATGTTGATGCTTTCACAATGCATGTTGTGCATCCCTCGAGGCCCTTGTCACATCCACTAATACCTAGGACATGCCCTACCAGTCAACTACTCTAGCCTAATCCCTTTCCTACCTCAATCAATCTCTTTTCCTTGAGTCTATCCATTCAATTTACTACCATCTCTCACTCTACTCTAGCAACATCTAAATTGGCCTAGAGACTATCTCACTATATCTCTTGAGTTTCCCTCTATTATTACACCCATACAAGCTTTGCACACAAGTTCTCTATGGTATCCCCTTCTTGTAGTGACCCTAGTTCCCTAGCTTAAGCTACCTATACATGTGCAAGAATATCATACATAGGGCTATCATGACCATCCCCTCCATCATCTCATCCTTTGTCTCCCCTACTAGTCCTACTACCATTTCCATTGTTAGAACCACATGCGCTACCACTCTCCCACCTCACCATAGTGGTGTTGTTCCCTCAAAACTATCTGAATAATGCCCCCCAAATGCTTGAAAACCGCTAATATTATATCATCAACCATTTGGACATGAATCCTGACCACCAAGTGTTATATCTAATCATTGTCTTTATGTTTATCACATATACTATCTCACCACACTACATTGGTGTTAACATTTCACAACTCTCAACTATCTCCTACTTATCCACTTGTGGCTCCCATCATTTGATGTCAAAGCATGTGGTGGGGTAGGGATATCTTATTACATCCTAAACTACTAATCACTTGATCAAGTCCCTATTTCTCAATGATTTAGTCACATTATTGAATGATATAACACAATATCTACATGAAAAATAAAATTGTCCTCTACCCCTAGGCATACTCAATATTATATGGCGTCCATGTGATATATATAGCCATAAGATCATCCACAACCTGCCTATAATAGCCAATCTCTCACATATGTCTCTGTCAACTATCGTGTACAATTCACCACCCATACATGACTAGGTCATCTATTGTTTTCACTACTCACACCTCCTTAGACTGACCAATCACAATATGCTCCCAATCCCATATCTATAACAATATCAAATCTTCAATGCTCTTCCCATCCTAATACAATATTGTGTAAATCTTGGAATAAGTATGCAAACACACACAAAGCCTATGCAAATAATGTCCTCATCTCCACCATGTTTGTGAATCCCACCATAAATAACCTCTTAGTCTTGTTAGCTAACATGTTATTGTTAGTCATCATTAATATCAAGGGTACTTGATGTACTTGAACCACACTTGCATCAATGTTTAAGGCCATCTCATGCACGAGAAAGCACCTTCTCCTCACCAACCACCACAATGATCCCTAGATGTCCATTTTCTACCAATAAAATTTCTCCTCGTGAATCAAGATCCATAGTATCCTCCACATGTCCTCCAAGGTCACCATCATTTCCTATGTTAGAAGCTAAAATTTTTCTCTAAATGTCGTCGCTCAACTAGCGCTATTAGCAAAGCCCTATCCACCCTGATCTTTAGCATTTGTGTCATGTAGCTCAACCCCACCAACTCCATTAGATCATATTCATCCTCATTAAATATTTGCATCAACCTTAGTAGTATAGTCACCTCTCTTGAGCCACTACTATGAGAAATCTCTACACACACACACCTTTGTAAGCATATTTTCAAATCTAACTCACCAAAACCCATTCTTTGACTAAACCCAAGCCCAACCCACCAAAACCCATTTGTAGCTAAACCCTAAGTAATCCAACTATTCAAGTGCACAAGTATCACTAATTTTTCGCTTGCACTACACCACACATAGCTTGGACCACACCTTCATGCACTTGTGCCACCCTTTAGTGTGTTTGTGTCACTATTAAATGCACTTATTCTTCTTCAACTCAAGTTTTCTTATGATATGTGTGATTAGATATGTGCTAGGGTAGCCCTAGTGCATGCACAATCCAACACCTTCCCCCCCATCAAATTCCCTAAATGCCATAAAAAATTCACAAACAACAAACTCACCTAAGGATAGCCTATAACTTGTTGCTTGTACTCTCAAACCAACTCGTTGCAATGCTGATCAACTAACACACTCCATTTCACTCAATTCCTCTCTCCAAATATAAAGCTCATTTTATCTTTCCACCAAGATAAAATAAGCTTTTTACCCCCCAATCTCCTATTTATAGGATTTCCTTTTTCACTCCAATGTTTCCCTCCAAGCACTAATTTTCACCTCTTTAGCCTTATTTCTCTTATTGATATCCCATCCAAGGGACATAACCCTACTTTCCCTCTTGAGAGGGCATCCCTACCTCATACCTCTTCTACACTCCTCTTTCTAGCAATTGGGGCATCCCTTTAAAAAATCACTATATTTTATATTGTTTAAATGACCTTATTTAATGTCATCTCAAATAAGGGCTAAATATAGACACCTAAAATGCATTCCTGTATTTATTTCATCATCACATTAGATCCATCCCACATATTTTCTTCTAGCATTAATTGAATAAGTTTTACTTTTAATTAGTCGATTTGGTTATTCTTCTAATATTAATTAAATAAACTATATTTATTTATTTAATCTAACTAATTCAACCCTTTTGATATTCCAACCTTAATTGAATAAATCACATTTATTTAATTAAATCAATCATTCTCCCATAGATTCATTCAAAATCCTCCTCATTAATTGAATAAGCAAATCAAGGTTAATCAACTAATTAATCATTTACACATTCTTCCACCACTTTATTTATAAAAACAAAGTCAATCTTGCACAAAGTTCCAAATGCACAAGGCTCCCAAGCGACCATTTCTCAATCCTCACCCTTTATAAAAATGTGAAAATCTCCACCCTTCATCTCTTTCCAATTAGTATTTGAATCGCATGCACCAATCACAAGATGTCACTTATAAGCTTATCATTCTTCTTGCAAATGGATAAACCCCCACCCTCCATTGCATAAGATCAAATCCTATACATCTATCACCCCCATCTCAAATCTATAAAACAATAATTCCTCAAGATGCTTTCAAGAGTCGGAATTGGATGCAAATTAAGGTCATGTTTTTGGAATTGGCAACTATATCAACTCTCAACATCAATCAACCATCTTGAGCACATCACATGGATCAAGGTTTGTGTTGGTAAAAATGTTCCCTTTTCACAATTTGTTTGCATTTCTTAGCTCAATCAGAGCTGTGACTAGATGTGAAATATAAGCTTTGTTTAATGCATTGTTCTATATTTTAGCATATATAAGTATCTATGGAAAGCAAAAATATGTAGTTTTATTGGAGCTCTTTTACATTTGTACGAATTTTTACTCAATTCATAGAGATGTATTTAATTTTGTTGATATACCTTCACTTGCAAAGCCATCATATTATGTTTCTTTCATTAATGATTTCTCTAGGAAGGCATCAATATTCTCTCATGCATACATTAGAGGTCTTTTGTAGGTTTGGAGAAGTAGACAACAAAAAGATCAAGGTGTTGAGAATAGACAATGATAGAGAATTTTGTTCAATAGAGTTTAATAAATTATATATGAACAATGGTATTCTTTGGTATAAAACAACTCCATACACCCCTCCATACAATGGAGTTATAGATAATAAACATGGCTATGCATATGCTTAATGGAGTTTACCTTGGATTAAAAAATTATATGCAAAAACAACTAGTACAAATCGTTATCTAGTAAATAGATCTACATCAACTCTTGTTCACAAAACCCTAAAAGGATTTGGATAGGTAAAAACACCCCTTCAACATATTAGATTTTTTGGTTGAGACATATGTGCATGTGCCTAAGGAAAACAAGTTCAAAACTAGACTTCAATCAATAACAATGATTAGATCAAAGGATACTTCAATCAATAACAATGATGAGGTACAAGGATACAAAGTTTAGAATCTCATGATAGAAAAGATGGTAAAGAATCAAAATGTAGTATTCAAGAAAATAGGTATTTTCCCAAAATTGAATAACAAAATGATAATGATAAGACAATGGTGCAACTACAACCAAAGATTGATAAGGCTACACCTAGGGCTAAACCAAAGGTTTAGGTTAGACCTTAAAAGAAGGATGACTTTGAGAGTTCTAAGAGTTTAGAAGAAGAACCTTCAACTCAATTTGTGAGGCCCACTCAATAAATAATGCAACCACAAAGGTACAGCCCACATGATTTTTGTTGTATATCAACTTTGTCTACTGTTGGTGTAACAACTAACACCTCTAGAGTGCAGGTTTGTACGGACAACTATGCGCACTGCGTAATGAGTGCTCTTCAAATTAGGAGGGGAAGCTCCCTCGTAGTGCTAGAATACGTGGAAAAGAAAAGTAATCTAAGTCCTATCTTTTTGTTCTCAGCTGAAAGAGGCACAAGGTTAAAGAAAACCAAAGAGCGTTGCAGCTAAGGATTTTACGGTTTTATGAGGATCATTAACTACAACTAAGCTAACTACTTTAAATCTATCAAGTTTCCTCAAGAAAACAGAGCATGAGGAAATGGAGCAGGGATGATTATCTGGCGATAAGCCGGGTACGGACTCACAACGTGAAGGCAAGGTGGCACAACTATCTGCTTGTCTGAATAGGCTTATTGGAAACAACAATACACAATAAACTAAGTACAGATTCTCAGCTTGAAGGAAAGGTGGCACATCTATCGGCTCAATTTGAATAAGTTTATTATTCACACATCATACGATAACCAAGAATAGATTCTCAACTTGAAGGCAAGATGGCACATCTATCAGCTCAATCTGAACGAGTTTATTGAACACATAACATGAAGGATAGCCAACTAGGATAATAAATTGCATTGGCGAGACACGCATACAATCGATCAACTAGCCACTATATCTAACTAAAGACGAAGCATTCACCATCCTTAATTACGCCCAAACCCTGTGTAACAATTTCATCGAGGAGACTAGTAAATACTCATGAACAAATACAAAATGGGCAATATTGAGGAAAGGTAGGCTGTATATATTTCTCTAGGTGCAAAAGTTATGTACAAATGAAAAGCTCTTATTTGCATAGACATGAAGGTTAGCGGGGAACCTAAAATCACCTTGAGTCAACTACAGTCTTGCAATGCATGCAAGATTTATTGCTAAGCCCTAATAAAGTAAACTATACAGTTAACTGGAAAACTACCATCAGTTAACCGAAACATCTAATCTAAAAATGGAAAATTGTGCAAGCATGCACGTCCTTATTGAAAGCATGTTAATTGAAACACTACCATCAGTTAACGTAAAACCCTAAATGAAACTCCAAGTAAATAAAGCTAATCTCAGAATAGATATGCATGTGATGAAACAATGAGTTAACTTGAAAGGGTAACGCCAAGTTAACTCCTGTGTATAAAGTCTATTATGAGAGGTAGGAACTGAAGTCTACTGATCGTGATCTCGAGCAAGCAATCCCTCAACGAGATTGTTAACTGCATCAGCATCTGAATGTCAGCAACTTGAGCAATCTTTGCACACTCAAACTAGCATTTCACTGATTCATAACTTTGGCGGCTCCGTAACTGAAGTGATGGCAACTATCTCCTCTACAGCTTGATGCAAATCGGTCTCAACTTTTCTGATGAAATCGCGAATTAAGACCGATTTGGTCTTAAATTTAGTCTACGTGAATTGCACTCTAAAAAACTTGCCTATTGACTGTGAACACAGCTATATTTTGACAAGATTTCTGGGAAGCTAAAAATAGCCTTTCGAAGAGTTATTTTCGGTGAAAAATCTGAGATATGGGTTTTGTCCAGAAAAATATTCTAAGACAACCCAAAATGTTAGAAATGCGAAAATCTAACTTCTACTCGACCATGCAAAGAGTTTTCAGTTGAGAAAATTAGAAACTCGAGAACGAATGTTCTGAAGTTGAAATTTCCTGAAAAATCAAACGCACGATTTTAACTCGAGGAAGCTAAATAGAAATGATCCAGATGCTGAGACTTGTCGAATTTTTCCAATTTTAGGAACATGCGAATTGAAATCTGAGAGAAATTTGAGAATCAAGGAGGAAAAAGACATTTTTTGTATGCTCTTCTTCAATGAAAATCGCCCTTGAATTCTTCAAATTGCTGAAAAAGTGAACTTTTAACCTGCAAAAGAATCCGATTGGAGAAATCGCTTTTGTAGATAGATAAAGAATTCACCTTTGCTTGCTAAAATTCGCCTTTACTTGAGAATTACGAATTTGCCTTGAAGATACGTCTTTGCTTTGAAGAAATATGAATTTTTCTTGAAAAACATGCCTTTGCCTTGAAGAAAAATGAATTTTGTTTGAAAATATGGATTTCTCTTTAAAAATACGAATTTCTCTTGAAGCTTGGTGAATAATGAATGAAGATGGAAAATTTACTTAAATAAAGAAAATTCGCACCATCTTATGAACTGCAAGATCAAAAACCCTGACTGAAATAGACGCCTTCTAATTGGACCCCTTTCAGTTTCACTGCCACTAACTCGAAGTTTGAATAATAAAATATTCATTATGCAATTTGCAAAGGTGCCAATTATAGAAATTTGCAATTTAATGCAAAATAAATATTAAAAATTATCTAACTTCAGTTGACAATTCAAACGAAGCTTTAGGATTCACCGTTAGACTTCAATTCCAAAAGTCATCATTTTGAGCTCATAGGCGTCCATTTGCTCAAGAGATATTGCACTTTTATTAGCTTCCTATTTTATAGTGACAAAGTTACGACTGGCCGTCTTCGACACTGATTTCTAGGTGACCGAATGATGCTGAGATCGAGCTGATGAATTGAATGCGAAGCCTGCTGAGCAAAGAAGAAATGTCTGCTAGGAGTCATCATTGCAAAATCCATCATTTAACACCTCAAAAAATTAGGCGCCCTTGATTAAATTCATTTATAGGTGCCAGACTTAAATCATTTTCCTAAACTGCCATCTGATACTTCAAACAGCTGCTGACGGCGAACGGCGAACCCTGCTGACAGGAAACCAAGTTCACTGCGTGACTAGAAGCATTTTGCATCCAACGGATATACGCACGACATCTGAAAAGTGCATTATTGGCCTGAAAAGTAAAAGCACCCCTGAGCTATAGTTGCACTGACACCATTTTGACCAAAGTTGAACTTTCATCCAAGTACCCTACTTTGACCTTTGATATCTAGAGCTGGGATGACCCGATTTGAGCGCTATCTGTCTCAACGCGTAGCTAGAAGGATCTACAAGAGGCGTCTCTAGAGGTGACGAAGCAAGAAAATTGCTTCTAAGACTTCAAAAATGCAAGTGCGTATTTTATTTAAAATATACGCTCCATAGTAAGCCATTTTCCAGATGTCTTCACTTTTCAGCATTTCGCCAAAGACCTCGCACGTACGAGCGTCTACCAAATCCCAGAAGCTGATGGCTAGGCTTGTTGAATAGATAAAGTAATTACGCTCAAGTCTTGTGAAGACTTCAAATGCGAACGACCTCATCTGACAGGCCTAAAGGCTAGGCGCCTCTGGATTGTAGAAATACAATGAAAATTTTATGCCAGT
>VDFB02271358.1:307925610-307992100 GCA_007258455.2 Sequoia sempervirens
GTCCACCAACTTTTGAATATTCCTGCCCAAAACTTCAACAACAATGATAAACAAGTAGGGAGAAAGAGGGTCACCTTGTCTAAGCCCACAACCACATGAAAATAATCCTTGAGGAACACCATTGACCAAGACATAATACATGGGGGTAGTAACACAAGTAGAAATCAACTTAAGGAATTTACCATCGATCCCAAACTTTTTAAGAACAACAAAAAGGAGAGGCCAAGAAACCCTATCATAGGCCTTGGAAATATCAATTTTAAAGGTCATCCTAGGCTTTTTTGAGTGGTCCATAGAGTGAATTATTTCGCGGGTAGAAATAACAACATCAAGAATGTTTCAACTTTGAAAAAAACCTTTTTGATTAGAGGCTATCATTTTTCCAAGCACTAGTTTGAGTCTATACACCAGAATTTTGGAGAAAAAATTATAGACCGTGTTGCAATAGGTCTATAATCCTTCATGGTCGAGGCATCAACAGTTTTGGGAATAAGAGCTATAAAGGTAGCATTCAAATGTTCAACAACCTTCTTGATCTAAAAAAATCCCTAGCAACATTAAAGAGATCAAATTTGACTATATCCTAGTAATTTTGAAAAAAAGTAGGAGGGAAACCATTTGGGCCAGTGGCTTTGAAGGTACCAAAGAAGAAAACAACCTTTCTTACTTCTTCCATAGAAACAACATTAGACATCATTTTTAAGTCTAAATCTAAAATTACATTAGGGATAACTTCAAGAAAGTCAACATTTACCTGATGAGCATTGCCATGATTCATAAGATAAGATGAGAAGTCAACAATTTCCTTGGCAATATATTTTTCATTGGTCACAATAGAACCGTCTTCTTTCACCAACGATCTAATTTTGTTTCTAATTTTGTGTTTGAGGGTGGATTGGTGGAAGAATTTTGTGTTCCTGTCCCCTTCCATCAACCATTGGACCCTTGACTTTTGTTTCCAAAAGATTTCCTCCTTTTTATTTATCTTATACCATTGGGATCTAAGATCTCTTTCCTTCGCACAAATCTCTTCATCCACTAGGCTTGTTTCCATAATATCCTGAACCTCTTTTAAGCTTTTTCCTAGAGTATTTTTTTAATCTCAAAGATGTTGCCAAAGGTTAGCTTATTCCACCCTTTCACTTTTTGCTTAATTCAGCATAGCTTTTTTGCCAAACAGTACATAGGAGTACCTATTATGGGCTCCTCCCACCAAGATTGAACTAAAGCAGAAAAATCTGGATGGAGGCCCCACATTACTTCAAATCAGAAAGGGAAGGGGCCCCTATTGTGGTCCATATTTCTTTTCAGCACCAAAGCATTATGATTAGATCTAGACCTTGGGAGAGCAGAAATAGAAAGGAATTGGGAAATTTCCTAGTTAGCAAAGATAAAAAATCTATCCAATTTGACTTGGATAAGATGGTTTCCATTCCTCCTATTAGACCAGGTATACTTAGTTCCTTGGAGGGGGATATCAATTAGACCAGCCGTATTAAATAACTCAGCTAGCTCCAACATACTATTGGAGAAATCATCCAACCCTCCTAACTTTTATGAGGGTAAGAGAGGAGAATTAAAGTCCCCTCCAAGCATCCAGTGGTCATCACTTCTATCAAAAATAGCTTCACTAACCTATTCCCACAACAACACTCTATATCTGCTAGAATTTAGGGCATAAATATTAACAAGATTCCATTTCTCTTGAGAAACAATGTCTTCCAGAGTAATCTCAAGACTATTCTTACTCACAAAACACAAAGAGCCTTTCAATTTAGAAGGATTCCAAAGAGTAGCAATACCACTTGAAGCTCCTTCAACCTCACTAACAAAAAAGTTAGCACCTGGTTAGATGCTAACAATAGCTTTCTCAAAAGTATCTTTCTTCATCTTCATTTCTTGTAAAAGTAGGACATCCACTTTATTGTCAAGAATGCATGAATTAACCAAAAACTGTTTATAGGGGCTATTAAGACCCCTTATGTTCTAGGAGATGTACTTCATTTTAAAAAATAGAAACAACCCCACCTCCATTCAAGCCCAACCCCCATACTACTTCTTCTTGGGATTTGATCTCGTGATTGAGTCCAAGGTTCTTTATTTTCCAGCTGCCACATCCCTCACAATATCCTTAATTCTTGATTCCTTTTGGGAGGCTCTTCCCACCTTGTTTCCCCCTCCAACATCCAATTTATTTTTCTTTTTGCTTTTCTTAGTGGCTTGTGACCATCCCTCCTCATCCTCCTTATCACTAGAACCTTGAGGAAATCCAAGAAGGGCCAATGAATTGCTTAGATTTTTAGCACCAAGATGAGAAGCAAGATTAATCTCCTCTAGAGACAGGGTAGTGTCATCTAGAACATACTCTCCCTCTTCCAAGACTTCATTAGTACCATTAATCTGCTCCCTCTCCTTCAAAGCTAATACATTCATCACCAATAGGGGATCCTCACCTTGGACCATCTTCTGAATTGTATCTTCCCTTCACAAATCCTTGATGGAAGGAAAGCCCATAGTAGGAAGGGAAGAAGAAGGGGCTGCCACATTGAGGTTTGGGCCACCCAACTCATTAACTTTGACTTGAGACTCAAATACAACCTCTTTTCAAGATCTTGATTATCCTTCAAAAGAGGGATAGACACCTTCTGGGGGGAAGTAAAAGAAGGTTGTACTCTAGAAGCCATAGCCTTAGATGAGACGTCCTCTTCAGAATTTTTTCCTTTTGCTTTAGATCCCTCACTCGATACTGCACGATAATCAATAATATGGCCAAACCTCTTACATTGCTGGCAAAAGAGGTAGGAATTTTCATAGTCCAGGGGTTGAGTCTAGTTACCAAACTTAGACTTCAACAACATTGATGAGGGTAGAACCGTATTAACAGCCACATTAACACATATTCGAGCATACACCAGCCTCAACCTCTCCTGGGTAATCTTATCAATTTCCAGGAGGCTCCCAAAGGAGTTCGCAATGCCCTTTAAGATTCCCATCTCCCAAAATTCTAGATGAAGGCCTAGAAGGTGAACCCAAGTTGGCGCAGAGGCCCCAAATCAGCCGCCGGGTCAAAATGTAGTTTCCATTTGCATAGTGAAAGATTTTTTTAAAAATTTGGGTCAAAAGCCCATGGACCCCTAGTTAAAACTTTCAACACATCTTCATAAACCACAAATGAAAATAGAAAAATACCTTTGGGCATGGCATTTATGGTGATGCTACCCTTGAGATTCCAGGTGGAAGTA
This sequence comes from Sequoia sempervirens, assembly GCA_007258455.2. NCBI lineage: Eukaryota > Viridiplantae > Streptophyta > Pinopsida > Cupressales > Cupressaceae > Sequoia > Sequoia sempervirens. Next base: position 307,928,853 of record VDFB02271358.1, read on the forward strand.
GCCCACTGATGAACAAGTTCAATATTTGGCCTGTATGCCAAAAACTTACCAACAAGAGCCATTTTGAGGTTATCCATCGCCTTTAGCATGAGAAGCTTAGGGACATCTACTTCCCAGCCACTAACCGAGCAAGAAGCAGATTCCACAAGTCTTTTAGTCTAGGTTGGTGAGTCAGACCCTACCAGTTTTTCCACGTAGGAAGCCAGAGCTTCCTAAAAAAAAAAGGAATTAAGCCCAAAAGTTGGAGAAAAGGGCGACTTCCCAGAGATTCCCCTTGTCATTTCCCTAGGGGAAAGGACTGCAGTGCGAGGAGGGGACATCTTTTTAGAAGCAACCAGACTGTCCACTGCCACTGTAAGCATAGCGCTAGGAAAGGGGACAACATCCTTAGAATGGGGAGCCTTCCTGCCCCCCCTGAGCTACCCATGAAGCAGTCTAATGAAAATAGTGTCAAAAATTCAAAAAGTAGCTAGAGTGGGAAACACCAGTGCAGAGCAGACCCGAGCCTTAAAATATCACCATTATATTTTGTTGAAATTAACTAACAACCTAATTAAGAAGGAAGAAAAATTATGACATAAAAAAAATGCACTAATTTTTGTTGTAGATTACATATTGACTTTTCTAACCATTTTGATGTTTATCATTCTATATGTTTAGATTTGTATACTAACAATGTTTTGTAGGATTGTAGCATACAGTCCCCACCAAAATCTTCAAGAGACTTCTTATAAAAAAAATTATGTGAAAGAGAGGAAGGAAAAATATTCTATAGGAAACTATGCTTGGATGGCACATGTTAGCATTGCATTTGCTTGCAACGTATGCCAATATGTGAACATATGTGATGGCCAAGGTTGTTGATGTCACAACTTGCATCATTTAGTCAATTATTTATCGAACCAGGTGTGTCTCAGAGCTATATGCGATAAGGATGGTTGTCACAAATTTTTGGGGGGTTTTGCACTATAAACAATGACTTCAGGTATCGATTTAGCTCCTTCAGGAGCTCTCAGGAGCTGAACTACAACGACTAATTCCTAAGGATTAATTCTATCTTATTTCCTAAACTAAAGTTATATTGACTTATTTATGACTTCATTGGATTTGATTGAGACCAATTCATGGAGAAGAATAACATCTACTTTAATTCTTAATTTAAAATACGAAACCCAAATTAATTCTATTTTGCTTTAAAAGAAATCTATCTTAAGATTTGTAGGAAATTAAATACTATTTTAAGAACAAAAATGAATTGCAAGAAAATGAAAATTAATCTTGAAAACATAAAGAACAATTAATCTAGAAAACATAAACACTAATTTCCATGAACAAATTCTCAACTAACTTCAATTCCATCTTTTCATAAGTTTTCATCATTGCTTGTAATTAAACTCAACAAATAATTACCAAACTTAATTATTTCGAACAACATCTAAATTTGATTAATCTAATAAATCTTATAATGATTCTAACCACTTAATCTAACCATGATAAACTAAATTTAAAAGCAATTCAAACAGAAGTAACTATCCAGATTTATCATTCAATAACTTAAAACGATTCAATAACTTATCATTCCAGAATTAACATCTAACACTTCAGATTTAATATCAATAAATAGAAATAGCATAAATTAGTAAAATACCAACACAAGATCAATCCCTTCGGTTGAGTGGGACCTTCTCTTCCTCAGGTAAGATCCCTTAACATAGTGATTGAGTTAACTTCTTACTTTCATTCAATTTGATCAAAGTGGGATATAGAACAAACTATTGCCATCGATTACATAATTCTGATTGAAAATTATCTAACTCCTCTTTAAAACTGAAACATGGATATTTATAACATATCCTTATTGAATTTACAACATGGCGATTAACTGCCAAGATTCAAGGCATCTAACTAAAGATTAAAACAAAACTAAAGCAAAACTGAAACAGGACTAAAGCAAGACATATAAATATGCCAGATTGGTGCTGGAAGTAGAAGTTCCATAACTAACTACAAAGAAGCCGATTTGGACTTGAGTGACTCATCATCCAGTTGGGCCCATCAAATGGCGTGATTATTTCCCTTGATTAAACAGAGAGTTTAACCACACCATCAATCTTTAAAATACCCTGTTCAAAACCCTTAGGAAAAGGATAACAATTATGGTAGTAAAAGATCAACACAACATAATTATCTCATTAATATCATCATAAAGTAACACATCTAACATAAACCATTACTTCAAATATATCCACTAATTAGGCTAAACATAAAGAAAAATGAGTAAATATGTTAATCTATAATCTAGCGCCAGTCATGTCAATTAAAAAAAAACAAGTCTTTTAAACATAATATGAAAGTATTTTGAATCTCTCATCAATATGGAAAGTACACATGTGTTTGGAAAGGAACTAGTAGAGTTTGAAAAGTAAAAAATAGTGGCCTACAATAAAAAAGATGTTAATCAAGCAAAAATGTGTGATTTGGTTATTCAAAAGATTCCAGTGTATCAGTTTATGTCTACATTTTGTGACAGTATAGTGTATGAGTATGCAAGGCATACCCATAGAGCTCGATGGTTGGAATTGAAATTCAAGTTATGCAAGGACACCTTTGCATTTGGTAGCATTATTTTAGTGGTCAAATTTGCAAATAACTACACTCTACATCCATAGCGTGAGGTGCAATCACAATATTACAACTCCACATAGGTTTCTATATTTGTGCACATAGCATTCATTCATGCAGCTGATAGTATAGAGGATAACATAAAGGTATTGAAGGAGTACCACTTTTACATTAGTGATGATCACACACATTCTATAAAGTTCATGCAAGGTTGCTTTTAGTTGTTCTACAATGATTTGGGTAGGAGGGGCATAACATACAATTAGCATATAATATGGTCAGATAACTGTGCATCACAGTTCAAGAACTCACAAATGTTCTATTGGTTGAGCAGGGCGCATGTTATTACAGGTGTTCAACATATGTGGAACTTTTGTAAGGTTGGACATGGAAAGGTGGAGCATGATGGTGCAGGAGCATGTATCAAAAGAGTATTAGCACGAGAAGAGTTAAAGTATAAAGACAATACAAAGTTGATATATGCAAAATCAATTGTTGAGTGGTGTAATACTTTGATGCGTCTAGGTAATGAAGGTAAGTCTTTAGTTCATAGATTTTTTTGGTTGATAGATGATACTAGCATTGCATCGTATGAGGATTATTGTACACTAATAGGATCAAGTGAGCTACACTCTTTCCTTAGCTCAAATGCAGGTTCATGGAGTATCCATATGTGGAAGATGTTATTCTTTTGTTCTTCATGTACAATTCAAGCCTGGTATGAGTGTGAGTCAAAGGAGTGGGTTGATGAATGGTGGTTAAGTTATCTTAGTCCACTTCACACGTATCAACCTTCGATGGCATTAGAACTAACACATATGGAATCATCGGTTGACATTGACCACATATCAAATCGAGTTCAACCAGGAAATATATCTACTTGCATAGTTTTTGAAATTCCTATTGTTATCTTACTTTGTAATGTTGACTAATTTCATCTAATTTGTTGCACATATCAATGTAGGGCATGTTTATGCAGTTATTGTAGATGAAGACAACGAAGAGGGAAAAAATTATTACTTGTGTCGTGTTGAGGCCAAAAAGAAATTGGAGGCCTCAGTTATAGATGGAGAAAACACCAAATATCCTATAGGCTCAGTGGTTGTTACTGGAACATGGATTAGAAGGTACCCACATAAGAGTGTTAATGTTTGGTTGTTTTAGGACTTTGACACACATCAAAAGATTCTTCATTACTTGAACCTTGTCATGGCATCCAATGTTCATTTGATCAAATATGGGGGTAGACCTTTGAACAAGACCTTAAGGAAGGTGTGTGAGTCTGACCATGAGACAATACTTGACACAATAAAGAGTAGAGTAGACTCAAATGGTTTGTTGGATTAATTTGTAAGTATGCACATTGGTTCTTATTAATTTGTAAGTATGCACATTGGTTCTTATTAATTTGTAAGTATGCATATTGATTTGTATTAAAATTTAGAGTATGCACATCAAGATTAGTTGATAGTTAGACCTTTCATTTCTATATTTCAAGTTTACATATGTTTTGGTTCCAAGTTTGTACATATATGTTTTGGTTCAAAGTTTACATATGAATATTGGGATGATTATATGTTTTGGTTCAAATTTTACATATGAATGTTGGGTAGATTATATGTTTTGGTTCAATGCGTAACATAGACAAGGTAGTGAGCATTGACAAGCTCACCACATTGTCAATGCGGTAGCATATATAAGGTAGTAAGTTGTATGAAAAAATGCCTCAAAGAAATAGGGTCTCTTGACCCCATTTCTTTGAGGCATTTTCATTGCCTTGTCATTGCTACTTCATTGACAAGCTAGTGAGCTCACTAGCCTGTCAGTGCGAATACATTGACAAGGTAGTGAGCGTTGTAAGAAAAAATGCCTCAAAGAAGTGGGGTCTCATGGTGATGTACATCACCAAGAGACCCAATTTCTTTGAGGCATTTTCTCAAACAACTCACTACCTTGTATTCAATATTTCAAACAATATTCCTTCTAACCCCACTTATAGATAGGTGACTTTGCTATTAATTCATTGGTTGTGAGTTTATTATTTAACTCAATAGAAGTTGGTCCACTTGATTAAGTAGTCAATTTTCAATAATTGATTTTTTATTCATCACCTCATTCTATCATTCATCCTATTGATTTTGCCATACTTTTGTGAGAATGAATATTTTTACTCAATGATTAACCACTAGCAATACATCCTTTAAAAAATTAGTTTGATTGATCTCTTAAAAAATGTTTGTGCCCTTTCCTCTTACATTTTAAACCATTTTAATTAACATCCTAAATTTAGTAATGTGTAAATGCATTGTTTTACATTAAAAATCTAAACTCTAACTTTGACTATATTGTTCTCATATTGTCCTTTTATTAGTTTTCCTACAAGGTAGCAATGACAAGGTGGTGAGCTCTTTGAGGCATTTTTTCTTTGGATGCATGGAAAAAAATCTACCAAAGCATAATAGTAAGCAAAAGAATAGACAAGGTATTGAGCGATTTGAAAAAATTCCTAAAAGAAATGTGGTCTCATGGTGATGTCCAACACCATGAGACAACATTTCTTTGAGGAATTTTTTCAAACCCATCATTGCCTTGTCTATGCTACCACATTTTCCATACATTTTCCATTTTGGACACAACCTACAATCATTCCAATCTTTATGGGCAGATTTAAAAATGAACAAATGAAATCAAATATTCTTGAACTTAATACTTCCATGGAGAAAATGCAACTAGAAATAGATGATAAGGAAGAAGCAATATGATAACAATAGTTGCAAATGCAAAGGCAATAGTAGGAAGTGTTGTAATTGAAGCAAAACAATTGAAGACTAAAATTAACCACTTAGAAATGGAATTAAAAGACAAGAAGAATATTTTATCATCAATGAAAAGGAGGTTATTCTACTCTAAAAACACTTGAAAAAGAAGCATACCAAATTTAATGAAATACATAATGTATTCAATGAAGAGATTCTTCTTGCTCTCGAGAAGTTGAAGGTGCATGTGTATATTCTTCTCTGTTCGTCATACGATCAAACCAACTATTCCAAAACGTCTATATGGGTAGGTTTATGCTAGGAAAGGTACTCTTTTGTACCCAAACATGCCAAAACGGTCTGAGCCACATTACCGACAAAGTCTCTTAAGAGACCAAAGTGCAAAAGGGCATCAAACTTCAACGAGTAATTACTCGAAAACCATGGCACTTGGAAACACTCCATCTAAGGCTACGATATCACGTAAGGCCCCTCTATAATAAAATATCTTGATTTTTGATAGATCCAAGTTGTTTTCCCATGGTGAACAGATTTTAGTTAATGGAAAATGGGTTAGTTACATGTAGTGTAAAGTTGGAAAGTGGTATAACTTTTATTTTGTTCATCACACGATCGAACCAGCTGTTCCAACATGTTTCTATGGGTTGGTTTATGCTAGGAAAGGAATTATTTCACACCCAAACATGCCAAAATGGTCCAAGACATATTTTATCGGCAAAGTCTCTTAAGAGACCAAAGTGCAAAAGGGCAACAAACATTGATGAGCGATTACTCAAAAAACATGGCACTTGGAAACACTCTGTTTGAGGCTACGGGATTATGTAGGGTCCATCTACAATAACCTCTCTCAATTTATGATAGCTCCAATTCATTTTCTCATGGTGAAAAAATTTCAGTTGATCCAGAAAATAGGTCAGTTGCATGTAGTATAAAGTTGGAAAGTGGTGTAACTTTTGTTCTCACCATCACACAATTGAACTAACTATTCCAACATGACCATATGAGTGGGTTTATGCAAGAAAAGTTCCTATTTCACACCTAAACACAATGAAATGGTCTGAGACACATTCTACCGATGAAGTCTCTTAAGAGACCAAAGTGAAAAGGGCGAAAAACTTTGACGAGTGATTACTCAAAAACTATGGCACTTGGAAACACTTCATCTGAGGCTACGGGATCATATAGGGCGCCTCTACAATAACCTCTCTCAATTTTTGACATATCTAAGTCATTTTCCCATGGTGAACATATTTAGTTGATGGAAAATGGGTCAATTGCATGTAGTGTAAAGTAGGAAAGTGGTTTAAATCTTTTTTCTGTTCGTCACAGGATCAAACTGACTATTCTAACACATTTGTATGAGTGGGTTTATGCTAGGAAAGGTCCTCTTTCACACCTAAACATGCGGAAACGGTCCAAGCCACATTCTACCAACTAAGTCTCTTAAGAGACCAAAGTGTAAAAGGGCAACAAATTTCAATGAGCTATTACTCAAAAATCATGGCACTTGGTAACACTATGTCTTAGGCTATGTGATCACACAGGGCCCCTCTATAATAACCTCTCAATTTTTGATAGCCCCAATTCATTTTTCCGTGGTGAACAAATTTCAATTGATGGAAAATGGGTCAGTTGCATGTAGTGTAAAGTTGGAAAGTGGTGTAACTTTCATTCTATTTGTCATACGATCAAACCAACTGTTCCAAAATGTCTATATGGGTGGGTTTATGCTAGAAAAGGTCCTCTTTTGCACCCAAACATGCCGAAATGGTTCAAGCCACATTCTATTGACAAAGTAAGAGATCAAAATGCAAAAGGGAAGCAAACTTCGACGAGAACTTAATTAGAAACCGTGGCACTTGGAAACACTTTGTCTTAGGCTACAAGATCATGTAGGGCCCCTCTACAATAACCTCTCTTGATTTTTGATAGCTCCAATTTGTTTACCCGTGGTGAACATATTTCAATTGATGGAAAATGGGTCAGTGATGAGACCATAAATTGTCTCATATTTTATCAAAGAAAATCATCTATTTCTTCCTAATGCATTAGTGTTAAAATGGATTTGAGTAATGATTGAAAGTTATTTAGCTTGTTTAAAGTAAAATATAAAGTAAATGTTTGATTTATTTTTAGTAATTAAATGTGATCCAAATTGCCTCTAATATGTCTCTATGAAGTGTTTAAGATGATATAATGCAGATAAATGAGTTATTAAATAACTCATGGTAAGAAGGAGCTTCATAGACACTTGCAGCAAAGAGCTCTAGACACTTGAAGTAGTTAGCTCCTAAAAGCTTTAGAAGGCTTTGAAGAAGTAATGAGAAGATAGAGAAGAATCCCAGTGCACTCTTACATTCATGCAAATCATGGAGCATCATTCATTCCTAAATTAATGGGATGAGTATTTGTTTCATGTTGAGTTTTAAGATCTCTCACAATTATTAAATTTCATGCTTCCTTCTTCCACCAAAGATAACTTGAGTTACCACATCACTCAAATGTTGTTGCATGATTATAGCATGTTATTCATGCTAAAGATAAATGATTTGGTTGACTGAACTGAAGAATAATTCCTTCATTCACGTTCAACACTTGAAGACTTCCTAAAAATCAGACACAAAAATTGTGAAAAATGCAATCTTAGTAAAATAACGATATCTCCCTTATTTCTCAACAAAATTCAAAAATTCAAAATGATATGGAAAGTAGATTTGAAGATCTAAAAACCATTTTGATAATTTGGTATGATTTGTAGTAGGGAAAGAGAAGTATGCGTTAGAAAATGACTGAGACAAAAGTGGCGTGATGGAGGACATCAACTTCAATTTTCTTAAAGTTTTGTAAATGACCCCTCAAAAATAGGATCTTGGATCCACATTCTTAGCAGATTGGTTGGATAGATATAGAATATGAATTCTATAAATACAATGTAATCATTTGATCAAAGGGGAGGGGATTAGAAAGGCTTGTTTCAACTTGAGGAAATAGGATAGATCTAATTTTATTTTCTAGCAATGTAATTCCAAATTTCTAGATTAAATTTGAATCCAAGAAAGCTTTTCATTTCCAGCAATTGTGAAGTAGTTTAGTCTTTTCAATTCTTGCAAGTGTTCATTAGATTAGTTCCCTTTCATGCAAATTTCCTTTCATGCAAATAGAATTTATTTCATGCAAGTAGAATAGACTGTCAAGCAAGTTTTCTACTTTCTCTCTTGTAGACAGCCATGGACACCACCTTGGATTGATAAATTAAATGATGAGGATTACAATGACCCCATTAGTTAGTTGCTCTATTTTTCACATGAGTGAACTGAATATTCCAACATGTTTGTATGGGTGTGTTTATGCTAGGCAAGGTCCTTTTTCGCACCCAAACATGCCAAAACGATTTCAGCCACATTCTATCGGCAAAGTCTCTTAAGAGACCAAAGTGCAAAAGGACAAAAAACTTTGAAAAGTGATTACTCAAAAACCATGGCACTTGGAAACACTCTGTCTAAGGCTACAAGATCACGTAGGGCCCCTCTACAATAACCTCTCACAATTTTTGATAGCTCCAATTCGTTTGCTTGTGGTGAACAAATTTCAGTTGATGGAAAACTAGTTAGTTGCATGTAGTGTAAAGTTGGAAAGTGGTGTAAATTTTTTTCTATTCATCACACAACTGAATTGACTATTCCAACACGTCCATATGGGTGGGTTTATGCTACGAAAGGTCCTCTTTTGCACCCAAACACGTCAAAATGGTTTGAGCCACATTCTACTGACAAAGTCTCTTAAGAGACCAAAGTGCAAAAGGGTAGAAAACTTCAACGTACGATTACTCAAAAATTGTGGCACTTGAAAATGTTCCATCTGAGGCTATGGGATCATGTAGGGCCTGCATACAATAACCTCTCTCTATTTTTGATAGATCCAAGTCATTTTCTCTTGGTGAATAGATTTCAGTTGATGGAAAACGAGTTAGTTGCATGTAGTGTAAAGTTGCAAGGTAGGCTACTTTTTATTTTGTTCTTCATGGGGCCAAACAATTAGTGCCAACACGTCTAGGTGGGCACATCTATGCTAGGAATGGTCACCATGCTTCGATATGAAAGGTTCGTAGTCTTTCCAATGCCCTTATGATCTTTAATAAGACTTGCACGCCTTGAGTTTTTGTTTGTGAGACTTAGTTGTTACTTTCCATTTTCTTTTGTCAATAGTTTTATGATGTTTTCTTTATCTACGTAATACATGAAGCATAAAGCATACAAGCGAATGGTAGCATCAAGCATACATGTGGAATGGTAGATGTCTTCCTCAATGATATAAAGCATGAAGCATACACATGAAGCATGAAGCATGGTATCATGGAGCATGAAGCATCAATCATTAGTATATTCATATGATTGATTTAATGTTCAATAATCTTATAGGACAAAATAAACTTTATTATATATTTACAATTATAGAAAAGAAGAGTGCATGGAAAACACTTGGATTTTGAATATTTGAAGTAAAACATCTACAAATATCTATTGAAGCATAAATTTATAATGTAAATATGGACACCATCAATAAAAACTATTTGTATTAACCAAATATCCATGTAGGCATACAACAATATATGTCAATATAAGTATAAAATATATACAAAATAACCATATAGGCTTACAAGAATTCCATATAGGCATACAATGTCAATTGTATGCAATAAAAAATATGTCCAAAAATTCCATATATGCATACAAAAAAGGACCCCAATCAAAACATTTCCCTCCAGGTGAATGAAACAAACTGGTGGCTTTTGGTGGTCGGGTGGATGGTCATGCGTATGACACTCGTTTACTCTAAACTCAAGGGCTCCTCCTCCTAGGGTTTATGATGCAATGTAGGAGCACACAAAAATTTCAACTAAACTGAACTTGACAAAATCTCAACCAAACTTGCTTGTCCTTTCAATTAGGACTCAACTTTCTTCACAAATTCTTGATTTCAAGACACCAAACTAAGATCAAAGGAAAAAATTCACTTGTAGATTACTTAAAATACTTTAAACAACATCAATTGACTAACTCAACACCAATTCCCAACCTTGACAACTCCAATAAGGGACTTCTAAAAAAGGACTGTCCTAACCGGCCTTAAAAGGGCTTCTTGTCACCTTTCAATTCTATTATGCAACATCAAAGGAATCTTTTGGAACTCTCAACTTGTTTCAAAGGCCTTTAAGACCCCACAATTGAATATTATTTCATGACTTTATGACCCTTACAAATGGAATACAACCAACTTTTCCAATACTATCCCAAGGAGGATTGTCCCCAAACTATCAATCAATAGGACATTTAATAGAACAAAAGCCTCAACTTATATATTACCCAAAAAATAACTAAGAAGGGATCAAACCACTCCTAAACAACCTTTCAAGACCTTATTACCCTATAAGGACTCACTTCCTATATTCAAATCCTTGAAAAACTTCACTGTATACTGTATTTTATAGACTTTTCACAAATTTTAGAGCTAGGGCATCATGGAAATTTCCCAAAACCTTTACCAATGACTCTGCAACTTAGAGATCCTTTAAATTACTTATCAAAACCCCTTATTACCAATTTACATAGTTTTTCAATAGTTAAAAGTTGAGATATGCAATTTTGAATGTACATTACTTACCTTAGAAGAGGGTTTTACCGCCTGGAGAAAAACTTCAATATCTTTTGTAAAACTAAATGAATTTAAATGAAACAAAAAAAAATATGAAGTAGATTCATAGGGATTTAATTCCCAAAGGAGGAGGGGATTTGAGCACCATTAATGGCTGGATTGAAATATGGAAATTATAGGAAAATAACAGAAAATCAGAGAAATTTATTGATTCGTTCTCTTATACATCTTCCCCCAACCTTCCTCGAAGTTTGTGAGGCTTCCAAAAGCTTTAAATAACCATTTCCCATGCCTAAAACTGATTCTTCAACTACCTAACCTTTCGCCTTCCTCTATTTTGCAATTTTGCATTAACAACAATTTGTTAACTTTTGCAACTTTTAACATTTAATGCCCAATGACCTTAAAATGACTATATAGACCCTAAAAAAAGCTTATTATGGTCACTTAGACCTTATGGAAACATGAGGTTATTTATTCTAATACAAAATACTAAAATTGCCTCATGGAGACATGAATTTGCAAGGGTGCACCTGCACCAGTTTAGTTCTTCATCAAGCCTTATCTGTTACAATAACAAGTAAATACATTAATATATAGAAATTACATTATAAAAAATGATATATTTAACAAAATAATCACTTACCACCACTAGACGATCTCTCTCCTCACGTGAAAGATTCGCATGCTCATGTTGTGGCATGCCCAAGTCCTATACAAACCATCCAAATAGAAATTAAACTACAAATCAATAATCATTTGATTTTTCACTAATTAATAGCTATAACAACAAATATAATTTGAAATTTACTAATTTTCCTCATACCCCTTGAGAGGTATCGAGCTGTGTATTGCACAAGATACACCTTGCTCCATTACCCTATTAATATCTGGAGGCGATTCTACTTCCATCATCTAAAAAAAATAAAATAAAATATTCAATCATGAAAAGTAGAACAGTGATGCAGGTCATGGTTTATAATGTATGAGATAATCAACAAAATTTTGAGTACTTATGAAACTATATATTTCTTACTATTATGCTTACTATTTTCCCTATCCATAGCTTGTTCAAAAGCACCTGTTTTAGGCTTTTATCCATAGTAGCGATGCAAAGAACCATTTCATAAAATGCTTTGGTAGACTTGTACGAAAAATGTGGTAGCATTGAGAAGGCAGTGAATTGTTTGAAAAAATGCCTCAAAGAAATGCAGTCTCATGGTGATGGAATGCCATGTGAAAAATTTGTTTATCATGGCATTCCATCACCATGAGACCACATTTCCTTGAGGCATTTTTTTCAAACATTTCATTTCCTTCTCTATGCTATTATGTTGGGATGGGGTGGATGGTATAGTGTGGTCTTGGTTATGAGATGGAGGGGGATAATGAGATGACGAGGGATGGGTGTTTTGATCATGAGGGGGAGAGTATCATTAGATGGGGTGGAAGGTGTAATTTGAGACTACATTTTGAGAGCGATCATACAATGGAGTGGAAGAGGTACTTTTCTTTGGACACAGAAGGATATCATTAGATGAAGTGGGGGAGACAAGATTGTGAGAGGGGGGATGAAGGGATCTCTTTCTCTTGAGATGGAAATATATCATTAGATGAGATGGAATGGATATTTTGTTCTTGATTAGAAATGGGATCATGAGATGGAAGGGGATCATATGATGGAGAAGGGTTTCCTTGATCTTTATATGGAGGGAAATATATGTTAGCATGCTTTGGATTAGGATATGGACATAGTTCATTTGATATGGGTGGTGTCATGAGGGAGGAAGGTTTTATAGACTTTGCAACTTGGATAGATGGATTGATAGGGGATTCATTTAATATTTAGGAAATTAGGGTTTATCTTGATGTGGGGGTGATGAAGGTGGATGCATGATATGGGAAGATTGCATTGCTTTGTTTTTGCATGGGGAAACAACCACCTTTGCAAATAGTCCTTGGAGGAATTTATTATGAGAGACATGGGATGACTTTGCTTGGTAATAGTGGGGTGATGTGGATTTTAAGGATGTGGGATATGAAAGTGGAATAAGAGGTAGAAGCCTCCATGGATTGGTAAATTGAGGATGAGATGAGGACCTTGAAAAGGATTTGGAGGGGAATTTTGGCTAAAGGCTTGGTTTCTATTATTAAGGAAACAAGTTGTTTGAAAAATTCCTCAAAGAAATGTCATCTCATGGTGATGGAATGGCATTCCATCACCATGAGACCACATTTCTTCAAGGATTTTTTCAAACAACTCACTGCATTGTTCTATGCTATTGTTTACTATTATGCTTTGATAGATTTTTTCCAAGCATCCATAGTTTGTTGGAAAGCACTTGTTTTAGGATTTTAGCCATAGAAACAAGTAAGTGAACTATTTGATAATATGATTTGGTAGATATGTATGGAAAATGTGGTAGCATAGACAAGGCGGTGAGCTGTTTGAAAAAATACCTCAAATTAATTGGGTCTCATGGTGATGGAGATCACCATGATACCACATTTCTTTGAGGAATTTTTTCAAACAACTCATTGTCTTGCCTATGCTATTGCTTACTATTATGATTTCATAGATTTTTTCCAAGCATCCATAGCATGGACAATGTAGTGAACTGTTTGAAAAAATCCCTCAATAAAATGTGGTCTCATGAAATGCCATGACAAGAAAATGCAATCGACAACTGCTCCTAGTTATTAGTTATGCTATGTGAAGTGATTGCATTACTACTTATGTTGAATTTCTAAAAAACTATATTGTAATTGAACTTTTGTTATCTATCAACATCTAGTTATTTGTTATGCAATGCAAACTAATGCTTTGAGTTTGAAAGATGTGCAATGTAATGTAATCAATGATATGAATATAAACTACACAAATCTATTAACTACAATTCATTAGTTAAAATATTTATTCTATTACCTAAGTGAAGGTTTGAACACCACTACCACTGGGAGGTGTTGTCATGAAACCTCCAATATTAACCTATTCAACATCCCAAATTAGATATTAGAATACCATTCATATAACAATGCTATTAACATGTAATATTTATAATTGTTTACTAGTTACATACCTTGATAGTAGATGTAGTGAAGTATAAAAAAGGTGGAGGGCTAGTGAAAAAAGTATCAACGCTATGACCCTAAAAATTTATTACAACCATTAAACTAATTTAGTCTATCTTGCATTTCAAAAATGAAATTTAATAAATTAAATTCAATGAACATGCTAATATTTACCTAAGTATTGAGGTTGAAAGCCTCATTCAAGATGACATCTGCCATCGCCAAGTGGGCAACTATAGATGTAACCTGCACACTAGCCTCCTGACTATCTGTGGGTCATATTTATAGGCCGACCACAAACTTGACAAGAATAGGGTGGAACCCTACCTTGGTTGATGCTGTACTACATGACTCTCATGTTGGATGGTACTCTAGGTCGAAGAACTAATAGACTGTAGAGTGTCCACATCAACACTCTCCTTCACAATGGAAGGGATAACAACGTGCTCATAATTTGACCTAGCGAGTGCTTGTATTGCTTGCCACTGAGGATTGATACGTGCACCTAGTCTATCATGTGTTGACCCACCACCTCTCCCCTCAAAGTCCCACATATCAAAATAGTTGGGGATTTTGTTAAGGACAAACTCGTAGTAAAATTTCCTCAAGAAATGTTGGGGGACCTCATTATTGTTGCATGGAGCATGGTCAAAAACCATCCACCACCTCTTCCAAAATTTTCCTTTATCCCTTGGTGGTTGCACCAATGGATAGGAAACCTCTTGCTATTAAGGTCAAGAGTTTGATTTGTATGTGGGTTAGAGAATAGTGAACAAGTCATATTTTGTAATTTTTTTCATTTTTTACTTGTTTGTATGATAGTTTATTTGCATAAAAATCTCTCCACTCTCTCCTCTTATCCGCCCAACCACTTAATTGCTTGCTAATTTCATCTACATGTGTTAACATAGCTTGAAGTGAATTTGCAAGCGTGGTTCTTTCCAAGGTTGAACTTACAAGATTGTTCAACCTCGCAATTAACTCCTCAATTTGTTTTTTGTTGTTTTCAATTTCCCCCATTAAATTTTGTTGAGTTTGAGGAGGATGTTGAGGAATTGTTGGTGTGCTTGATCATGGGGAGAAGGATTTTGAGGAGGAGAATCAAGTGGATTTTCAACTCTTGATAATTAAAGAAATTAACATAAAAAACATATTAAATCTACCTATTTAACAACAATTTCACAAAAAAATCTTACTCCTTGGAGCTTCCCGTCGATGTGGCGGCATTCTAGTGAAGAAATAGCAGTGCGATTCAATGAAGAAAATTGATGAATTTGAGGTCTCCACAATGCGAGTGCACCTTGGAAGGGTTCACAAGCTGTGGATGAAGAAATATGATAGTCTAAAATGACTTGGATTTGCTTTTTTTTTTTTTCTTATAAAGAATCATAACACGCTCACGTTATAACACGATTGTGTTATAGGATCAGTGTGATTGATCCTTAGGCTTGGTCACACTAAGCCATAATGCGAGCACATTATAATGTGCTCACATAATAGCTTTTCAATTTTAAAAAAAAAATTGGCCATAATTTGGCCCCCCAACTTTTTGCACCTTCCCAATTCTTAAACTTAAATTTTTAAAAACAATTTCAAAACTTTTTTCAAACAATAAATTTAAAAGTACCAAATATCTTGCAAAACACTCTAATTGGACATGGGTTTCTCCCTGAAGATGTGTCAACATCACATGAAAAGTGTTTCTTACATCATTCAACAACATCATGTGCATCATTTATATGATCTCCCTCATAATTCATTTGATGTTTTCTTAGAGCGTGTTTGATGCAAGATCCTACACTGTCATGTTCACCCTTTCCATGCCCACTCTCAAATAAACTCCAAACTTGTGGTATATTATTGTTTTGATGATATCTACGTAGTGCATAAAATGGCCTTGATGATTTGAATTGTGACGCAGTACACCCATCATACCATACAAAATGTTTTTTAATCTTCAAACCTCTTCTTGCCAAATCTTCAAAAAACTTCTTAAAGCAATGTTGGACAAAAAGTGTGTCATGCTCTTTATCCTCACTAATATAAAAGTGACATTCTTTCTTAATGACTCATTTTTCATATGTACTATCAACACCATCCAAATCTAATTGTGCATGTAAATATCACACATGCACCATAATAGTGACCTGCTTTGAATAGTAATATTGTGTTTGAATCTCCTTTTGATGGGTAAAAGAGTTATTTTTTACAAATTCAACTACTGATAAAACTGTTCCAAGTGGGAAAGTATCTCTTAATAATTGATATTATTTGCCACTTAGCATAAAATGCATGATGCACAGTTGTATCAATTTACAAATTTTTCCATAAATTCTCCAATATGTACCTCCTCTTCTACATAATCTAATCTTGTAGATTCTTTCCCAATTTTTGTTTCAAACTTTATGTACTTGTAACTCTTGCAATTTACCATCTTCGACATGTCAGTATCTTGATTTCTCAAAGGAATTTTAGCCAGATTTCTACATGTTTCAAACAATCCTTTTATACATTTCATTTGACCATCTACATCATCGTCAAATTTATCACATAAGATGGATGTTATGAATTTACTTACTCATTTAGGAGGTGCATTTTGAGAACTATCACTTTTTTCTCTGATCTTTCAAAACACCTGATAATAAAGATCAAATTTGATATGATAATGACAACAAGTTTCAAAAACCTTGTTTTCCTCCACATAATGTGGCCTTAACATTTGAAACATTGTTTTTCCAATCTTTATATGAGGATTTGTATCATAAAACATCAAATACATATCATGTTGTGTTATGTCTAAATAATGTTTTTTATGCAGTTGAAAACCATCTAGCCCAATCTTGTGTTGTACAAAATCCCTTTTATTTGATGAGGGATGAGTATGATCATGCCAAAAACTTGAGATCAAGTTCCTAACATCATCTTTGATCTTGTCAAAACAAGGAGCCTTACACATCAATGCCTAATTTCCTTTTGCTGTAGTATCATCCGAAACCTTTCTCCTTTTCACATGCCTTGTTAGTGTCTTTCTACTTAAGCCATTTTCACTTAAGTGAAGAGATTCAATGCTTTCTTGACATTTGTGGACTTACAATAGATGTCAACATCACTCTTCTTGAAATGCTCTTATTTGTTGATCGAGATTGTTTCCTAATGCAACCCAAACCTCTTTTAACATTTTCAACAATATCTTTTTCTAGGCCTCATTTTTTCCTCTTTTTTTGTGAAATCTACACCCATCAATTGTAATAGCTCTTTTAGGTCATCAAAAAGAATTAATGTTGATAATAGTTGGGCTTGACCAAGTGTATCATGATTTTTGAAATAAGCATCAATTATTTCCTTTGAAGTTCTTGTGAATTCCCTTTTAGTAGTAGAAGTAGGTTGTTTAACATAAAATTTCAATTTCTCTATCCATTTCAAGTAAATGATCCATATTTTTGTAAGAATTTTTTCTCTTCACCTATTTAATTAGATTCATAGTATGAATATCAGTATAATGAAGCAATTATGACCCCTTTCCATCATCAAAGTGTGTATGGGCCTCATCTCTAAAATTATTTTTTGTGCTTGGGTATCCTCCTTAACATCAACCATGTGTGCTTTAACCTCCTTTTCTCTAGTAACAAAATTAGGTTGGACCTCTACTTTAGTTTCCAAATGTTGAGCCCCTACACATCATATAAAAGACAAGATTTTAGAATATGTAAAACTTAGATTATTAAACTATGGATAAAGCATCAAGGCGATTATGCGTTCAAAATGAGAAAGTGTTAGGGATGTAGTATTCATTAGGTTACAATTTTCTCCAACTTTGAATTACATTAAACTACCAATCAAGCATGGAGGTATTTACAAGAAGAGAAAATGAACATGTAAATTTGGAAATAACAAATATAGAATGATATGTCCATATGTCCATGGTCACGTGCACAAGTTTCATCTAAAGTTAGTTTATTGTCCTATTTATGTTAAAAATCAAAAAATTATACAAGTATCATCTAATCAAAATCTTAAATACTTTCTCATTAGCGACTACTTGTAGCTGATTTGTCAAATGATGACAATGTGAGCTTGATCATTCATATGAATACAATATTTATTATATTCCTTAAAATACTCAAAATCGATTGGTCAATTACTATGGACACCTCCATTTAGAACAAAGAACTTATAAAAAGTGATTAATAAAATAATGGAATGGTTAAAGCAACCAACGTCAACAAGAGGTGATAAGACTAAGAAGAAAAAGCCAAAAAAAAGTATATACCAAGAATCCTTGAAAAAAAATATAAATGGGTAATCACCTCTATATTTTTCCACTCAAGCATTGAATATTGAAGAAGAATAGGAAGCATAAGAATATTGCATTCTTATATAGTGAGGAAGAAATTTAAAATGAAGCTCAAGGGTGTTAAAGTATAAGATAATTCTATTATGGAACCTAATACATAAACTTATCCTCCTCAAGTACTTCTTCATAACATGCAACACAACCATCTCTACCTCATGCTTCAACTATAGATGTAAGTCCAACCAAATAGCCAACTAAAACACAACAATATGGGGCTAAAGAGCGATTTGATTAGGCTATGAGCTTGAAGGTCCTATAGAAGAAAATAAGGACCTAGAGCTACAACATAATACAAGACACCTACTAAAGAGAAAGATGAGGTTGCTAGGGAAATTACTAAGAAACATGAATCTAGGACCAATAAGAAGTGATATTAACTTCTATGAAAAGATAGAGGAGATTATAATAGAACATAAAAGAACCTAAGTCATGTGAAAATCTATCTTCTCTAGAGAGGAATCTAACACAAGTGTTGAATTCTTCTCCTTATATATCTCCTAACTCACAAGAGTTAGTAGGTATCATCAAGAAGATATTCTCCTCCACCAAGTACACCTCCTTATGCTCCACCTAGTCTTGTACATCAAACTTCTTCACCAACTTCCTCATCTTAAAACATAAAGTAGGAATAACTATTCAATGTGGGACCACCCAACAAATAACTACAATGGATATATAGGAATGCTTATGTGGTTGGATCCTATAGTGTAGAAAAGAAGGAAATACGGTGGACCACCACTAACACATGACTAACTAAGGTAAATTTATGAATTTGTTCTTGAAGCATCACCAAAACCCAAAATAGTAAGAGTAATTTCTACCTTCATCATAGATTCAATCATGGAGCTCTAGAATATCTAGTAAACCACACCACTATAATATGATAAGGAAGAAATACATGTATGCAAATAGTGGATGATCTAATAATGAAAGAAATATTAGGCATAACACATGGGAGGTAGAAAAGAAAAGTCTCCAAAGGACCATATCCACTATCATGGTATGCATGAATAAATATAAACAAATTAAGGAAGAAATTAAGACCCAAGTAGGCGAGTTAATGATATTTAATACCTTTAAATGGGCCCATATATTCCATTGCACCCACACCTACTCTAAAATATCTTGAAAGCAATGATCAAAGTGCAAAGTATAGTACAAGAAAATAGACCATGGACATGTGTAGAAATTGATAAATATTTAATATAAAATATTTAAGCATGTATAAGTAAAAGAACATGTAGATCTTTAAACTCAATAATATTTAAGGTTTAAGGTTTAGGGTTTAGGAGTCTAGGATATATATAATAAACTCTCACAAATCCTCAATAAAACTATAATTTATTTTGAACATTACAACTTGAACCGTAGATTTTTGGCACTCAAGGACTCTCTAACTCTTCTAGGGTTTTTCACCTAAAGGAGAGAGGTAGGGCCAAAAATGCTAAAGGGTTCATTCAAATTATGTTGTGTATGATGTTATATGGGCTAAATGAAGTGATATAAATGCAAGTAAGTGGTTTAAATGAGTGAATTTGAATGCAAAACTATAGATTTAAGCTATGTTTGAAAACACAGTGTTGTTTGCAAAAAGCTTGAAAGAATGAACAAAAATGCAAATTAAACTAAACAGAAAGTTATTTTTTTAGAATTTGTGCACCTGGGAAATAGGAGAGGACTAGAAAACAATATGGAAAACTAATGAAATCTAGATTTGAGCTAACTGGGACTCATTCGCCACCCTGGGTGAATTAGTCCCAGTTCTGGGTTTTTCTACATAGAAACTTTTTTCTATCAATCGGGAACCAGGATCTGCATCTGACTCAAATCCGTACCTCAGGACGAACTCATTCGCCATGTATGGTGAATCATTCCACTATGTAATTTCTTCAATTTCAAAATTTTGTTCCGCACCTTGACACCTGCACAATAATTTCTTACGGAAACCCGACTCGGGATCTCAAAAAATTCTTGCAAAATAGCTTAGAATTGTTTGTCTAATGGGGGGATTTCCTTGGTCAAACCCCTAGTTAGGTAATTAAACCTTGAATGGAGAAAAATTTGCATAAACCCTAGCCTTAGATGTGTTAAAGACTAGGAAAGTCTGAATCATAACAAAAACCCTATTCTATTATTCTAGAATAAGAAATGCAAGATGATTTGTGTGATGCAAGATCTCAAACCCTAGAAACATTACAACACATGAAAAATGGAAATGAAATGACATACAAATGACAAACAAACAAAATGCAAACCTTAATATTAAGAGAGAGTGAAAATGGAAGATGGAATCAATATGAAACCAAGTCCTTAGGTGTGATTTGGTGGCTAGTTGCACTTCCTCACCCTAGATTTCTTCATGATTCACTATAGGCATCCATCATCAACCCTTTGCAATGTTGGATCTTGACAAAAAGAGTGAGCTTCAAGACCTGCAAAAACCCTAGTTTGCTGCCCTAAAACTTCAACTTTTGCTAATGAGACTTGTTGTGGAAGACTTGACTCTAGGAATTGCTCTTGAAAAATGAAAAAAAGATGTGTGAAATAAATTAAATGAGTATTTATAAGCAACAACACCTTTTGTTCCTATTATTTAGACCTAAGAGGCCGACATTCACTAGAAATTCAAGTTAAATTAATCAAATTCCCACTCAAAATTGAATTTTCCCTCAAAAGGGACCCATTCGCCACCCTTGGCGAATGGGTCCCACTAGAGGGGACTCATTCACCCAAGGTGGAAAATGGGTCCCACTATTGATTTTTAAAGGTGGGTTTCGAGGTATGAGATAATTAAATGCTTTTCATGGAAGTAAGTGAGAACACGTTATCATAAACACCCAACATTCATTTCAAAGCCTCATCACTATCGACATAGGTGCATGAAGGTGGTAATTTTATATTGAGAAATTTAGGATGTTTGATTGTGAGTTTGTGTTTTGGTTGACATGTTATAGCATTAATGTTCAAAGATGGTCGTTGAGTAGCTTTGGTCATTTTAGAAAAAGAATGTCCCAATCCGGTTTTTGTTTCTTGCGTATTAGGTTCTATAGGGACATGAATACCTTGCTCATGTTTTCCACACCATTTTCTAGTATAGCCTAATTGTTTTACAAATTCATAGCCTTTTCCATAAAGTCTTTCCATTTCGTGTAGAGTAGGTAGGGATTGATAATCTATCTCATCAAAATTTGTTGTGTATGTTGCATTTTCCTCCAAATTATATGAGATAGATGTTTGAGACGATTGTTCAGAATTTTGAGTGGAAATGATTGTTGGTTGTTCTAGTTTCTCATCTTTCTGTTGTGTGAGTATGTATTCGCCCAGAAACGAGGGTGTGAATTGTAAGGATCCCCAATCATCACCAAATAATTTAGAGACTGATTCCTTATCGTGTTGTTCAATTTCAAGAGGATCTATATTAGATGTTGGAATTAATGTTTTCAAAGGACTTGTAACCCCTTTTTCAAGGTGCAAGCAACTTTCAGGCTCGGGGTCTATTTCAACTTGATAAATATGATTGTTATGAACATATTTTATGATAAGATGAAGGGTCGAAGGCACTACATTCATCTCATGAATCCATGGTCAGCCTAAAAGAAGATTATACAAAAGATCATAAGGCATGACATGGATAGGAGTTTGCAAAGTAGCCACCCCAACTGTAATAGGAAAAGTAATTATCCCAAGCGGCTGCTTTGTTGTATTGTCAAATCCTCGAATGTAGATGGAATTAGGTATTATTTGTGATCTATCAACATCTAATCAATCAAGGAGAGTCACATTGCACACATTAAGGGAAAACCATTATTAATGAGAGTGTGTTTGATACCTATGTGATTTAATTGAGCAATTATCATAAAGGCATCATTTTGTTTGTGCAACTCTAAAGAAGGGAGCTCATGTTGATGAAAGTTAATGTCAAGATTATTTTTTTGGATGGGAGTTGCCACATCATTTGGAGTGGTACCAGAAGGGGTTGCAATTTGTTTTAAATATTTTTGAAGAATGCTGTGATAATTTGGTGAGTTTGAAGCCAATCCCAAAGGGAAATCTTGGCAGGAGTATTCTTCAATTGTTCAACAAGATCATACTCCTTTGTGTGTGGGCTATAGTGAGGAGACTAGGCAGATTAGGTAAGGGTAAAGAGGGTGGGATTGGTTGTGGCGGTTATGGGTTGTTTTAGGTGTTATATGTGTGAGCAATAGTATCATTACTAGATTTCTTCAACACATTGGTTTTAGGGGGGTAGAGGGTGTACCGGGGTCGGTTAGAGGGGTGAAGTTTATGTGAGGGTGGGTAAAGGATAATTTGAGGTTGGATTACATTAACATCCTTAGTTTTAGATGTCTCACAACAAACCAGAGTGGATGATTCAGGTGAGATGAAGTCCTGAAGAGACTCATCTATCAAGTGAAAATTATCACGACTAAAAGGTTTGAGGGGTAAATTATCGTCAATTGGTTTAATATGTTCAAGAGAAGCATTAGAAGTGTTAATATTTGCTATCGTAAGGTTGTCACAACAAACCTTGGTGGATGTCTTATGCGAGATGAAGTCTTGGAGGGCTTCATCCAATAGATCAAAGTCATCACAAGCAAAAGGTTTGAGAATTTCTCATTGCAAGCATTAGATGATGAAGTGAGTGAGAGAAAGTCCTGAAGAACTTCATCAAACTTGTCTACATCATCACTACTAAGAGGCTTGGATGAGATGTTGTTTCTAAGTTGAATTATTTGTTTGAAAGGATGGTTTAATGTTTCAGTTTTGGAGTCTTCATGTATCGAGGAATCTGATCTAAAAGAACTAGGAATGAAAATAGAAACATGAAAATTTCAAAGATCTAAAACTATCCATAAATGACATGAAAAAAAGTAAAATTTATGCTAAGAAAATAGAAATAAATGAATTGTAACAGAAAGGTAATTACAAAAAACAAAAAGATGCAATGTAGGAAACTGAAATTTGGAAATGCTAATGCAAAAACTGTAGTGGGACTGATTCGCCCTAGGTGGCGAATGGGTTCCAGGAGATGAATTTTTTAAGATTTTTCTATTTTTTTTTTCTTTTTTGGAGATTTTCAGGTCTCTACAGTGTAGCTACAGAATGAAAATGCAAAGTTTTGGAAGGATTGAATGAAACACAATGCAATAACAAAATCTAAATAATGCTTTCACTAATGCAATGTTTAAGAAACCCTAAGATGCAAAACAATGAAAAATGATGAAGTAAATAAGTCCTAAGATGCAAAGAGAAATGTAAATAAGAATGGTGTTATGTTCAATATGCAGGTTCACCAAAATGAACCATAGATTTTTAGCACCTTAGGGCTCTCTAACTCTTCTAGGGTTTTTCACCTAAAAGGAGAGAGGTACGACAAAAAATGCTAAAGGGTTCATTAAAATTATGCTATGTATGATGTTATATGGGATAAATGAAGTGACCTAAATGCAAGTAAGTGATTTAAATGAGTTAATTTGAATGCAAAACAAAATATTTAAGCTATGTTTGAAAACACAATGTTGTTTGCAAAAAGCTTGAAAGAATGAACAAAACTGCAAATTAAACTAAATAGAAAGTTATTTTTTAGAATTTGTGCACCTGGGAAATAGGAGAGGACTAGAAAACAATATGGAAAACTAATGAAATCTAAATTTGAGCTAATTGGGACTCATTCGCCACCCTGGGCGAATTAGTCCCAGTTCTGGGTTTTTCTGCACAAAAACTATTTTTTGTCAATCGGGAACCAGGATCTGCATCTAACTCAAATCTGTACCTCAGGATGGAATCATTCACCATGTGTGGTGAATCAATCTACTTTGTAATTTTTGCAATTTCAAAATTTTGTTCTGCACCTTGACACCTGCACAATAATTTCTGACGGAAACCTGATTCAGGATCTCAAAAAATTCTTGCAAAATAGCTTAGAATTATTTGTCTAATGGGGGGATTTCCTTGGTCAAACCCCTAGTTAGGTAATTAAACCTTGAATGGAGAAAAATTTGCATAAACCCTAGTCTTAGATGTGTTAAAGACTAGGAAAGTCTGAATCATAACAAAAACCCTATTCTATTATTCTAGAATAAGAAATGCAAGATGATTTGTGTGATGCAAGATCTCAAACCATAGAAACCTTACAACACATGAAAAATGGAAATGAAATGACATACAAATGACAAACAAACAAAATTCAAACCTTAATATTAAGATAGAGTGAAAATGGAAGATGGAATCAATATGAAACCAAGTCCTTAGGTGTGATTTGGTGGCTAGTTGCACTTCCTCACCCTAGATTTCTTCACGATTCACCATAGGCATCCATCATCAACCCTTTGCAATGTTGGATCTTGACAAAAAGAGTGAGCTTCAAGACCTATAAAAACCCTAGTTTGTTACCCTAAAACTTCAACTTTTACTAATGAAACTTGTTGTGGAAGACAAGTGAATCTAGGAATTGCTCTTGAAAAATGACAAAAAGATGTGTGAAATGACTTAAAATGAGTATTTATAAGCAACAACACCTTATTTTCCCATTATTTAGACCTAAGAGGCCGACATTCAAATTAAATTAATCAAATTCCCGCTCAAAATTGAATTTTCCCTCAAAAGGGACTCATTCGCCACCCTTGATGAATGGGTCCCACCAGAGGAGACTCATTCGCCCAAGGTGGTGAATGGGACCCACTATTGATTTTTAAAGGTGGGTTTTCGGGGTATGAGATAATTAAATGTTGTTTGTCAGGTTTTATGTGATTTCTCAGGTAAAACAGGCCTCTAGATAAAAAAATAATGGGCCTTAGGGGCCTATAAATGCTATTTTGAAGGGTAAATGATGTGAAGGAACTCAAAAGTTGGTCCAATTATGTGTGAAATTGTCTTTTTTCTCAAGAGGGTCCAATTTTCTACGACACATAACTTTAATACTTAATTATTATTTATTTATGATATATATACTTGATACATTCTAAATTCCTAATTTATGTGTGTATATTTAACTCAAATTATAATATTTAAGGAAAGTAAATCTAGGGGTTAGGGTTTAGGGTTGAAGACTTAGGCTTTAGGATTAGGGATGTTTTGAGGACAGTCAAATTACATGTCTCCATTAGGGAGGGTCCCAGATAGGACCTAGGGTTTATCATATGTAGATGCACTTGGAAAGTAAGCTACAAAAATATAGTAGAAAGGGATTTGATTAGTTAATTTCTAAGTGGACTTGAGAATTTATCCAAAACATCTAATCATAGATTTAGCTCAATAATATTTAAGGTTCATAATTTAGGGTTTCTAGGGTAAATGGTATTTAGGGTTTAGTTAAGTAGAATTAGGGAACATAATGGTTTTAGTAGAGGACTTACGAATGGTAATGGGATCCACAACATTAAAATACATGAATATATTTAAAACATACAAGTGGATTGAAAAAAACACTTCAATTGAAAACAATTTGATCTTATCAATCCCAATCTTATCTAAATGATGATTTAATTGAAAAAAATCATAATTTATAATATAAAATATACATACCTTCTTTTTAAGAATAATATCTTTTCATCCCTTTTTCATGCAATTTTTGTTTCGTTTCTTCTGAATGATATCAAGCAGTCTTATTTTGCCTTGTCCTTGGATTTCCCATCTTCTTTAAAAAATATGATCTTGATAATTTCTTTGCCAATTCCACGTTCCAAATTTGTAAAACACTTGCAAAAAATACCTTTTGAACACACCTAGCAAATTTTCCTTTATTTTTGATATTAAAATCACAAAACCACCTTGTATATATACATGTAATTCAAAAAGACATGTTTTTTGAAACATAGGCTAAATTGGCCTTAGATCGAAGGTCAGTTGCTAAAATTCGATAAATATTATTTTATTAAATGACCTTCGTTCAAAGGCACTTTAATAATATTTTTTTCCTTGGCCAAAACACCCTTCGTTCGAAAGTAAAATATTTGATTGAAGAACCTTTGAAAGAAGGTGCTTAGCAAGATAGTTTTGGTTTCTGCTTCAAAATTTCCTTGGAAAATCTAGTTTCAAACCTCAGGTTGGACCTTCAAATGTAGTTAACTTGACAAGATAATTTGCAAGATCATAGTCCTCAAAACAAGCTTTCCAACAAGTATAGTTTTGATATGTTTTCATTTATCATGTATTCAATTTTTAATTTTTACTGAACATAGGATTTTCATTGAACATCAAGTTATTCATTCTACACAGGTGGAAAAATAGTAAACCATTGTAAAAAAAATTCAAAAAATACGTTTACACTAGGTATTGTGCCCTTGTTTCACCAAAAAAAATGGAATTTCGATATATACACAAGAAGTTATGCTTGACGACATGCACCTATGTCTAACTTATAGTTACAGTGACTTCAAAAATTAATTAAAAAAAAATGTAACACAAAATTATGAAAAAGTATCCATACATTGGATATTGATGTTAAAAATCTATATTTTAAAATTAAAATTTTATCCTTTCTAGAAAAAAAGTTATGCTAGATGACATAAACGTTACTTTCTGAAAATGTTGTTTACTATTTAAAACTAGTTATTAAAGGAGATGTTGAAAGATTCACAATTTATATATATATATTTAGAATCTACACATAAATTGTCACAAATCACTAGTTTGCATCATCTTTAAATTCTTAACAATTTAGCTGCTATAGGTTTCTAAAAGTGAAGATTCAATTAAAAATATTGATATAAATGTCCATCTTGGCCAAAAAGTGGGACTCATTATTATGAGATGACCCCCCTAAGTATCACTTAAGGGGGGATGTTAGTGTGAACTAGTTTGATTTTAACCTACTTAGTAGAGTCCTATTCACACTACACTTAAGCTCAGTTATAGGGTATCTAGACTTTTATCTCACCTCATGTAGACTCACCAAGTTTCCAAAAACTTGTCCATAGAGTCCTAAATGTGTTTCATACTTGGAGGGATATTTAGAGTTTGAATCCTAACTTCTCACTTCTTCATACTTTCCTTTATAAGCAAGGCTTATTTATACATTTTACAACACATCACATACATACGATATCTTATCATTTTGCATAATGCTCATTTGTGGATTGTTTTGAGTTTGAAAGTAGATCTTGGCTACTCCAACAATCCATAAATCTTTTAGGATAATTTTTTTATAGACTAACAACATCATGGAATATGAGGCCTTGCTTACAAGTCTTAAAACAACAATAGAATAAAACATCTAATAGCTTCTTCTCTATGGGGATTGTCAACTTTTTAAAACAAGTTAACGATGAATACCAAAAAAAATATGATAAACTCGTCCCCTAAAAATCAATGGCTAACAATATCTAGAAATAATTCACCCACATCTAGTATGAACAAGTGCTTCATCTTAAAAAAAAATTCATCGATGCAATGAGTAGTAGTGGTTCTCTCCTATAAATCTTGCAAGATAGTTGACAATGTGAATTCTTGATTAAGAAACTTCTAGTGTGTGTGTACAATGCCCTTGTCATTGAACTAATATGTGAGATTGTTGGTCCCAACTCCCTCTATTGTCATGATCTATATACCTATCTCCATGAACATACCATTCTTCCTAACCTCTCACATACCCAACACAAGTCATTCCTTCAATTCTAATCTTGCTTCACCCTTCTTACTAACATTGTTTATTGAAGGGGTTTTCATGGTACCTTACTATAAAGTCTAAATCTAGAAGATGTTGACCTCACAATAAATAAATTCCATGAAGGTATTTGTAGAGCCCACACTAGTGGTATGATCCTCACAAAGAAGCTCTTCAAAATAGGCTACTATTTCCCTGCTATGAAAAATATGTGTGCTAATATGTTAAGAAATGTCTATCTTGTGTAATTTCCTAATCCAAAATAATTATGAAAATCTAACTTTAAATTTATTTTAAGACCTTTTTAAATGTCAAGTATTTGGGATAAATAATATTGAGCTTTATTATTTAACTTGGATCTTATCAAACTCAAATTTAATCACTATTTACATCACATTATTATCATTGCATTATAAATAGTAACCTAGAAAATAACATTTGTAATTCATGATCCTTTCCTTATTATAATAAAATTTGAGTACATTCAAATATTAAATAATAATAAAAATGAACAAAAAATAATTTTTACGTGCATACTCATGACATGCATCAACCAAAATCCCATACAAAGTGATTGATTCATGACCAAATGAAGCTCCAAAATATTATTTGAGTGAGATCATCTTCCAACCAAAGGGGTGGCATCCTCTAACATCTAAAATCAAAGATATTTTATCATTTGATCTTAGATAGATTTGTGAGTTTTCATCCTCAAGTCTACATGCTCAAACATAATTGCTCAAAATGGTTTCCAATAGTGTTTTTGCATAGAAATTAATAAATGATCCTCCCTGAATGGATGTGTTCCCTTTTATAACTTCCACAACAATGGTTGATACTAGATCTTAGAAATGTTGACCTCATATTATAACTACTTCATTAAATAAAATCAATGTTGCTTTCATCCTCTAATTCCATGCGCATATGTGAATCCAAACCTTTATCTTTTAAACAATGTTCCTGGGTGGAAAAATCTAGTTGGAATAACTTATGACACAAAAATACCATAAAAGACATTACAACAAATGTTGGGGTAAAAAAAAGGAAAGAATATTAGATTTTAGGTGTTGAGGATACCATAAGAATTATACTACTGGTTGGGGTATCGAATGTCAAGAATATTTATTATTGATTCCATATACAACAACATATATGTAGTCTTTACCTTGGAATTTGGGAATTCCAATGATAAAATCCATTAAAATAATTTTCCACTTCTATTTTGGAATGGATAATGGTTGCAAAAGACCCGGTAGGAATGTTTTCTTATGTTTATTTCACTAACAAATAACACATTCTTTGGTGTAACTAAGGACATCATCCTTGAGTAATTTCTATGCAAATATTTCCATGATCTATTTATAGGTTTTGAAATACCTAGGGTAACCCACTAAGAGAGTATCATGAACTACTTTCAAAATCTTCCTTTTTATTCTCAATTTTGGCACCAAGTAGATTATTCTCTTGTAGAGAAGTTCATTGGATACAATGTACCTATCATCCAACAAATTTCCTTCTAGTGCACTGACAACAAACACATTATTAGAATATTCTACTATGATTTCTACCCTCCAATCAACATATATGTGGGACATTGAACTCAAATTTTGTTTCCTAGATAATGCATCTACAACCACATTATTCTTCCCTTTAGCATATTCAATGTAAAAATCATATGCTTGAAGTTTTCTTACCCATTTTTTTTGTTATTCACTCACAACCTTTTGAATTAGAAAATAATTTGAAAGCTATTGTGATCAAGCTTGACCACAAATTGACCATTCACCAAGTATTTCTTGAATTTGGTTAATGTGTGCATGATTGTTATAATTTCCTTATCATATTCCAAGAATCACCTCTCCACATCCTTTATTTTATGACTTTTAAATACAATGGGATATTTTTTTGTGAAAGAATAACTCCAATTCCCTTTCCAAATACATCACACTCCAAGAAAAATGGAAGAGGCATCAATAATAACTAACATGGGACACAAGCTTATTACCTCTTTCATTTTTTCAAAATGTTCTTTGTGTAACCTTGTCCCACACAAGATATCCCTTCTTAGTAAGATCAGTTAAGGGGGAATCCAAATAGAGAAAACCCCTTAACAAACATTATATAATAGCTATGAATGTTGAAAAATCCTCACAACTATATTAAAGTATTCAGGGAGCCCAATCTATAATTTCTTTGATCTTTTCCATATTGACCTACACTCCCTTTGCACTAATGATGTGCCCTAAATATAAGTCTCTCTCATAGTGAACTCAATTTTTGACTCCTTCAAAAAAGGATTATGTGCTTCTATAATTCCTTGAACCTCATCAATATGTTGCATGTGCTTCTCCCAATCTTGTTGGAGATAAGAATGTCATCAAAGAAGACAAGTACTAACTTTCTTAATTTCTTGTCAAAAATTTAGATCATATAAGATTGCACGGTTGCTAGAGAATTTGTTAGAGGGGACTAAATTTCTTAATTGCTTACCAAAAATTTGGTTCATACAAGATAACAAGGTTGTTGGAGCATATATTAGAGGGAATGACATAACCAAAAATTCATAATACCTATAATGACATCGAAAGGCTATCTTGCATAAATCCTCCTCTCCAATTCTAATTTTAGGGTAGTTCGATTTGAGATATATCTTTAAAAAATAAATAGTTCCATGAAGCTCATCTATCAAATCATCAACTCTAGGGATAATGTGCCAATTTTGTATTAGTTCTCTTATTCAATGCTCTAAATTCAATGCATATCTACATTGTTCCATCCTTCTTCTTCATGAGGGATACATATGAAGTTAAAGGAATGGAATTGGGTTATATGTGTTCCATGCCCAATAATTACTTTATCACCTTTTTTATTTCCTCCTGATACCTTTGGGGATGGTGATACAAAGTCATCATAATAGGCTTAACACCCCCCTCCAACTCAATGACATGTTCAAAACCTCTTTCAAGTAGTCTCCCTAGTAGAATGTCATTGAAAACTTCACTATGTTTGTTCAAGACATATTGTACATCTACATGATATGATTTCTTATTCATAGAATATATTTTTATAGTCACCAAGCATTGAGTTTCCAATGTTGCTTGTCTATTATGAAATATTATCTCCATTATTTTAGCATATACAATCCTTGGTGCTCCATTCGTCATTTCTCAAAGTACAAGACTAAAAATTTAGTTCCATGGCCTAAAATTTTGTGTAATTTCTCACAATGAGTGCAACCAATGGATACCTAATACCACATTTATATCTCCTACACTGATAGCATAGAAATAATCCTTCATATCACATCCCCTCAAGTTCAAATTCAATTGAGACATCTTTCTAGAGAATTGGGTAGGAAAACCATAAAAACCATCACATTAAAACCTTTGAAGTCTTTAGTTTTGAGACCCCATTTTCCACCTCCCTCATCTATGAAATTATGAGTAGCACCTATGTGAATGAATATTATAATGCTTTGACCCTATAGCACACCATAAATTTGAAAAGGATGTACCTTAGAATGAATACCACAGAGTTTAGCAAGAGTTCCTCTAAGGATTTGACCTTCTTTTGATCAATATTCTTCTTCTTCAATCACCAATTTGAGTCCTTCACTATTTAAATCATCCTCCTCTAGACTTGATTCATCTTTGGATCTTACCTCAATGTAATTCAATTTACCTTTCCAAAGAAACCTATGTCTAGGTGACCAAGGCTCCTTGCATCTGAAGTATAAATTCTTCCTCAATTTCTTCTTTTCCTCCATTATTGACCTTGATGGATAGTTCATGGGTCATACATTTTTATGAAAATGCTTCTTTGGAGGGAAAGCCTTTGTTTGAAACTTGTTCCTTGGAATAAAACTCTCAAGCGCCAAAGCTCATTTGATTTCCTCTAGTAGGGAAGGAGGCTAAAAGGATTTAACCAATCCTTTGATATTCTTATTTGACCCCTCTATAAAGAGCACAATTATCCTTCTCTTTGTAATATCAAGTTCCATTATAGATTACTTCTAAAATTCTTCTACATAATCTTCTATTGAACCATACTATTTGAGTTGAGACAATTCTTTAAAGTGGAACTTAGGATCCTTCCTACCAAGCTTTTCTATCAACATCTTTTACAATTCATCATATGAGTTGATGGGCCCATGACCTTGACAAATAATTATGTGATACCAACATTCATGGGAAATACCCTCCAAATGTAAGGTGAAAAATTTAATTTCCTCATCTTCGATCATGAGGTTGAGAGATAGGTATGTGTCCAACTTTTGTACCCACACTTGAGTAGTGCATTTATTAGATCCACCATAGGTTTACATTTTCAACTTCCCAAAAGCTTGTTGCACATCTATTTGAAAGCCTTGCGATTTGGACTCAAGTCTAAGGTCATTTTGGGACTTCTTCATGTTCATAAATTTTACGAGGGAAATATATCTTTGGATCTCCTTTGGAAAATCTCTATTCTTTGCATGAAAATCCTTAAATCATCAATCAACAAGTTTTGAGATTCAATTTCTAGAACCTTTTCCTCCCTAGAAAGGAAAATAGGTCAAGTAGGTCTTGAAGCTAACACAATGGAAATTCTGTAGGTGTTGTTAGGAGTATCATCTAGATTATTTGCTCCAAAAGTGCTTCCTTCAGTGGCTTGATTCCTATACATATTATTTTCCATTTTGTAAGATATTTGTGTCATCATACCAATAATTAAATCAATCTTCCTTTTAGTCTGAGCATCAAGATTCTCATCCATATTGGTTCTCTTTTCTCTTTCCAATGTAGTATTACGTTTTTAATTCTTTAAAATATGTCTTTTCTTTCTAATTTACCTCTAATAATATCTAGTTGCTTTGTCACTATATTACATAAAATCTCTGCATGGAAAATGTTAATCTCCCCAAATATAGGCTAGCAAGATCACCAACTTTGATACCAATGTAATGTCTTGATCCACAATAATTATGTAAATCTAACATTAAACTAATTTTAAACCCTTTTCAAACTTTAAATTATTTGGGACAAATAATAGCAAGTTTTAGCATTTAAATTAGATATTATCACAGTTATATTTAATCATTATTTACATCACATTATTTCCATTACATTCTAAATAGTAACCTAGATGTAACTCCCGATCCTTTCCTTATTACAATAGAATTTGAGTACATTCAAATATTGAACAATAATAACAAATTACAATAACACTGAACAATAATAAACTGTCATGTGCATACTCATGACAAACACCAACCAAAATCCCAATATAATGTGGTTGATCTATGACCAAATGAAGCTCCAAAATGACCTCTAAGTGAGATCATCCTCTAGAAAAAGTGGTGGCATCCTCTAACCACTGAAATCAAAGGGATTTTTTTCTCTAATCTTAGATATATTTGCGGGTTTTTGTCCTTAGATCCACATGCTCGAAAAAAAGTTCTTAAAATGGTTTCACATTGTGTTTGTGCATAGAAATTGATAGATGATCCTCCTTGAATGGATGCATTCCCTTTTATATCCTCTACAACAATGGTTGATACTATATCTTAGAAATATCACCCTCATATTGTAACCACTTCATTAAATGTAAGAAATGTTGTTTTATCCTCTACTACCATGTGTGCATGTGAATCAACACCTTTAACTTTTAAAAAATGTTCCTAGGTGGGAAAACCTAGATAGAATAACTTATGACACCAAAATAGACCACCAATGACATTACATGTGATAGGGTCAAACAAAACAAAGAAAAAAAATCAAAGTTTGAGAGTTAGGGATACCACAAGACTCATACCATTGGTCAAGGTGTTGGAAGTCAAGTAGTAGACATGTCAAGATGGAAAAGTATGTGATTCTAACACAAGGAAAATAAAAAATTATGGATGAAAAGAATGATGGGACATGTAAGTTTTAAATTATAATGGAAACTCTGACAACTAACATAAACACAAAAAATGGATCACTAAAAACCCTTAGAAAAAAGGAATAAACCTAATATATTTATAAAATTATATTAATAGAAAAGTGGGACATTACAACTTGTCAATAGTACAAAGACCTCATTCATGTATTGTCTCAATAATTATAGTTGATAATAACTCCTTGGGCATTTTCCAAGTGGGGTATCAATCTTGTTTTCAATATTAACCCATCTTCCTCCAACAGTCACAAGTTTATCATTATAGGTACCTAGTATTTCACTAAGTGGTTCAAATCCATTCCACTCATTTACACCACTAACTAGCAAGATTTCCAATTCATCCTCCATAGTATCATCTTTTGCTATGGCATCCCTTCCACTATTATCACTAGTAATGATAAGTCCTACAAAAATCATGAGGTTTGTGCCTTATGTGAAATTTTTTATATTAAATAATATTGGTCCACCCCATACTACCCACAAGGTAATAGTGACACAAAGGCCTCTAATAAGACCTTGATCAAAATCTTCAAAAATATTATCAATGATACTAGTTGTGATTGGAATTCACAAGTCAAACCTACCCTATGAGCCTACTATATCAATATCTACATGCCCATAGGCACTACCCAACACTCCCTAGTCTTTGGAGTTGAAGTCATATTTCCAATTGAGATCAAACTTCCATCACTAGCATCTCTTTGCATGATCTCTTCAATGGTGAAGAATACATAATTTCATGGTTGCATGAGCTTGAACTAATTTATGAGAGACATCTCAACAACTTGAATCATTTGAAAGCCTATTACAATAGCTCAATTGTAGTTACAACAAGAAAATTAAAGCAAGAGAGTTTGAATTTGGGGACTTATTCTTAAAGAAAAATAGCAAAACACCAACCAAGATCATGAAAAGAGAGGCGATTTTTAACTTAATTTATTGGGACCATATATAATTATTTCCAAGTATGGATTAGGAGTGTATCATTTGGCCACCCCAAATAGTTAGGAGCTCAAAAAACCTATGAAAATAGTGTACCTAAAGAACTTCCATGCCCAATTTTCAGCCATTCCAAAAGGAAAACCAAAAATAAAAAGAAAAAGTGTAGAAAAAATCATCTTGTGAAACTACCTTGGAAAAGTACCATAGAGAAAAGTTGCTTGCAAGTTCCATGTGTAAAGCCAAATTACATTACCTCCTAGGTCCTCTCTACACCATCCCATTTCATCCTCCTATCTTATCATCCCATTATCCTTCTTCCCTTCCCCATAGTTAACGTTGAGGGCAATTCCTTATGGCATGCTTTAAAAAAATGACTTTTGACATCCTCCTAGTTTGCAGAATATGACATTATAGTGTCTCCTTCAAGGTAATATCCTTGAAATACTTTTTATGCACAAAAAATACCATTAAAAAATGAATGAAAATGTATCAACACTCCTACACTAAATGCAAAAGAAAAGAATCCTATCTAACACTAACAATGCTCAATAGTTGAATCCCTAACCATCATGAACTTCCTATTCCCTCATCTCATCATTTTCCTTCATGGGATATATTGTTCTCTACATCAGGAATCATCATCAACTTGGCCTTTTCAAACACATTGTCAAGAGATAAAACCCCTATGAATTGATTGTCTCTTATATTTGATATATTTTCTTATATGTTGACATACAACATACCTCCTCAAGGTTGCCACGGTCCTTATAGCATGACTCATATTGAAGATATATTGAGGCATTCTTTTGTTTGCTTAAGTGATTTTCCTATTCATTTTCCCTAAGATATTCCACCAAGCTCATTACTTGCCTTGATGGTATATTGGGGCATCCTCTTATTTGTAATGTGTTTTTGTGTCAATCCTTTATGCACAAGACACATCATTACCAAGGTTCTTATACCTTGGTGCATGACATTAAGTGCTATAATGAACTAGTTTGCTTGCCATCTTTCAACATACACTTGGCTCTAGTTTCAAATACACTCATCATAAAATCCATCATCATTATCACCCTTTCTATCATTATGCACAAAAATCATTTTCTAAAAAAACATTCCTATCGTGTACCATTCATTTTCATCCCATGTGTCAATCAAAAGAATACAAATTAAACACATACATTCACAACCATCTATTTATGCATCATCATCACATAAAACATCCATCTATAAATCATAACACATGCATCCATCATAAATAACCATCCATAAGCATACAACATAAAACATCCATACATGAATTCATTGTATGACACAAATCACAGATTTCTCATAAAATCACTTATGATATATACCATCATCAAATGTATGTACATCATCTTCAAAATATAAAATGACACATGACCCA
Source organism: Sequoia sempervirens (assembly GCA_007258455.2). NCBI lineage: Eukaryota > Viridiplantae > Streptophyta > Pinopsida > Cupressales > Cupressaceae > Sequoia > Sequoia sempervirens. The sequence continues at coordinate 307,965,203 of VDFB02271358.1, forward strand.
ATCAAAATATATCATTTATTATGACTAGTCATTTATGATTTCCACTATCCCCCTCTCCCTCCTATGACCTAGTTGATGGCCCTAGTGATGTGGTTGTAGTGGCATTATAACCAATTATGATCAAGCTAAAGCCAATGAGTGAGCAATTGTGTATTCTATAAATGAGGGCTCCCTTTTCTATGTCGATAAAATATGCTCATATAACTACCTATAATGTTGATGCTTTCACAATGCATGTTGTGCATCCCTCGAGGCCCTTGTCACATCCACTAATACCTAGGACATGCCCTACCAGTCAACTACTCTAGCCTAATCCCTTTCCTACCTCAATCAATCTCTTTTCCTTGAGTCTATCCATTCAATTTACTACCATCTCTCACTCTACTCTAGCAACATCTAAATTGGCCTAGAGACTATCTCACTATATCTCTTGAGTTTCCCTCTATTATTACACCCATACAAGCTTTGCACACAAGTTCTCTATGGTATCCCCTTCTTGTAGTGACCCTAGTTCCCTAGCTTAAGCTACCTATACATGTGCAAGAATATCATACATAGGGCTATCATGACCATCCCCTCCATCATCTCATCCTTTGTCTCCCCTACTAGTCCTACTACCATTTCCATTGTTAGAACCACATGCGCTACCACTCTCCCACCTCACCATAGTGGTGTTGTTCCCTCAAAACTATCTGAATAATGCCCCCCAAATGCTTGAAAACCGCTAATATTATATCATCAACCATTTGGACATGAATCCTGACCACCAAGTGTTATATCTAATCATTGTCTTTATGTTTATCACATATACTATCTCACCACACTACATTGGTGTTAACATTTCACAACTCTCAACTATCTCCTACTTATCCACTTGTGGCTCCCATCATTTGATGTCAAAGCATGTGGTGGGGTAGGGATATCTTATTACATCCTAAACTACTAATCACTTGATCAAGTCCCTATTTCTCAATGATTTAGTCACATTATTGAATGATATAACACAATATCTACATGAAAAATAAAATTGTCCTCTACCCCTAGGCATACTCAATATTATATGGCGTCCATGTGATATATATAGCCATAAGATCATCCACAACCTGCCTATAATAGCCAATCTCTCACATATGTCTCTGTCAACTATCGTGTACAATTCACCACCCATACATGACTAGGTCATCTATTGTTTTCACTACTCACACCTCCTTAGACTGACCAATCACAATATGCTCCCAATCCCATATCTATAACAATATCAAATCTTCAATGCTCTTCCCATCCTAATACAATATTGTGTAAATCTTGGAATAAGTATGCAAACACACACAAAGCCTATGCAAATAATGTCCTCATCTCCACCATGTTTGTGAATCCCACCATAAATAACCTCTTAGTCTTGTTAGCTAACATGTTATTGTTAGTCATCATTAATATCAAGGGTACTTGATGTACTTGAACCACACTTGCATCAATGTTTAAGGCCATCTCATGCACGAGAAAGCACCTTCTCCTCACCAACCACCACAATGATCCCTAGATGTCCATTTTCTACCAATAAAATTTCTCCTCGTGAATCAAGATCCATAGTATCCTCCACATGTCCTCCAAGGTCACCATCATTTCCTATGTTAGAAGCTAAAATTTTTCTCTAAATGTCGTCGCTCAACTAGCGCTATTAGCAAAGCCCTATCCACCCTGATCTTTAGCATTTGTGTCATGTAGCTCAACCCCACCAACTCCATTAGATCATATTCATCCTCATTAAATATTTGCATCAACCTTAGTAGTATAGTCACCTCTCTTGAGCCACCACTATGAGAAATCTCTACACAAACACACACACCTTTGTAAGCATATTTTCAAATCTAACTCACCAAAACCCATTCTTTGACTAAACCCAAGCCCAACCCACCAAAACCCATTTGTAGCTAAACCCTAAGTAATCCAACTATTCAAGTGCACAAGTATCACTAATTTTTCGCTTGCACTACACCACACATAGCTTGGACCACACCTTCATGCACTTGTGCCACCCTTTAGTGTGTTTGTGTCACTATTAAATGCACTTATTCTTCTTCAACTCAAGTTTTCTTATGATATGTGTGATTAGATATGTGCTAGGGTAGCCCTAGTGCATGCACAATCCAACACCTTCCCCCCCCATCAAATTCCCTAAATGCTATAAAAAATTCACAAACAACAAACTCACCTAAGGATAGCCTATAACTTGTTGCTTGTACTCTCAAACCAACTCGTTGCAATGTTAATCAACTAACACACTCCATTTCACTCAATTCCTCTCTCCAAATATAAAGCTCATTTTATCTTTCCACCAAGATAAAATAAGCTTTTTACCCCCCAATCTCCTATTTATAGGATTTCCTTTTTCACTCCAATGTTTCCCTCCAAGCACTAATTTTCACCTCTTTAGCCTTATTTCTCTTATTGATATCCCATCCAAGGGACATAACCCTACTTTCCCTCTTGAGAGGGCATCCCTACCTCATACCTCTTCTACACTCCTCTTTCTAGCAATTGGGGCATCCCTTTAAAAAATCACTATATTTTATATTGTTTAAATGACCTTATTTAATGTCATCTCAAATAAGGGCTAAATATAGACACCTAAAATGCATTCCTGTATTTATTTCATCATCACATTAGATCTATCCCACATATTTTCTTCTAGCATTAATTGAATAAGTTTTACTTTTAATTAGTCGATTTGGTTATTCTTCTAATATTAATTAAATAAACTATATTTATTTATTTAATCTAACTAATTCAACCCTTTTGATATTCCAACCTTAATTGAATAAATCACATTTATTTAATTAAATCAATCATTCTCCCATAGATTCATTCAAAATCCTCCTCATTAATTGAATAAGCAAATCAAGGTTAATCAACTAATTAATCATTTACACATTCTTCCACCACTTTATTTATAAAAACAAAGTCAATCTTGCACAAAGTTCCAAATGCACAAGGCTCCCAAGTGACCATTTCTCAATCCTCACCCTTTATAAAAATGTGAAAATCTCCACCCTTCATCTCTTTCCAATTAGTATTTGAATCGCATGCACCAATCACAAGATGTCACTTATAAGCTTATCATTCTTCTTGCAAATGGATAAACCCCCACCCTCCATTGCATAAGATCAAATCCTATACATCTATCAACCCCATCTCAAATCTATAAAACAATAATTCCTCAAGATGCTTTCAAGAGTCGAAATTGGATGCAAATTAAGGTCATGTTTTTGGAATTGGCAACTATATCAACTCTCAACATCAATCAACCATCTTGAGCACATCACATGGATCAAGGTTTGTGTTGGTAAAAATGTTCCCTTTTCACAATTTGTTTGCATTTCTTAGCTCAATCAGAGCTGTGACTAGATGTGAAATATAAGCTTTGTTTAATGCATTGTTCTATATTTTAGCATATATAAGTATCTATGGAAAGCAAAAATATGTAGTTTTATTGGAGCTCTTTTACATTTGTACGAATTTTTACTCAATTCATAGAGATGTATTTAATTTTGTTGATATACCTTCACTTGCAAAGCCATCATATTATGTTTCTTTCATTAATGATTTCTCTAGGAAGGCATCAATATTCTCTCATGCATACATTAGAGGTCTTTTGTAGGTTTGGAGAAGTAGACAACAAAAAGATCAAGGTGTTGAGAATAGACAATGATAGAGAATTTTGTTCAATAGAGTTTAATAAATTATATATGAACAATGGTATTCTTTGGTATAAAACAACTCCATACACCCCTCCATACAATGGAGTTATAGATAATAAACATGGCTATGCATATGCTTAATGGAGTTTACCTTGGATTAAAAAATTATATGCAAAAACAACTAGTACAAATCGTTATCTAGTAAATAGATCTACATCAACTCTTGTTCACAAAACCCTAAAAGGATTTGGATAGGTAAAAACACCCCTTCAACATATTAGATTTTTTGGTTGAGACATATGTGCATGTGCCTAAGGAAAACAAGTTCAAAACTAGACTTCAATCAATAAAAATGATTAGATCAAAGGATAATTCAATCAATAACAATGATGAGGTACAAGGATACAAAGTTTAGAATCTCATGATAGAAAAGATGGTAAAGAATCAAAATGTAGTATTCAAGAAAATAGGTATTTTCCCAAAATTGAATAACAAAATGATAATGATAAGACAATGGTGCAACTACAACCAAAGATTGATAAGGCTACACCTAGGGCTAAACCAAAGGTTTAGGTTAGACCTTAAAAGAAGGATGACTTTGAGAGTTCTAAGAGTTTAGAAGAAGAACCTTCAACTCAATTTGTGAGGCCCACTCAATAAATAATGCAACCACAAAGGTATAGCCCACATGATTTTTGTTGTATATCAACTTTGTCTACTGTTGGTGTAACAACTAACACCTCTGGAGTGCAGGTTTGTACGGACAGCTATGCGCACTGCGTAATGAGTGCTCTTCAAATTAGGAGGGGAAGCTCCCTCATAGTGCTAGAATACGTGGAAAAGAAAAGTAATCTAAGTCCTATCTTTTTGTTCTCAGCTGGAAGAGGCACAAGGTTAAGAAAACCAAGAACGTTGCAACTAAGGATTTTCTGGTTTCGCAGATCATTAACTACAACTAAGCTAACTACTTTAAATCTATCCAGTTTCCTCAAGAAAACAGAGCATGAGGAAATGGAGCAAGGATGACTATCTGACGATAAGCCGGGTACGGACTCACAACGTGAAGGCAAGGTGGCACAACTATCTGCTTGTCTGAATAGGCTTATTGGAAACAACAATACACGATAAACTAAGTACAGATTCTCAGCTTGAAGGAAAGGTGGCACATCTATCGGCTCAATTTGAATAAGTTTATTATTCACACACATCATACGATAACCAAGAACAGATTCTCAACTTGAAGGCAAGGTGGCACATCTATCAGCTCAATCTGAACGAGTTTATTGAACACATAACATGAAGGATAGCCAACTAGGATAATAAATTGCATTGGCGAGACACGCATACAATCTACGATCAACTAGCCACTATATCTAACTAAGGCAAGCATTCACCATCATAATTGCATGAAACCTTATGTGGCATAACAATTCATCACAATAGTAAATACTCATGAACAAATACAAAGAGCAATATTGAGGAAGGTAGGCAAAACATATATTTCTCTCTCGTGCAAAAGTTATGTACAAATGAGAAAAAGCTCTTATTTATAGACATCGAAAGGTGTAGGGAACCCTAAAATCACCTTGAGTCAACTACAGTCTTGCAATGCATGCAAGATTTATTGCTAAGCCCTAATAAAGTAAACTATACAGTTAACTGGAAAACTACCATCAGTTAACCGAAACATCTAATCTAAAAATGGAAAATTGTGCAAGCATGCACGTCCTTATTGAAAGCATGTTAACTGGAACACTACCATCAGTTAACGTAAAACCCTAAATGAAACTCCAAGTAAATAAAGCTAATCTCAGAATAGATATGCATGTGATGAAACAATGAGTTAACTTGAAAGGGTAACGCCAAGTTAACTCTTGTGTATAAAGTCTATTATGAGAGGTAGGAACTGAAGTCTACTGATCGTGATCTCGAGCAAGCAATCCCTCAACGAGATTGTTAACTGCATCAACATCTGAATGTCAGCAACTTGAGCAATCTTTGCACACTCAAACTAGCATTTCACTGACTCATAACTTTGGTGGCTCCGTAACTGAAGTGATGGCGACTATCTACTCTACAGCTTGATGCAAATCGGTCTCAACTTTTCTGATGAAATCGCAAATTAAGACCGATTTGGTCTTAAATTCAGTCTACGTGAATTGCACTCTGAAAAACTTGCCTATTGACTGTGAACACGGCTATATTTTGACAAGATTTCTGGGAAGCTAAAAATAGCCTGCTGAGGCTAAAAATAACCTTTCAAAGAGTTATTTTCGACGAAAAATCTGAGATATGGGTTTTGTCCAGAAAAAGATTCTAAGACAACCCAGAACGTCAGAAATGCGAAAATCTAACTTCTACTCGACCATGCAAAGAGTTTTCAGTTGAGAAAATTAGAAACTCGAGAACGAATGTTCTGAAGTTGAAATTTCCTGAAAAATCAAACGCACGATTTTAACTCGAGGAAGCTAAATAGAAATGATCCAGATGCTGAGACTTGTCGAATTTTTCCAATTTCAGGAACATGCGAATTGAAATCTGAGAGAAATTTGAGAATCAAGGAGGAAAAAGACGTTTTTTGTATGCTCTTCTTCAATGAAAATCGCCCTTGAATTCTTCAAATTGCTGAAAAAGTGAACTTTTAACCTGCAAAAGAATGCGATTGGAGAAATCGCTTTTGCAGATAGATAAAGAATTCACCTTTGCTTGCTAAAATTCGCCTTTACTTGAGAATTACGAATTTGCCTTGAAGATACGTCTTTGCTTTGAAGAAATATGATTTTTTCTTGAAAAACACGCCTTTGCCTTGAAGAAAAATGAATTTTGTTTGAAAATATGGATTTCTCTTTAAAAATACGAATTTCTCTTGAAGCTTGGTGAATAATAAATGAAGATGGCGAATTTACTTAAATAAAGAAAATTCGCACCATCTTATGAATTGCAAGATCAAAAACCTTGACTAAAATAGACGCCTTTAATTGGACCCCTTTCACTTTCACTACCACTGACTCGAAGTTTGAATAATAAAATATTCATTATGCAATTTGCAAAGGCGCCAATTATAGAAATTTGCCATTTAATGCAAAATAAATATTAAAAATTATCTAACTTCAGTTGACAATTCAAACGAAGCTTTAGGATTCACCGTTAGACTTCACTGATTCCAAAAAGTCATCATTTGAGCTCATAGGCGTCCATTTGCTCAAGATATTGCACTTTTTATTAACTTCCTATTTTATAGCTGACGACAAAGTTACGACTGGCCATCTTCGACACTGATTTCTGGGTGACCGGATGATGCTGAGACTGAGCTGATGAATTGAATGCGAAGCCTACTGAGCAAAGAAGAAATGTCTGTTGGGAGTCATCATTGCAAAATCCATCATTTAACACCTCAAAAAATTAGGCGCCCTTGATTAAATTCATTTATAGGTGCCAGACAATCATTTTCCTAAACTGCCATCTGATACTTCAAACAGCTGCTGACGGCGAACGACAAACCCTACTGACAGGAAACCAAGTTCACTACGTGAATAGAAGCATTCTGCATCCAACGGATATACGCACGACATTTGAAAAGTGCATTATTGGCCTGAAAAGTAAAAGCGCCCCTGAGCTACAGTTGCACTGACACCATTTTGACCAAAGTTGAACTTTCATCCAAGTACCCTACTTTGACCTTTGATATCTGGAGCTGGGATGACTTGATTTGAGCGCTGTCTGTCTCAACGCGTAGCTAGAAGGATCTACAAGAGGCGTCTCTAGAGGTGACGAAGCAAGAAAATTGCTTCTAAGACTTCAAAAATGCAAGTGCGTATTTTATTTAAAATATACGCTCCATACTATGCCATTTTTCGGATGTCTTCACTTTTCAGCATTTCGCCAAAGACCTTGCACGTGCGAGCGTCTACCAAATCCCGGAAGCTGATGGCTAGGCTTGTTGAATAGATAAAGTAATTATGCTCAAGTCTCGTGAAGACTTCAAACGCGAACGACCTCATCTGACAGCCTAAAGGCTAGGCGCCTCTGGATTGTAGAAATACAATGAAAATTTTATGCTAGTACGCCCATGAAATTACGTGCTTGGTAGAACCTCTGCCACGATCACCTGGAACGTCAGATTAACAAGCAGGATGGTGCATCGCGAAGCTAGACTAGAGTAGTACTAATGTCAAGAAGACCTCGTCAGCAAATTGGATCATCTTAAGGGTCATTTTGACAAGCGCCCCTGAGCTATAGTTGCACTGGAAACACAACGAAGAAGGTGAAAGATGTGAAATCTCTATTATAAGCTCATCTTCAGACATTGGCTGTCGAAGCTCTGGAACTCGGATGACTGCGTTTGATAGCTCGTCGGATAAGCAGACTAGTCATGAAGAGATTGACTGTATCAGCCACCAGAAATATCAAGATCCAACACCCCTTTAAGAAGGGCGCCCTCAAGCTACAGGCGTGTTTTTGCTGAAAAAGGACAAGTTTCTACAATGTGAAACTTTGGAAATTTCAACTTCTGTCGCCAGTTGCCAGAGTTACGGGTCTCGGAAAGCTTCACTGGATAGCTCATCGGATAGCCAGACCAATTCTGAAGAGATTGACTATAGTTATGAGTACTTTCAACAAAATCTTGACCTTCAAAAAGAAGGGCGCCCCTGGGCTACAGGTGCGCTTTTTTGCTTTTCTCTGAGAAATCTTCAAAAATTAACCATTGAAATCATCATCTAAGTCACTGAAATGATCATGCGAAAGCATAGTTGTTGTTGTGAAATGCTCCTTTATCGTGAAATGCTTCGTTCTGAACCTCTGATTCAAGTTCCGATCAATGGATGGTGCCTTTAACTAACAAACTACTGACAAAACTCCATGCTTGATATTGCCCAAAAACTGTACTTGACATCATTTAGCAAGATTTAGACTCTTTTAAACAAAATGCCTTGATGAAGCAAAAAAATTGGTTTTGGGTACAACATTAGGCTTCGTCTGGTGACCATGTCGGATACCTACGACATAGGAGAACCTAAGAATCTCAGTGTTAAGTAGACCAGTGATTTATAATTGGGCATTGGAGTCAGGACTTTTTTTTCCCTAATCACCTAAAAACATTTGGAGTTTCCTAAAAACCTAACCTAGAAAATCACCTAAAACAAGACTACCTAAATCACCTAAAACACGACAAAACATCACAGAACGGGGAAACACAATACGACATTACGTAAAAGCATAAGGTAAAATTACTTAAAGAAAATTTACTCCACCCCTGAAGAGATGAAGTGCTTTGGATATTGTCCGCTGCATGGCAGCGGGAAGAGCCTCCCACTGATGTCATTTCTGCTTGAAAGGCTTGACTTCTCTTCTGATGGGAATTGCAGGAGGCAATCCTTCTGGAATGAATATTCTCAGGTATTCATATATCCATGCAAAGGTACTCTGACAAAAGTCAGAATATGATGCAAATGGGAAATTTAATACCTCGAAGGTATTAGTTCTGTTGTCGTCCATCCTTGGGATGTTGAATTCTTCAAACCAGTCAATCGAGTTCCAAACTCGATTTCTGTAATGCCGTAGGTGATCTTTTCTGATATGATAATATCCTTTGATCGGCTCATCGATCAACTCTACATCACCTTTAACACATAGGAGTTTGATTCCCATGTCTTCGGCATCTTTGAGGCCTTGCAAAAGCACCTCTTTTTCAGTTTCACTGAATTCCAATTGCAGGGAATTTGCAACTAGGTTCAACTGTCCTTTAGGGGAGATGATCAATTCCCCTGTTTCTAAAAATTTTGTTGAACAATCTCCATCAAACAGTATTGTCCATGACTTTGTCTTCTCTGTCGGTCTCTTTTCAGAACAAACAATGTTTTGGTCTTCAACTTTTATTTCTGATAGAGTTACACAATTACCAGGACCCGCTTCAGACTTTGCTTTTGCTGGAATAGATGACTTGAGCACAGCCTATTCTTTTACGACCTTAAGAATCTGATCTACTTCTTCAGGATGATTTTGAAGATATTCCAGTTGGGAGATTTGTACCTTGGTCTTCATCATGGAAACTACAATGTCAAAATTTGCTGAAGACGTCTCTTGAACAACTGGCATAGTAATCACATGTGAAGGTTTGGGTTTTGAAGTGAAAGGCACTTCTTCACCCTCTTCATTTGATTTCCGCCTTTCTTCTTCTTCTTCTTTCTGTGATTTGAAGTGTTGAGCACGTGTAAATACAGGTGGAGTGTACTGACGGTATTCTTCTTCTTCTTCTTGATTTACGGGTTCTTCATCAAAGTATCCCGCTACGGAGTCGCCATCGAAGTCGTCCTTTTGTGGTAAAACAACCTTCGAACTTGGTGTTGGTACAAAACTAAAACTGGGAGCAGCTTCAACGTATCCCATGATTTGGATCATTCTTAGGTTCTCTGGACATGTGGATCCAGAATGTGCATCATTGTCATGAAAAGGAAAAAATACTACACTGTGTGGAGATGTTGACAACCGTGGCTGAAGATTATCTCTCTTTGGCTGGTACAGTTGCTGAACTGGAGATCTGATGAAATTTGCTTTCATCAAGCCGGAAGTGATCATATTATCTTCCAACTCGATGGCGTGTTCTTGTGCACTCTTCAACTTTGTCTCTTTGTCCGTCTTCAAGAAGAAGGCTATCTCTGATGGAAGAGCATTTATGAAACAGCTTATCAGAATCTCTGGTGATGGACTGAATGTAGAAGAAACTCTTGTAACAAGACAATTAAATCTTGCTACAAAATCCCTCGTGTTCTTTGGGATCCATCTTTGAATTTGTGAGCTGGGCGAACAACATATGATTGTCTTCAGCGGGCTTGAATCTCGCCAAAAACTTCTCGCTCATAGTTGCCCAGCTTGTGATACTGCCTGGTGCCAAGTGATTGAACCAGTTGGCAACATTTCCCACAAGAGTCTCGACAAAGAGACGCATCGCGATGTCTTCATGTGTCAAGTGCAAGACGGTGCAAGCCGTTGTGAATGCAGAAAAATGGTCCTCCGGGTGTTGAGTTCCATCACCGTGAAACTGAGGAAAACGCTTCCTTAACCCTTTAGGTAAATCATGATTTACCTCAAAAGCCAAAGGTCCAATGTTATTACCTCAAGGTAATGGGGGTGGACGTCGCCTGTTAGCATTATTGTTATTATCATCCATTGCTTCTGTGTGGATCATGCAATCGAATGCCAGAGTGTGATCATTCCCGTGAAATAAAAGCGTTTAGCCTTTCATGAAGTTTTCTTGCCTCGTGCCCCACGGTGGGCGCCAAAAAACTGTTGGCGTAACAACTAACACCTCTGGAGTGCAGGTTTGTACGGACAACTATGCGCATTGCATAATGAGTGCTCTTCAAATTAGGAGGGGAAGCTCCCTCGTAGTGCTAGAATACGTGGAAAAGAAAAGTAATCTAAGTCCTATCTTTTTGTTCTCAGCTGGAAGAGGCACAAGGTTAAGAAAACTAAGAACATTGCAGCTAAGGATTTTCTAGTTTCACAGATCATTAACTACAACTAAGCTAACTACTTTAAATCTATCCAGTTTCCTCAAGAAAACAGAGCATGAGGAAATGGAGCAAGGATGACTATTTGACGATAAGCCAGGTACAGACTCACAACGTGAAGGCAAGGTGGCACAACTATCTGCTTGTCTGAATAGGCTTATTGGAAACAACAATACACAATAAACTAAGTACAAATTCTTAGCTTGAAGGCAAGGTGGCACATCTATCGGCTCAATCTGAATAAGTTTATTATTCACACACATCATACGATAACCAAGAACAGATTCTCAACTTGAAGGCAAGGTGGCACATCTATCAGCTCAATCTGAACGAGTTTATTGAACACATAACATGAAGGATAGCCAACTAGGATAATAAATTGCATTGGCGAGACACGCATACAATCTACGATCAACTAGCCACTATATCTAACTAAGGCAAGCATTCACCATCATAATTGCATGAAACCCTATGTGGCATAACAATTCATCACAATAGTAAATACTCATGAACAAATACAAAGCGAGCAATATTGAGGGCAAGGTAGGCACAACATATATTTCTCTCGTGCAAAAGTTATGTACAAATGAGCAAAAGCTCTTATTTATAGACATCGAAGGTGTAGGGAACCCTAAAATCACCTTGAGTCAACTACAGTCTTGCAATGCATGCAAGATTTATTGCTAAGCCCTAATAAAGTAAACTATACAGTTAATTGGAAAACTACCATCAGTTAACCGAAACATCTAATCTAAAAATGGACAATTGTGCAAGCATGCACGTCCTTATTGAAAGCATGTTAACTGGAACACTACCATCAGTTAACGTAAAACCCTAAATGAAACTCCAAGTAAATAAAGCTAATCTCAGAATAGATATGCATGTGATGAAACAATGAGTTAAATTGAAAGGGTAACGCCAAGTTAACTCCTGTGTATAAAGTCTATTATGAGAGGTAGGAACTGAAGTCTACTGATCGTGATCTCGAGCAAGCAATCCCTCAACGAGATTGTTAACTGTATCAACATCTGAATGTCAGCAACTTGAGCAATCTTTGCACACTCAAACTAGCATTTCACTGACTCATAACTTTGGTGGCTCCGTAACTGAAGTGATGGCGACTATCTCCTCTACAGCTTGATGCAAATCGGTCTCAACTTTTCTGATGAAATCGCGAATTAAGACCGATTTGGTCTTAAATTCAGTCTACGTGAATTGCACTCTGAAAAACTTGCCTATTGACTGTGAACACGGCTATATTTTGACAAGATTTCTGGGAAGCTAAAAATACCTGCTGAGGCTAAAAATAGCCTTTCGAAGAGTTATTTTCGGCGAAAAATCTGAGATATGGGTTTTGTCCAGAAAAAGATTCTAAGACAACCCAGAACGTCAGAAATGCGAAAATCTAACTTCTACTCGACCATGCAAAGAGTTTTCAGTTGAGAAAATTAGAAACTCGAGAACGAATGTTCTGAAGTTGAAATTTCCTGAAAAATCAAACGCACGATTTTAACTCGAGGAAGCTAAATAGAAATGATCCAGATGCTGAGACTTGTCGAATTTTGCCAATTTCAGGAACATGCGAATTGAAATCTGAGAGAAATTTGAGAATCAAGGAGGAAAAAGACGTTTTTTGTATGCTCTTCTTCAATGAAAATCGCCCTTGAATTCTTCAAATTGCTGAAAAAGTGAACTTTTAACCTGCAAAAGAATGCGATTGGAGAAATCGCTTTTGCAGATAGATAAAGAATTCACCTTTGCTTGCTAAAATTCGCCTTTACTTGAGAATTACGAATTTGCCTTGAAGATACGTCTTTGCTTTGAAGAAATATGATTTTTTCTTGAAAAAAATGCCTTTGCCTTGAAGAAAAACGAATTTTGTTTGAAAATATGGATTTCTCTTTAAAAATACGAATTTCTCTTGAAGCTTGGTGAATAATAAATGAAGATGGCGAATTTACTTAAATAAAGAAAATTCGCACCATCTTATGAACTGCAAGATAAAAAACCCTGACTGAAATAGACGCCTTCTAATTGGACCCCTTTCAGTTTCACTGCCACTGACTTGAAGTTTGAATAATAAAATATTCATTATGCAATTTGCAAAGGTGCCAATTATAGAAATTCGCCATTTAATGCAAAATAAATATTAAAAATTATCTAACTTCAGTTGACAATTCAAACGAAGCTTTAGGATTCACCGTTAGACTTCACTGATTCCAAAAAGTTATCATTTGAGCTCATAGGCATCCATTTGCTCAAGATATTGCACTTTTTATTAACTTCCTATTTTATAGCTGACGACAAAGTTACGACTGGCCATCTTCGACACTGATTTCCGGGTGACCGGATGATGCTGAGACCGAGCTGATGAATTGAATGCGAAGCCTGCTGAGCAAAGAAGAAATGTCTGATGGGAGTCATCACTGCAAAATCCATCATTGAACACCTCAAAAAATTAGGCGCCCTTGATTAAATTCATTTACAGGTGCCAAACTTAATCATTTTCCTAAACTGCCATCTGATACTTCAAACAGCTGTTGACGGCGAACGTCGAACCTTGCTGACAGGAAACCAAGTTCACTACATGACTAGAAGCATTTTGCATCCAACAGATATACGCACGACATCTGAAAAGTGCATTATTGGCCTGAAAAGTAAAAGCGCCCCTGAGCTACAGTTGCACTGACACCATTTTGACCAAAGTTGAACTTTCATCCAAGTACCCTACTTTGACCTCTGATATCTGGAGCTAGGATGACCCGATTTGAGCACTGTTTGTCTCAACGCGTAGCTAGAAGGATCTACAAGAGGCGTCTCTAGAGGTGACGAAGCAAGAAAACTGCTTCTAAGACTTCAAAAATGCAAGTGCGTATTTTATTTAAAATATACGCTCCATACTTAACCATTTTCCGGATGTCTTCACTTTTCAGCATTTCGCCAAAGACCTCGCACGTACGAGCGTCTACCAAATCCCGGAAGTTGATGGCTAGGCTTGTTGAATAGATAAAGTAATTACGCTCAAGTCTTGTGAAGACTTCAAACGCGAACGACCTCATCTGCCAGGCCTAAAGGCTAGGCGCCTCTGGACTTTAGAAATACAATGAAAATTTTATGCCAGTCCGCCCATGAAATTACGTGCTTGGTAGAACCTTTGCCACGATCACCTGGAATGTCGGATTAACAAGCAGGATGGTGCATCGCAAAGCTGGACTAGAGTAGTACTGATGTCTGGAAGACCTCGTCAGCAAACTGGATCATCTTAAGGGTCATTTTGACAAGCGCCCCTGAGCTATAGTTGCACTGGAAACACAACGAAGAAGGTGAAAGATGTGAAATCTCTATTATAAGCTCATCTTCAGACGTCGGCTGCCGAAGCTCTGGAACTCGGATGACTGCGTTTGATAGCTTGTCGGATAAGTAGACTAGTCATGAAGAGATTGACTGTATTAGCCACCAGAAGTATCAAGATCCAACACCCCTTTAAGAAGGGTGCCCTGAAGCTACAGGCGCGCTTTTGTTGAAAAAGGACAAGTTTCTACAATGTGAAACTTTGGAAATTTCAACTTCTGTCGCCAGTTGCCGGAGTTACGGGTCTCGGAAAGCTTCACTGGATAGCTCATCGGATAGCCAGGCCAATTCTGAAGAGATTGACTGTAGTTATGAGTACTTTCAACAAAATCTTGACCTTCAAAAAGAAGGGCGCCCCTGGGCTATAGGTGCGCTTTTTTGCTTTTCTCTAAGAAATCTTCAAAAATTAACCATTGAAATCATCATCTAAGTCACTGAAATGATCATGCGAAAGCATAGTTGTTGTGAAACGCTCCTTTATTGTGAAATGCTTCGTTCTGAACCTCTGATTCAAGTTCCGATCAATGGATGGTGCCTTTGACTGACAAACTACTGACAAAACTCCATGCTTGATATTGCCCAAAAACTGTACTTGACATCATTTAGCAAGATTTAGACTCGTTTAAACAAAATGCCTTGATGAAGCAAAATTTTTGGTTTTGGGTACAACATCTACTAATGTTGATGAGCCTAGAATTGTGAAGGCAATGGAGATGAACGATGGTAAAACTTAGAAGATGGCCATGGATGAGAAGATTAGTAGCACAAAAGAAGAATAGATGAGACTTGGTTCAATTTCCTAAGGGAAGAAAACTTATTAGATACATATGGGTTTTGAAATTCAACTTGAAGGAAAGGTAGAGAAAAAAAAAGCAAGGTTTGTTGTTTAAGAGTTATTCATAGGTAAAGGGAATATATCACGGCGAGGGATTATTTATAGTTGCAAAGCTTGCATCTATTCTATTTATTTTATTTGTTACTGGTATATTTGACCTTAAGGTTGAGGAATGGATGTTAAGACAACGTTCTTGCATGAAAATTTAGAGGAAGAGATCTACATGATATAACCAAAGCAATATATGGTAAACAATAAGAATAACTTAGTTTGCAAGTTAAAGAAATGTCTCCATGGTCTTAAACAAACTCCTAAAATGTGGTACTAGAAATTTGATTCATATGTTTTAAATTAAGATTTGTTAGATCTAAATCAAATCAATGTTTTTACTATATATTTGGTAATAATGTTGATTGGTAATTGTAAGAATATGATTAAGGATTTGAAATATCATCTTCTTTACAATATCATATGAAATATTTGTTGGTTGCTAAATTTATCTTAGGGACAAACATTAGAAGAGAGAGAATAATTTTTTTTGGTTAAGTTAAAGGAAGTAAGTTTGATTTTATTTTTCAACATTTTAGAATGCAAAATTGCAAACCAATTAATGGTTATATTCTTGTGGAAACAAAGCTTTCAATTGAACAATGTCCTACACCATGTAAGATAGAGGATGAATCATGTCTCTTTTGCTAATGTTATTAGAAGCCTCATGTATGCTATGGTTTGCACCAAACAAGACCACCCAAACAATGGTTGTCCTAAGCAAGTTTATGAAAGATATTGGCAAGAAGCATTTGATGCTAGTGTAAATGATCAAATATTTGTGGCATATTAGAGTATTTTATTTGCTACCAAGGAGTTATTTCAAGACACCTACAACATTCATGTAATATGTTGGATATACTTGCAACAATGCCTTGGGTCACCTATATTGCACCTTGAGAAGTGTTGGTGACACCTACAACATTTTAGGTCACTTATAGTACACCTATAACAATGTTGATGACACATGCACTAGTGCCTTGGGTCACCTATAGCATGCTCTTAAGAGTGTTAGTGACCCTTGTGACACTTTGAGTCACCCAAAGCACACATGTAGCAATGCTAAGGCAAACATGCAACAACCAATGGATATTGTAGATTCATATTGGAACACAAATGTGGACAATAGGAGGTCTACCAATGACTATTTAGTTTGTTTGGTGCTGCATTTAGTTGAATGAGTCAACAAGAAGCTATGTTTTTTATTTCAACTACAAAGGTTGGGTATATGGTAGCCACTCATACGAATAAAAAGACAATTTAGCTTTAGAGGTTGTGTTTTGATGTTGGGTTGAGTTAAGTAGCAATAAAAATTATACAACAATCAAAGTGCCATCAAAATGGAAAAGAAGCTAGTGTTTCATGTGTGCACAAAACACATTGATGTGTAGTTTTATTTTGTTCATGACATGGTGGAGGATAGGAAGGTTATGCTCAAAAAGTGGATGTTTTTGAAGAATGTTGTCAATGCTTTGACAAAGCCTATAAGCACAAAAAAATTCAAATAGTGCAATGAGATTATGGGTATTTTAGCCATTAGGATTGGGTATCATAAACCTCACATTCATAATGTTTGTATTTATTAATTAATTTGTAATGTATTGGGCCCACATAGGAAATAAGCATCCAATTTGGAGTGACTCTTTGCCACTTCTAAAATATAATATGATATCATGGAAAATGTGTAAGAGCATTTACGATGTTGTAAGATGCATAAGAGATTCTATGCCATGTACTAACATGTAAGAGGGAATTACAGAGCAAACTAAAAAAGTCATGGAAAACTTTTTGACCAACTTATGGTGCATAAGATCATCTTTCTAAAAGAATAATGAAGTCCAAATTAGAGCAACCCTTTTGGTAGGTAAAGTAACAACAAAAGAGTTACATTCCCTATTAGGATTGTTGATTCATTATGACTTGGGTTTTGGAATTCAAGCCTTAGGAATTGTGCTCATTTTTGCCCCTAATATTTATACAATGATTTTAAAAAACCATTTGTGGTTTCTAATTTTGCATTACATCTATTTAATAGATGTTTGGGATGAAGTTGAGTTACACTTATATTTTGCAAGAGGTTATGCTATTGAAATTTCTCAAGACAATGGTTGTGATTGGAGTAAATACTTTGTTATTGTATTGTAATTTGATGATAATGAAATACATTCAACGCTCCTTTGTTGCTAGGATTTTTTCTAATTTCTATTCTCTAGTATATCTACCATATTAGGTAATTTTGTTGTGTTGCATGTGCTACATATTTGTTTATTTCTTTTCAAGATTATCTAATATAGGTCTTTAATATCTCTCCTTGAAGTTTGTTCATATATAGCTTTATTTCAATCAACATGTTATGAAAATTCTTTCAAACTGGTGATTCAAATATACTAAGTATATTTGAAATGCCATTCAACTTGCCTTTTATTTTATTCCAAATATAGGTCTACAATTTATGACTACTTTCCATTGACATACCTCTAGTTTCTTCTTGGAGGAGGTTGCAATTCTCAACTTGTACTTAGCCACCCATATTTTAGTAAATATAGTATAGGTGTTGAAAGAAATAAACTTCAAATAGTTGGATAAGATCGACATGTTCCAAAATTCTTTCAAACTAATCTTTCATTTACATACTAGCACTTGCACCTTTGTGGGTTGCAATTGATGAGCCAATAAGAAAGTTATATAGAATTTTGGTAGGAAGTCCAGCAAAGGTAACATTCTCTAGTTGGAAGTCGTGTCCATCACCATAAACCATGAGTCTCTCTTGTCATTCTTAATGTTCAAGAAATTCCAAAGAATTAGATAAGATTGACATGCTCCAAACATTTTTCAAAGTAATATCTCTAGTACCCCATCTTTATGGGGTGCAATGAATGAGCCAATAGGAAAGTTATATGGAATTTTGTTAGGAAGCTGAGCAGAGGTCACGATCTCTAGCTAGAAGTTGTGTGTCCATCATCATAAACTGTGAGTCTCTCCTATCATCCTTAACATTCAAGGCAAAATGGAACCAAGATTTTTTTATTTTATTTTTAAAGGATTCAAACCACAAAATTCCTTATGCACAATCCAAACAAGAACAACAGGCAAGTCATAACAAAAATTCCAATATACTGCACTTGCAAACACACACATCTTAGCCATATCCACTTGAAATTATTTATCATTAAGTTATTTGTGATTTATACATTTAAATAAATAAATAAATAACTCATTTTTTATTGAAAACAAAATGCATACATATAAATAAACAAAATAAATTAAAGAGAAAAACACAAAAGAATAAAACAAATATTAAAATAAAGTTACAATATAAAATAAAACTAAAATCTAAATCTAAATAATTTTAAAATATGAGCCTGGTTTTCATTGCTCTAAAAGTATTTGACAGTTAAATATTGATCAACAAAACTTAATCCTCAGCAACAAATGCAGTCAAAATTTCTGAAGTAGTAACAGGTAACAGAAAAAGCCCAGAGTAATGATTGATTTGGCAGTAGCATGCTTAAGTACCATTATTTCAAATGGTATTATAGCAATGCATAATTACAATATACATGGATTACAAATTAAACCCTGTATTACGAGATAACTGAGCTCTATGATACGTTACATTTTAGTTTATCGTATTGACAAACATTTGATAATATAGATACAGATTTAGATATTGATTTTAAATCATGCCAAATCTTATCAATTATAATTTATTTCCAGTACCAATGACAATATTTCGACAAACCTGATCTTTATAATTGAAGTTGAGTCTGCTATAAAAATAAAAATTTCACAATTAAAACCAACAAATGAATCGATTGAAATGTTCAGAGTAGAGCAGCTTTGATAAATATGCATAATGAACAGACAAGGCATTGTACAGAGTTAAAATTTTCCCTGTATCATCCATCTACTTAAGTAAATTTTCAGGGGAAAATAACCTTGAAGTTAATCCATGACAAGATACTGTGTTAGTCATATACATATACAATTTAGCATCATAAAAATGAAACCTAGACATTCAAACATCTGATGATGCTCTTGTTAGGAACACGAATATTATCCTTATAAGACTACCTCCGATTTCAGTCTTCTTTCCATCAATAGAAGTTGATCACCTTTGTAAAGGCTTGCATTTAAAAATATCAACTCAAAGCGCTGAATGGCACAATGAATAATCTGGAAAATCATATTTCTTCTTCCTCAAATGGATCTCGTTCAGGAAAATTGCCCACCTATGCATGCAATGAAATTCAAAATTTTAAAGAAAGCAGAACAAGGTCAACAAATTGCACTACTTCAAAACTGAATATGGGCAGCCCTAGTAAAGCAGCCCTTCTTACGCGGGAAGAAAAGTTAAAACCAATACACAATTCTCTTTTACATTATATTTTCATACATATTAAACTACACGTAAATCAAAGCCATTGTAACCTCATGCACGTCTATATTTGACTTATTGGTAAAGAAGAATTGCAAATGAAAACATCATATCTTGAAAGGTCAAGAAATATTCTTGAAAAATAGAAAAAATGATTCATAAGGGCATAAGTCAATCCAAATTATATCACAATATTTTCCAAATGGAAGGAAAATATTTTTCCAGGTATCTATGATGAGAAGATTATATGGGAATCTAGGATCAAACAAATAGTTTGAAGGCAAGTCAAGTGCCTACTCCCTGCTCAGAACATGGCATTTAAGTGCCTCAAATGAAAGATGAGGCATGGGAGGAAAGTGAAAAATATAACGAGAAAATGAAGAGGCAACTTCTACAAGCAATATATTATTAGAGTATTGAGGAGATAAGAATAAGCATAGACAGGAGAAGAAATCGTTGACTAAAAGTTGAAGAGTATAAATGCTTTCACTTGGTCAATGATGAATTTTTGCACGCAGGCCTTTTTGTCCAGACTTGGTGCTTATTGAAGCCTAACTTAGACTCGTACAATGTTGCATTGCAAGAATTGAACAATATCTCTCGAAGTGTAAAACTCAACAATCCTCATGCAACTTTCTCATGAGATAAAAACTCAAGGCTGTAAGGTGATTGGTCCCTCCTTTCACAGAGGAACATAGACACACTAATGGAAGGCATGGATCTTTCAACCTTTCACAGCTATAAATCCATCATACATCTTAGGTTTTGCAAGACAATAAATTGCTAGCTGCATGCAATAACACGTGTTCTCACTCAACAACTATGGCATAACTGGGGGAATATGTGGTAGCACCAAGCATGAGTTTAAAGGGCAGGTAAGATATCCAATGTTTAATGAGTACAATTGTTTGTGATCTTGCCAATTAAAGAAGATCCACTGACAATTAATTTATTAGACAAAACATTCTACCAAGTGTTTGTGCCATCGAATTTCAGCTTTGATTCCACCCATCACCAAATTCCCTATATTGGAAGTAATGGATTCTTGGCTTCTTGTAGGACTTGAGGTGGATGAGTTAAATAATATCACTATCTAGGTTGATCTACAAGCTGCCTTCACAAATATTAATGATTGTCCTAGGTTGACACCATCACATGATGATTTACAATCAAGGAATGCCCCTGATAGACTACAATTCCTTCACAGATTGTTTGGTAAGAGTAAAAAATTGACTAGTTTGCAACTTCCACCTTATGTTTTTGCACTCATTTTGGTTTTCATCCCCCTAGTCATATTTAATGCCCATTTTCTGGCCTCTCTCCCAATCACAGGAGTATGAAAACTAGACAAACAGCCTTAGGAACTCATCCCCAGGAAACTCTGGAAGTTTGAATAGCCGAGCCTATCGGGACACCAATGTCCTCAAACACTTGTGTCAGTGTTCAAATTCTTTATTTTATTTCCAACGACAGCTGTAACCCTAAAACTTAGTACAGTTTCAACGATCATCTCACTCGGGATTGCCTATAAACCTAGTTTTATCCTTGTTTGTTAGGGTTGATTCTTGTTCCACTCATTTTTTTGCTCTCACAAGTTCACCCTTTTGTCACTCAAGCTATTCCAAGTGTTTAAAGAGACTCCATCTTTATGCAGAGTAGCAAACAAGTGATATGAAGAAATCTGATTTGAAGCTTCCATTGTACCAAAAACTTAGATCTCCATTGAATCCTTTCTCACTCCATTCTTCTCTCTATAGATCCTCTTATCTCTTCCCTTTGACCATACTTTCCCTTTTCCCTTGCTTTTGGGAATTACCCTAAGCTCCAGACCCCTTCCCCATCATTCTAGTTTAGATTCTTTTCCTATTCCCACCACTAGTCTTTTTTCACATTCTGATCTACATTACCACTTCTCTCCTCCATTGACCCACTAATATGCCTCTCTAGAATAGAATACTATCTTGAGTTGTTTCACATTTTCACTGCACCATTAACACCTCCAATTAGGAGTTCACATATCCTAAACTTTCCTACTACTTTATATTATTTGTGAGGGCCTAGAGAAAAGGCAAATAGAGAACTGGTCAGGGAGTTTAAAATTTGTACTACAGTGGGAGTGATTATATGATTACAACATCATTGAAACCTGTACTTTAATTAAGAACTTTCCATTATTGCTTTTATAGAAAAACATTGAGCTGCCATAGGAGCATGTGACACTTTTGATTTATATAAAATATTTATAAAAGAACTAAGACCATCATCAGCCTGACAAATTGGGAATGTATTTGCCCTCCCATACTAAGATTACCGAAGTCAACCAATGGAGCTTAGACAGCATCCTATATCATCCCATTTCCATAGAGTCACTATTAAGGATTTAAAACCTTCATGACCCTCATACATTCAGGAGTATAGTTAGGGGGTCTTCTTTAGGCAGTTACCCAGTCAGCTGTTGGCTTCTACTCATTGATTTTGGAGTTAATCGAAGGTTTCTTATGACTTGTTGAATGCTGGATAACATACTGTTTGATAACATAACGTGTTAGAAAACATATCGTTGGATAACATATTGTGTTGGATATCATATTTGCACTTTATGAGTTATATTTTATATTAATATAATAAAGTGTAAATATAATAAAATATTATATTATTGCTGGAAGCTTCTAGATTGTGGGCCGACCTCTTGGTGAAAAAGAATAAATAGGTGAGGCCAGCCATTGTCTCATCATCCAGGAATTGTTATTTGAATTGAAGAACTTGTTTGGTGAAGGAGCCATCTAGGGTTTCTGCCATTTCCAGCATTAGGAACGAAAAATCTCATTGGTTATGCAATTTTGAGGGTGTGAAATATCATCTGAATTATTGCAGCAGATTGGAGGGGTTACTTCAGACTTCTCATTGCATTGAATTTGTGGCCAAGGGCCAAATTTGTGGAGATTCGATTTGGAGAATAATTGCTGATTGTGGTTTATCATTTCATCATCTTTAGGAGTGATTTTTGCAAGATATTATATTCTGATATTTTATGACAGTCATAGCTGGGAGCCACGATTTTGGTTGTGGAGGTTTGTTTTGGCACCAATTCCTTCATAGGGTTTGAGTGCTCCATCCATGAGATCTTGTCAATGATGTTTGATGCATTTGAAAGTGTCAAGAAGCTGCAAACGATTTATTATCAGAAGTTCTGATCAGCAACAAGGGCGGCATTCTCAAGGTCAATTCCTGTGCATTTTGATGAATTTTATATTGCTTCATCAGCGGATCTTCATCTCAGCTCCATTGTTATTTTATTCCATGTTCTCAAAATCTATTTGCATTGTTAAAATCCATTTGTTTAGGTGCTGCTGTAGGTTGTCATTCATCAAATTTTGGCATTGTATTGAACTATCATTGTGGAGCCAAGTGTTTTGGCCATCATATCAGCATTGTACTCAAATTATCATTCAATAAAGGAGTCATAAGGTTGCATCGCATCATTTTCCTTTATGTACTTGCTGTGGTTTCCATTTCAGTTTGCAAAGCAATTGTTTGTCTTAATGTCTCTAGCTTAAAGTCTATTTTAGCATTGCATAGCAAGTGTTTGATATAAAGTCTATGGCTGTAGCTTCATTTCCCATACTCTAGGTTGCATGCCAAGTGTTTGTCAATCGATATCGCCAGTCCTTAATTACGCTGTAAATCTTCGTTGCAATCAAGAGTCTTTTGACATGAATTCCTGGATTGCTTATGGCTGCATTGTAAGAGTTGACTCCAGTCACCCTATAACCAAATTTCAAAGAGTCAAAGAGTTGCATTTACATTAGGGTCAATGCTTAGCGGCTATCTTAGTAATCTCGTTTGAAACGACTTTGGATCACATTGTCACTCAGCGGCATAGTGGGACTGAGCACCGGATAATGAAACAAAGGAAGGTTTGTACATGCCAGGCTGTTTTGACAATGGCTATTATTTTCGACGCATCAGTTTAGATAGGGATGTTACAACATCTTCCTCCAGCTACCTCTCCTGTACTCCATTCGCGTCCTCTTTCGTTACCTATCCATGGCCGCCCAGTCCCATTATCGAATAGAACAAACAGCCCTGGCATCCCGACCTATTTATCCCTACTCCAGCCCAGACCTCAGGCTAGGTCAGTATTTCGTCAGACCACCTCCTACTTCTCAATCCAAAATCCCCCCTCCTTCCATCCTTCTACCTCTCCTGCCCTACTCCCAAAATTTCTCCCATCCTTAACCCTCCTTCCCATTACCGCCCTACTACTCCTAAACCTAAGCATAAACCCCAATTTTCCCCCTAGACCTAATCTAATAGAACCCAATCATAAGTTGATTACCCCTCCTGACCTTGCAATCTCTTTCCTAACTCACCTATTACCCCTACAACATCCCTTTCTTTACCTATTGTTGTTGTAGAGCCCTCAGTCTTTTATGGATCTTCCCGCATCTACTACTAATACCATTCTTCCTAAGGATCCTTCCATACCTCCTCCCACATTTACCACTGTAGTTTCTAGTGATTTTCTTGCACTTGTCACTAGTTCTCTTCATTTTGAATCCCCCCATTCCTCCTATTGATTTAATGGTGATTATTGATATGGAAGCACCTCCCATGATCCATGTTCCACTTCTTGGGGATGGCATGTTTGAATCTACAGAAAAAATTCCACCCTTCTCTTCTATCTTTATTGCCAGAATTGTTTGTGTATCTATGCCTCTTATTTTAATGGTTGACTCTGATTTGGTATGTTTTGCTGAGTTCCTTGCGATTGATTTGAGGATGATGACCTACTTCATGATATTGATCACTATACAAATGTCATTGGCTAGTAACTCAGTGACATAATTCTCCCTTTAGTTATTTATTTGTTTTTGCTCTTTGTATGTATGTCTTGTTATTACTGTCCCCCACAATAGTGGATGAGCACGTTACCCTTAGCTACATGCTAATAAATAGTGAGGGGGCAATATTTCTTGTCTATAAATCCTTTCCCTTCCTAAGTATTTGGGGACAATGCAAAACATCAAGATGGTTACATCTTTATGTTAACCCATATATTTTAGGTCTCATTTATGTTCCATTTCCACTATATGTCATTTTCCTTTTTGTGTATCTTTTATTTGTTATCTACACAATGTGTCTTTCCTCTTCATATATTTGGGGGCAATGCAAAGCACAGGGCATAACACTACCTTTCATGTTGATCCAAATCCAACATGTCTTTTAAGTTTTCACCTCAATCATTGCAACACATCTCTCTTTCTTCCTTGTTGTGTTGTTCAAGAAAGGAGATGATGACCCTTATTAGAAATTTTGATCTAATCAGCAGAATGTTCGTCAACTGATTAGCCTAATTTTAATGGATCTACTTTAGAGATATGGCTTCAAAATATGAGATACTATTATTCTTTTTCATGATCAAAAGAATTTAATTTTAAGGGAGTTGATCTGGATTTTCCAAGCAGTGGGATTCTATTCATAGGATTTTGGAATGGAGTTATTCACAGTTTCCGTTTTGCTTGTCTTCAAAAACCAGTTTTGGTTTCTTATTATTTATGAAATTGGTTGGTATGTTTTTTAGAAGTTTAATCAGCTTCATTTTCTCTTATGGAAGGTTTATTCTATTTTACAGACCTATTTTAATTTTAATGTGAAAGCCTGTTTTTCCAGGTTGGAAAGGCTGTCTAGGCAATGTCAGTTCATACAGCTAACGTAAATCATTAATTATTTTGGGGGACAAAACTATTTTTAATCTTTTTTGGGCAGCAGACAATTCAGAATTATTTTGCAGTATTTAATTTCTGCTCAGTGATTCCAGCATGTGTTTTTCCAGTATTGCTTGAAGATACACGTCTGATATATATTTTTTAGTTCTGCTGTAAATGTTTATATACTACAAGTAAATGTTTTTTGTTGCTACAAAGGTGGTTTGCTAAATAATTTTCTAATAGTGGTATCAAAGAAAGATTTTATAAGAATCAAGTTTATTAGTGCAGATGAGAACTACATTGGACAAGTTCAGATCTGAAACTCCTTCACCAAAGTTCAAGATGTCATAACCCCAAAGAATGACATTTCTTTAATGCATAAATATCTTCATCTTTTACATGTATTTCAATTCAAAAGGAGACATATATTAAATATAGACAAAAGGGAAAACAAAACAAATATTAAAAGATTATTTATATACTTCTATTTATTTACATTTAAATTTTTAATTACCTATGGCATGAATTAAACTAATCTAACATAAACCCAAATTGCACCTTTCGCCAAAAGATGTGATTCATCTTGAAGACACGTCCCAACAAACGGTCACATCCTCTCACCTCTCAAGGCAGCAATAAGAGAGATAGAGGCATGAGAAAAGGAGGGTGTGTGAATCGGAAAAGAGAAGCGAACAGGATACTTCCCAGCCAGCCACGATTACAGGTGAAACCCACATCACTTAGCCTTGGTGTCTCGTATCTTATCAGCATAATGATGCTTGTTAAATTTATGTCTTTCACTCTTTATTTACACCTATTATGCGATCCATGATGTCTTTTACTACAATTGAATTGCTGAGAAATTTTCTGTATAACACGTCAATCCAAGAAGATGACGACTTTGATAGGAACTGTACATTAGCTTATCTTCTGGGCCACTGCATATATAGATCATTCATCGCCAGCATTGCACTCAATGAATCCATTCAAGCATGATTGTTCTAATCGCATTAAATCAGATAGATCCTTAAAGTGAAATCAGTAGTTTAGACTGCATTGACATGCTCTTCGATATTTGATTCTCCTTGCTGTGCATATTTGTTTACTGTTAGAATTCATTCTGATGAATTGTTAAGGAAATAAGCATGAGATAACAACTTAAGAAAATACATCATATGACTGCATTGGGATTTTGCTGATATAAATTCTTTCAGTTGATAAAATGCATTTCATTGTTATAGAATAATATCATGAGTATAATGCAAGGAATACATCTACTTGTGCATCTTGATGTCTTTCCATAGTGCATCTCATTTGAAATGTTCATGCTAACACTATCCAAGCATAATGAATATATATGAAATGA
>VDFB02271358.1:307992200-308012638 GCA_007258455.2 Sequoia sempervirens
TAACTTCTTGTCCAAATTTTGAGTGATCTAGCCTTGAGGAAAGAATCGGCTCATTCTGAAGCAAAACGAGCATCATCGTTGAGTCCAAAAATGCCAAAAACATAAGGATCAATTATTCATATGTCCAAATTGAAAAGTTGCAAAAAAAGAAAAAAAATTAAGGGCACATAGATCTAGGCACAAATTTTCCCAAAAATGTCATTAGTGTCGTCATCTTGATCAGACACAATAGTTGATTTTTCAAAAAATATGGGTTTTTAGATTTTTTTAAAAATTTCTAGAAAATTTTACTTTTCAAATTTTTGCAATTTTTTTTTTAAATTACAAAAAAAAATTCAAAAGAAAAATTCAAAAAAGCAAAAAACCTTTAAAAAATCAAAACAAAAAGGGTCAAGACTGTACTTTTCTAGTGGCCTATAGGCACACCGACTAGGGTAGCCCCCTGCTACCCAATCATCAGGAAGTGGGCCCCTTTATGGCCAATGATTGCACTTATACCCCACCTTACCACTTTCTTTGGCAACTATTAAAGCCTCGACAGATTTTATCGGTGCCACAAAAAAATTTGACATGTAGTTCTGGTGAGCAAACTAATGATCAAAATCTTTCAAAGATTCCAATAATATTCTAACTCAGTCATAGCATATTTTGGAAAATCTAGTTTTCAATCAACTGGAATTTTTTTTCCAGTCAGAAAGAATATTCCCAAAATATTCATTGACGTCAACCATATCGATGGTCGTATGACCCCTCCAAGCCCCTTCCTAGCCCTCTTTTTCCCTAAAGGAGCAATTTTTTTTCTTTTTGGAATAACTTGGGCATATGATGTTGAAATCAGGCAAATGAGATATCATCATAAATCTAGTTCCAATCACTTTCTATTGGTGTAGGTATCATCATCATATTTTTCTAGTAGTTTATTTTATGCTCAATCAAAGTTAGATATTTATTTTATGCTCTTGATCTCATAAATTTTCATCAAAATATCCTATTTTTGTTATTCTAGTGGTGTTGGAAAGATATTTTAGATATTTTTAGATCCATTCATTCACTTTTTCCAAAATATTCTCGATGTATTTTTTATTCAGTATTTTTTGATTTCACATTTTTAGCAATTGCTTGGACATCTTGGCACCTAGAGAGAATCTATTTGCATGAGATGACTCCATTTGCTATGATTTATATGCACTGAGGTTGTTAGTCTCTGATTTTATGATTTGAGGAAGTATCATGGGCTTTTTTTTCACCCTTTTGTGGCCATCTTGGTAAAGAATAACTATGAGTCTTGGAAAAATGACATCCTGACACACTGGGGAGTTATTCAGCACAGGGGTATTATCATTGATCATGTTATAAGGGTTATATATTCTAGTGTTGATCTTGACACTATGTGTGCTTTATCAGACATTGATTGTCCCCACACACTTTGGGCTCACCTTTGAGAGATCCATGGAGATCCTCATACCTCTCCATACCCAGAGGATCCTATTGTAAATTGTCTCATCCCTCTTATAGATGCAAATTCTATACCCTTTAATGATGATACTTTAGAGGAGATTGAGTATATCACAAGTCTTGCATGTTCTAATGGTTCAAAGAATTTTCTTCATGTTCTCACTCTTCATATCGAGACTACATATTCATCTTATGTTGTTCTTGATTAGTTTGACATTGCCACATCCTTCACCCCTATTGGATTAGTACAATAGGACATCCATCTTATTTCAAACATAGCTACTTGGAATTTGTTTCTTGCAGACATATCATCCAAGTTGTTTGTAGAGTTATATTGTAGATTTGAAGGATTACTTTTAGGACATTTGTCTCCTCTTTGTTTACAACCACATAAATTTTGTTGTCCCACCATGTTCATCATCTTTTGAGCTTGTTCTACATCAATCTTCATGGTTTTTTGGATTGACATCATCTCTTTCTGAAATGTGGACACTTGAGCACTTTTCAAAGGAAAACATCATTTGGATTTAGATTCCTAAATCACCCATCATTTTGTATTGGATTCTC
The DNA here is from genome assembly GCA_007258455.2 of Sequoia sempervirens. Classification (NCBI taxonomy): domain Eukaryota; kingdom Viridiplantae; phylum Streptophyta; class Pinopsida; order Cupressales; family Cupressaceae; genus Sequoia; species Sequoia sempervirens. The sequence continues at coordinate 307,994,223 of VDFB02271358.1, forward strand.
CAATCACCAGTTGATTTGTTTCTTCCTAAGGGGAGAAATGTTGTTTGTAGGCAAGTGATCATATTCTATCTTCAAGCATTCATCATTGGCATGGGAGCTACTTCTTTGTGAGGGGATTCATATCCTCATTTTCTCTCTCCTATGGGGGGACATCTATTGTACTTATGTGACAATTCAAGTAGTCCTTGGGGGGTCACATTGAGTCCTCCTATCCTTCTTTCATTAGTGCAATTATTTCATTTTCTCTCTTTTGGAGAGGAGTTTTTCCCATGTGATTTTCTCCTTTTATCTAGTTATGAGAGATTCATTTATTTGTACATGGGTAGCTCATTAGGCCTTGTAGTCAAGACCCATCTATGCATAGACCATTGCATTCTTCATCAAGGTTTTAATATTCTCCCTAAGTTGATCTTAAGGGGAGTGTGTTGGAGTAATTAGTACATGACTTGATAGCTAATTAATCATTAATTAATTATTAAGTTCCTTATTACTTTACTCACTTAAGGTAATCATAGGAGTTCTTTTTTATTTATTATATTGGACTAAATATAGGTCAAGTTGTCTCATTTCTTGAGATTAAGACACTTGTCAAAATATAATCAAATCATCAAGGGTTTTCTTTTTTATGTTTTTATAAGCATTCACCTACATTGTAATCTCATCCAAGTATTTGTTATTCAATAAAAAATAATATAAAATGCTCTTGTGGATCAATCTTCTCTCTCTTGGTTGCATGACATAAACATTTCTTAGATCTTTAAGATATGATAGGATTTTTGGTTGTAGGTGATTTTTGGGAGCTATGAGGTTCACTATCTACTCCAACAACATATTTCATGAATCAAGCACTTGTAGGTTGTCCTTTTATCTTATTTAAGGTTTCATACCATTTTTGTGCTAGAGAATTTTCTTACAATGCAACAAGTATAATTTTTATAAGGGAAGGTTTATGCTTGTGTTATTTTACCCTATCATTGGATTTATGTTTTATTTTTGTAAATTGAGACATCAAATCTCACTAATTTTCTATTGAAACCTATAAATTATAATGAATAAAACTAAAGTGGAACATGAAAATTAATACAAAGATAATGTTGGGTAGCTTATATGCCTAAATTTGAACTTATTTTCTTGCATGAAGATGTCAAAATTTTCTCCCCTATTTTGGAGTAATTTAAGTTGAACTTGTTGGATGTTGAGGATATGGTTGTTGATATGTGGTTGTCACTGATTTCAACACTATTAGCATTTGGTGTATTAAAGGTTGTATATGTTGAGGATATTGAGAAAATTGTAAAAGTAAGTGTTTTAGGTTCCCAATGGAACTGTGCAGGTCAAGAGGCATTTTGTTCTTTACATTGAAGATCAACTAATGTGGATTAAAGGGTTTATTTTTTAGTGTTTCTAGATCATCTACCGGAAGTTTCAGAGGTCCGCGTGAAGTTTTGATTGTGTTATGGTCTAATAGTGTTTTTGTGGTCTCTGTTAGTGTTCCTAAATGAAGTTTGTGTAATTATATTAATCTCAATTGTTGTGGATGCTTCTCTATTGTTTCTTGGTGTTCTTAGATGTCTCTAGATCATTCTCCATCTTTGTGGTATGTCCACATTATTCAGAGAGCTCATGGTTGAAGATCTTTTCTTGCGCATGTTTGGTTTTTCATGTCCCTAGCCGACATGGTGGTAGCATGTTGTGGATCTTCGTGGTGAACTTAATTAAAGTATTTTCATACTAGAGATGTCAATTTGGGTCTCCACTATGTTGTGGCCAACCTTGGTGGACTCGTATTGAAAATTTATTTGTAAATTTGGGCCGACATTGCAAATATGTTTTATTTTCCTGGCCGAGTAAGTTGTGATGAAATCCCATGTAGTGGATATATAAGAGCGATTGTTAGAGTGTGCATAAGTGCGAATCTATGCTAGAGAAAGTGCAGATGTGTGAATAATGTTCTAATCATTCGATAGCAGAGCAAGGTGTGAAGAAGATTGAGAGAAGAGTGAAGAAGGTTTTATGTGATTAATTAGAATTGTAATCAGGCTTGTGTAGAAGCTATTCTTTCAATTCATACTCTGTGGATCTAATCCATATTTCTGTATTGCTGGACAATGAGTCCTCTTTTGTATTTGAGTAGTGAGCTCGTAGTGTGCCTGAATGCATGTGCATTCCCCTTATTATTTCTCATTATACTTTTAACAGGGTATAATCTTGTGGACTAACATCCATCGTGGTTTTTCCCCTAACAAGGTTTCCACGTAAAAAAATCTTGGTGTTATCTGTCTCTCTGATGTGTTAATTGTTTTTGGTTAATTTCTTATTCATTAGATCTGAGATTAAGTTAAGTTAAGTAAGAAAATTTTAAGTTTTTGTCACAACTGATTCACCCCCCCTCTCAGTTGTGTGTCCTTGTTCTGCCAACAATTGGTATCAAAGCTGGTTCCTTTGAAAATTTCTAAAAGCTTGAGGTGATTTGGGATGGCAACATTCAAGAAGGACAGTCCAAGATTTGATGGAACCAACTACTCGCTGTGGAAAGTTAGGATGCAATCTCATCTAAGATATATTGGTGAAGCTTTTTGGAAGATTACAAAAGATCCATATGTTATTCCTCATAATGGTCCCTCCACTGTTGATGAGATCAAAGATATTGAAAATAGTATTAGGGCTATTGAAGCTTTAGTGAGTGCTCTGATAGATTCAGAGATGGCTAGTGTGATAGGGTTGTAGACAGCTCATGAGATTTAGAAAAAGTTGGAAACTTTGTATGAAGGAGATGCTCAAGTGAAGATGGAAAAGCTACAAAGCTTGAAAGGAAAGTATGGGAATTTGAAGATGGGTGAAGATGAAAATATTGCTTCTTTTATGCAGAGAGTAGATGAGATAGTGATGGGTATAAGATCTGCCAGTGGTTTTGTGGATGAAGATGAAATTGTGGCTAAGATACTCAGATCCTTGCTTCCCTCCTACAAAGTGAAAGCTCATGCTATTGAAGAAATCAGGTCAGTAACAAAGATAACAAGAGACACGCTAGTTGGAAAGCTTGTTGATTTCGAAATAAGTGAATTTGGTGAATCTGCACCAAAGACTGAATCAACATTCAAGGCTACTATATCCGGAAGTAGCAAGCAAAGATATGGTCTAAGAGAAAGTTCTAGAAAATTATCCAAGTATGATGAAGAACTAAAATAGCTTGAAGATAAAGAAAGAGAGGTAGAAGAATTGGAAGCGTTGATTGCAAAACAAGAAGGCAGAGGAAAAGGTAAGTATGAAGATGTATTGCCTATTAAATGTTTCTCTTGCAGTAAAATAGGTCATTTTGCATCAAGGTGTCCTGAAAGAGTTCCTAGATCTAAGCCTAACAATTCTAGATTCCAAAAGATATGTTACTTTGTTAAAGAAGCAGTGACTAATGATGAGTTTAATAAAGATAATGGAAATGAAGATGAATGAGTTTTCATTGCTACCATTGAATATAATCTTGTGGCTATTGAATCTGCTAAAGATGAAAAGGATCTTGTAGCCCGAGTTGAAGAAAAAGATGAGTGGGTCATTGATAGTGGATGCTCATACGATATGACCGGTGATAAAAGAAAATTTGTGAGTCTAGAGAAGTATGATGGTGGGGTTGTAAGATTTGGAGACAATAATGTTGGTGTGATTCGTGGAAGCTATTTTCCTTGGTGGTAAGGATAACACTGATGATGTTTTGCACATTGAAGGTTTGAAGTACGACTTGTTGAGTGTAGGACAGATGGTGCAAAAGGTATATGATCTTCAATTCAAAAATGGAAGATGCAAGAAACGGGGAAGTTCCAAGAATATGATTGCTACTGGTAAATAGACAAAAGGTAATATCTTTCACCTGACTACTGCTAGTGGGAGTTTTTTAATTGATCAAATAGATGAAAGATAGCTATGGAATAGGAGATTGTGTCATGTAAATTTTGACAACATTATCGAGATAAGTTCTACTCAAGCAGTAAGAGATCTACCTAAGTTAGTAAAGCCTGCTAACATAATCTGCAAGGAATGTTAGATGGGTAAACAAACTAGAGTCTCTTTATGAAGCAAACAGTTTCATTCAAATAATTTGTTGGAGCTACTACATACCAACATTTTTTGGTCCCTCCAGAGTTAGAATTATTCATGGATAAAGGTACTTTATGTTGATTACTGATGATTACTCTAGAATGATATGGGTTTCTTTCTTAAGAGAAAAATGTGAAGCATTTGAAAAGTTCAAAAGTTTTAAGGATATGGCAGAGAATGAGAAAGGTATAAAAATCAAGTGCCTGAGATCTGACAGAGGTGGTGAGTTCATCTCCAGAGAGTTCAACTCTCTTTGTGAAGAGCATGGAATTAAAAGAAAGTTATCTGCTCCTCGAACCCATCAACAAAATGGAGTTGGAGAGAGAAAGAATAAAACAATTTTGGATGCTTCCAAAATAATGATGATGGAAGGAAATGTATCTCAGATGTACTAGAGTGAAGTGGTAAGCACTGATGTGTATACCTTGAATAGGGTAAATGTTAATGGTAATTATGGTAAGACCCCTTTTGAGTTATGGTTTGGTTACAAGCCTACTGTTAAATATTTCAAGATCTTTGGAAGTAGGTGTTATATCAAGAAAGATGATGATATAGGTAAGTTTGATGCAAGAAGCGATGAAGGAATTTTCCTAGGTTACTCCACTAAAAGCAAGGCATACCGATGCTATAAAAAAATACTGAGAAAGATGGTTGAGAGTGCAAATATCAGAGTTGATGAGGACTTTTTCAAATCATCCAGATATTGTGGTTATGATTTTGATGAAGATAATACTTGCAAAGGGAATAATTCTCAGACACATAATCTACTTTAGATTATTCCATATGTTTTAGTTAAGCAACCTCAATTTGTTCCGGTAAATCAAGTCATTCAAGAAGCAAATACAAGTGCAAGTGTAGAAGAGAAATCAGAAGAATCAGAAGGTCAAAAATGTCTCAAAACTCCAAGGTATGTAAGGCTAAATCATTCTGAAAATCAAATCATAGGAGATAAGAATAAAGGAGTGCAAACTAGAAGAAAGATTGTAGAAGAATTTTATCTGATTTCTAAGATTGAACCTAAAAATGTCACTGAAGCCTGTCAAGTTGAACACTAGTTGGAAGCTATGAAGGAAGAGCTGACATAAATAGAAAAGAATGACACATGGATACTAGTTTCTAAGCCTCAAGACAAAAATGTGATTGGTACTAAATGGGTGTTTAGGAACAAGCTGAATGAACAAGGTGAATTGGTTTGGAATAAAGCAAGATTGGTATGTAAAGGGTATTCTTAAATGGAAGGTATTGATTTTGAAGAAACCTTTGCTCCTATTGCTAGAATTGAAGATGTTAGATTATTTCTTGCTTATCCTGCATACAAGGATTACAAAGTCTATCAGATGGATGTGAAGTAAACATTTTTGAATGGAGAACTAGAAGAAGAAATATACATTGAACAACCGGATGGATTTCAACTAATTGACAAGGAAGATATGGTGTACTAATTAAAGAAATCTATGTATGGACTTAAGCAAGCCCCTAGAGCCTGGTATGCTAGATTGGAAAAATATCTATTGAAGCTTGGATTCACTAAAGGTACTATCGATAGCAACTTATACTTCAAATTAGATCATGATAAGGAGTTAATTATACAAGTCTTTATTGATGACATCATTTTTGGAGGAGATGTTAATCTATGTTTGAAGTTTGTTGATGAGATGAAGGATGAATTTGAGATGAGTATGATTGGAGAGATGAAGTTCTTTCTAGGATTGCAATTTACTTAGCTAGACAAGGGAATTTTCATAGCTCAGTCTAAATATGTGAGAGAATTGTTGAAGAAGTTTGGTTTGGAAGACTCAAAGCCTGTTGGTACACCCATGGTAACCGAATGTAAGTTGACATAGAATGATGATTCTCTTAAGGTGAATCAAACTAGATACAGGTTAATGATTGGTGGATTTCTCTATTTAACTCAGACTAGACCAAAAATTATGAATCTTGTATGTATGGTTGCTAGATTTCAGGTTGATCCAAAAGAATCACATGTGATTGTTGTCAAGAGAATCTTCAAATATCTGAAAGGAACAATTGACTTTGGACTTTGGTATCCAAAGGATGATGATCTTAGTTTGAGTCCATATACTGATGCAGATTGGGTTGGAGATGTAGATGATAGGAAAAGTACTAGTGGTAGTGCTTTCTTCCTAAGGAAGAAGTTGGTGTCCTGGTTGAGAAAAAAGCAGAATTCCATTTCTCTATCTACTACTGAAGCAAAATACATTGTTGTTGCAAATAACTGTACTCAAGTGATATGGATGAAACAAATGTTGAAAGATATCAGGGTTTTATATGAAGAGCCTATTTCCATATACTATGAAAATTCAAGTGAAATAAGTATTTCAAAGAATCCAATATTGCATTCCAAGACTAAATATATATCAATCAAGTTTCATTTCTTGAGGGAGAAGGTGAATGAGAAAGAAGTCAGATTGGAATGTGTCTACCAAAGAAAAAATTGCAGATATATTTACTAAGCCATTTCCAAATGATACTTTTGAGTATCTCGGAGGAATGCTAGGGGTGATTACCCCTCCAAATAAGAGCTGAAGATTCATTTGCTTGCATCAATCCGTGAGCTACATTGCTATATTTTGATCTGAATTGATGTTTTTGTGGCTGCTACTTAGGGGGAGTAGTCAAATGTGCAGATATGTGGTTCAAAGCGTGTATTTGGAAATTTCATGGTTACCTTTGCCATTGATGTTAAAGGGGGAGAAGTGTAATGTGAAAAATCTTTCTAAGGAGAAGAGCCTTGTGGGGAGAAGCACAGTTGAGAAGAAGAGTCAATATGTTTGGTTGATGGTATTTTTCACATCATGTGTTGCCATCAATGCCAAAGCGGGAGATTATTGGATGTTAAGGTTATGGTTGCTGATATGTGGTTGTCATTGATGTCAACACTATTAGCATTTGGTACATTAAAGGTTGTATATGTTGAGGATATTGAGAAAATTGTAAAAGGAAGTGTTCTAGGTTCCTAGTGGAATTGTGCAGAACAAGAAGGCATTTTTTTCTTTATGTTGAAGATTAGCTGGTGTGGATTAAAGGGTTTATTGTTGAGTGTTTCTAGATCATCTAATGGAAGTTTTAGAGGTATGTGTGAAGTCTTGATTGTGTTATGGTCTGACAATGTTTTTGTGGTCTTTATTAGTGTTCCTAAATGAAGTCTGTGTAATTCTGTTAATCTCAGTTGTTGCAAATGCTTCTCTATTGTTTCTTGGTGTTCTCAAATGTCTTTAGATCATTCTCCATCTTTGTGGTATGTCCACATTATTCAGAGAGCTCGTGGTTGAATATCTTTTCTTGTGCTTGTTCATTTTTTCATGCCCCTGGCCGACATGTTGGTGGTAGCGTGTTGTGGATCTTCGTGGTGAATTTAATTAAAGTATTTTTGTATTGGAGATGTCAATTTGGGTCTCCACTATGTTGTGGCTGACCTTGGTGGATTCGTATTGAAAATTTATTTGTAAATTTGGGCCGACATTGAAAATATGTTTTATTTTCCTCGCCGACTAAGTTGTGATGAAATCCCATCTAGCAGATATATAAGAGCAATTGTTAGAGTGAGCATAAGTGTGAATCTATGCCAAAGAAAGTGTAGATGTGTGAATAGTTTTCCAATCATTCAATAGCAGAGAAAAGTGTGAAGAAGGTTTTGTGTGCTTAATTGGAACTATAATCAGGCTTGTGTAGAAGCTATTCTTTCAGTTCATACTCTGTGGATCTAATCCATATTTTGTATTGTTGGATAGTGAGTCCTCTTTTGTATTTGAGTGGTGATATCTAGGTAGTGTGTTTGAATGCATGTACATTCCCCTTATTATTTCTCATTATACTTTTAACAGGGTATAATCTTGTGGACTGGCATCCAACGTGGTTTTTCCCCTAATAGGGTTTCCATGTAAAAAAATCTTGGTGTTATATGTCTCTCTGATGTGTTAATTATTTGTGGTTAATTGCTTATTCATCAAATATGAGATTAAGTTAAGTAAGAAAACTTTAAGTTTCTGTCACAACTAATTCACCCCCCCTCTCAGTTGTGTGTCCTTATTCCGCCAACAGAACCAATGATGACTTATTTTGTTGTGCAAGTGCTAATATCTTTTCCTATAAGTGTATGATAATTTAACCCATTCTCTAGCTTGATTATTTTTAGGAATATTTGTATTATTTATTATGTTCTAACACCCATATACTATGAAATAGATTTAGATGGTATAAATTCATGATTCTAAGATTTAGAAATTGTTGTTATTTTGAGCCACCTCTTATACATGGGAAATATGAAAATGCTCTAGGAAACTAATTAATGTGTCACAGTCTTGTGAGGGAAGGAATGTCTTGTGTGAGATAAAATAAGGTGTGTTATAGTAGAGGCCTATCCATGATTATATGTCTTCATGGATGATAGGGATTTCTAGGATATTTTATGCTACAAGAGCTCATTAATCATATTTGTTGATCTATGTGATTTTGAAACTAGTTAACAAATTTATGCTATAAAATGTTGCCAATAATTTATGAAATTTTTTCTTTCTAGTGTACAAGATATTTTCTTGATTAAAAATAAATTTTAAGAATTTATATTGTGTGATGTATCTCTTTTTACGGGTTGTGTATGTGTACATATGTAGTTCTAATGCTGGCTCAAGTAAGTAATTTTATATTTTACTAGATTTAACTCTATTTCCCTATTGGATGGATACAAACTATTATATTTGGATTAATTATCAATCTCTTCATTCAATCAAATATCTTTCTAGTTTTTTGTTCGTATAGGACTAGATTAGGGTTTACTAATATGTACAAGTGAGCAATATTATTTATTATGTCGTATCATGTATGATCTATTGTTGGAAATAATTCTACAAATTCATGTATATTAGATATGTATTGCACATGTAGTGGGCTAGGTTAAGGAGAAGCATTCCATGTATTGAGCATATGTATTATCTATTATTTTATTTTATTAATTAAAGTTTGAAAATGTATTTTCCTTGTAATTAGTATAGAATCAATACACTATTACTTAGCATATGGTTGCAAGGAACTCATGTATATTATATTTATCTTTAATTGTCCTATTAAATAGTCTATAAGGACTACCCCCTAGTTTTAGTAGATCTTAAAAAAGAAGAAATTATACTCTTATCAAGTGGCCCAATAATATTTTTTCTTTGTTGATAAACCTTTTATTTTTGTTATGGTTAATCTTGCTCCCTTTCCTTGACATTGAGTGTCTTCTTTGGAATAATAGAATTGTAGATTTGAGATCTAGTTGTCCAAATAAAGCTTTATCACATGATGTGGTATTGACTAATATGGCACATGGTAACATATTACGTAACGCCTACCACAAAAACCTAGAGGACAACACACTTTAACACTAAGAAAGCGATATAATTTTTATTTTATTTTTAAAAAAGTGCAATACACACAAGATTGCAAGTGAAAAAATAACTTTTTTTCTAATCTAAGTCCTCTAAGGTTTCGAGGTTACATTACTAGAATCCCATTAACGAAACTAGTAAGAAATGTAAATCACCACAATAAATAAACTTCATCAACAATATAACAACACCCATACTAATCCAATTAACTAACACATGAAATAACATCATTACCATTATCCATTACATATGAGAGTTCATCAATTATTTACATCATTTCATCATTACATCTTGAACAACAATGTCTCCTCGTAAACATGTGAGGAGACTACATCAAAAGAATAATACATGATACAATTGAATTGTAGTACAATACAAATACATGAAGATACTCCACGTGAACTGGAACAAGTGCAGAAGTCTTCATATCCAAGAGTAGTCACCACAAACACAAACAAAGTGAGGGAACCCAATGGAGTGCATGGCACAATCCACCCAACCATGTGGAACCCTAAGGTCTACCCCCTTGTGCTAGGAGATAATGATAAGGTCCCACCACCAAAGCAGACAAGAAGGTAGTAGCATGACACAAGAAGGCTAACATGACTCCAACATACAAAAGTAACAATCAAAACATAAAGAAACAACTGCTTCTAGAGGTACAAGAACAACAAGGGGAAAAAACAAACAAGGCATACTAGGTTGCTATAGGGAGGAGTTTCATCACATAGTTTGCTATGGGTTACCATGGTGTAACCTTCCTAGGCTACCAAACCCCCATCTTGGGTTACCTTGGCCACCTCTATCGGCTACTGGACCCCCATACAAACTCATGTAGGATCAACATACCTTCCAGTCAGACCAGATAGTTGATCTTGCCATTCCAGGCCTTCCCACTCATCTCAATCCTAAAAAAGCACTTGAGCCATGAGTGAGGCATTATCTTGATTAATGTGAACTACCCAGCCCCCTAATTCATTTTAGATTATCACTTGATAAAACTCTCAATGAGTTACCCTAGACCTACCACTTTGTGCATCAAACCCCCATTGAGAGCCACTCCCCCTACTAGCAACAAAAAGACTCAACAATCCACTAACTGGGTAAGCCAATTTGCACAACATATAAAGCCACATGTGTATTATCACATAAAGCAAGGCATGCACCAACTTGCACAAAGTCTCCACATATAACAATTACACATTGCAAAGCTAGAACCCTCATAATCATAAATCAAGTATAGAATCAAGCGTTCACAAAGAACCAACATGAAAAGCCAATCATAAATAAAACTCCTTTTTTCCCTAGCCTCTAAAAGTCTAACAAATCACTAACACAATGGTTCCCCCATCGAAGTGGCAACAATAACATGTTCTCACAATCAAAATCAACCTCAAAATAAAAAGTAAAATCAATCAGCAGGGAATCCAAGGGAGACCTCAATTTTCTCCTCACATGATACCCAACCAAAATAATTAACCAAATAGTCAACCTCGATAACCAAAATCAACTTAAACTCCAAAATTGCACACATAATTCATCACAAGGAAATAATCAAACATTGCAGCCATGAAATACAATATTAAAGCAACCTCACAATAAAAAAGTAATCATGAACAATCCATTTACTAAGACCATGAAGACATTTGCAACTCAAGCAGTGATACACAACAATTTAATAGTTAAGAACTTCAAGTAGAATTACAAGATGATACATTGGTACAAAAATTAATATAATAAGCTAAAAATGTACATTTGAAATACATAAGGAAAGTATCTTTTAATCAAAGGATACAAAATATAAACTTGACCCTAATGCCTACTTAGATTACTTATTTAAAAGAATATGGAACTACCTATCCACATTTGATGAGTGTCAAATTAATTAATACTAATCAACAAAAATAAATCTTTTATCTACATAGAGAGTCTTTCATAATTTGATTCCATAATTTTCACTATAAATTACTATCCAAATTCATTGTCTAATTCAATCTTTCATTCTAGAAAAGGAAAAATATGTTTTTCTAGTTTTACAATTATAAATATCCCACTATTTGAAAATAAATTCTAACCAGATAATTCTCTCTCTATATATAAATACATTATAATCGGATGTCATTCCAAATTCTCACTATCAACTTCTATTCTAAAAGAACTTAGCAGATTACAAATTGTAAACATACGAATGCATATATATATATATACATACCTTTATTTTAAATCAAATGAGAAATAATACATATATTTATCGAATTGATTGGAGGGCCGAGTATCAATCATTAATTACAATGCTCAGTAACTGACGATAATATCACAATATATGTACAAATACTTATATATGTATAAATACATATTAACATAGAATACAAATCCAATGAAATGAATACATTTCTAATATGCGAAAACTAACGAAATGAAAGAATTTCTAATATGCAATTCAACATGACAATTTGTGCATTCTCACCTTTTGAAATCAAATATTTTCCTGTCATTCTATATTCCTAAATAATTATAGTTAGTTAAAGAAGTCAGATGAGGAAGGGTTTAGGGTTTAATGAAGATCGTCGTTTACCAAACTAATATATATAAAAAATTTGGTAGAACAATTGTAATACCCCTCGTGTTGCTGATACTCTTTTATGCTAGTTTTGTACTTGGTTTGTGATGGTGATTAGTTCACTGTTTTGGTTGTGTGTGGATTCATAGTTTAGTTGGTTTGATGCAGATGATATTACTTATGATGCCTAATGATACATTACGTGGTGATTATGTTATTGGATTATGTTATAGCTTTCTTTAAATAATATATGTGGTGATGTTGTGGTTTAATGTTGCTATGGATTTTGATGTGTTTACTAGTGAGTCATGGTGAAAGGAAGAAGTAGCATCACTCGCTCGTGAGTACCCTGCTACCCCACAATTACCTTTCATGATGTGTCTATAATGGAGATTTACATGTTACTTGATGTTTGTTTTTATGTAGGATGCAGGTATAGGACACCAACTTCGCCTGCTTGTCAGGTTTGAGTGTGTCCCATAAACCCAACAGGTATGATGTTGAAAAGGGAGTTGATAAGGAAGTGTTCCTATCCCAAGTTCGTCACCTCATTGTGAGTCCCACGGTGTCATTGTCTCAACCTCATCTTTGTTTTAGTATGGGTTAGTGTTGATTATTTATTTTAGTTTGTAAATGTTTGTTATTTAATTAATCTTTATTTTATGTGTGATTAATTAATGTTATTTAATTGATATAATTATTTGCAAGTAATTGTAGTTAAGTTAATTGATTAAATTTTCTTGATTGAGTGAATAGTTTAAATAAAAAATATTAGATCTGCTATTATGTGAATTAGAATTTTAAATTTGCATAAAGTAAATGATATTAATTTTTGAATTTTTTAAATTAATTAAATAGCATAAATTATTTATTATTATCAAAAGAAAATAACTAAAAGTTAGTTAAAAGATATTTAGAATAGTTATGAGAGTGAGTGGAAATTGAATGGAAAAATCTTAAAAATATTCTTGAAGAGAATATGGGTCATAATTGTGAAAGGCAAGAAGTGACTTCACAGAGGAAATTGGCTAGAGAATTATTTTTTTGGTTTTTGGGTTAAAAATTAGAAGAGGTTTTTAGGAATATATTTTGGGCTCATATTTTGCATCTTTTTGGAAGTGGAGATTTTGGGAAGGGTTTTGGAAATTGAACTCGGAAGGCGAAGCTTTGCTCCAACCCTCAATTCTTCAAGCTTCAAGAAAACAGGTTCCTTTACTATTTATTTAGTTATTCTATTGTTTGAAAAGATTGCCTGTACAAATTTTATTCTGTAGAAATTTTGTTAATTTTGTAAAAGTTGAGAAATTGTCTGTACAAGAGGAAATGATTATTTTGTAGAAGCTTTGTTTTTAAAATTGGAAAGATTGTTGGAAATTTCCATGAATTTGTTAAAAGCTTCTATAGAAAAGTTTGTTAAAAGCTTCTTTGTAGAAAATTTATTGACAACTTCTGTGTATGAAGTTTTGTTGTGATTATTTTACTGCCTCTGTAGAAAACTTTATAGTAAAATTAGAGAACCTCGTAAAATATTATTTTTAAAACAATAGAATAACACAAAGAGAAAACAATAGAGATATTTTGAAATCTCTTAGGTATTGGATTAGAAAACCTTCCTGTAAAAATTGGGGAAAACCCATATCTAGATTATCTATAGAAGAATATGATTTAAATTTATTTTCCAAATTAATTTCTTTAGCTGGAAAAATTTAGAAAAACTTTGTGAAAAATTTTCCTAACAATTTTTTAAGGATTTAAATTCATTAAATTAAATTAAATTAAATTTAATATTTTATATTAATAAATATATATATATATATATTAAATATATATATGTGTGTGTGTGTGTGTATTATAATATATATATATATGTGGGTTATGATTATGTGGTTATTTTTATAATATTAATTTAAATTTGTGATTTTAAATGTATAATATATATATATATACATATAGACACATAAATAGCGTGTGTATACACATATATATGTATATATATACAAATATTTATTTTATATATGTTGATTTAATGGAAAAACTGGATGATGGTTTAAATTGTAAGTTGGATATTATGGTGTGATTGATTTAATTGAATACAAGCATTGTTGATTAAATTAAGTGGATTGATTTTTGGATGAATCGATTATTTACATGTCTTGGTAAAGTTGTGCAAAGAAATATGTCAAGTGGTGTGGTTTGAATTATAGCATACTTGTGTATGTAACTATTTACTCTAAAAAAAATCATTGAGCCATTTGAGGTTTTCACTTAATTGGGTTATGTCATGTGGGAGAAACCCTTAAGTTAGTTATCCTTCCATAAGAGCTTAAATTGCTTGTTAGGCACTTCCAGAGGCATGAGGAAATGCTATTGTAATTATGATATTTAATTTGATCCTTGTCCCTATTTTGACTATAGTTGTGATTTTGAGTTTACATTTGGGTTGCAATTTTTTTATGGGAGTTGATTCATATGACTTTTGGTGGGATAGTTTTGCCTCACAGTTGTTCTATTTTGTGGTTCAATGTTCTTGTTGGTACAACCCCTTGGAATTTGATGATATGTTTTGGGTTTCTAGGGAGAGTGGCTCTATGTGGGCGTTGTCACACAAAGGGGTTGTCAGGATAACCCACGTTAGAGTTAGAGTAATAAGTGATAGCCTAATTAATTAATTAATTAGGGGGTGGGTAGTAAAACATTAACAAGATAAATATGGATGCCTCATCACTTGTTATGGATTTCACACACTAAAGGTGGGTTGAGAAGGTTGTGGTTGGCAAGATCGTTGCCTTGCCATCATGGGAGGTTAACGATTCCACATGAGTCACCCTATGGGGTCGACGCCTAGAGAGGCTGTCAAGATAACCATAGATGGAGGTCGACACCTAGAGAAGGGAAGTCAGGATAACCCATGTAGGACTATGTGATGAAACTCTCCTCTAGCATTCCCTTGAGTTGTTATTGTTGCTAACCTATGGAAGTGGTCTTTTGATGTTATGTTCCCTTTATGTGTGCTCTAGCTTTTCATGTTTTGGAGTTTAGTCTTGTGTATTTTTTTGGATGTTCTTGGTCAGGGATCCTTCCTTATTTACTCCTAGCACGGGGGTAGTCGGGTGGAACATGCTACACACCCCATTGGGTTCCCTATCTTGCAGTTGTACCTTTCAATGCAGAGTTTTGCAAAATAGCTTGATCCAAAGTTTATATGTTTCCAGATGTATACTTGTACTTCAATTATACTTTGTGTATTGATGTGTTCCTTCCCCATGTGTTGTGAAGACTTATGATGTAATCTTGTGTAATTACTCAATGAGATGTACTTTTAGACTGATGTAATGTATAATCACACTATGTAATTCATTCTTGAACTATAATTGTAAATATCGTTAATGTTGTGTTATATCTGAGAAAATATGTTCTTTATATTTCCAAGTACAATTTATTATGAATACATGTATGGTTTCTATATGGTTTATTCTTGTTACATTGTTTATCCTTATAAATGTTTAAATGAAGATATGTGAATGAATGGGTTACGTTAGTAGAATTGGTAATTACTTTTATCAACTTTTTTATGGGATAGATTACATAATGTCACCTCGTGTACCCCAAGGGAATTAGGTGTTTAACTTGTAATCATTATCTATGTTAATTTCTTTAGTAAATTAAGTGTTTATTCTCTATGTTTTCAAAAAAAAATTGTTGCATTTTTAGTTTCCTTTGGGGTTTGCGCGACGGGGTGTTACAACAATCTAATTTTATTCATAGTAGATTTGAATTGAAAAGAAAGACTGCTAGCAAGTATGATCCACACCACAAAACCTAACTTTGTGGCAGCGTTCCCAAGCAGAGCAACAAGAGGTCTTAGTTCAAATCGTTATGCATGCTAAGTGAAAAAAAATAAAGATTCTAAAGAAATTCCTACCATGAGGCATAATGCAAAATGAAATGGATGAATAGTTCTTCATGAGATTGTCGCACAAATATTTTTTCTTCCTTTAATTGACTAGTTGATAAAGACAGAATAACATGGAGTCCTAAGTTGTAATTCACTCATAGGTGAGTCATCATTACCTCATTGATAGGCTTTTGTGGCCCCAATTATTAATCGCTTGGCATTGCTTTTACCATTGGGTTCAATATGCAATAGGTGGAACAAAAAAATATTTTGAGAGATGTGAACCATTTCCATCCTTCTAACAAGGACTTTGTTCTAGAGGAGAACATTTCTAATGCTAAAAGAAACAATCTGATACAATGCAAGTTGATATAGTGTGAGCCTGATTTGAATGTGAATCATGCAATAGTTTTAACTAGAAAAGAGAGGTGATAACTATATTGATAGCCAAAAGGTTTACGAAATCTGAGTCTAAAACAAGTAAAATAGGGCGCATAGCACAAAAGTATGGTATCTGCCCCAGTTATAGGCATTTGAATTAAGCTCAAATAATCTTTTAACAAATACCCATTACTACAGTATAATCTTTATATTAAAATCTCAAACCATAAGGTGAACCCGCCCCTCCAAAATAAAAGCAAAGAATAGACCAAGCATAAGATTATGCAATGGTGCGACTAACCATTGGACTCTAAGGAATCTTCAAAAAGGTTTCAAGCAATTGTTGATGGTAGCTAGGGTAAAACAATCACAATCATGGGCATACAAAGATTACAGGAAAGACACAAAATAATATACTAGGAGTGTTGTAGCAAAAAAAGAAAATACATTTACTGTTTGTCACAAATCGAAATCCAATAATTATTGGCATGTTTTGCTCCAAATAGGATATAAATTCAAACATTTATTCCAAAACAAGGAAGAAGATTGCAAGAAAGAGGAACCTAGAACAATTCAAATAACTGAGCTGATAGTTGCTGCTGGGTTCAAATTCTAAGTTGCAGCTTCAATTTTCTCCCAAAAGCCCCACAACTCTCTAGAACCCAATTCCAAATCTCCAAGAAAATAATAAACTAGAAGACCTCCCAGAACCCAAAAAAATTCACGAGAATAAAAGAAAACAAGAATTAGTTTTTCCAGGAAAACCCCCCTTTATTTTTACAAAATAACCAATTTATTTTCCACTTTGTTCTGGCTGTACTTTTTTCTAAATTAATTAATTAATTTAATTTCACACAAATCATTAACTACCACACTTTCAATTATATCTATTTATAACACATCCTAATTTATTTTACACTTAATTAACCAACCATAAAATATTTAATCTTTCATTTCAACTTTGTTTGCACAATTACCATAAATATATATTTATTTTAAAATCATAAATTTTAATTTATTAAAAACAAATAAAGACTTTAATAATATTTTATTTAATTAATACTTCGATTATATAAAAGCTTTTATTTATTTATTTTATTTTATTTTAATTATCACAATGTCTTTTAATTTCAATAATATTTTATTTTAATGCAATAATTATTCAAAGTACTAGTCAAACCAAAATAAATCAAATGCACAACATACCAAGCAATACCAAATCACACAAGCGAAACAGAGGGCAATACCGCGACAAAAGAGATGAACCACATCACAAACGAACAACACTATCAAGGTGAAACACGGAGGGGCGCTACATATTATACCACTTTTAATGTATGATTTCCTAATATTACTTCTTTATTCAAAATTTTCAACTTCCTAGATATTTAAGAAAGTTTATAATTTATGCATATTTCATTTGTGAGATAGAAGCTACTCATTGTAAATTATAGTATTTATTTTGTAGGTTATCATGGAGCAGGCATTCCAAGTTCAATGCATGCACAAAGATATATAGTAGGGTCCAATACTTTATATGGGCTTGAAATATTTATTTATGTCTAGTTATTTTCTTTCATGCATGTTTGTGAGTGCTCATTTACTTTGAGATACATGAAAATTTTACCTCAAGGTTGGGAAGTAATATAATGGTTCAAAACTTGTATACCTATGCAAATTCCCATTTAGTTGTAGGCCCATGTTCATAAATTCTCTTAATGTAATTATTAATTGGTAGTTGATACTATCTCATGAAAAGTTGGGCTCATTCCCTTATCATTATTCTATCCCCACTTATATATGCTTCCAAATTTTCAATAATACCTTATCCATTTTCACATATTCCCATACTCTTTATATTTGTTGCATCCTCCACATCTACGTATTTTTTTGCCACTTTGATCTTAATATTCTATTATCTTGTGTCAATCATGTGAGTGCATTATTGATTCCACACCTATAAATTTAACCCTCAAAATTTAAAAATTAAAATTTACATTTCACTCAAGTCACACCATATTTATTTCCTATTAGGAGTTGACTTATTACACATTTGGCACAAGTTATTTCTATATACATGTACTTAAATGAATTCAATTCA
>VDFB02271358.1:308012738-308082912 GCA_007258455.2 Sequoia sempervirens
AAAAAATTGACGTGCAGTTTTGGTGAGCAAACTAATGATCAAAATCTTTCAAAGATTCCAAGAATATTCTAACTCAATCATATCATATTCTAGAAAATCCAGTTTTCAATCAACTGGAAAAAAATTTCCAGTCAGAAAGAATATTCCCAAAATATTCATTAACATCAACCATATAGATGGTCATACGACCCCTCCAAGCCCCTTCCTAGCCCTCCTTTTCCCTAAAGGATATTTTTCTTTCTTTTTGGAATAACTTGGGCATATGATGTCAAAATCAGGCAAACAAGATATCATCATAAATCTAGTTCCAATCACTTTCTATTGGTGTAGGTATCATCATCAAATTTTTCTACTAGTTTATTTTATGCTCAATCAAAGTTAGATATTTATTTTATGCTCTTGATCTCATAAATTTTCATCAGAATATCCTATTTTTGTTATTCTAGCGGCGTTGGAAAGATATTTTAGATATTTTTAGATCCATTCATTCACTTTTTCCAAAACATTCTCCATGTATTTTTTATTCAGTATTTTGTGATTTCACATTTTTATCAATTGCTTGGACATCTTGGCACCTAGAGAGAATCTATTTGCATGAGATGACTCCATTTTCTATGATTTATATGCACTGAGGTTGTTAGTCTCCGATTTTATGATTTGAGGAAGTATCATGGGCTTTTTGTTCACCATTTTGTGGCCATCTTGGTAAAGAATAACTATGAGTCTTGGAAAAATGACATCCTGACACACTAGGGAGTTATTCAGCATAGGGGTATTATCAGTGATCATGTTATAAGGGTTATATGTTCTAGTGTTGATCTTGACACTATGTGTGCTTTATCAGACATTGATTGTCCCCACACACTTTGGGCTCACCTTTGAGAGATCCATGGAGACCCTCATATCTCTCCATACCCAAAGGATCCTATTGTAAATTGTCTCATCCCTCTTATAGATGCAAATTCTATACCCTTTAATGATGATACTTTAGAGGAGATTGAGTATATCACAAGTCTTGCATGTTCTAATGGTTCAAAGACTTGTCTTCATGTTCTCACTCTTCATATCGAGACTACATATTCATCTTATGTTGTTCTTGATTATTTTGACATTGCCACATCCTTCACCCCTATTGGATTAGTACAATAGGACATCCATCTTATTTCAAACATAGCTACTTGGAATTTCTATCTTGTAGACATATCATCCTTGTTTGTAGAGTTATATTGTAGATTTGTAGGATTACTTTTAGGAAATTTGTCTCCTATTTTTTTTACAACCACATCAACATTGTTGGCCCACCATGTTCAACATATTTTGAGCTTGTTCTACATTAGTCTTCACGGGTTTTTGGATTGACATCATCTCTTTCTGAAATGTGGACACTTAAGCACTTTTCAAAGGCCCACATCATTTGGATTTAGATTCCTAAATCACCCCTCATTTTGGATTGGATTCTCCAATCACTAGTTGATATGTTTCTTCCTAAGGGGAGAAATGTTGTTTGTAGGCAAGTGATCATATTTTATCTTCAAGCATTCATCATTGGCATGGGAGATACTTCTATGTGAGGGGATTCATATCCTCATTTTCTCTCTCCTATGGGGGGCCATCTATTGTACTTATGTGATAGAAGTAGTCCTTGGGGGGTCACATTGAGTCCTCCTATCCTTCTTTCATTAGTGCAGTTATTTCATTTTCTCTCTTTTGGAGAGGAGTTTTTCCCATGTGGTTTTCTCCTTTTATCTAGTTATGAGAGATTCATTTATTTGTATAAGGGTAACTCATTAGGCCTTGTAGTCAGGACCCATCTATGCATCCACCATTGCATTCTTCATCAAGGTTTTAATATTCTCCGTAAGTTGATCTTAAGGGGAGTGTGTTGGAGTAATTAGCACATGACTTGATAGCTAATTAATCATTAATTAATTATTACGTCCCTTATTACTTTATTCACTTAAGGTAATCAGAGGAGTTCTTTTTTATTTATTATATTGGACTAAATATAGGTCAAGTTGTCTCATTTCTTGAGATTAAGACACTTGTCACAGTATAATCAAATCATCAAGGGTTTTCTTTTTTATGCTTTTATAAGCATTCACCTACATTGTAATCTCATCCGAGTATTCATTATTCAATAAAAAATAATATAAAATGCTCTTGTGGATCAATCTTCTCTCTCTTGGTTGCATGACATAAACATTTTTTAGATCTTTAAGATATGATAGGATTTTTCGTTGTAGGCAATTTTTGGGAGCTATGAGGATCACTATCTACTCCAACAACATATTTCATGAATCAAGCACTTGTAGGTTGTCATTTTATCTTATTTAAGGTTTCATAGCATTTTTGTGCTAGAGAATTTTCTTACAATGCAACAAGTATAATTTTTATAAGGGAAGGTTTATGCTTGTGTTATTTTACCCTATCATTGGATTTATGTTTTATTTTTGTAAATTGAGACATCAAATCTCACTAATTTTCTATTGAAACCTATAAATTATAATGAATAAAACTAAAGTGGAAAATGAAAATTAATACAAAGATAATGTTGGGTAGCTTATATGCCTAAATTTGAACTTATTTTCTTGCATGAAGATGTCAGAATTTTCTCCCCTATTTTGGAGTAATTTAAGTTGAACCTAATGGATGTTGAGGATATGGTTGTTGATATGTGGTTGTCATTGATGTCAACACTATTAGCATTTGGTGTATTAAAGTTTATCTATGTCGAGGATATTGAGAAAATTGTAAAAGGAAGTGTTCTAGGTTCCCAGTGGAACTATGCAGGTCAAGAAGGAATTTTGTTCTTTACATTGAAGATCAGCTAATGTGGATTAAAGGGTTTATTTTTGAGTGTTTCTAGATCATCTACCAGAAGTTTTAGAGGTCCATGTGAAGTTTTGATTGTGTTATGGTCTGACAATGTTTCTATGGTCTCTGTCAGTGTTCCTGAATGAAGTTTGTGTAAAATTCTATTAATCTCAGTTATTGTGGATGCTTCTCTATTGTTTCTTGGTGTTCTCATATGTCTCTATATCATTCTCCATATTTGTGGTATGTCCACATTATTCAAAGAGCTCATGGTTGAAGATATTTTCTTACACATGTTTGGTTTTCATGTCCCTAGCCGACATGTTGGTGGTAGCGTGTTGTGGATCTTTGTGGTGAATTTAATTAAAGTATTTTCATACTGGAGATGTCAATTTGGGTCTCCACTATGTTGTGGCCAACCTTGGTGGATTCCTATTGAAAATTTATTTGTAAATTTGGCCCGACATTACAAATATGTTTTATTTTCCTGGGCGAGTAAGTTGTGATGAAATCTCATGTAGTGGATATATAAGAGAAATTTTTAGAGTGTGCATAAGTGCGAATCTATGCTAGAGAAAGTGCAAATGTGTGAATAATGTTCTAATCATTCGATAGCAGAGCAAGGTGTGAAGAAGATTGAGAGAAGAGTGAAGAAGGTTTTATGTGATTAATTAGAACTGTAATCAAGCTTGTGTAGAAGCTATTCTTTTAGTTCATACTCTATGGATCTAATCCATATTTCTATATTGTTGGACAATGAGTCCTCTTTTGTATTTGAGCAGTGAGCTTGCAGTGTGCCTGAATGCATGTGCATTCCCCTTATTATTTCTCATTATACTTTTAATAGGGTATAATCTTGTGGACTAACATCCACTGTGGTTTTTCCCCTAACAAGGTTTCCACATAAAAAAATCTTGGTGTTATCTGTCTCTCTGATGTGTTAATTATTTGTGGTTAATTGCTTATTCATTAGATCGAAGATTAAGTTAAGTAAGAAAAGTTTAAGTTTTTGTCACAACTGATTCACCCCCCCTCTCAGTTGTGTGTCCTTGTTCTACCAATAGTTGGTATCAGAGCTAGATCCTTTGAAGAAGTCTAAAAGCTTGAGGTGATCTGGGATGGCAACATTCAATAAGGACAATATGAGATTTGATGGAACCAACTACTCACTGTGGAAAGTTAGGATGCAATGTCATCTAAGATGTATTGGTGAAGCTTTCTAGAAGATTATAAAAGATCCATATGTTATTCCTCAGAATGGTCTCTCCACTGCTGATGAGATCAAAGATGTTGAAAATAATATTAGGGCTATTGAAGCTTTAGTGAGTGCTCTGACAAATTCAGAGATGGCTAATGTGATAGGGTTGTAGATAGCTCATGAGATTTGGACAAAGTTGGAAACTTTGTATGAAGGAGATGCTCAGGTGAAGATGGAAAAGCTACAAATCTTGAAAGGAAAGTATGCGAATTTTAAGATGGGTGAAGATGCAAATATCGCTTCTTTTATGTAGAGAGTAGATGAGATAGTGATGGGTATAAGATGTGCCAGTGGTTTTGTGGATGAAGATGAAATAGTGGCTAAGATACTCAGATCCTTTCCTCCCTCCTACAAAGTGAAAGCTCATGCTATTGAAGAAATCAAATTAGTAACAAAGATAACAAGAGACACGCTAGTTGGAAAGCTTGTTGATTTTGAAATAAGTGAATTTGGTGAATCTGCACCAAAGATTGAATCAACATTCAAGGCTACTATATCCGGAAGTAGTAGGAAAAGATATGGTCTAAGAGAAAGTTCTAGAAAAGTATCCAAGTATGATGAAGAACTAAAATAGCTTGAAGATAAAGAAAGAGAGGCAGAAGAATTGGAAGCACTAATTGAAAAAAAAGAAGGCAGAGGAAAAGGTAAGTATGAAGATGTATTTCCTATTAAATGTTTCTCTTGCAGTAAAATAGGTCATTTTGCATCAAGGTTTCCTAAAAGAGTTCCTAGATCTAAGCCTAAAAAGTATAGATTCCAAAAGAGATGTTACTTTATTGAAGAAGCAGTGACTGATGATGAGTCTAATAAAGATAATGGAAATGAAGATGAATGGGTTTTCATTGCTACCAATGAATATAATCCCATGGCTACTAAATCTGCTAAAGATGAAAAGGCTCTTGCAACCCGAGTTGAAGAAAAAGATGAGTGGGTCATTGATAGTGGATGCTCATATCATATGACCGATGATAAAAGAAAATTTGTGAGTCTAGAGAAGTATGATGGTGGGGTTGTAAGATTTGGAGACAAAATGCTGGTGTGATTCATGGAAACTATTTTCCTTAGTGGTAAGGATAACATTGATGATGTTTTGTATGTTGAAGGTTTGAAGCACAACTTGTTGAGTGTAGGACAAATGGTGCACAAGGTATATGATCTTCAATTCAAAAATAGAAGATGCAAGATACGGGGAAGTTCCAGGAATATGATTGCTACTGGTAAATAGACAAAAGGTAATATATTTCACCTGACTATTGCTAGTGGGAGTTGTTTAATTGATCAAATAGATTAAAGCTAGCTATGGAATAGGAGATTGTGTCATGTAAATTTTGAGAAGATTATCAAGATAAGTTCTACTCAAGCAGTAAGAGATCTACCTAAGTTAGTAAATCCTGCTAACACAATCTGCAAGGAATGTTAGATGGGTAAACAAACTAGAGTCTCTTTCTGGAGCAAACAGTTTTATTCAAATAATTTTTTGGAGCTGCTACATACCGACCTTTTTGGTCCCTCCAGAGTCAAAAGTATTCATGGATAAAGGTACTTTATGTTGATTATTGATGATTACTCTAGAATGATATGGGTTTCTTTCTTAAGAGAAAAATGTGAAGCATTTGAAAAGTTCAAAAGTTTTAAGGCTATGGTAGAGAATGAGAAAGATCTAAAAATCAAGTGCCTGAGATCTGACAGAGGTGGTGAGTTCACCTCCAGGGAGTTCAACTCTTTTTGTTAAGAGCATGGAATCAAAAGATAGTTATCTGCTCCTCGAACCCCTCAACAGAATGGAGTTGCAGAGAGAAAGAATAGAACAATTTTGGATGTTGCCAGAACAATGATGATGGAAGGAAATGTATCTCAGATGTACTAGAGTGAAGTGGTAAGAATTGTTGTGTATACCTTGAACCGAGTAAATGCTAATGGTAGTTCTAGTAAGACCCCTTTTGAGTTATGGTTTGGTTACAAGCCTACTGTTAAATATTTCAAGATCTTTGGAAGTACGTGTTATATCAAGAGAGATGATGATATAGGTAAGTTTGATGCAAGAAGCAATGAAGGGATTTTCCTAGGTTACTCCACTAAAAGCAAGACATACCGATGCTATAACAAAAGACTGAGAATGATGGTTGAGAGTGAAAATGTTAGAGTTGATGAGGACTCTGTCAAATCATCCAGATATTGTGGTTATGATTCTGATGAAGATAATACTTGCAAAGGGAATAATTCTAAGACACATAATCTACTTTAGATTATTCCATATGTTCTAGTTAAGCAACCTCAATTTGTTCCGGTAAATCAAGTCAGTCAAGAAGCAGAGACAAGTGCAAGTGTAGAAGAGAAATAAGAAGAATCAGAAGGTCAAGAGTGTATCAAAACTCCAAGGTATGTAAAGCTAAATCATTCTAAAAATCAAATCATAGGAGATAAGAATAAAGGAGTGCAAACTAGAAGAAAGATTGTAGAAGAATATTATCTAATTTCCAAGATTGAACTTAAAAATGTCACTGAAGCTTGTCAAGATGAACACTAGTTGGAAGCTATGAAGGAAGAGCTGACACGAATAGAAAAGAATGACACATGGAAACTGGTTTCCATGCCTCAAGAAAAAAATGTGATTGGTACTAAATGGGTGTTTAGGAACAAATTGAATGAACAAGGTAAAGTGGTTCGAAATAAAGCAAGACTGGTATGTAAAGGGTATTCTTAAATGGAAGGTATTGATTTTGAAGAAACCTTTGCTCCTGTTGCTAGAATTGAAGATGTTAGATTATTTCTTGCTTATCTTGCATACAAGGATTACAAAGTCTATCAGATGAATGTGAAGTCAAAATTTTTGAAAGGAGAACTAGAAGAAGAAATATACATTGAACAAATGGATGGATTTTAGCTAACTGACAAGGAAGATATGGTCTACCGATTAAAGAAAGCTCTATATGGACTTAAGCAAGCCCCTAGAGCCTGGTATGCTAGATTGGACAAATATCTACTGAAGCTTGGATTCACTAAAGGTACTATCGATGGAAACTTATACTTCAAATTAGATCATGATAAGGAGTTAATTATAGAAGTCTTTGTTGATGACATCATTTTTGGAGGAGATGATAATCTATGTATGAAGTTTGTTGATGAGATGAAGGATGAGTTTGAGATGAGTATGATCGGAGAGATGAAGTTCTTTCTAGGATTGCAAGTTACTTAGCTAGACAAGGGAATTTTCATATCTCAGTCCAAATATATGAGAGAACTGTTGAAGAAGTTTGGTATAGAAGACTCAAGCCTGTTGGTACACCCATGGTAACCAGATGTAAGTTGACACAGAATGATGATTCTCCTAAGGCAAATCAAACTAGATATAGGTCAATGATTGGTGGATTTCTCTATTCAAGTCATACTAGACTATAAATTATGAATCTTGTATGTATGGTTGCTAGATTTCAGGCTGATCCAAAAGAATCACATATGACTGTTGTCAAGAAAATCTTTAGATATCTGAAAGGAACAGTTGACTTTGGACTTTGGTATCCAAAGGATGATGATCTCACTTTGAGTCCATATAATGATGCAGATTGGGATGGAGATGTAGATGACAAGAAAAGTACTAGTGGTGGTGCTTTCTTCCTAAGGAAGAAGTTGGTGTCCTAGTTGAGAAAAAAGCAGAATTCCATTTCTCTATCTAGTGTTGAAGCATAATACATTGTTACTGCAAATAAATGTACTCAAGTGATATGGATGAAACAAATGTTGAAAGATATCAGGGTTGTATATGAAGAACCTATTACCATATACTGTGACAATTCAAGTGAAATAAATATTTCAAAGAATCTAGTATTGCATTCTAAGACTAAACATATATCAATCAAGTTTCATTTCTTGAGGGAGAAAGTGAATGAGAAAGAAGTCAGATTGGAATATGTATCTACCAAAGAATAGATTGTAGATATATTTACTAAGCCATTTCCAAAGGATACTTTTGATTATCTCAGAGGAATGCTGGTGATTACCCCTCCAGATAAGAACTAAAGATGCATTTTCTTGCATCAATCTGTGAGCTACATTGCTATATTATGATCTGAATTGATGTTTTTGTGGCTGCTACTTAGGGGGAGTAGTCAAATGTGCAGTTATGTGGTTCAGAGCATGTATTTGGAAAGGTCATGGTTACCTTTTCCATTGATGTTAAAGGGGGAGAAGTGTAACTTGAAAAATATTTCTAAGGAGAAGAGCCTTGTGGAGAGAAGCGTAGTTGAGAAGAAGAGTCAATATGTTTGGTTGATGGTATTTTTCACATCATCTGTTGCCATCAATGCCAAAGGGGGAGATGGTTGGATGTTAAGGATATGGTTGCTAATATGTGGTTGTCATTGATGTCAACACTATTAGCATTTGGTATATTAAAGGTTGTATATGTCAAGGATATTGAGAAAATTGTAAAAGGAAGTGTTCTAGGTTCCTAGTGGAACTGTGCAGTTCAAGAAGGTGTTTTGTTCTTTACATTGAAGATCAGTTGGTGTGGATTAAAGGGTTTATTGTTGAGTGTTTCTAGATGATCATCTACTAGAAGTTTCAGAGGTCTACGTGAAGTTTTGATTGTGTTATGGTCTGACAATGTTTTTGTGGTCTCTATCAATTTTCCTAAATGAAATCTGTGTAATTCTGTTAATCTCAGTTGTTCTGGATGCTTCTCTATTGTTTCTTGGTGTTCTCAAATGTCTCTAGATCATTCTCCATCTTTGTGGTATGTCCACATTATTCAGAGAGCTCGTGGTTGAAGATATTTTCTTGCGCATGTTCAATTTTTCATGTCCCTGGCTGACATGTTGGTGGTAGCGTGTTGTGGATCTTCGTGGTGAATTTAATTAAAGTCTTTTTGTATTGGAGTTGTCAATTTGGGTCTCCACTATGTTGTGGCCAACCTTGGTGGATTCGTATTGAAAATTTATTTGTAAATTTGGGCCGACATTGCAAATATGTTTTATTTTCCTGGCTAAGTAAGTTGTGATGAAATCCCATGTAGCAGATATATAAGAGCGATTGTTAGAGTGTGCATAAGTGTGAATCTATGCCAAAGAAAGTGCAGATGTGTGAATAATGTTCTAATCATTCGATAGCAGAGCAAAGTGTGAAGAAGGTTTTATGTGCTTAATTGGAACTGTAATCAGGCTTGTGTAGAAGCTATTCTTTTAGTTCATACTCTGTGGATCTAATCCATATTCTATATTGTTAGACAGTGAGTCCTCTTTTGTATTTGAGTGGTGAGCTCTAGGTAGTGTGTCTAAATGCATGTGCATCCCCTTAATATTTCTCACTATACTTTTAATAGGGTATAATCTTGTGGACTGAAATCCAACGTGGTTTTTCCCCTAACAGGGTTTCCATGTAAAAAAATCTTGGTGTTATATGTCTCTCTAATGTGTTAATTATTTGTGGTCAATTTCTTATTCATCAGATTTGAGATTAAGTTAAGTAAGAAAAGTTTAAGTTTCTGTCACAACTGATTCACCCCCCCTCTCAGTTGTGTGTCCTTATTCTGCCAACAAAACCAATGATGACTTATTTTGTTGTGCAAGTGCTATTATCTTTTCCTATAAGTGTATGATAATTTAACCCATTCTCTAGCTTAATTACTTTTAGGAATATTTGTATGATTTATTATGTTCGAACACCCATATACTATGAAAGAGATTTAGATGGTATAAATTCATGATTCTAAGATTTAGAAATTGTTGTTATTTTGAGCCACCTCTTATACATGGGAAATATGAAAATGCTCTAGGAAACTAATTAATGTGTCATTGTCTTGTGAGGGAAGGAATGTCTTGTGTGAGATAAAATAAGGTGTGTTATAGTAGAGGCCTATCCATGATTATATGTCTTCATGGATGATAGGGATTTCTAGGATATTTTATGCTACAAGAGCTCATTAATCATATTTGTTGATCTATGTGATTTTGAAACTAGTTAACAAATTTATGCTATAAAATGATGCCAATAATTTATGAAATTTTTCTTTCTAATGTACAAGATATTTTCTTGATTAAAAATAAATTTTAAGAATTTATATTGTGTGATGTATCTCTTTTTATGGGTTGTGTATGTGTACATCCGTAGTTCTAATGCTGGCTCAAGTAAGTAATTTTATATTTTACTAGATTTAACTCTATTTCCCTATTGGATGGATACAAACTATTATATTTGGATTATTGATCAATGTCTTCATTCAATCAAATGTCTTTCTAGTTTGTTGTTCGTGTAGGACTAGATTAGGGTTTACTAGTATGTACAAGTGAGCAATATTATTTATTATGCTGTATCATGTATGATTTATTGTTGGAAATAATTCTACAAATTCATGTATATTAGATATGTATTGCACATGTAGTAGGCTAGGTTAAGGAGAAGCATTCCATGTATTGAGCATATGTGTTATCTATTATTTTATTTTCTTAATTAAAGGTTGACAATGTATTTTCCTTGTAATTAGTATAGTGTGAGTACACTATTACTTAGCATATGGTTGCAAGGAACTCATGTATAATTATATTTATCTTTAATTGTCCTATTAAATAGCCTCTAAGGACTACCCCCTAGTTTTAGTAGATCCTAAAAAAGAAGAAATTATCCTCTTATCAATTGGCCCAATAATATTTTTTCTTTGATGATAAACCTTTTATTTTTGTTATGGTTTATCTTGCTCCCTTTCCTTGACATTGAGTGTCTTCTTTGGAATAATAGAATTGCAAATTTGAGATCTAGTTGTCCAAATGAAGCTTTATCACATGATGTGGTATTGACTAGTATGACACATGGTAACATATAATGTAACTCCTACCACAAAACCCTAGAGGACAACATGCTTTAACACTAAGAAAGCGGTATAATTTTTATTTTATTTTTAAAAAAGTGCAATACACACAAGATTGCAAGTGAAAAAATAACTTGTTTTCTAATCTAAGTCCTCTAAGGTTCCGACGTTACATTACTAGAATCCCATTAACAAAACTAGTAAGAAATGTAAATCACCACAAAAAATAAACTCCATCAACAATATAACAACACCCATATTAATCCAATTAACTAACACATGAAATAACATCATTACCATTATCCATTACATATGAGAGTTCATCAATTATTTACATCATTACATCTTGAACAACAATGTCTCCTCATAAACATGTGAGGAGACTACATCAGAAGAATAATACATGATACAATTGAATTGTAGTACAATACAAATACATGAGGATACTCCACGTGAACTGTAACAAGTGTAGAAGTCTTCATATCCAAGAGTAGTCACCACAAACACAAACAAAGTGAGGGAACCCAATGGAGTGCATGGCACGATCCACCCAACCATGTGGAACCCTAAGGTCTACCCCTCGTGCTAGGAGATAATGATAAGGTCCCACCACCAAAGAAGACAAGAAGACAATAGCACAACACAAGAAGGCTAACATGACTCCAACATACAAAAGTAACAATAAAAACATAAAGAAACAATTGCTTCTAGCGGTACAAGAACAACAAGGGGAAAAAAAAAACAAGGCATACTAGGTTGCTATAGGGAGGAGTGTCATCACATAGTTTTCTATGGGTTACCCTAGTGTAACCTTCCTAGGCTACCAGACCCCCATCCTAGGTTACCTTGGCCATCTCTACCAGTCGTCGGACCCCCATACAAACTCATGAAGGATCAACATACCTTCCAGTCAGACCAAATAGTTGATCTTGCCATTCTAAGCCTTCCCACTCATCTCAATCCTAAAAATTCACTTGAGCCATGAGTGAGGCGTTATCTTGATTAATGTGAACTACCCAGCCCCCTAATTCATTTTAGATTATCACTTGATTAAACTCTCAATGAGTTACCCTGGACCTACCACTCTGTGCGTCGAACCCCCATTGAGAGCCACTCCCCCTACTAGCAACAAAAAGACTCAACAATCCACTAACTGGGTAAGCCAATTTGCACAACATATAAAGCCACATGTGTATTATCACATAAAGTGAGGCATGCACCAACTCGCACAAAGTCTCCACATATAACAATTACATAGTGCAAGGCTAGAACCCTCATAATCATAAATCAAGTATAGAATCAAGTGTTCACAAAGAACCAACATGAAAAGCCAATCATAAAGAAAACTCCTTTTTTCCCCAGCCTCTGGAAGTCTAACGAATCACTAACACAATGGTTCCCCCATCGAAGTGGCAACAATAACACATTCTCACAATCAAAATCAACCTCAAAATCAAAAGTAAAATCAATCAACAGGGAATCCAAGGGAGACCTCAATTTTCTCCTCACATGATACCCAACCAAAATAATTAACCAAATAATCAACCTCGATAACCAAAATCAACTTAAACTCCAAAATTGCACACATAATTCATCACAAGGAAACAATCAAACATTGCAGCCATGAAATAAACTATTAAAGCAACCTCACAATAAAAAAGTAATCATGAACAATCCATTAACCAAGACCATGAAGACATTTGCAACTCAAGCAGTGATACACAACAATTTAATAGTTAAGAACTTCAAGTAGAATTACAAGATGATACATTGGTACAAAACTTAATATAATAAGATAAAAACGTACATTTGAAATACACAAGGAAAGTATCTTTTAATCAAAGGATACAAAATATAAACTTGACCCTAATGCCTACTTAGATTACTTATTTAAAAGAATGTGGAACTACCTATCCAAATTTGAGGAGAGTGTCAAATTAATTAATACTAATCAACAAAAATAAATCTTTTATCTACATAGAGAGTATTTCGTAATTTGATTCCATAATTTTCACTATACATTACTATCCAAATTCATTGTCTAATTCAATATTTCATTCTAGAAATGGAAAAATATGTTTTTCTAGTTTTACAATTATAAATATCCCACTATTTGAAAATAAATTCTAAGCATATAATTCTCTCTATATATAAATACATTATAATCGGATGTCATTTCAAATTCTCACTATCAACTTCTATTCTAAAAGAAAGTAGATTACAAATTGGAAACATACGAATATATATATATATATATAGATAGATATATATTTGCATTTATATATATATACATACCTTTATTTTAAATCGAATGAGAAATAATACATAAATTTATCGAATTGAATGGAGGGCCAAGTATCAATCATTAATTACAATACTCAGTAACTGACGATAATATCGCAATATATGTACAAATACTTATATATGTATAAATATATATATTAACATAGAATACGAATCCAACGAAATGAAAGCATTTCTAATATGCAATTCAACATGACAATTTGTGCATTCTCGCCTTTTGAAATAGCAGATTTTCCTGCCATTCTATATTCCTAAATAATTATAGTTAGTTAAAGAAGTCCGATGAGGAAGGGTTTAGGGTTTAATGAAGATCATCGTTTACCACACTAATTTATAAAAAAAATCTGGTAGAACAATTGTAATACCCCTCGTGTTGTTGATACTCTTTTGTGTTGGTTTTGTACTTGATTTGTGATGGTGATTAGTTCACTGTTTTGGTTGTGTGTGGATTCATAGTTTAGTTGGTTTGATGCAGATGATATTACTTATGATGCCTAATGATACATTACATGGTGATTATGTTATTTGGTTATGTTATAGCTTTCTTTAAATAATATATGTGGTGATGTTGTGGTTTAATGTTGCTATGGATTTTGATGTGTTTAGTAGTGAGTTGTGGTGAAAGGGAAGAAGTAGCATCACTGCCGCGACTACCCCAATTACCTTTCAAGATGTATCTATAATGGAGATTTACATGCTACTTGATGTTTGTTTTTATGCAGGATGCAGGTACAGGACACCGACTCCACCTGCTTGTCAAGTTTGAGTGTGTCCCATAAACCCAACAGGTATGATATTGAAAAGGGAGTTGATAAGGAAGTGTTCCCGTCCCAAGTTCATCACCTCGTTGTGAGTCCCATGGTGTCATTGTCTCAACCTCGTCTTTGTTTTAGTATGTGTTAGTGTTGATTATTTATTTTAGTTTGTAAATGTTTGTTATGTAATTAATCTTTATTTTACATGTGTGATTAATTAATGTTATTTAATTGATATAATTATTTGTAGGTAATTGTAGTTAAGTTAATTGATTAAATTTTCTTGATTGAGTGAATAGCTTAAATAAAAAATATTAGATGCTATTATGTGAATTATAATTTTAAATTTGCATAAAGTAAATGATATTAATTTTTGAAATTTTAAATTAATTAAATAGCATAAATTCTTTATTATTATCAAAATAAAATAACTAAAAGTTAGTTAAAAGATATTTAGAATAGTTACGAGAGTGAGTGGAAATTGAATGCAAAACTCTTGTTAAAAAATATTCTTGAAGAGAATATGGGCCATAACTGTGAAAGGAAAGAAGTGACTTCATGGAGGAAATTGGCTAGAGAATTGGTTTTTTTGGTTTTTGGGTTAAAAAATTAGAAGAGGTTTTCAGGAATATATTTTGGGCTCATATTTTTCATCTTTCTGGAAGTGGAGATTTTGGGAAGGGCTTTGGAAATTGAACTCGGAAGGTGAAGCTTTGCTCCAACCCTCATTTCTTCAAGCTTTAGGAAAGCAAGTTCCTTTACTATTTATTTAGTTATTCTGTTGTTTGAAAAGATTGCCTGTACAAATTTTATTCTGTAGAAATTTTGTTAATTTTGTAAAAGTTGAGAAATTGTCTATATAAGAGGAAATGATTATTTTGTAGAAGCTTTGTTTTTAAAATTGGAAAGATTGTTGGAAATTGTCGTGAATTTGTTAAAAGCTTCTATAGAAAAGTTTGTTAAAAGCTTCTCTGTAGAAAATTTGTTGACAACTTCTATGTATGAAGTTTTGTCGTGATTATTTTACTGCCTCTATAGAAAACTTTATAGTGAAATTAGAGAGCCTCGTAAAAGATTATTTTTAAAACAATAGAATAACACAGAGAAAAAACAATAGAGATATTTTGAAATCTCTTAGGTATTGGATTCAAAAACCTTCCTGTAAAAATTGGGAAAAACCCATATCCAGATTGTCTGTAGAAGAATATGATTTAAATTTGTTTTCCAAATCATCTCTTTGAATGGAAAAATCTCTAGAAAACCTCTAAAAGCACCTCCTTCCAAATTTCATGATTTCAAATCACAAAATTAAATTGAATTAAATTTTAATATTTTATATTATTAAATATATATATATATATAGATATATATATATATATGGCTTATGATTATGTGGTTATTTTTATAATGTTAATTTAAATCTATGATTTTAAATGTATTATATGTGTGTGTGTGTGTGTGTGTACATATAGACACATAAATAGCATGTGTATACACATATATATGTATATATGTATATATATATATATACAAATATATATTTTATATATGTTGATTTAATGGAAAAGTTGGATGATGGTTTAAATTGTAAGTTGGATATTATGGTGTGATTGATTTAATTGAATACAAGCATTGTTGATTAAATTAAGTAGATTGATTTTTGGATGAATCGATTATTTACATGTCTTGGTAAAGTTGTGCAAAGAAATATGTCAAGTGGTGTGGTTTGAATTATAGCATACTTGTGTATGTAATATTTACTCTAAAAAAATTCATTGATCCATTTGAGGTTTTCACTTAATTGGGTTATGTCATGTGGGAGAAACCCTTAAGTTAGTTATCCTTCCGTAAGAGCTTAAATTGCTTGTTAGGCACTTCCAGAGGCATGAGGAAATGATGTTGTAATTATGATCTTTAATTTGATCCTTGTCCCTATTTTGACTATAGTTGTGATTTTGAGTTTACATTTGGGTTATAATTTTTTTTATGGGAGTTGATTCATATGAATTTTAGCGGGATGGTTTTGCCTCACAGTTGTTCTATTTTGTGGTTCAATGTTCTTGTTGGTACAACCCCTTGGAATTTGATGATATGTTTTGGGTTTCTAGGGAGAGTGGCTCTACGTGGGCATCGTCGCACAAAGGGGTTGTCAGGATAACCCACGTTAGAGTTAGAGTAATAAGTGATAGCCTAATTAATTAATTAGGGGGTGGGTAGTAAAACATTAACAAGATAAATATGGATGCCTCGTCACCTATTAGGGATTTCACAAACTAAAGGTGGGTTGAGAAGGTTGTGGTTGGCAAGATCATTGCCTTGCCATCACGAGAGGTTAACGGTTCCGCATGAGTCACCCTATGGGGCCGACACCTAGAGAGGCTGTCAAGATAACCATAGATGGAGGTCGACGCCTAGAGAAGGGAAGTCAGGATAACCCATGTAGGACTATGCGATAACACTCTCCTCTAGCATTCCCTTGAATTGTTATTGTTGCTAACCTATGGAAGTGGTCTTTTGATGTTATGTTCCCTTTATGTGTGCTCTAGCTTTTCATGTTTTGGAGTTTAGTCTTGTGTATTTGTTTGGATGTTCTTGGTCGAGGATCATTCCTTATTTACTCCTAGCATGGGGGTAGTCGGGTGGAACATGCTACGCACCCTGTTGGGTTCCCTATCTTGCAGTTGTACCTTTCAGTGCAGAGTTTTGCAAAGATAGCTTGATCCAGAGTTTATATGTTTCCAGATGTATACTTGTACTTCAATTATATTTTGTGTATTGATGTGTTACTTCCCCATGTGTTGTGAAGACTTATGATGTAATCTTGTGTAATTGCTTAATGAGATGTACCTATAGACTGATGTAATGTATAATCACACTATGTAATTCATTCTTGAACTTTAATTGTAAATATCGTTAATGTTGTGTTATATTTGAGAAAATATGTTCTTTATATTTCCAAGTACAGTTTATTATGAATACATGTATGGTTTCTATATGGTTTATTCTTGTCACATTGTTTATCCTTATATATGTTTAAATGAAGATATGTGAATGAATGGGTTACATTAGTAGAATTGGTAATTACTTTTATCAACTTTTTTATGGGATATATTACGTAATTTCACCTTGTGTACCCCAAGGGACTTAGGTGTTTAACTTGTAATCATTAGCTATGTTAATTTCTTTAGTAAATTAAGTGTTTATTCTCTATGTTTTCAAAAAAAAATTGTTGCATTTTTAGTTGTCCTTTGGGGTTTGAGTGATGGGGCATTACAACAATCTAATTTTATTCATAACATATTTGAATTGAAAAGAAAGACCGCTAGCAAGTATGATCCACACCACAGAACCTAACTATGTGGCAGTGTTCCCAAGCAGAGCAACAAGAGGTCTTAGTTTGAGTCGTTATGCATGCTAAGTGAAAAAAAAAGATTCTAAAGAAATTCCTACCATGAGACATAATGCAAAATGAAATGGATGAATAGTTCTTCATGATATTGTCGCACAAATATTTTTTCTTCCTTCAATTGACTAGTTGATAAAGACAGAATAACATGGAGTCCTAAGTTGGAATTCGCTCATAGGTGAGTCCTCATTAACTCATTGATAGGCTTCTATGGCCCCAATTATTAATCTCTTGGCATTGCTTTTACCATTGGGTTCAATACGGCATCAGTGGAACAACAAAATATTTTGAGAGATGTGAACCATTTCCATCCTTCTAACAAGGACTTTGTTCTAGAGGAGAACATTGCTAATGCTAAAAGAAACAATCTGATACAATGCACGTTGATATAGTGTGAGCTTGATTCGAATGTGAATCATGCAATAGTTTTAACTAGAAAAGAGAGGCGATAACTATATTGATAGCCAAAAGGTTTACGAAATCTAAGTCTAAAACAAGTAAAATAGGGCACATAGCACAAAAGTACGGTATCTTCCCCAGTTACAGGCATTTGAATTAAGCTCAAATAATCTTATAATAAATACCCATTACTGCAGTATAATCTTTATATTAAAATCTCAGACCATAAGGTGAATCTGCCCCTCCAAAATCAAAGCAAAGAATAGACCAAGCACAAGATTATGCAATGGTGTGACTAACCATTGGACTCTAAGGAATCTTCAAAAAGGTTTCAAGCAATTGCTGATGGTAGCTAGGGTAAAACAATCACAATCATGGGCATACAAAGATTACAAGAAAGACACAAAATAATATACTGGGAGTGTTGTAGCAAAACAAGAAAATACATTTACTATTTGTCACAAATCAAAATCCAATAATTACAGGCATGTTTTGCACCAAATAGGATATAAATTCAAGCATTTATTCCCAAACAAGGAGGAAGATTGCAAGAAAGAGGAACCTAGAACAATTCAAATAACTAAGCTAATAGCTATTGCTGGGTTCAAATTCCAAGTTGCAGCTTCAATTTTCTCCCAAAAGCCCCACAACTCTCTAGAACCCAATTCCAAATCTCCAAGAAAATAATAAACCAGAAGACCTCCCAGAACTCGAAAACATTCACAAGAATAAAAGAAAACAAGAATTAGTTTTTCCAGGAAAACCCCCCTTTATTTTTGCAGAATAACCAATTTATTTTCCATTTTTTTCCAATTTTGTTGCTACAAGCCCTTTTTTTCTAGATTAATTAATTAATTTAATTTCACACAAATCGTTAACTGCCACACTTTCAATTATATCTATTTATAACACATCCTAATTAACCAACCATAAAATATTTAATCTAATAATTTAATCTTTCATTTCAACTTTGTTTGCACAATTACCATAATATATATATTTATTTTAAAATCATAAATTTTAATTTATTAAAAAAAAATAAAGACTTTAATAATATTTTATTTAATTAATACTTCAATTATATAAAATCTTTTATTTATTTATTTTATTTTATTTTAATTATCACAATGTCTTTTAATTTCAATAATATTTTATTTTAATGCAATAATTATTCAAAGTACTAGTCAAACCAAAATAAATCAAATGCACAACATACCAAGCAGTACCAAATCACACAACCGAAACAAAGGGCAATACCACGACAAAAGAGATGAACCACATCACGAATGAACAACACTATTAGGGTGAAACACGGAGGGGTGCTACATATTATACCACTTTTAATGTATGATTTCCCAATATTACTTCTTCTTTATTCAAACTTTTCAACTTCCTAGATATTTAAGAAAGTTTATAATTTATGCATATTTCATTTGTGAGATAGAAGCTACTCATTGTAAATTATAGTATTTATTTTGTAGGTTATCATGGAGCAAGCATTCCAAGTTCAATGCATGCACAAAGATACATAGTAGGGTCCAATACTTTATATGGGCTTGAAATATTTATTTATGTCTAGTTATTTTCTTTCATGCATGTTTGTGAGTGCTCATTTACTTTGAGATACATGACCATTTTACCTCAAGGTTGGGAAGTAATATAATGGTTCAAAACTTGTATACCTATGCAAATTCCCATTTAGTTGTAGGCCCATGTTCATAGATTCTCTTAATGTAATTATAAATTGGTAGTTGATACTATCTCATGAAAAGTTGGGTTCATTCCCTTATCATTATTCTATCCCCACTTATATATGCTTCCAAATTTTCAATAATACCTTATCCATTTTCACATATTCCCATACTCTTTATATTTGTTGCATCCTCCACATCTACGTATTTTTTTGCCACTTTGATCTTAATATTCTATTATCTTGTGTCAATCATGTGAGTGCATTATTGATTCCACACCTATAAATTTAACCCTCAAAATTTAAAAATTAAAATTTACATTTCACTCAAGTCACACCATATTTATTTCCTATTAGGAGTTGACTTATTACACATTTGGCACAAGTTATTTCTATATACATGTACTTAAATGAATTCAATTCATAATTATAATCAAGCAACAACATTAAGAATTTATTGAATAACTATTCACATACGAGGAGCACTTCAATTGCACCA
This sequence comes from Sequoia sempervirens, assembly GCA_007258455.2. NCBI lineage: Eukaryota > Viridiplantae > Streptophyta > Pinopsida > Cupressales > Cupressaceae > Sequoia > Sequoia sempervirens. The sequence continues at coordinate 308,032,663 of VDFB02271358.1, forward strand.
AAAGAAACACCATTTATTTCAAAATAATTATTCAAGACAATTGCACATTTTCTCAAGTTTCTTGTTAGTCTTTACCATAATTATAAATTTAGCCTCTCCTAGGGCTTAACCAAGAACAACTTATCCCCTAGTGGTTTGGTATCCTCCTTAAGGTATTTTTAAATAACACTAGTCCTTAAAAAAAGAAAGGAGAGAATTGGGTGAATCAAAGAGCACAAATGCATAACTAGTAGGATCAAATCCACATAGGTACAAAAGCACCATAGAACCATATAATTGACCTAAAAATCTTACAATTTTATGCATAATCTCAATTAAAAAGTAGATTCAAATTACGTCATTTTATATTTTAGATTATCAAAATTCAACGTTTTAATCAAAAGTATATATAATATCATTTCTAAATCTAAATAATGTTATCCATAACATTTAATTATTTAACTTAACATTTAACCATGAACCATCCATTTTCATAATTATCATTTATTAATCTAAATTAAAAACTATACTAAATTATATGCATTTAAGAAATTATCATTTGCTAGTTTTTGGTTGCTTTTTTTTCTCGTCTATATTTCTGTAGCGCCTCTTTTTATAAAAGGTTTTGGATCCCTTCAAAACCCACTTTACCCATTATCAAAAATTTAATTTAATTTAAAGAATTTTATTTGATTATATTTATAAGCAAAACTCTCGCATTCTTGTAATAAGAGAGCTTAAACAATTGGGGCATTCACAAGACACCATAGGATGAATTGCAAGGTATTAGTTTCATTTTTTTTTAATTTAATTTAAGATTAATAAAAAATTATATTTCATTAAATTAGTTTCCCTAAAAAGTTTTAGATTTACATTCTTATATAAAAGTTTCAAATCACTGGTTTTCATTAAGAATGAAAATAGAACTTAAAAAAAAATCCTTTATGAAAGCCGCTGGTCCCTAAGCATAGATAGTGGGAGAAGGAAAGTGAAGCTCTCAAATGATAATGAGTGTCTATTAAAAAGCATGTCTTTATTATTATTAAATACAATAGCATCAAATCAAATCTATTTTTTATTATTTAAAGTAGGAAATTCTACTTTTTATTGATCATGGAGAAAGACTCGCATCTTTACTTCCTAGTCAACATATATGTTAGGTTGTACTTTGTCTTTAAGATTAAGAAATTATCTATTAGGTTGTACTTTTATCATGATATTGGAAGAAAATGAAACCACTTTATATAAAATAGAGTTGGGTTTTATGATTTGAGAGAGAAAGATTATATAAATATGCTTATAAACAAGTATTTGCATTAATAAAAGGGAAAGTAACTTTAGTTTTAAGATTTGATTTGATGATAAATATTTTATTGTAGATAATTATTTATGATTCATCTTAATGATTAGTATTTGTATTTATATCACGGAAGTATCAATAGACTATAAAATTAAATGTGAATTGCTTTAAATCAATCTTATAATTGTGGAATTGATTCCCATATCTATGACCTTAAATATTTAGTGTAAATTTGACTTTTTCATATAGTTTTGAACTTGTTAAATAAAATATTTTAAAATTTGTTCGCCTCTATTATCTATGCTTGGTGGTGCTCATAGACACTATTATAGTTTATTTTGTTACGTGCGAGAGGTGACATGCTCCCCTCTTTTTTCTTAGTCAAAATCTTCTAGATCAATTTAATAATTTTGAACAAATTGAAAGACATGCTAACATAATGTAGATGTCTAGTCTATCCTTTTTAGTACAAATAATGATGTTATGCTTATTCTAGTACTATTACAATGATTATGTCATGCTAGACCATGATGACATTTGATGTCTAAAAATAAATTAACATGTTTAAAAATAAATTAACATGTTATGTTTATTCTATGTACTATTACAATAATTATGTTATGCTAGACTATGATGACATTTGATGTCTAAAAAATAAATTAACACCCTAGAGTGTAAATTTGAACATTCCACATTTAAGTCAATAGGTAATGGCTAATTAGGATTGAATCAACTATGGCCCCTATTTAAATTTTATTTCATAAAATTGGGTGATAAATGTAGATGTAAGTCTCAACTAACTTTCGTATTGCACGTCATATTGGGCCCAAGATAGGGAATGAGGAAGCTAAAGTTCAAATCCAAATCCTTAGGATGTGTGGAGTTGGGTTTAGTTAAGGCTTAAGGAAAATAACAACTTTCATGAAAATTATACTATGTGCACAGTAAACCATTGAATTAAGGAAAAATAGTTAAAGTGAGTCCAAAATAGATAGGGAAAGTGTCACCCTTGCATTTTTCCTTGACCTCAACTTGCATGTGAAGTACTATGAATCTTGCATGTTAAAGTAAAGTAGTCAACATGAAAGTAATTCCAAGCATATAAAAAATGATATGGCTATGGATGATGTTTCAAACATGCTCCTCATAGTGACAAATTCATCTTCAAACATGGTAGAAAAAAATCTCATGAGTAACATCTAACAAACAAATTAAAAGGAATAAAAAACGATTTAACTTTTTCAACAAACAATGTGTAAAATTAAAGAGACATATATAGTATTGTGAAGTAGCTTGCAAAAATAAATAAATTTGTGGGGCTAAATGTGAGTCTATAAGAGGAAAAATTATATGAACATGTTAAAAGGATCTTGTAAAAAGATAATATATGGGGATACAAAGGAGCATACAAAAGAAAAATATATATGGGGCTATGAGGGAGCCTAAAAATAAATAAATAACTAAGATTATGAAGGGGTGTGAAAAATAAATTAATATATGGGAATCCATAATATCATACAAAAGAACGAGCTATATATGACTATGAGGGAGTGAATATATAATCAAGAGAAATGTAGGTTGCAAATGAACCATCAACAAAATGAAAATAGTGTACAATTGTGAAGAAGCCAACATAACCATGATAGTCAATATAATCATAATCATCAAAGATTGTTAGTGATATTATATGCTCCCTAATTGTTTGCATGTAAATATTGTAATGAATTGGAGGAGATGAGAAAAATGATATGTAAAAATATGATCATTCTAGCATAAAATCATATTACTATGTGAAAGATATCAGTATGTTACAAGCATAAGATTGTTGAACACTTGGAATACTGAGAGGGGGGGTGAATCGATATTCTATTAAACCATTTAGACATTAGCCATCCAATTACCAAAATATATTTAATTGCAATAATGAATGAAAGCATGAAACATCCACAATATCACACAACACATGAACACCAAGATTTTTACATGGAAAATACAAAATGGGAAAAACCACAATGAGTGTTAGCTCACAATGTATTATATCCAGATATAGTATATTACATAAGTGCTCATTGCAGGTGGACTGACTGTCTAGTGGAATCACTGCCCAAAAAGAATAAGATAGAAGATAGAATGGGTGGCTCATAGTCTATTGAATTTTTACAATTGTATCTATAGTATGCTAGATTACAGTTCCAATGAAGTACAAAAAAAATATTTGCATTGATTTGGATCAATGCACTGCTCTTCTTTGAAATCACATAGTTCGCACAACTCAAATCACATTCACATCATGCACATGTAGGTGTAACACCATACATATCATCTATCACTCATTACTTGCACAACCTCATTAAACATTGAAATTAATCTCCTATATATATCCACATCAAGTGTAACATAAATTAGGTTGGCCTAATTGGATGTAACACACAAAATTTGAACTTGTTGTCCTCAAAACATTTCATCCACAACTCATGCCTTAATTCAAAATTCAATTCACCTCAAAATAGGTTGGGATGGACCTAATATATGCCCTACATAAGGTTGCAACACATATTAATCCTTCACAACACACCAAACATGTTAGGTCGGCCCCAAATAAGACCTAAACATAAAAAACCTTCATTTGCTTACCCAATTAGCCATACATGAAAATAAAAGGTTGATCCCATTTGGAATTCCTGCTCAATTGACATATGTAAGCTTATCTTCAACATCGTACAACTCAAAATAATCATCTACGAAGGAATGTGGAATCTCCCACACCAACACAAAGTACTGATAATAATGACAATATACAAAACCGAACTCTATCATTCATATCTTCCAGGATACTTCACAAAACAACAAAAAATCTTGGATTTAGATGTATTTGATGATCACTAAATTATTTTTAGAATTGTTAAGTTATATCTCTATTTATAGTGGAGTGCAAACCCAAAAACTGATGCACTAAACCATTGTACATGTAGGTTAGTTACTTAGGAATTTTTTTGAGTAGCTATACTTTCCAAACCAACTTACCCTATACAAATATCTTCAAAATCACTTATAAATCATGCGCAAATGATCCACAACAATGTTGACATCAATGAAAACACTGGATCATGCAAAATTTACATACCATGCTCATGTTGCTGAACAACATAATCTTTCAACAAAGATAAAAAATGTGATAAAATAAGTATTATGTCACCAAAGTTAGAGAGGATGAGACATAAAAATAATTAAGTATTTAAGTGAATTTAAGAAGCTAAGCACAAGATATAAAAATATAATAAATAGTATATAAGAATGAAAACATAATTAACTATTTCAATTAATCTAGACAAAGTATAGAGTTCAAACTTTTATTTAAAATAATTTGAGTTGTCACTTGGAATGAATTAGATTAGCTTAATTTTTAAAATAAAATAGACATTGATTTAATTACATAAATATATAAAATATTATTTTTATTATAAAAGTTGCATTTACTAGGTACAATAGCCATTACGTGAAGAGCTTGTAGGGCCAAAAAGAGACCAAGATCAATAGTACATTATAGAGTCCAAACCAAAAAGACAACAAACACAACACACAGATAACAAAGACCCAACAGAGACACACAAACCAACCCACTAATTGGAGACACCTTCCCATTTCTGAATGAGGAGATTTAACACATCATCCCTAACCCAATTAGGACCCTCACCCTCAGTTTTCTTGTCCACCTCCTTCTTGATGACATCGGAGAGAGCGATGGTAGATCTATGGATGATCTTAATGGTGAAATGTGTCATCATAGTGAAATTTCATTCAAGTTTATCCATCCACTCATGTAGTTTATTGATTTCCTCCTCCTTGTCACTCCTCCTATGGTGTCCTCTTTGAGAATTTTATTCAGATCCAAGAAGTGGATGGGTCCTTCCATGAACTCCTCTTCCTCCTCAACAGTGTCCTTATAGTCATCTTTGTCGTAGCCTGCTTCGTCTTGCTAGAAATTTCATCCATTGGTATCTCTTTCTTTCTCTTTTCCAATCTATGGGACCTCCTGACACTTTTTTTCTCTGTCCCCATGTCAATACTCACAACCACAAATTTTTCACCTTTGGAATCCTTTTTTATAGCACTCTTTCCCTCATTGTCCTTGTCTGACAACTCCACCTGGCACACAGTGTCTTTTTTACCCTTCTTCTTTGTCATTGGTCTATTTTCCAACTTGGTGTGGGTATTCTTAAGCTCACACAGTATGGTCGTAGCCTTGGAATGTGCCAACCTGACCCCCCTTCTTCTTTTTAGTTGGGGGTTTTGGTCTAAGTGCCAAAAGGGGGTCACTGTCTAGTGGGGGGGTTTTCTCTTGGGACCAACAAAAGAAGCAAGGGATGGTTTCTCAGAGGATAGGTCAGGTGGTTCCAATTATTCAACATGAATAGCAAAGATAGGTTTAGGGGGGAATAGGGCCAAATGGAAATGATAGAGCCGAAGAATGAGCCCCTGGTGAAGAGGCAAGGGAGGTGACTGTTTAGGGTTTTAAGCAACAACTTCAAGGGAATCCTTTATCAAGTTTTCAAGTAAGGTCAATAAAAAAAGAGGAAAGATTAGGATCATTTTGTGCCTAAGGTGATTGAGTAACGATAGATGTTAAAAGTAAAAACCCTTAAATATCCCCTTCAAAGTTACATATTTCATTAGAGCTAAACACACCTTATCCCATGGTTTAGGAAGTGTCTCTCTATCAAAGCTCAATTGCTTCTTAATCGAATTCTCATTATCTCTAAGGCATTAAGGCTCTCAAGGTCCTGAGTTTTGGTGTGCTTCTTATACTTCTTGTCATTGCAAGAAAGGTCCATCGCCTTGGCTATCACTTCTTCATTAACCTCAAAAGAAATTCCTACCATAGTAACTCTCCTATCCCTCTAGGAGACAAAAAATTGCACTGACATCTTTTCATCATGACCCACCAAACTTTCTAATAGCGATGCTAAACCCCCTCCATGAAGATGTGCCACACAATGGGGTCCCTGTAAAATTCATCGTGGTTGTCAAGTTCAGTCTTGACCCTATCGCCACCCATCTCAACATGCAACTCACATAAATTATCCCAAAAAAACAAAGTTAGCTGAGAATTGAGCTTGCCGCTGGTGATTTTACCTCACCATATAACACCATTTCCAAACCACCAAGGATAAGAAGTGTAATTAATGGTTCCAAAATTTTACATGCACCAGTGGTCATTCCTAAGGAAATCATCACTGTGATGCCATAATATTTCTTTAAGTACAATAAGCTTAGATAGAAAGCCATAATAAAATTTATCGAATAATTAATAACCAACATGCTAGAAGTCACTTTGAACTTACACATTTTTCTATACCTTTTATCCATAGGGCCAAAATTTAAATTCCTTAAATACGTCACATTATGTTACACCCCTAACTTTAACTATGTTTTACTTTTTACTTTGAAGTAATTAGTAGATGATTATGCATGTTCAACGATTTGATGTTTAGTTAAAATGGCTAGAAAAATCAATGTTTTTCATGAGTCATGTTTATTTGACTAAAATTTGACATGTGTTTAAAAGTTGTCAAGATGTGATGATCTCATGAGGATTAGGAAAATGATTACTGAAACACTAATCTTGTGTTGTTGATTGCAAGTTGCATTTAGAAAATAGGTTTCTGCCCTTCGAGAAAGGGAGGGAGAGCATCATCAGAGAGAAGGGAATAGATACAAGGAATAGAACAGGTTGTCACCATCTTAAGTCTATTTCTAATTGCTTAACGTCAACCTAGTCCTTTTAGGGATAGTGACGTTGTCAAGATTGAACATTAGTTGTTTTGCGACTGAGACAATTTTCTACTGAGCACGTCACTTCTTATGTCGTAAACAAGTTTTGCTGTGACCTCAATTGCGTAATTGGTTGTTAATTTGTCTAATAGTTTGAATTGGCTTAATAAGTCGAGGAACTAATATGATAGCCCGATTCCTTGCAAAAGGAATTCATTATGATAATCATCTTTGATTTCATTTTATGGGGTTAATACGCCCGAGAGACGACAAAAGATCAATGAACTCATTGATCGTGTAAGATTGTGTTACCAACTCTAAATTTTGGAATGATTTGTCATTTATATGTGTTAATATTTGGTGATACTTTTAAATGACTAAGCTAGTCGTTGATTCCATTATTTTGACAAGACTCCTTTTATGAAGGGGTATGATATATCGATAAGTTTTCTCAACTCAATTGAGGAGCTTATTGATTATTGTGACAACATAGATATTCCTATTCCTTATAAAAAAAATGGATTTTGTTTAGCCACGACCATCAAGGTGAAGGTGGTGAAAGCTTAATAGATTTTCAAATATTATTAAGGCCATAAAGGCAACGAGCTTGTATATAAGAAATTGAAAGTGTTCCAATATAATTCAAAAGTTGTCGAGCTATAATAAGTCATGGAACTTAACTTGAGGTGGCACATATTTGAATATTAATGCTTTTTTAAATAGTTGACACTTCAGATTGTGGAATTCACCACGTGAATCTAGCTCTCGTAATCGCATAGATAATGGGATTTAGTTGTTTTTCTCTTCCCAGCTATAGTTGTGAAAAGCGTAATCAGAGGAACCATTGAAGTAGCATGAAAATCGGATTGGAATTAGTTTTATAACGATCTTTATTTATCTACCTCTATATCAATTTTTTTTATATAACCGATTCTAGAGGGAAGAAAATGGGTTTTTAGTTATACACAGTTATATAACTATTTTTCAAGAAATGGTGAGTAGTGGTAGTTGTGCGTTACGTGGGCACAGGGAATAAAAAGGTCATTCTGGAGAGAGATGAGGGGGAGAAAAGGGGAGAAGAGTATTAAGAAAGATTACTTAAGAACAGGCGGAAGGGAGTCAATCCATCTGGATGGGAAACTTAGGTGACTGAAACCAGTGAATAGGAAGAAGGAAAAATATTTCTGATCTTTTTTTTTCAATGCACTCACAATGCCATTTTATTAGTTATTGGACCTGAGTTGATTTGTATTTTGAGGTTTTTTCTTTGGTCGTTGGTTGTGATACAAATTTGAAAGTTTGAGGAAGCCTATCCACTTTGCGAGAATGTAAGGAGCATGTTTACGGCGGTTGATATGGACCTTTTCTAAGTATGTGAGGAGCATGCTTACGACGGTTGATATTGACCTTTTCTAAGTATATGATATACATAGAAAAAAAAAAGACATGAGAGGAGAGGACTCAACCAGTCAAGAGACCACCAAATTCAAGTATATAATCTACCACCTTACATTAAGGCCAAAATGAATTTTGATAATTGACCAAGGATTGAAAGATATGCATAAAACGAATTGGCCAAAGAGCTTTTGAGATTTGCAGAAATGTAAACACGTATGCAGGAGTAAAAACCAAACTCATGGCATCGAGAGCATTTCCTCACCTATGGAGTGACAACAACCCTAAAGACAAATGGAAAGCGACGTCCTAGTTTCACGATTTTGTGTAGAAAATTCCAAGAATGGCTAACGTAAGGTGCTAAGAGATTTCTACAAAAGTTCAGATCTTGATTGCTCTGAAGAAGGATTAGAAGAGATTACAAATATTGTGTTTCCACAAGCTTGGAGAAGCATCGCTGGTAAGGAGTGCAGAATAGCACCGTTATACAGGCATGATTTTCTCTATCCTTAACTTATTTTACGGGCTTGCAAATAAAGAGTTTATTATGGATGTATATCTTAACAATTTTTTATTACAAGAAAGAAAGGATGAATCTATGTAATCTTTTATTAGCTTGTTGAACATGCATCCTAAAAGGGAAAACAATACAAGTTTTAGAGAATGGAAAGACCAGATCAATATTCCCGTAAAAGAGAAGTATAAGGATATAATGGAATATCTTGGGTGAAGACTACGATAGTTTAATAGATGTATTCCTACTTTTAGAAGCATATCTCTGTTATTTATTTGAAATAGAGGTTTCAATGATGATAATATCCTTTTGATATTGAAGCGACAATGTTGCACTATGGTTATAGAATACTTTTTTTTGAAATTGAGATTTACACGATATTTTTTGTAAAAAAAATCCAAGAGAATAGGTGATCCAGGGATGTGGTAATTTAGATAGCCTTTCTATTAACCATTGGTACTTGTGCTATGTTGACTCAGGAGAGACAATAAACTAGGCAATGCAATGATATATAGATCTCATAGTTCTTTTTCAATAGAACTTATTTTAGTGTTAAGTGCACATAAGACATAGGTAGCCCAAGATTGGGTATCAGTGGAATGATTTACCTCAAGGTGGGACATAAGGAGAGTTTCATAACTCAATTCAATATGACGGTGGTAAACTATTAAGATTGATAAAGGTTTAAGAAATAAAGGAAGTTATAAATGAGTTCATAACTTAACCTAGGTTGAAAGTCAGTAGACTCACGTAGACCAAGGGGTCGAAGATAGATTATTATCTTTTATTAATCAAACCTTTTTATGGTTGAAATATTGACTTAGATCAAGGCTATTGATATGAAATGATAGTATTCTTTGAGATATTATATTGGCAAGGAAATACCTTGAATACTATGTTTATTCATGTACATAAAGTGTGAATTCAAACAATGTCAAGTGGTCTTGAAGATACTAGAGGCATTTTGTTTTTTATGGTTAGTTACACTTATGTTATTACCTTTGGAGAATCAAGGATGATGATATTTCTTTGCGTTGGGTTAGAGAAGCTAAACCCTAGTATTGAAACAAGGAGGATGTAGGGAGTCTATAACTCTTATGTCGGATATGACATTGTACATATATATATTGATTGACAGTGAAAGGTTGAGAAAACCATAGAACGAGACAGGAAGTCTTTATAATACCTTAAGAGATTCTACGATAATGTCGAAACTCAATTTAACACATCAAGATGTTGGGTATTGAATATTGAGAGTAAAATGACAGGAAGTCATAAACCCTAGGTATTGCAAGGATGCAATAAAGGGACTTTTAAAAGGTTTGAAATACCTAAATTTTTACTTTGAATGAATATCCTAGATTAAGGATTAGTTCTAAATCAGATTTACTAGAATGGTTTTCTTAATAGACTAGTTGTGTCTAGAATACCAATAGAGTAATTAAAACTTCATATTGTGATAGTTCTAAGATGAGTCAAAGGTGTGTGTCCAGATGGCATGACCAATCAGAGTGATCATACTTAGCTACAAGGGATCTAGAGTTGTATGGTCGATTGAGTTTTGTAGGACACATCACTAGGACTCAGATGGTGAAACTTGGCAATTCCTTATATCTATACTCTTCGAGAAGGGCCGGGTCACTTCCAGTTGGAAGTGCGCGGGGGACCACTTGAGTCTGTGGTTGGAGGAAAAGCACTCAGATGATGCTCTCCCTCAGTAGCAATAGACTCTCTGAGGCTTGTGAAGATAGAGATCAACATTCCAAATGCAATGAACTCCATGTTCTGGCTTACGACAGTCAAAACCTATGAGGTAAAACTAATCTTTATGCTAAGTGTATCTTATGTGATATAAATGAATATTGTAATGAATTATCTTGATTCTAGTTACGGTTACATGTGAATTCAAGTTTGAATTTTATTTGGATAAGTTATACTTTATTCCTGTGCTTATGCAAATGATTTTAAAAAAAAAAAATCTCTCTCATGTTTACTAAATTTATTTACCTTCTTGTAAATTCTTGAGTATACTTGTGTTTTAAGTGGATGGATGTTACACATTAAGTCTTAGGGTCATCATAAGCTTGATCAAAAAATAAATAGCCAGTAAGTTGGGGATAAACATCGCTAACCACATGTTCCTAAAAATTTGATGTGATATGTAGTACTTACGACAAGAAAAATCATAAAATCTATGGAGAGCCCAAACTTACATAGTCATAATAGCTAAAAACCCCTCGATGCCTTGCTTTATCTTCACCACATCAATCAGCTTAGTCCATGTCATCAAAGGCCCCACTGTGTAGATCCTCTTGTACCCACAAAGAACAACATAGTTGGAAACCATTTAAATGGTTATATTTTTCTACTCATCAAGGATCAATCCTCGAATATTTGCTGGTAGAGCCCCATGTCTTCTCCAACATTTGCAAAGACTCCACAAAGAACCAAGGTTGACCAGGGCATTCACTACCTGATTACCCTAAAAAAATGTGTGTCAATAACTTCCTTTCCAATTTTGAAATTAAAAAATTTATGTCTAAAAGGATATCCCTGATGCTTCATCCTTGAAAACAACAATGACTAATAAGGTCAATCACCGTCATAGATTCCCCATCTATGTGTATTTTTTTTATGCCCAGAGTGACAGCTATCTCAATGCCCTTGAGCAATGCCCGTGCCTTTGCTATCATAGAAGACTATATGCCAATACCTCCAACAAACCCAACAACCAAGTTGCCCTTAAAATCCTTGATAATGCCACCAATGCTAGCCATTCCAGGGTTCTCTTTAGCCACTCTGTCAAAATTTGGTTTGAACCAACCAATTTTTGAAGGCTTCCAGATCGTGTTCCTTCTAGCCAGAGACTTAGAGTTATCAAAGGAGTTAATTTGTAGGTTTTGATTCCAATATTTTACCATCTTGATCTCCCAATTAGTAGGGGCTTTGTCCGAGGGTTTCCAAGAGTATAAAGAGACACTCTTCGAAATAAGTCTGAACCCAATGCCAAAAAATTCCTTAGGGCTTTTCTCAATAGCTTTGAAGGTTTGATTGTTCCTCTCTTTCCATAAGCACCAAAAAAATGATGGGGGGGTTTGACACCATATCTCCATAGGGAGAGGGTGTTGGAAGGGGCCAGACCATCCTTCAATAAAGGATTTTAAGTCCCCATTTAGGGTCCAATGAGTCTCAAATTTCCCAAGAGCCAAATTTCAAACTTTAGCAACAAACAAATAGTGTAGTAACAGGTGTTCAACTGACTCTTCATTAATTTTGCATAACATGCATCTATTCGGGACTAGAATCCCCTTTTCCTTAAATTATCCTAGGTTAGAATTCCATTGTGACATGTCGTCCACTAGAAGAAATTTATTTTTGGTGTCAAGTGTATGTTCCAAACCTATTTCCAAAGTTTTCTCTGAATACCCTTGTCCAATAGCAAACCATAAGCCAACTTGAAAAAAATATTTCCCTTCATTCCTTAGTCCAGAAGAACTCATCCTCAATATTCGATATGGGAATTATGGTTAGGAAGAGGATTTCCTATAAGGAATTAGCCAATAGTTTCAAATCTAGGGAAAGCGGGCAACATAAACCTAAATCTTTCCATTTCCCGCATCCTTGCAGACCATGAAGGTAATCACAAATATTCCTACCAAAGAAAACACGTGCAAGATCCATTAGATTCTTAAAGTAAGATAAGGATAGGGGGGATTCAATCATTCAGGGCTCTTCCTAGAAATGAATGTTGCTACCATTTCGAAGCTTCCATCTTAGCCTAGAGTGTAGCAACTTCTTCATCTTGCAAATATTATTCCAAGCCAAAGACCCATGTGGGTGTTCATTCGAGATGCACCTAATTAGGAGGTAGTTGCTTAGGTACTTAGCATTCATAATCCTACACCAGTGTTTTTTGTTCCTCAACTTATCCCACCCCACCTTGGCGAGCAAGGCTTTGTTGGTAGATTGGAATTTCCTTATACCAAGCCCTCCTCTAGCTTTAGGAAGAAAAACCTTATCCCAGCTAACTAGAGATATCTTCTTTTTTCCTCTGTGCCAGATCAGAGGAAGTTTCTTTGGATTTTTTGAAAAAAATTAGCAATGTAACTAGGAATTTTGAATATGGAAAGGAAATACATCCAAATCCCTTGAAGGTTGGCAATAAGGAGTTGCAACTTAGTAGAATGACTAAGGATTGTACCTTTCCACCTTGCCAACTTCCTCTGGATCCTCTCAAGTACAAAATTCCAGAAAGTGAAAGTGAATTCCTTAACAGTGAGAGGGAGACCTAGATACACTGAAGGAAGGGAGGCACACACACAGCCTAGAACAATAGTCACATGATCTTGTAGGAAAGGAGTTTTGTTAAAGAAATAGATCATACTCTTATTATAATTTATACACTAACCTGAGCAAGCCACATAATTGTTGAGACAATTTTTCCATTTCCTTGCTTCCACAACCAAAGCTTTCCCAAAAAAAAATGGTGTCATCCACAAACTATTGAATGCTAGCTGGATCTAAAGTGGTGTTTGGTTTAACACCTTTAATAGAGCCCTTTGAAAAAATTCTAGCCACATTCCTACTCAACACATCAACAACCATTATGAACAAATAAGGAGATAGGGGATCACCCTGTCTTATATGTCTCCCAATAGTAAAGAAACCATGGGGGACCCCATTGACTAGAACAAAATACTTCACAATAGTTATGGATTCTAAAATAATGTTAATCACCCTCTGATTGAAGTTGAACTTATCTAGGACTTTGGGAAGAAAGTCCCAAAGGACTTTGTCATAAGCTTTTGAGATGTCGAGCTTAAAATACATACTAGCATTGTTGCATCGGTCCATAGAATGAAATTTTTTGTGAGTGGCAATAGCAACATCTAATATATATGGTGACTTGAATTTTTTTTTTTGGCTTGGGCTAATCATTTTATCTAGAAGGGGTTTCAAGTAGTTCACCAATATTTTGGAGATCTTATAAATGGTATTACATAAGCTAATGGGATGAAAGTCAGCCATGGTCTACAGTTCCTCAATTTTTGGAATAAGGGAAAGGAAGCTATGGCTCAGGTATTTGAACAATTTCCCAAATTTGAAAAAATCCCTAGCCGCCAGAGTTAGGTCTTCCCCCACAATGTCCCCAAAAATTGGAAGAAAGTTGGGGAGAAACCGCCAGGTCTTTGGGCCTTGTACGCCCCCATGTACTAAACACAACAACTCAAACTTCCACAAGAGACACAACACCCAGAATAAACTCGTTATCCTCTCAGGTTATAGAAGCAAGAAGGGGTTCCAACAATAGATCATCCATAGTTGGATTAGGAGCCTCAATAGGAGCTGACAAAGCACATTGGAAGTGACCAAATGCCAAAAGGCCAATTTGGGTAGGGGTAGTAATAACATCCCTTGTCTCATTTTTCAAATTTTTTATTTGATTCCTTTTTCTATGCTCAAGGGTCGTAACATGGAAGAAATAAGTGTTTCGGTCGCCCTCAGTTAGTCATTGAATTCTAGACTTTTGCTTCCAAAAAATATCTTCCTTTTTAAAAAAAATTTCCCATTCCATATGTTCAACACTTTCCTGTTGACATGTTCGAACACTGATATCCCCCTCCTCCATCCTATTTTGTGTCACCCTAAGATTATCAACAAGAGTTTTTTTGATGAAAAGCATCCCCAAACACTCATTTGTTCCACCCCTTAACCATATCTTTGATATACTTGAGTTTGTGGAAAACCCTAAACATGGGGGATCCATGTACAAACCTTCCACCAAGAAGCAATCTTACTTCTGAATCTAGGTGGGAATTCCACATGATCTCAAAAAAAAAATGGAATGAGCCCACAACAAAGTGTTCTTTCAAGACTAATAGCAAAGGATTATGGCCCAAAACATTCTAGGGAAAAGCCAACAGATTGGAGTTTAGTAAGGTCATCCAATTAGGAGAGAAGAGGAATCTATCAAGTCAAACCTAGATCAAACCATCCCCCAAAATGCTTATTAGTCCAAGTGAAAGCTTGACCTTGCAAATCAATGTCCACTAGACCAAAATTATTTAAGAAATCAGTCAGATTAGCCATGTTGTCAGAGTAATCAATTAGACCCTTGCACTTCTCCAAGGGGTAAAGGGGAGAGTTGAATTTTTTAGCCACTAACCAATGGGCCCCTTTATTCCTCTGTATCCAATCAGTTATTTCCTGCCAAAGGGCTTTCATCGCATTCCTTATATTGGGGGCATAAATGTTAATCATAAAGCAAGAACCCCCAACATGAGAGAACTAGACTCCCACACTATTCCTACATTGGAATAAATCATTTCCATTTATTCTATTAGGATTCCACATCACTAACATCCCACCCAAAACCCCATCCACATCATTACAAGAAAAAAGGGCATTCGACCAAATATACCTAGCTATGGGTTCAAATTTTATTTTTTTCATCTTGGTTTCTTGTAGCAATAAAAAGTCAATCTTGTGTTCCAACACATAATTCTTCAGGGCTAGTTGCTTGTGGGGGCTATTTAACCATGTAACATTCCATGATAGAACTTTAATTTAGGTACTTTCTTTGAAGACACTTCCAATGTCCTCTATTTACCAATAGCAATCTCTTTTGTTGTCTCTCTATTATTGGTTTTTCACTAGTTAGGTCTACCAGGTTTGGAATCATCTCCCACATTTTCTTTCCTTTATTTAACCTTTCTCTTAGGATTTGACCAAAAATCTTCTTTCATGGTTTGAACTTGAGGCAAGATATCCATCTCTAACTTTCCAAGACTAGGTATCACCTTTATTACTCCCTCATCCCATAGCTCACCTTCCTTAAAATCCTTAAGCTTGGGGGTTTGAATCTTCTCTATTTCAACCAAAGGTGCAATCACCTCAGAAACAAGTAACGAGAGTTGAGGGACTTGCATTCTAGAACACTATTGGGAGAGGATCCACTTAGCGCTAAAGCAAAATCAATATAAACCATTTTCATAGACTAAAACCCTGGGATCACTAGATCAACAAGCCCAACCTTAACCGAGGAATCAACGATCTTAAGGATATCATACTCAAAAGGGTAGTTGTTATGAGGACATCCAAAAATGGTTCCCTAGGGTTGGGGTTATGCTTTTTAGCACATTTTTGACGATGAATCACAACATTTTCATAGCAGACCTGTTGATTCCAAGACCCAAATTTGGGAAAAAGCTTCACAAAATTAGGTAAGGTTTTATTAATACCAATGTTGATGTAGAAACACGCAAACTCTAACCTGGATTTAGATCTAGTAATGGAGTCTAAGGTGATGAAATGCCCCAAAGAATCACCAATACTTTGAAATATAGAATCATCCTAGTACTCCAGGGGTAGTCTAGAAGATGCACCCACACCAGAGCCAACTTGTTGAGATCAATAGCATGGTCAAAACATGGTTTCTAGCGACACAAATCCAGACCATGTTTCCCATAAACCTAGGGGCCCAAAGAGAGCACTGATATCAAATCCTCCTCAATCGTGAACTTAAAAAGGAAGAGTCCGCTAGCCATGGCGTAGACAGTTACACTTCCCTTTAGATTCCATTTTGTAGTTTCCCATCTTCTCACCATATCCACAGTAGGGAAAAAGGAAAATAATTTTCCCATCACCGTGTTCTCCATGGATGAAACAATCTTCTCACTAATAGCTTCAAGGATAGAGAAATCAGTACCTGAGATAGAGATCTCCACCTCAGGACTAAGATTGGAAGTCTTAGTACCGAGACTCGAGTTAGTCAACACATTCTTCCATCCCTTTAAACCTAGAGTGATCACTGGAACATCTACAACAGGTAGACCAGGAATCATAGGATCACCTACAACGGACAACACATGAGAGCCCCCTGAGGTTGTCGAAACAACATGTGTCGTTGCAAGCATCTGATTAGAAGAGGATAGGGGGCAGGGGTACCCCCGAAGTGGAGCCTACCATCCGCAAAAATAATTCAAACCTGAAGAGCGGGAGAGGGGAGCGGGATTATAATTTTTATATAAAATATTTGTTAATAATTTAATTCATTTTAAATAACCTATACATTTAAAATAAATTAGGATTTACATAAATAATTTTACATAATCTAGACTTTATTTGGATGTAAGTGCACAAATATGTGGAGTCAAAAGTGGTAAGAAAATGTTTTGGGATAAAATACCATATAACATATGCATGTTATAACACACTCAAATCTATAACACATGTACATTATAATGCAAGTGCATTATAACTATAAAAAATTAAAAAAGTATATACATAATGAATTTTCAAACCAAAGTGATCATGTTATAATGAGTGCATTATAACACACACACACACACATTTGATTTATATTTTCTTAGAAACCCCACCATTAGATTTGGATTTGACTTGGATATATGACCCTAAGGGCTGGACTTGCATGCAGGGTGCCAAAATCTTTATTTTGGAAAAAATATGAAAAAAATATATGAATTTTTAGTGTCCTGTCTATCAAGCTAGCAAATTTTAAGATAATATTATAAAAAAATTACCACTACAATTTCAACCTCTATCTTAGCTTATTAACCATGCACTTTTTTCTAAAATATACACATATTAAGATTTTAATCTTTAATTACTTTTACTAGCATCTTCATTTTTTACAAAAATATATATATATATATATATATATATCTTTTTCTTTTTTTATCCACTCATCCACATTTTCAAAAATTAAATTTTCATATTCTAAACTTCATTTTACAAATATTTAAGATTTTTAAAGAAAATTAGTGGGGATCATACCAATTTTATTTTCTCAATACTTGTTCACTTTGAAAATTATAAAATATATATTAATTAAAAATTAGTAGAGAAATATTTGAACTTCTACAAATAATTAGCTAACTTTCTCAAAAGAGATTTATGAAATACTTAATGAAACTCAAAAAATGGGAGAGCATAACCAAAATTATATTATTTATTTGTGAGAAAAACATGATCAATTTATGTGCTTTCAACATTTGACTCTTTTAATCTCTACCATTTAAAAAAATAGTTTAGACATTAGAGTTTGAGTATTAGTAATCTTGTTCTTATCACATCTTGAACTTTTTTAGCCTAGTATCTTAAATTGCAATCAAAGTTTATTTTTTGTTGATTTCAAAAAATGGTCAGTTTTGACCCCTTCTTGGCTGTCTAGTTTCATGCACCTTCCCCTTAGGACTATATTGCAAATTATTTGGATTTAAAAAAAAAAACCTATATTTTAGATTAAATTACAAATTATTTATATTTTAATTACTCTATAAGCATCAAAACAATATGAAATTAAATTACCTAAGCTCTAAATAGTCTAGAAGTATTCAAAATCATTTCATTAGGCAAACACAATTGTGTTCAACTAAACTAAGATTTCCTATATAAATATAAACATTAATAGGCATCATAATAAGCCATCCTAAATTAATCATAAATAAATAAATTGTACAAGCCATTGAGTAAAACATAAAATCTAAGTATAAACATAGAAATTATTTAAACATAAATTAGCTTGCTTCAAATCAACTAGACTCATTGATTGGCAATATATTAAGTCATTCTAAATTAATTGGAGATATCCAAAAAAAATTGGAAAACATGTACTTATTTTACCTCTACACAAATAGAATCTTAATGTAAATATAAAATTGACTCATTTTAAATAAAATTGGTTTATTTGTAACACACCAATGTTTTTATTTGAATTAATAACTAGCATAAATATATCGTATTTATTAATAACATATAAAACGTCGAGAAATATCCTTCTCGAGGCATCTATTGCACTTTTTGTGACTAATTCATTAAAAAATAGACATCTCAAGAAGGATATCTCTCAACGTTTTTTATATATATTATTAATAAATAATATATATATGCTAGTAGCATTCACAACACAACATGGAAGAGAAAATTATTAGCGTAAGGGTTAGAGATCAAATTAGGGTCAAGGTTAGGGTTAATGTTAGTAATGGGGTTAGGGTTAGGGTTAGCATTATTATATATGAGGGTTAGGGCTAGCGTTGGGGTTAGCATTAAGAAAATGGTTAGGTTTAGAAATTGGGTGAGGGTTAGGATTAGGGTTAGAGATTATACTTGCAATTAAAATTGGGGGTAGGGTAATGGTTAAGGTTAGAGATTAAATTTAGGATTAGGGTTGGGTTAGTGTTAGTATTAAAATTAGAATTAAGGTTAAGGTTAGGGTTATGATTATGATTAGAGATAGAATTTGAATTAGGGTCGGGGTTATCATTAGAATTAGGGTTAGGATTAGGATTAGAGGTAAAATTATGATCAAAGGTAGGGTTAGCATTATAATTATGGGTAGTTATAGAATTAGGGTTAAGTTTGGGGTTAACATTAGCATTGGGGTTCGGGTTAGGGTTAGATATTATGGTTAGGTTTATCATTAGTTTTAGGGTTTGGGTTAGAGATTAGGGTTAGGGTTAGGGTTAGAGATTATGGTCAGGGTTAGGGTTAGGGTTAGGGCTAAGGTTAGGGTTAGGGTTAGGGTTAGGGTTAGGGTTAGTGTTAGAGATTAGGTTTAGGGTTGAAATTAAATTGTAACCTTAATCCAAAATTAACCTTAACCCTAATAGAACCCTAACCCTAACCCTAATTGAACTATAATTTTAACCCCATCCCTAATTGTAACCTTGAACTCAAGCTTTATCCTAGAACCTTAACTCTAATTGAATGCTAACCTTAACCTAACCTTAACCCTCACCCTAACCCCAAGCCCAACCCTAACTCTAACTATAATTATAATCATAACCCTTATCCTAATTCTAACCCTAACTATAATCTTATTTATAATTCTAACCCTAACCATAATTCTAAGACTATTTTTAATCCTTATTTTAACACTAAACCTAATTCTCAAGGCAACCTTAATTATAATTATAACCCTAGTCAAACCTTACTCTATCCCTAAATAAACCATAACCTAAATTGAATTTAACCTTATTTCCAATCAAACCTTAACCCTAAATGAACTTTAACCCTAATTGTAACCCTATTGAACCATTTCCCTAATTAAACCCTAACCTTGATTGAACTATATCCCTAATTGAACCCTACCACTAATTGATTCACAATCCTAATCTTAACCTTAACTGAAACCAAACTCTTATCTTAATTATAGACCTAAACCTAAGTATAACCCTAATTTTAATTTTAAGTTTAAAAATAATTCTAACCCTATTTGTAATTCTAATTCTAATAATAACCTTAATTCCAATGAAAACCCTAATTACAACTGTAACTCAAATTGAATCATAATCCTAACCTTAAGTAAACCCTAACCTTAACCTTAACACTAATTAAATCCAAATTCTAACCCTTTTTAAACATTCACCCTAACCTTAGTTGAATCCTAACCCTTACTAAAAGCCAACCCAAATTAAACACTAACTCTAATTGTAATTGAAGACTAACCCTAATTATATGCTAACCATAGTCCTTTTTAGGCTATAATTAATTGAACTCTTATGTTAAACATAACCCTTAATAAACCTTGACCATAATTAAATACTAACTCTAACTATAATCAAACACTAAACCTTATTGTATTATAATTGTAACCCTATCCCCAATCGAGCAATAACCCTAATTGAATCCTAACCCTAACATTAATTAAATTCTAATACTAATTAAACCATGTTGTTAGGGTTACATTAGGGTTATATTTAAGGTTAAATTAGGATTGTAGATTAAATTTTGGGTTAGGGTTAGGGTTATTAATATCTAAATATTAGTGTATAAATTTAACATTAATAATATATATATATATATATATATATATATATATATATATATATATATATATATATATATATATATATATATATATATATATATATATATATATATATATATATATTTTTAAAAAGTCTAGGTTTCTATTTCTATGTGAAATAAAGTATTATTAGAGTTAGAATGATTAATGTCTTAATATTAGTTTATAAGTTCAACATTAATGATAAATATTTTAATCTAGAATGTTAATATTAGTTTTAAACATACTTATATTTAAGAAAAAATATTTAAAATATTTTGAAGGTCTTTAAAAATGAGATCTCTCAATCACTATTTTGTTTATATAATTTGAGCTACTATTGAATTATTTTAAATAAAATTGGTTTATTTGTAACACACCAATTTTTTTATTTGAATTAATATTAGACATCAAATATTTGTTTATGTATTCTTAATGACTTATAGTTAAAAAATAATTAAAATAAGCATCACACATTATAACTTATTATTTGTAACGATGATAGATTTAAAGAATAGTAGCACTAATTCATAATATATTGAAACCATTCAATTAAAATAATATAATTTTTTTATATTTTAAATATAATTATTAATTTATTTTATTAGAAGATTTACATTCAATTGTCACAAAGCTCAAAAATTAGCAAGTATATACTCTAATCTACCTAGCTTATAATTTTTTATTCCATTCATATTATAAAAACATACACTCATCCACCTCAAGGCTTACAATATGTCAAAACACATTAAATCTTCACATATGATTTTCTATTGAGTGCACAATGAAAAAAATAGCTCTTTCTAGTAACGAATTCTATCAAGTTTTTTTTGTAAGAAATAGGAATCTAATCATATAAAGCATGGCAAATACAACAAACGAGAAACCTTTGCTTATCATCAATAAAAATGTATGATTTCTTCACTACTCAATATATACTAGCACTTGCATTAGGAGGAGGTGCAAGGGGTATGCTGATAGAAAAATATATGTAACTGAAAATGTTAAGGTGGTATTTTTATTAAATTTGCAATATAATAATACTATTAGTAAAATTTTAGAAATATTTATATTACATATTTCTTGTAGCAAGTTAAAGACGAGGTTTGTAAAAATATAAATATTGAGGAATTTTAGTGAATGATTCACTTTGTTGTTGTGCACCATCGCAAACCTCAATGTATTTTTGCACACCACCTAGTGGAAAACATACAATTCTCTTCCTTAGCTATAAGAGTGAAATGCCAACCATCAAGGAATACAAGAACCACCCAAAAATAAATAAATGATAGCTATATATAATAGGAATGGATGAGCACTAATCAACTCTATGAAGCAAAAGATAAGGCATGATAAAAATAAACCTCCATATAAAAACATATCCCTATCCTTTACTTGTTCATAAGCATATCAAGTATAGAAGGATGATATCAATGAAATATAAGAATATATCAAAAATTGAAATGTATGCATGAACATCATCTAAGACACAATATCTAAAAGGAGTCATTAGGCAAAATGTATTAGTGGGGGGGTTTGATAAAATTTGTATATCACCATGTAAGCTATCTTAAATTTAATAAGTATAATAAGCATGAAAAAACTCTAGGAAATCTAAAATGACTAATACAATTAGAATAATATCATATCTAGAATACCCTAAAAAAATAAGTTATAAACCCTAAAGTAAGACCCTAGGGTCGTGTATAGTAATAAAAAATTCAAGAAATAATCAAACATGACATTCTCTATCACTTTTACCTCAATCATACTTTCCTAACCAAACAAGAGAGTATAACTACAAAGAAATAGTGTGAAATTGGAAGAGGAAATGACTTGACAAAGACACCTTTCCAAATCCGTGAAGAGTGTGCAGAAATGATGGATCTACTCAAACCCTCAACCATTAAAAATAAATGAAGAGAGTGGATCACCTTGTCTTACCCCTTGAGTAGGAGCTAAGATCCATTAACAATTATTGAGAACATAGCTCCGAAAAGACAAGAGAGAATCCACTTACACTAGCTATGACAAAAGCAAAACTTCTTCAAGACAACCATAAGGAAGGCCCAGTCAACGCTGTAGTAGGCTTTCATCATATCCAACTTCAAAACAACAGTTGGAGTTTTTCCTAACATAATTGAATGCAAAACTTCAAGAGCCAAGATGACACCTTTTGGGATATCCTTACCCAACACAAAACAACCTTGCTCATTTGATATATAATAGAAGGAAGTAATTTTTCTAGCCTTGTGGCTATTGCTGTAGTAAAGATTTTGTAAATTGTGTTACATAAAGCAATAGACCTAAAATCCTTGAAGGAAACAAGATCTGGTTTCTTAGGAATGAGAGCAACAAGAGTGGCATTTAGTTATTTTAGGAAATTTATATTCCTTCTTGACTCCTCCAAGGAAAGTAGAATATCTTTTCCCACAAAGTCCCAATATTTCTTAAAAAATAGTGTTGTAAAACCATTTGGTCTAGGAGCTTTTTCAATAGCCATTGAAAAGACCACATTTTTAACTTCTTCAATAGTGAATTTTGACATCAAAAATTTATTTTTCTCTTCAGTAACCAATATAGGAATTTTGTTTATGACCGCATTATCAAACAATGACTTGTAGTGTTTTATCATAACCAACAGATTTTTGAAAAAGAGGACCACTTCATTACCAATATCTTTTTTTGTTAGAAGTGTCTCCCATAAAGAAGATAATGAATAGAGACAATTCTATTGGCTTGTCTCCTAATTTTTCAATCACATAATTTTTTTTAATTTCTATCCCCTTCC
Organism: Sequoia sempervirens; assembly: GCA_007258455.2. Classification (NCBI taxonomy): domain Eukaryota; kingdom Viridiplantae; phylum Streptophyta; class Pinopsida; order Cupressales; family Cupressaceae; genus Sequoia; species Sequoia sempervirens. The sequence continues at coordinate 308,056,223 of VDFB02271358.1, forward strand.
TTTAACCAAATTTCCCTAGATTTTTGCCTCCAATAACATTCCTCCCTGGAAAGGATCTCTTCCAACTCAACTTTTATTTTTGGAAGCATCCATACCTTTTTTTATTACAACTTCATACAATGAGGCCAATTCTTATTTCACTCTTATCTTTTAATAAAAAAAGTTCTTGAAATAGTTTTGATTTTAGACCTTGATTCTATCTTTAAGATACTTCAATTTTTTGCAAAGTTGAAACATCCTAGAACCTTCTATGAATGGACAAATTGACCACCAAGATTTCAAAAGTGGGATAAAATCAACGTCCCTAAACCACATTGCTTCAAATTTGAAAGAACCTTTATTTGGTGACATGTATTCAAAGACGGATAAAGAAATAGGGAAATGGCCCAACCCCACCAAGGTGTGTATGATATAAGAGAAGTCCCATGAGGCATTCAACCAGTATTAAGATAACAAAAAATGGTCCAATTGTTCAACTATTTGTGAAAAAACCTTTCACTTATTATACCATGTAAAAGTGCCATTTTTTGGAGAACATTCATACAATTTATTACACAAAAAAAGTTTTTGATGTCCTCCATTACTTTGGTAGGTGCAATAATGCCTCCACATTTTCAGAGGCATGTCAAACAACATTGAAAGCCTCCGCAAAAATATTGTACTATTTTTTTAGGGAAATAAAGATAGAAGAATGTTGTCTCCATACTTATTTCTTTCTTGACGTTGAACAAGGCCAATAAATATTAAAAGGCTAGAAGAACTTTTTTTTTCAAGCACTTGATAGAAGCCCCAATCCAATTATTTTTGGAGTCAAGTAACTCCACCTTCACATTGCATTTATTCCACAAAACAAGTTAACCTCTCGAAGCTCCCAGGGAAGGAGAGGCAAGCAGACCCCAATTTACCCATGTCCCAAAAATATCATAATCCAGTTGTACTGATAGCTTGGTCTCCTATAGAAGCACAATATCTAAGAAAGTACCAAATATTTGATGCTTTATTAAGCATCATGTTTTAGGGGTGTTTAAGCCCCTAACATTCCATGAAAGGATTCTTATTTTTCTCGAGGAGATATTTTGTCTCTCCTCAATCTAAGATTCATTTTTGAAGTTTTGTACCCATAGCCAAACCAAGCTAATTACATTGAGAGTTTGACCTGCATTGGCCATTCTAGTAGATTTTTGGAGGGGGATCTAAGGTTATTTTCCAAAGTTGTAATTTCTAGTTGGTTTTTCTCACTATTTGATTTACTGCCACATTTACCGTTGGGAGAGATAAGAGCCTTTGATTTTGAGTCCATTTGGGAAATAAAAAGAGAAACTAATTGGGACAAGGAGGGGGATAATACAAGATTCTCCAAAACTAGGGGCATATCATGCTCTATAGATATTTACCTTCATGATTTGGATTGAGAGATTAGGAGGGGAGAGGGCTAAACATCAGTATGTTGCAAGATGTTGTGTCCTTTGGTCTCCTTTGTGCAATGTGGTGCTTAAGTTTGTGACATGGCTTAACTGCCTCTCATGGATCTTGTATAAATTTGGCAGTTGTATCAAGCATTAATAGGTCAATCTTTTGGTGTAGTGGCAACCACCAATGTAACAATTGGTATCAAAGTCGAGATCACAAGTTCAAACCCCTTGCTTGTGTTGGGGAGGGAACTATTGCAAGATGGTGTGTCCCTTGGTCTCCTTTGTGCAACGGGGTTCTTGGTTCATGACATGGATTAACCACCTCTTGTGGATCTTGTATAAATCTAGCAGTTGTATTAGGCATTAATAGGTTGATCTTTTGCTGCAATGGCAACCGCCAATGTAACACAGTATCAACCTCATCAAGAATCTCATATGTCACCTCCTTAATAAATTCCTCCCCAACCTTTTCAATTACTTATTAACTAAATTCATAAGCTTTTTGTCCTCTGAGGAGCCATACAATAAATCCTTGAACTGATAAAAGTCATTTTTGGGTTGAGGTTCCCCTTTATAAGAAATGAGGTTTACCACCTTTGCAACAAATTTTGTATTTTCACCAAAGCCCAAACCATAAGAATGGACTTACCATTTATTGTCTCAAAATAACTTTTTAGATAATCCCCAAAATGAGAAATATTTTTTTTCAAAGTGGAAACCTCAAAATATTCTATTGGGAGACTTGGCATGGTCTAACATAAAGGAAGAGGAGAAATTTGTAGATCATCCATTGAAAGATTAGCCTTCCAGTCTATTGGCTCAAAGAAGGTATTTCCACACCAAAAAAGGACCTTTCTAATTATTTCATTCTTTGTATCAAAACTTTTGAAAAGAAAAAAGAATGAGGAAGCCGAGATCAAGACAAGATCAAAAAGGTCATACTAGTTCACCTTCACCCAGGTTTGTATGTCTATTAGACCTATCCTCGCCCCAAATCTGAATAAACATGCCATTTTGTTCAATCTCTAAGAATCAAGCATCCAAACTCAGGCTTATTATCGAAGCTAGCTTTGAATACCACTCATAGCATGAAGGACCCCCTTTAGGAGGCAAAGGCAAATACATTTCCTTACCAGAACATGGAACCCAAATCCCAGGGTCATGTGACGAGTTTACACCCAGTAGTCAGTGACTAGACCCAACATTTTGAGGTTTAAAATGATGAGGGCCCTCATATCTTGTAAATTTGTGGCTGCCATTTTCTTTGTTATAGGACTTATAGTTCATAGAACCTATAGAACTTGAATTTCGACTCTTGGTGGCCTTAAAATTATTAGAAGCTTCTTGGAAGTTCTTATTACTAGGGCCCCAAGATGTAAAAGCACCTCACACTGAAGAATTAGATCTCTCAGATAAGTCTCTTGCATTAGAATGGGGGAGATCTTAGGAGTTATTCCAAGTTCCAGTAGCAATTTTTTTATTAACAACCCCATTCTAAAAAGGTGTAAAGTTAGGGTTTTCTCATGGATGGGACAATGTCCTGAGAATACCATGTTGCTGAAAAGGGACTGACTTAGGGTTTCTTTGGTAGGATGTCAGGGTCTTCAAAATACCATTAGTTTCCCAAGTGTCTGTGCAATTGCCTCTTTCAATACCTGAGGAAGGAAAGCTTTTGCCAAATGGCAGAGGGGGGCACTCATAATTTACATCATCAACCCAATAGGCACATTTATTTTTCTAAGTAAACAACATTACAAAGGTGTTAAAGGAGTAGAAATTTAAAAGGTTGGCAGAAAAGTCTAGTCATATACTCTGAGTCAATGAAGCAAGCACTGGCACACTTATTACTAACCCCAACCTTTCCCACTATGAATTAGAGTCAAACTTGTGACCTTGAGGGATAAAACCCCAAGCCCCAACCAACTCTGCTACAAGTGGTGAATTATTAAAAATTAACAATATCCACAAAAATATACACTCAACCTCCATCTCAAGCATCTGATATATAGGAGATACAAAACTTGAAACCATCAAATAGTAATTAGAAACTCATAATATAAACCAACCAAAAAAGTGACAGCAAAATTATCCCTTAACTAAAGATGTCTTATAATGTGTCATAATACACATAAGAAGTTGGTGAATGTGTTTAAAGTCCCTTTACAACTCTTTTATGCATCAAATAAGATAAACCAACCAGAAAAGTGACACCAAAATTATCCCTCAACTAAAGATGTCTTATGATGTGTCATAATATGTACATCAGAAGTTGTTCAATGAGTTTAAATTCCCTTTACAACTCTTTTATGCATTGAACAAGTTTTTATACTTTTTATGATAACTTTTGATCCAGCGCATTGATTGAGCCTAAATTTTTAAATTGAGGTAATTGAAGAGTTATACATAGTAGAAACCCCCATAAGTGATTCCAAACAATTGGGAAAATTTATTTTGGTCAAAACCAACTCTATATCCTAGATATTTTGTTTATCCAATTTATATCAAAAAATCACATTTTTTGTAATCTTAACATTAGGAGTGAGGTTTAGACACCTTTCCCAACATGTCTTAGGAATAATAGATAGGATTAAAACATTTTTGGATGGTATAATTTTTAGTACATATATAAATGTGGTGGACATAACCTCCTTAATTGAAGCATGAACTTGGAGAAGGAAAATGAAGAGCTAAAATGATGAGAATGTTGGCAAGAGACACTGCACAAGTTATCTGGTGTTGTCATTGATGGAAACCCTAGTCAGTAATCCTATCCACACTTCAGTATTTTCTTATACCAGAAGTTAAATCGAAGCTATGTGTTAACTGTCAAAGCTAGAATAGAGCATTCAACGAAATTGTGTACATCGATTCCTATGCAATTTTTTGTTATCATTTTTTGTTGTGGGTCTCATGGAAAGTTTTTCGATGTATGAACTATGTTATTTTTGAATCATCAAGCCTCGTATTGATTGGTGTGCAAGTTAGAGGATCCGGTTGATTGATTTTTTGTCTAATAGTGCAAAAAGGCCGACTCGATGAATGTAGTGTGTTGAGGATATTCGAGGAATAATTGTTTAAGGTGTTTCATGCTTGAACATGTTGTTTTGGTTCCTCACTATGTTTTGGCTGAATTTGGTTGGTGTGCATTGATAATTGTTTATGGATTGAGCCGATAGTTTATACATGTTTTATATTTTTCAAACGCTGACATGTAGTTGAAATCTCTAGTCATGGATATATATAATCAATTACTTCTATCATTTTGGTGTGTGATGTGATGTAATGCAAAATTCAAAATATTTATTGATTGATTGTGTATAGTTTCACTTGAGCATAAAAAATATTTGTGATCCAAATTAAAGTAGATAGATTTTTAGGAGCAGAAAAGCATAATCAGACAGAGTGCAAAGAATGCTACAAATATGCTTAACCGGAACTATAATCAAGCATTAATAGATGCTATTTTTTCAGTTCAAATCTTCTAGATGTAATCCAAATGTTTTGTAAGATAGTGAGTCTTCCTTTTTGTATTTGAGCAGTGAGCTCTAGATAGTGTACTTGAATGCATGTACATTCCATTTGTAAACAATTATTTTGAATATACTCATATTGTGGATTGACCTCCACTATGGTTTTTCCCCTAACAAGGTTTCCACATAAAAAATCCTTGTGTTATGGTGTTGTGGTTGATTAATTTGTGTTCTTACATCTTTCTTTTGGCTCAATGTTATAAGAGGTTTAAAGATTAGATTAAAAAAGTTAAGTTTTGCAGAACATTGATTCACCCCCCTCTCAGTGTTCCTTGATTCCAACAATTAGTATTAGAGCCTAGTTCCTCGAAAGAAGTTTAATAGCTTGGGGAAGATCTGGGAAAGTGATTCAATGGATTTCGCTAGTCTTCAACAACTTTTGGTGGCGCTAGATGATCTTGATTAGTCCAAATCTAAAGTTTGGGAATTGCAAGCAAGCCTCATGAATGCTGAGAAATTCATTCAATCATTGAAAGATCAAATCAATAAATCAAGGGAAAAGAGAAAGGAACTTTGTGATTAGATCAATTAGAAAGAGAGTAAAAGCATGGAAGATGAACACTTGAGTCAAGCCTTGAAGGAAAAGATAGAAGAATGTGAAAATCTTACCAGTAATAATGTTGTCTTAAAGCATGAGATAGAATATATTGTGATGAAGATGACCAAGGAGATTGAAGACATAAATAAGAATGAAGAGAATCTTGCTTAGTCCTTGAAAGAAAAATCTGAAGAATGCAATAGAATTACTGATGGATTCAATCAGTTGGAGTTTGAATCGCAACAACCCAGAAACAATGAAGAAGAGCTTGAAAGACAGATTGTTACTCTCAGAGATGAACTTGCTACTATAAATGAATATAAGGAGAAGTTCAAGATTAGCTCAGCTAAGCTTGATGAACTAATTCAAAATTAGAGGACTGGAGTGACAAGCGAGATCTTGGATATGAGAAAGGAGAAAGCTTCGGATTTGGTCAAAGGAATTTTAGGCAAGGAAATCATATGAGCAAAGCTAGAAGGTATCCAGTAAGACAACCTAATGCTCAAAAGTTCAATGGATACTATTTTTTTGCAATAAATTTGGTCATATGGCTACTCAATGTAGAAGCAGAATGAATCCAAGTGGTCCATCATTCTCAGGTAAGTGTTTCAATTGCAATAATTATGGCCATAAGTCAATTGAATGCAAAAACATGTCAAACAACTTTTTCAATAGAAATGCCATATGTTATGCCTGTAATAGATTTGGCCATATTGCTAACCAATGTAGATCAAGAGAAAATCAATGGAATAACCAGTCTAGACAAAGAAGTGTAGTGTGCTATAACTGTAACAAATCTGGTCACATTGCAAGATTCTATAAAAGTAGGAAGGGTCTGGTAAACAAAGGGAAAAATGTGCAAAAGGATGATAAGTGAAAAGGAAAAGTTACTATAGATGAGATCAGGAAGAAAATGAAGAAGACATGGGTGAAGAAGAGTGCTTCTGATGTAGGAAATGATTCCACACCGGAATCTGGTGCTAGAAATTCCTCCAAGAATTAGCTTAAGGCCTTTGGCCTAGGGGGAGTTCTCAAGAAAATATTTTAACCCCTGTTGGTAGTTGGTACTGGAATGTGGCAAATTGGAACTGTTGCATTGATGATCTATAAATGTTTTGGGATCTCTTATGGAGAGAATTTATGCAAAATTGAAGGTCCACAAAAGAATTTTCTTTCATAGTCTATGAAAATAGGGTATCCGGAAGACCTAGGGAAAAATCATTTATTGTGACAAAAAGTCAGTTGTGCGAATGATAAAAGGTTATTTCTATTCCTCATTTGTCACATTGCCTTTTGAGAAGAAGAAGTTTGGAGAGCTCTACAAGCAAACTTTGGTGAAGATTCAAGTCTAAAGGTGATTGGGCGATCAAACCCTAATCCGACAAAAGGTATTTATCTGCAAACTTGTGAACTTGAAATTTCTAGAAATGGTTTCTCCATTGGTTGTTGATATCAAGGATAGACCCCATCCAAAATTCAAATGGAAACCATTCAAATCTATCGAGACAGAACAATTAGGTGTATTTTCTTCCATTTCGTATGGTGTTTTTCATATTGAAGATATTAGAGCATACATTCATGTGAATGTTGAAGAGTTAGGAAGCTCCCAGTTGTTAAATTTGTTCACAAATCACATTGTGGGAGAAGATCTTTGTGTAAGGCCTGAATTCAAAACTTTGGAGGAGAAGAAGTTCACACAGATTATGAAATTTCCCGTGTTCAATGAAAATGAATGGGTTCGATACATATTGAGTCGAGTGCATGCCAAGTTCATATGGTTAAGTTAGCCTTTCAAGATAAAAAAGGAAGCCATAAGGATTGTTAATGGTCTGAATTCATCTAGTGGGTTATCGACATTGAAATCTATGAAGAACCAAACAATCACTGAGGCAACTGGTTCAATTTTCAACAAAAGAGCCATGACAATTAATGACATCTATGTAGCTTATCAGATGGTCAAGGAAAATGCAGAATATGACCTATGTGAGTTACTCTGAGGCCAGCTAATTGAAAATCTTGGAAAAATCAAGGACAAGAAGAATTCTTTTAAGTATGGTAATTTGTTGTTATGCCAATTCTTCTACTTCATGAATGAAGTTCTGGAAGTTGGAAAAGTACAATGGAAAGGTGATAAAATGGTAGTAGTTCAAATCAGAGACATCTTGTATGGAATTGGTGACAACAAAGCAAGGAAAACTACTATCTAGGGTTATTTCAAAAGTTTTCATAGTGAAATGCAAGCAAGGGAAAGGATTCCTACATATATTGTGGAAAAATACAAGGACACTATTTTCTTCATGGTTGACATTGATTAGTGCTTCATGGAATCAGCAGAACCTAGAATAGTTTGGATAATGCCTATGGGTTATGAGGTTGAAGAACACATTTTGGAGTTGTACACTCAACGCCTATTGAGTAAACCTTGGGATCCAACAAAAGAAAGGTTTGGCACCTTTGAAGAGAAGGATATGCAAGTGCATGAACAATTGAAGAAGCTTATGATAATTCAGAAGGTGAGAAAGGAAGTTGAAGCTTTTACAGAAAGCATGGGGATATCAGCTGAAGTAGTGAGGGAAGCTAGGAGGAAAAGAGAACAAGCTGAAGAAGGAGAGCCTGCTAGAACTAAGTCTACTAGTCTGGCAACATCCTCTACCAAATCTAGATCTACAAGGAGCTCTACAATCTCATCCAGTCCTACAAAGAAATCAAGCCCTATAAAAGCTCATGTCAAGACATCCTGGAGAGAAGGAAAGAGGAAGAAGGATAAAAGCACAAGAGTCTATGTTGCAATTAAAGAAGATGAAGAAACTGAATCTGATGAAGAAGTCATTGAAATCAAACAAAAGGGCACAAAAGGATCAAAATTTTCTAAGGACAAGTCCTCTGGTGAAGAGAAAGCAAAGAAAAAAGTGAAAACTGACAAATCAAGTATGTCTATAGAGGAAGTGGGAAAAGCTTTAATCAAGGATGGTAATCTCAACCCACTTTTTGAATGGTATGGCACTTTTGATAGTGTCATTCAAAGAATTCTTGAAGAAGCCACAATAAAGTACTTGAATAATTTCAATATGACTCTCATAGAAATAATGTTAGATTTTCCTAAAGGGCTAAATGAAGTCTTAGAAATGAAGAGTAAATGCAAAAACTGAAGAAGAAAAAATGAGAGAATGAATACTTGTTGATCTATGTTCGGTAATGTCAATAGAAGAGATGAAGAAGATCCTCAGTGATGAAAAAAGGGATTTCAAGAGAAAAAAAGGGTGAATAAGCTGATGATTGGACAGACTGAAGAGGTAGCAAAAGATACTAAGAAAATTCTTAAGGTAGTGTTGCTAAAGAACAGGTACAATGTTGTTTTTGAAGAAGCTCATGATGAAAATACTCCATCTGGTCCTGTAATTAAAGAAGGGAAATAAGACACATTTGAGGATATTCAAAATCCTCTAGACATGCAAGATACTAAAATTCCTATGGAGACCGAAGCTCCTAAAGTTGTGTCGGTTGAAGAAAAAGGGATTCCTAAAGCCAAGCAAGAATTTGTGATTGAAGAAAAGAAGGTTGAGGAAAAGGAGGTTCCTATGGAAGAAAGAGACACTCCGAAGGTAGTAAAGGAGTTTTTAGAAGAACAACATGAGGAGTTTGACCCTGAATTAGTTGAAGGTCCTATAAACTTGGCCACTCTATCTCCTATTTAGAAGCTGAAGGTATCATCATTTGCTCAAGCCAAGGCAAGGGAGGAGATATTGAAATCTCACATTGAATATAATGAGTTGCTAAGTCTTGCATCTGGTATCTTGGAGAAGATCATGCGTACATATGTGAAGAATTCATCCGATTCTTTATCCAGTCAGCTAAAGAAGCTTATCAACTCTATAAATACTCACTTTCAGTCTCTTGAAAAGTTAGCTATGGATAAGTTTCAGAAAGAATTTGATGCAAATAGGTTCAGTAGATTGAAGGGTATGATTGCTAATGATAAATCCTTGTTAGCTACCTGTGTAAAAAACATTCAAAGTGCATTATCTAAAGATGGAAATATCTACAAGTCATGCTTATCATTGTCTAAATTTACTGAGGTCACTGAGAAGAAAATAAGGGAGTATGAGAACCAGTTAGTAGATATTTCTCAAGCCTTTGATCCTCTAACTGTTTCTGTGAGTAAGCAAGAAGGTCAAGTCATATCCTTGCTTGACAAAATTAAAAGCTTGAAGCATGAAAAATACAGAATTGTTGAAAGGGTATGTGAGCTTAAAGGATTGATTGGTCCTAAAATGGAGACAATGCTTAGTGCATTAAAGGAAGCATAGGATGCTATGGCTGTCAATGATCCCAAAAAATTGAGTCAACAAAGATGCAATCCTATCTGTTTTGTGGTCACATAACTATTTTGGAGAGTCTCAAAAAGGGTTGGGACACTAGTTTAAGCTTGTTGAAGAACAATTTTGCAGACATATTCCAGTTCATGTAAGTTGTAGAAGCATGTTTGTACATATATAGTTTTTTATGATTTTTGGTATGCAGATTCCCATCTGTCATTGATGTCTTAGGGGGAGTGTGGGATAGTGAAAAATGTCATATTCATCTTAGGGAGAGTTGTGTTTTGAAGTTTTGAGGATTGTAATGTATTCATTCGTGTTGGTATTGAATCCAACACTTAGTCATTTTGCACTAAGTGTTGCCATCAATGCCAAAGGGGGAGATTGTTGGCAAGAGACACTGCACAAGTTATTTGGTGTTGTCATTGATGGCAACCCTATTCAGTATTTTCTCGTACCAGAAGTTAGATTGAAGTTGTGTTAACTGTCAAACCTAGAATAGAGCATCCGACAAAATTATGTGCATCGATTCCTATGCAATTTTTTGTTATCATTTTTTGTTGTGGATCTCAGGGAAGGTTTTTTGATGTATGAACTATGTTATCTTTGAATCATCAAGCCTCGTATTGATTAGTGTGCAAGTTAGAAGATCTAGTTGTTTGATTTTCTATTTAACAATGCAAAAAGGATGACTCGATGAATGTAGCATGTTTTGGATATTCGAGGAATAATTGTTTAAGGTGTTTCATGCTCGAACATGTTGTTTTGGGTCCTCACTATGTTTTGGCTGACTTTGGTTGTTGCGCATTGATAATTATTTATGGATTGAGCTAACAGTTTGTACATGTTTTATATTTTGCAAAAGTTAACATGTAGTTGTTGAAATCTCTAGTCGAAAATATATATAATTGATTACTTCTATCATTTTGGCATGTGATGTGATGTGATGTGAAATTCAAAAGAATTATTGATCGATTGTGTGCAGTTTCACTTGAGAAAAAAGAAGATTTGTGATCTAAATTAAAGCAGACAGAGTTTCAGGAGCAAATGAACAAAATCAGATAGAGTGCGAAGAATGTTGCAAATGTGCTTAACCAAAACTATAATCAAGCATTAATAGATATTATTTTCTCAGTTCAAATCTTTTGCATGTAATCCAAATGTTTTGTAAGATAGTGATTCTTCCTTTTTGTATTTGAGTAGTGAACTCTAGGCAGTGTGCCTGAATGCATGTGCATTCCATTTGTAAACACTTATTTTGAGAATACTCATATTGTGGATTGACCTCCACTATGGTTTTTCCCCTAACAGGGTTTCCACATAAAAAATACTTGTGTTATGGTGTTGTGGTTGATTGCTTTGTGTTCTTGCATCTTTATTTTGGCTCAATGCTATAAGTGGTTTAAAGATTAGATTAATAAATTTAAATTTTGTAGAACATTGATTCACCCCCCTCTCAATGTTCCTTGATTCCAACAAAGAATAAATTTTTTGGAACCTTCAAGGAGGTTAAAAAGTTTTTTATATGGAATTTGTGGAGATTGGGATGAGTATTAAATGGATAATGTCCCTCACTAATATTACAAATGAGATATTATTATGAGTATTAACCCTAGTGTAGTCATGAGGGTGAGGAGAATGAGTCTATACGTAGAGGGATAGAAAGAGATAAGGGTTTGAAAATAATATCCTATCATATGTAGGATAATGGGTATAAAAATGGTAATAGAGGAATAAACCATGCATAATAAATCAAATACAAATTATACCCCAAATTTTAGATGATAGACCATTCATTAGCTATAGCAATGATTACAACAATATAAGTTACCACAATGACTTCAAAGGAGAATGTGATAGAATAAGATGATGAGATCAAAGGAGAAGAGAAGATATAACATGTTATAAGTGTGGTGAAGTATTAGGAATCATGCCAATGAATGAATGGAGTTAAAAAATAAAAGTATATTTTGTAGTGATTTGATACACAACTCCTCCAATTGTCCAAGGGAAACATATTATTATAAGAACAAAGAGGAATTTATTAAAAATAAAACAATTATTTGGTCCAAATGATAAGACAGGGGAACTTTCTATAGTGAGAATACCAAAAGAAAACCTCTTGAATGTTGAAATATGTCAAACAATAGATGTAAAAGATAAGGAGGAAACATGAGAAAAATGTTTAAGAAAGGAGAAACAACTAGAGAAGGAATATTTGGAGTGAAAATAGTATTTTAGGAAAAGATATATAACAAAATATAAGAAAACTAAAGTGGTTGTAATTACTAGAGGAATGGATAACACAAAGGGGAAACTAGTTATAGAGGATTCAAAAGAGAAGTATGTAGAGGAATTCCCCAAAAAACAAGGCCATTATCATATTGTATATAAAGGAAAAATATTTATTAGGGAATAAAAAGAGAGTAGGGGAGAGGACCCACTAGTTGTGCATGCTAATTTCGCACTTCTCAAAATCCTATGTGAAAATTTCAAATCACTCCAATTTTTTTACAGTAGTTTACTTGGCAAGTTCCCTACTTATAACTTTCACTTCAGGGCCACATCATCAAATATGATGCCACATCAGCATGCCTTTTGTCAAGGTTTCCAAAAAGGCCCAAAAAAAGTGCTACCAATACTTGTGCATTCACATCATGGGTAGTTGAGCATTGATGTGGCATCACATGATTGGTTGCTTTTTAGATCAAAGGAATACATTTTGTTTAAGCTAGGGTAGTCATGTCACAACTATTGAGCATTATATAAACAACTACTATCACAACTATTGGGAATTATATAAACTACTACTATCACAACTATTGAAACATGCTAAACAACTAGGTCCTCTCCCCTAGACTACTAAAAAATCATGCTTATCTAAAAAAAAAATATATTGTTGAATGAAATAACCAACCTTATATAGGAAAAAAATATCTTGGAATATATTTAACAATTTACCAAGTACTAGAGTATATGTAAGTAGGTCAACACAAAATCATATGTGAGAAGAGGAGATAAAAAATAAGTAAATTGTGGAAACATTCTTTTTCAAGATTGAGTTGAGAGAACATGATAAGTGGATGATAAATGTACTAGTACACTTAGATGTAAATGAGAAATTAGACGAGTTTATACTCACCAGGAAGATTACCTACATAAAAAATTCATGAAGATTGAAACTTAGACGAGGAGATTGCTATGGAGAGTAGAGATTATAGTATTGGAAGTGACGATGTTATGAAATTATAGATACTAAATGAGCCTAAAATAAGAGCAAGAATAATTTTTGGGGCTAGGAGAGTGTACAATATAAGAAATATTGAGAAAATAGGGGAAAATCCAATGAATGGAGGAGCATGAGATTTGGCAATCACAGGCTACAAAAGTAATGGGGGGTAACTAAGCCAATAGTGATAATGTTTGCATCCAAGAGGTGCAAATGGATGAAGTATGTGATGTACATATGAATGAGAGTTGGATCTTGAAGTATATGCATAGGTGGCTTTGATGATTTTATAAACTTTATATAAATAACATAATTCAAATACTTAATGAACACCTATCAAAACATGAATTCTATGAATACAAAACTAAGAATGATTCACCCCCCTCTCAATATTTTGTGTGTTCAACAAAATAAAGAGCTAAAATGATGAGAATAATTTTTTTGGAACCTTTAAAGAGGTTAAAAAGTGTTTTATATAGAATATGTGGAGATCGAGATGAGTATTAGATGGATGATTGTCCCTCACTACTATTACAAATGAGATATGATTATGAGTATTAACCCTAGTGTAGTCATAAGGGTGAGGAGAATGAGTCTCTCCATAGAGGGATAGAAAGATCTACAATATAAGTTACCACAATGATGTCAGAGGAGGATGTGATAGAAGGGGATGAGATCAAAGGAGAAGATAAGATATAACATGTTATAAGTGGTGAATTATTAGGAATTATGCCAATGAATGAATGGAGTAAAAAAAAAAGTATATTTTGTAGTGATTCGATACACAACTCCAATTGTCCAAGGGAAACACATTATTATAAGAACAAAGAGGAACTTATTAAAATAAAAAAATTATTTGGTAGTGATAATACCAAAAGAAAACCTCTTGAATGTTGAAATATGTCGAACAATAGATGTAAAAGATAAGGAGAAAACATGAGAAAATTATTTTAAAAAGGAGAAACAACTAGAGAAGGAATATTTGGAGTGAAAATAGTATTTGAGGAAAAGATATATAACAAAATATAAGAAGAAACTAAAGTGGTTGTAATTACTAGAGGAGGAATGGATACCACAAAGGGGAAACTAGTTGTGGAGGATTCAAAAGAGGATGATGTAGAGGAATTCCCCACAAAACAAGGCCATGATCATGTTGTAGATAAGACCAAAATATTCATTAGGGAAGAAAAAGAGAGTAGACTACTAAAAATCATGCTTATCTAAAAAAAAATTATCATTGAAAGAAATAACCAACCTTACATAGAAAAAAAACATCTTGGAAGATATTTAACAGTTTACCAAGTACTAGAGTATATATAAGGAGGTCAACACAAAATCGCATGTGAGAAGAGGAGATAAAAAATAAGAAAATTTTGGAAGCATCTTTTTTGATTGAGTTGAGAGAACATGATAAGTGGATGATAAATGTACTAGTAGACTTAGATGTAAATGAGAAATTAAATGGGTTTATAGTCACCAAGAAGATTACCTAAAGAAAAAATTGATGAAGATTCAAACTTAGAGGGGGGGATTGCTATGGAGAGTAGTGATTATAGTATTGAAAGTGATGATGTGATGAAATTATAGATACTAAATGAGTCTAAAATAAGAAAAAGAATAATTTTTTGTGCTAGGAGAGTATACAGTCTAAGAAATATTGATAAAATAGAGGAAAATCCAATGAATGGAGGAGAATGAGATTTGGAAATCACAAACTACACAAGTGATGGGGTAACTAAGCCAATAGTGATAATGATTGCATCCAAGAGGTGCAAATGGATGAAGTATGTGATTTACATATGAATGAGAGTTGGATCTTGAAGTATATGCATAGGTGGCTTTGATGATTTTATAAACTTTATATAAATAACATAATTCAAATACTTAATGAACACCTATCAAAACAGGAATTCTATTAATACAAAACTAATAATGATTCACCCCCCTCTCAATATTTTGTGTGTTCAACAAAATAAAGAGCTAAAATGATGAGAATAAATTTTTCGGAACCTTTAAAGAGGTTAAAAGTGTTTTATATAGAATCTGTGGAGATCGAGATGAGTATTAGATGGATGATTGTCCCTCACTACTATTACAAATGAGATATGATTATGAGTATTAACCCTAGTGTAGTCATAAGGGTGAGCAGAATGAGTCTCTCCATAGAGGGATAGAAAGATCTACAATATAAGTTACCACAATGATGTCAGAGGAGGATGTGATAGAAGGGGATGAGATCAAAGGAGAAGATAAGATATAACATGTTATAAGTGTGGCGAATTATTAGGAATTATGCCAATGAATGAATGGAGTAAAAAAAGAGAGTATATTTTGTAGTGATTCAATACACAACTCCTCCAATTGTCCAAGGGAAACACATTATTATAAGAACAAAGAGAAACTTATTAAAATAAAAAAATTATTTGGTAGTGATAATACCAAAAGAAAACCTCTTGAATGTTGAAATATGTCGAACAATAGATGTAAAAGATAAGGAGAAAACATGAGAAAATTATTTTAAAAAGGAGAAACAACTAGAGAAGGAATATTTGGAGTGAAATAGTATTTGAGGAAAAGATATATAACAAAATATAAGAAGAAACTAAAGTGGTTGTAATTACTAGAGGAGGAATGGATACCACAAAGGGGAAACTAGTTATGGAGGATTCAAAAGAGGATGATGTAGAGGAATTCCCCACAAAACAAGGCCATGATCATGTTGTAGATAAGACCAAAATATTCATCAGGGAAGAAAAAGAGAGTAGACTACTAAAAATCA
Source organism: Sequoia sempervirens (assembly GCA_007258455.2). Lineage (NCBI taxonomy): Eukaryota > Viridiplantae > Streptophyta > Pinopsida > Cupressales > Cupressaceae > Sequoia > Sequoia sempervirens. Next base: position 308,072,027 of record VDFB02271358.1, read on the forward strand.
TGCTTATCTAAAAAAAAAATTATCATTGAAAGAAATAACCAACCTTACATAGAAAAAAAATATCTTGGAAGATATTTAACAGTTTACCAAGTACTAGAGTATATATAAGGAGGTCAACACAAAATCGCATGTGAGAAGAGGAGATAAAAAATAAGAAAATTTTGGAAGCATCTTTTTTGATTGAGTTGAGAGAACATGATAAGTGGATGATAAATGTACTAGTAGACTTAGATGTAAATGAGAAATTAAATGGGTTTATAGTCACCAAGAAGATTACCTAAAGAAAAAATTGATGAAGATTCAAACTTAGAGGGGGGGATTGCTATGGAGAGTAGTGATTATAGTATTGAAAGTGATGATGTGATGAAATTATAGATACTAAATGAGTCTAAAATAAGAAAAAGAATAATTTTTTGTGCTAGGAGAGTATACAGTCTAAGAAATATTGATAAAATAGAGGAAAATCCAATGAATGGAGGAGAATGAGATTTGGAAATCACAGACTACACAAGTGATGGGGTAACTAATCCAATAGTGATAATGATTGCATCCAAGAGGTGCAAATGGATGAAGTATGTGATTTACATATGAATGAGAGTTGGATCTTGAAGTATATGCATAGGTGGCTTTGATGATTTTATAAACTTTATATAAATAACATAATTCAAATACTTAATGAACACCTATCAAAACATGAATTCTATTAATACAAAACTAATAATGATTCACCCCCCTCTCAATATTTTGTGTGTTCAACAAAATAAAGAGCTAAAATGATGAGAATAATTTTTTTGGAACCTTTAAAGAGGTTAAAAAGTGTTTTATATAGAATATGTGGAGATCGAGATGAGTATTAGATGGATGATTGTCCCTCACTACTATTGCAAATGAGATATGATTATGAGTATTAACCCTAGTGTAGTCATAAGGGTGAGCAGAATGAGTCTCTCCATAGAGGGATAGAAAGATCTACAATATAAGTTACCACAATGATGTCAGAGGAGGATGTGATAGAAGGGGATGAGATCAAAGGAGAAGATAAGATATAACATGTTATAAGTGTGGTGAATTATTAGGAATTATGCCAATGAATGAATGGAGTAAAAAAAGAGAGTATATTTTGTAGTGATTCAATACACAACTCCTCCAATTGTCCAAGGGAAACACATTATTATAAGAACAAAGAGAAACTTATTAAAATAAAAAAATTATTTGGTAGTGATAATACCAAAAGAAAACCTCTTGAATGTTGAAATATGTTGAACAATAGATGTAAAAGATAAGGAGAAAACATGAGAAAATTATTTTAAAAAGGAGAAACAACTAGAGAAGGAATATTTGGAGTGAAAAAAGTATTTGAGGAAAAGATATATAACAAAATATAAGAAGAAACTAAAGTGGTTGTAATTACTAGAGGAGGAATGGATACCACAAAGGGGAAACTAGTTATGGAGGATTCAAAAGAGGATGATGTAGAGGAATTCCCCACAAAACAATGCCATGATCATGTTGTAGATAAGACCAAAATATTCATCAGGGAAGAAAAAGAGAGTAGACTACTAAAAATCATGCTTATCTAAAAAAAAATTATTATTGAAAGAAATAACCAACCTTACATAGAAAAAAAACATCTTGGAAGATATTTAACAATTTACCAAGTACTAGAGTATATGTAAGGAGGTCAACACAAAATCACATGTGAGAAGAGGAGATAAAAAGTAAGAAAATTGTGGAAGCATCTTTTTTGATTGAGTTGAGAGAACATGATAAGTGGATGATAAATGTACTAGTAGACTTAGATGTAAATGAGAAATTAAATGGGTTTATAGTCACCAAGAAGATTACCTAAAGAAAAATTTGATGAAGATTCAAACTTAGAGGGGGGGATTGCTATGGAGAGTAGTGATTATAGTATTGAAAGTGATGATGTGATGAAATTATAGATACTAAATGAGTCTAAAATAAGAAAATGAATAATTTTTTGTGCTAGGAGAGTATACAGTCTAAGAAATATTGATAAAATAGAGGAAAATCCAATGAATGGAGGAGAATGAGATTTGGAAATCACAAGCTACACAAGTGCTGGGATAACTAAGCTAATAGTGATAATGATTGCATCCAAGAGGTGCAAATGGATGAAGTATGTGATTTACATATGAATGAGAGTTGGATCTTGAAGTATATGCATAGGTGGCTTTGATGATTTTATAAACTTTATATAAATAACATAATTCAAATACTCAATGAACACCTTTCAAAACATGAATTCTATGAATACAAAACTAATAATGAAAATACTAAGCTGCACTTTTATCTACATGTAGAATTCATTGTAACAAATCAAAAGATAGATTAATTTTCTATGGAATGGGAATTTATGTAGAAATGGGATTTCTATCAGCCAACACAATCTTTTGTGGTGTCCTATGATTACTTACCATGATCAAAATTTAGTACCCTGTGTTCTCAAGTATTTCGATAGAAGGATTGAGTCATTTCAAATCTTTGTTCAAGAAACACTAGTAAATGGCTATATTACCTTGAAGCCAAGGTCATTGTTAGGCTTTCTAACTAAGATTTTGAGTCTTTTTAGACTATTATTGAGTCAAATTCTTTCAGAATACTTCCAAAAATTGGAGTTAGATGTGGGTAAACCCAAAATAGTGGGTTACACTTTTTTGAATGAAGAATAATTAGAAATGCTCATCAAAAAATTGAAAATGGTTTACCCCTTCTAATGAAGGGGGTTCGAATGAACCACCCCCCTTCTAATGAACCCCCTGTTGCAACATATAAGGGGGGTTCAAATGAACCCCCCTTCTAATGAACCCCCTTTTTTCACCTTCCCCTCCACCATTTCAAAATTTATGCATTTTTTTGACTATCGAAGCTTGGGAAGGAGGTGAAAATGGATTCAACTTGATAAACCAAATTGGATAATTGTAGTGATCAAAATTTGCTTTCCAACAACTATAAATTTAATATATTTTTTTTTATTTTATATTTTAGTTTTTAGTTTTACTGTACATAGGTTTTTCACCGAACGTTAAGTTCGATGAAAAATCATTGTGGAAAAATAGTAAATTTGAGGAATTTTTTTTTGAAAAATATATATCCACTAGGTATTGATGTCCTTGTTCTTACAAAAAAAGAAAATTTGAATTTCAATAAATACCAAAAAGTTATACGAGTCGAAGTGCACTTATGTCTAAATTATAAATGTTTTGACTTCAAAACTTAATTAAAAGAAAAATATTCAACAAAATGCTATGAAACAAAATGAAAGCCCTAGATCCTTGTGTTACCAACCTAAATTCAAAAGAATTAGAGTTTTATCCTTTGTAGAAAAAAATTTATGCAAGCCGAAGTACACACCACTTTTTAAAAATGTTGTTTACTATTAAAAACTAGTTATCAAGGGAGACACAAAAAAATTACAATTTAATTTCAATTTAAAAAAAAAAAAATACATTTAAAATCTACAAACAAAATCTCAAAAATCACTAGTTTACATCATTTCCAAATTCCTAATAGTTTACCTACTATAAGTGTCAGAAAGTGAAGTTTTCTCTAAAAATGTTGATTTCAATGTCAAGTTTGGCCAAAAACTGTAACCCATTATTGGATGACCCATTTAGTAGCTCCTAGTGAAAGGTTAGAAATGGTATCCAAATATGTATTTCTATAATTGCACACCTTATAAAGTCTATGCATGGATTTTCACATTTGCCTATGATTCAAAAGTTCAATTACAAATGGAGTTTGTAATTCATAACCAAATTACAACAATGAAGACTTCATAAAGTTTGGACAACCATTTTGTAGCCCGAGCTTACTTATTTTCTTAGTGTATTATTTACCAAGATCTACTAATTGGATCTTGTTTGATACACCTTGGTGTTTGCAATCCTTGTCCTTTTTGTGGACATATGGAAACACTCAAGCACCTATTTTGATTTTGTCCATGGGCCCAAGTAAGATGGACTTAGATACATAAATTTTTAAGCCTTTTAAACGTAAACTCTTTTCTAGGCACATGCTTCTTCTAAGTGATTAACCACAAATGTTGACTAAATTCACCCAAATTTGGCAATGCATTGAGAGTGCAAAGATTATGCTTAGTATTTTGAAACATAGAAACTCAACTTTGTTTTTAGGAGATTTTGTTAATTCACATTTCTCCTTGTATATGAAATCAATGGTTTGTTATAATATTCTTCAACAAATTCAAGTGTAAGCTAATAAAATTTCCTAGGAAGTTGCTCACTTGCATACTCTTATTGAACATTTGGCTAATGTGCCCTCTACTATTGTGTGTGTGGACCACCTCTCTTTAGTAAGGATCCTTCCTCTCCTTGAGGGTGCAAACATGACCGCACTCACAATGATCATACTAGACACAATATGCTACTTTATGCTACTTTTCATCCTTGTGACAATATTTAGTCTTTTTTTAATAAGAAATGCTCTTAATCTAAAGAAGAAAATAAAAAAGACATTGTCATAGAATTAAAACCTATTCTTAATAACTAAGACCTACCAAATAACTAGAAAAATCTCATTGACAATGACCCGCCACCTCTTCTTACTAATTCTATAACACAATTTATTAGTTGAAAGTTACGATTTTGGTCGTTCCGGCGCCATTTACACCCTGTTTTCAGAGTTCCTACACAATTTGGAAGCTGTCAACTGTGATTTTCTTTCTGTGATATAATTGAAAGCTACGTAAATGGATGGTATCAAGTTGATGTTTGGTTGAACAAGATTTTAGTAAACGTCTTAAATTTCATTCATTTTGGTGTTCATTAGTTGCACCAGATTTTCAGTTATTATTTGTTGAATAGGTCTTTAAAAGATATAATTCAAAGAATTTAAATAGTAACGTGTCAATCTTTTACGTTAAAGGTAGCCCTATTTTATATAAAAAAACTTTTATTTCTAATATTCCTTTTTAGTTTTAAATTTTTTATTATTACTATTTTTTAAATTTCATAATATTTCTAATTGTTAGATTCCATTTCTATGTTATTTTTTATTAATTTTGAAATAATTTATATGTCATAGACAACACCTCACCATCTTGTTCAAAGAATATAGTAAGAATGTACTTCTAAATTCCTATTGGTCTTGGGTTCGACTATGCTCCCAGGTTTAAGAGGTGGGACTTCTTGCAGGCGGGGGATCTCACCCCAGGGGCTTCGTCTCACCCCAGCTCACCCCATACCCAAGATACGAGTTGTTGGACCGTTGGGCTGGGTCCCCAGAACACCCTCGTTATATTAAAAAAAATTGTACTTCTAAAAGTTTTTTTTTTTAATTAAATTGTTATATTAAACTCTCTTTTAGTAAAGATGTAATCTTGATAAAATAATTTAATAAATAATTAAAACATTTAAGAGATGAACAATTATACTACATAAAATATTTATTTATTTATTAAGAATCTCTTATATAACTTGAACTGATGTTGTATTCTAAATCTTATAAATCTCTAATCACAAATATAATTAAAAGCATACAATCTACAAATAAAACATTAAGAAAATATTATTGCATAAAAATAAATGATGTAATGTTTTGATTACATAGAATAATAAAGACACATAAACCTTTGTCTTTGTTATTTAAACTAATTAAATAATATATATAATTTACACACAAACTAATTTAGATAATAAAATATAGATGTTAAGAATAGTAAAATATTAAATACTATTTTAAAAAAGTAATGCAAAGGGAAAAAGATATTTAGCCCTTGCTTTGGAAAATATAAAGTCTAATATTGGATTGAAATAAATGTGTTGGGATCACAAATAGATCCGCTTGGGAGTACCATATATTCCTCTTCTACGCAAGTCAAATCTATGTCTTTATATCATTTTTGCATCCATCAATATGTCCTATAACTTGTGGATATTGATCCTATTAGCTATTAATTCCTACTCTTTGATTTGTTTGGTTTGCTAATGTTTGCTTTATTATGAGTGCTAGTGGTATTTAAGAATACAATTAGAGGGTTGTTAGATCACTAGAGTACACATCTCTCGAGTCAACCTCCATAAAATATCGGTTTTACAATCATGTGAATGATCAAGAATATCAATCTTCAAACATGTAGATGCATATAGAATGAATAGGTAGATTATAATTTGTTTTAATGGGCCAATAGAAGTGTTCTTACTATGCTCCTTAAATAAAAAAATGTTTTTTCCTTAATGTTTGATGATCATAAATGAATGTAATTAAATACCTTTAAATGTAGGGATATAGCAATATTTTACAAAAATGTGTGTTTGGTTGGCTCTAGGCAAGAAGATGATGCATGTTAGTTAGTCAAAATTTGGAGTTTATTATTTGAAAAAAATATTTTTAGATCCATAAGTGTGGCATAAATCACACACCTACATGATTTACCTAGGACCAAAGAATACTAGAATCAAGTTGGATAATAAATTTATGGATATGAGTGCAACAATAGGCACAATAAATCAACAATGTTTGAAAATGTGTATAGATACAAATAAGATGTGGATGAGGGATGTTGGAATGTGTGTAAATGGGTGAGTATGGTTCAAGACAATGATCCAAACTTTCAATAAGAGTACACCATTTTTTGACATGTAATTGTATTAAGGTATTCTCTCAAAATGAGCATATAACTATATGAAAATTGGTATAGTTATACAAATTTCACCCTTACATTTTGTACCTACTTGCAATTGCATGTGGATATGAGAATGACCATGTATCTCAAATTATATAACACTAACAAATATGCATGTAAAAATAAGAAACATGTAAATTTCCATAGTGGATGATAAAAAAATTAAGACTACTTTTGGATTATTCTATGTAAAAAAAATAACACCAATGTTTTAATCATACTAGTTACTACATTACCATTTTAACCGATACATCATCTTCATCTTAATGATGGATCACATAGTGTGATCTCAAATGTTAACATGCAAAAAAAATTCACTATGTAATCCATAAATAATCTTACCCTTTCATGCATGTAAAGTAAATATTCATATATGAAAGGATATTTGGTTGCATATAAAGTAATGGACCCTATTGAATGTCATCAGTTTTGGAATGTGTGTTTTATGAGAACTTGTAAATTAGATGGAAAATGTATAATGAGTAGCATCTATCACAAAAGTAAAAAATGAAGAAAAATACAAGTTCAATTTTACTATCATTGATCAAGAAAGGGGGAGGAGAGAGATGATGAATAAATGTGTAATTATGACTAGATTGAATTTGATCATAAAGGGACATATAAATCTAGTTGTCCCACATGGGCTAGAGCTCATAAGGTGAAAGGGGCATAAGAAAGGTAATAACTAATTAATAGTCAACCCTCACATATAGCAATAAACAATATATTAAATCATTTAATAAATACAAATATTAAATTTTTTATTTTATTTAATCTTTTATTGAATTATACTAATTAATATTTAATTTAATATATATAATTTATACAATACAACATATTGTATAAAAACATAATATATTAAATTATATTAATTTTTGTCTTTGGTATTTTAATAATTAACTAGTATAATCCAATAAATAATCAAATTATATAAATAAATTATATCTATTTTAAGTCACACTTTAAATAATTGTAAGAGAAATAATTAAATTTATTAATTCTAATTATATAAATATCAATCTATGTGTTTCTATAGTTTATAAACTATTGCTTAACTATTTGGCTTAATTTGTTAATATTTAAAATTATTTTTTATTTTTATTTAGTTTTTATTATATTTCATGTATTATAAGCATAGTATAGTATTTACTCACTTTATTTCTTCTCTTGTTATATATGTGTGTCTTTTATTATTAATATTCACTTTGTCATATGTATGGTAAAAAAATTCATTATTATTTATGTGTTAGCTATTTAATTATTTAATTTAACATTGTTTTTGTAATAACAATATTATAATAATATAATACTTACTCTAATTAAACCCTAATCCTAAATATATGTGAACATTAAACCTTTTTTAATATGGCTCCTAATTAAACCATATTCAAACCCTTAACCTATCTCTAATTTATCTACAATCATAACCCTAACCTTAACCTTTATTAAATCTCTATTCAAATTTAATATTTATTAATATAAGAATAAGAATAATGCAATAATAATAAATTAAAAATAATATAATAATAAGAATAATATAATACTAATATTAATAATAATATAATTTTAAATATAAAAAATATAATAAAATAAAGATAGAATCATATAAGAATAATAAAAATAATATATGAAATTAATACAATAATAAATATAATAAAATAATAGTATAATATAATAATTTGATATTATTAACATAATAATAAGATTAATATATTAATAACATTAATAATAATATAATAATAAGAATAGGGGCAAAGGGTCGTTTATCAGGTGCACTACAATTTATAGACTAATAGATACATATAAGAATTACAAATTATTATTTTTGAAATTAAATTTTTTAATGAAATTCACACAAAACAAAATAAATTTTACATACTATAGAAATAATCTAGAATGAAATATGTAAAATTTGAAAATAAAAAACAAACATATAAGAAAATAAACCAATAAATAATTAAAAAATATTAGAATAAATATAACTAAAATAGAAATAAAAACAAATATATGAAAGCACAAATTAAAAATAAATCAAAAATCAAACTTTAAAAATAATGTCAAACTTTAGTAAACCCAAAACAACCATGATTTTCCTTACGTCTTTATATGATGAGAAAGGTTATTTGTGCATAATTAATATTGTGTAAAAGATGTCAACTAAAGGATATTCTTATTTTCAAACCTTTGAATACAAAATAATATGATTACGTCCTTATAAAGGCCAATGTGGTTTATACGAATTAATCAACTGAAGCCTCCAATTTCAAACCGAGTATGCCGGTCCAAATAATTGCATTGACAAAATTATTTTGTCAATTTTGATTGCCTATCATTTTAAAAAGGGAAGTCAAATTTGTACTAGTTATGAATTAAATAATTTATTAGTATAAATAGTACTAATTCTGTCAATCAACAAAGTCAGTTACTCGATATGTAATTCTCAGGTGTAATCCCGGTGGTAATTAAAAATTACATCAGATTACCCAAACTTTAAAACCCTATACAGTATAAGCTGACAAAGGAAATCAAAAAAGGTGACTATGTAGAAATCAATCTCCCCTACGAGGACATTGAACATAGTTCTCTCCTTGCTCCTCCTGCACTGCTACATGAACTTGATTAGCTAGAAATGCTTGTGAGTGCACTGTGACATTTACATCTGGTACTTGGCAATGCTCCCTCTCTGCTCTTTGGATTGGTAACATAGCCCTTGGATGAAGACCTTGTGGGCAGTTGTGTGTCATGAGAATAGATATTGCATGAAATTTCTTTTTAAATTTACTCATAGTTTCCCTTCCAAGCTCAAAATAATATCTATTAAGAGTTGTATAGAGATAGCTTAACGGTCAGAAGAGATAATTTCATGCCCTCATAGATATCCACATACCTTTATTTGTGCAACAAATAGTGCCTTTGGAAAAGGCCACCAAATTATTAAATATTTTATTATAATATTAAATAAAATTAGAATAGAGATATTTGTAATGAAAATAATTATATGAATAAATATAGGTCTATAGATAGATGTAATTGATAAATATACAATTTAATTTAGATTAAATTAGTGGAGGCAATAAATGAATAATAATAAATGTAATAATTAAATGAGAAGATAGGGTATGTAGTTCTTAAATTAATTATATAATAATGTTAATGGAGTTATGTATAATTTATTTTTCACAGTAAAAAAATGATTACTCTCAATTTGATGAATGTGTGCATAGTTTTAGAATTTTGTGTAGCTCAATCTCAAACTTCTCATGTTCAATCTCGAGCCCCTTAGTTTTAATCCCAATCCACACAAATTATATCTAATGCACAAAATTGAACTATGTTGTGTGTAAGTGATATGTTAAAATCTTGTTTTACTAAATATGTTCAACTTCACCTTGTTATTAACTAAATTTGGTCAATATAGTATTTACATGATGTAAGATATTTTTTACTTGATAGGGAGCATATTCTCCTAGATCAACCCCCTTGTCAAGCCAAGTTAATAATGAGGAGTGCTATCAAAGACAACATACATAAGTGTGCATGTGGCCTATATATAGATGATGTGGATATGATTATTTGTTCATTTATAAATTGAATGTGTTCTATTGATTTTTCCTATTCAACATGTGGTTTCCTTTATGAAATTAAGTCACAATAAATATATTTAAATATCATGACATAAAATGTCACACAAACATGCACCAACTTAGCTCATAATGGCTATTAAAAAGGGCTAGGAAAGTTGAAATTCAAACTAGAATGTTTTAAATTTTGGGTGCATTCCTCTATGCCTCAAAATTCATCCAAATCAATCTCAAGTGGTGTAGAAATGAACCTTAAGCTAAAATGGTAATTTTGAGGCAAGGATCAAATGTATGGAAGTGGTCGCAAATGTAGGTACAATAATGAGAGGTAAATAGTTAATGCATCTATAGAAGTAAGTGTAAGGGGCAAGAAATATGGATTAATAAGGATATAGGCATGAGCCAAAATTAGAAAAAGAGTGTGTTACTCGTCAATGTATTATTATATTTAAAGAATTACACTAAGGTGAGCAAGAAAAATGAAAAATGGTACACGTATGTAAATCTCACCATTATAATAATATAACAACCCACTTCCATAATATAAAGAAGCTTCTCATAATACTAAGGTTTTTTTATCTTCTTAGAGTGTGGTGAAAAGAAATGGTAGGGATAAATTAATTGAGTATTGTGTATGG
>VDFB02271358.1:308083012-308159295 GCA_007258455.2 Sequoia sempervirens
TTACACATTTGAAATTTTAACTACATACAAATGGAGTGAAACAAACTTGGAACATACCTATCAACCTACACCTTATGATAATATTCTTATCTATCTCTAGCTAGCAATGATACTCCTACATCATTAATAAAACTAAAAGAACTAATTTTAGTTTAAAACATCATTAATATTCAAAATAATTAACATCTTTTAAAAAACTAATTGAAACTTATTTACTGGTAAATCATTATAAAACTAAAAAAAAACTAATTTACTTTAAAATATCATTAAAATGCAAAATAATTAACATCTTTAAAAAAATTAATTTATTGAAAAATATCATTTATAAAACTAAAACAAAACTAATTTATTAAAAAATGTTATTGATAATTAAAATCTCTAAAAGAAAATATCATTACAAAAAAACTAATGTATTTAAAAATATCTTTAGCATGCAAAATAATTAACATCTCTATAACTAGATTTTAAATACAAATTTGTAAATTATTTGTCATGCTACAATTCATCCAAAGTAGTCTATGGATTCTTGATGGTATATTGTTGAAAGAACTATAATTAATGCCCATCCTCCATGAATCAAATCTTATTGGGAACCAAAATAGTAGGTTACCCATATTAATCAACCTATCTAGTAACTTCCTTTTCTCCTTCCTTTTATATGTTGAGGAGGACTTGTGTTATTTTCCCAACTTATATAACAAGAGAAATATTATACCTCTTTTTATATGTGTTTAGGAATGGTTGGTGTTGTTTATTTCTTCTAACAAAGTTTGCATCTCTATCTCACATGTAAGTACTTCAGATTTTCAGAAAAAAAACCTCACACAACAAGTGCCATTGCATCAAATTCTATTTCATCAATGTGTTTACTGGCTCTAGAAAACTCAAATTTACATTGCCAAGTCACCCAAAACTCCCTACTTTAATGTAACCAGACCAATAGGTATGATTACAGATGGTAACAAGTCTTGATATCAATTGCACCATTACCTTGAAAATCAATTTCATTTTAGAACAAAGATGGAAAAGATCTTTTACCTTGATGGTCTGCACTTGAAGTTTAATGCGGAATAACTTCATGAGCTTCATCATTTTTCACAACCACCTCTTCTGTGGAGGCACATGCTATTCTTTCACATCTAAATCACATTCTCTAGTTTTAGCATCTAGGCCCGGGAGTTCATATTCTTCTTCGACTACTTTATATTTTAATTTCAAGGTTAGTTATAAAATGCGATTTCCAACATTTCACAAAATATGCTCATAAATGTTTGTAATGATTTTTGGAAGCATAACCTTTTCAATTTATGGAAGAGAAAAAGCATTTTTATTGCATTTCTTTTCAGTGGGCTCTTTTCTTTTAGTCCAATTCAATCTAGAAAACCTCATCTCCCAAAAAATGTAAAGGTGTAAATGATATCTTCAGTTTTCATTGAAGGGCCTAACTTTTTATTAATGACCCTAAGAAGTGTTCGTACCCATATGAAACTTGATGTTTGTCCTACTTGGTGTCCATTTTTGTCATTAATTTATCATAATTTGTGTGTCAAGTCAAGGTCAATGATGGATGATAGTGTTCTCTTGTCAGTATGCAAATGTCTTGGTATTTTCTAATAACCTTTTTTGCAAGGTAAGGATCATAACCTCGAGTCTAATAGGGAGTAAAATTGAAGTTTTTTAAGAAAAAAAGCAGCAAATGATGAAGATGATGGGGAAAATCAATGAGGAAAGAGCAAAGACGTAGAACAAGTACATAAATAGAGTTGTCAAAAAGGTGAAGGCATGTATGGATTAAAAGTTGGAATACAATTGCAAGGAAACTAGGCATAGGTTTTTCTCCGCTATGCCCTCTAAATTTCAATCAATAGTTAGCAAACAAAGCAATAAAGTGAGAAATATCTAGACCTAAGGTTCAAATCAGCGTGTCTTAGTCAAGGCACACCTTTGGATGACATAATCCTTATAAAGCATGACCTAAATATTTAGGCAATAATTAAAATAGATAGAGAACACTTTTTAAGTGGTTGAATCATCTCAAAACTCCACCCAGACATTGGAAACATGGAGGAAAAAAACTAAGCTTTTCCTACACATAAATACAACTAAAATAAAACTTTGGTGTTATTTTGGAGTGGTATTACCATCTCAAAGTTCTATCACAAAGTAGCAAGATGTGCAGGAAAACACACTCAAAAGGAAAAGCATTTTAGCGTTAAATAGTGCATGAATAATGTGACAATGACAAGTTGAAACCCTGCTAAAAAATTGTCAAGGTCCTTAGTGAAAAGAATCTAGGATTTTCTCATGAAATAAGAAAATGAAATGAGATACCATTTGGAAGTGGCTGCGCTAGGTAAAGCTCCACCTAAATCCATGAAACAAGGCAATAAACTTATAAAAGCACACACAAATATGGAAAAAAGACAACTTAAGTCATTCAGGCATCATTTTTTAGTGGCAGAGCCAATGTGAAATTCCACTAAGTTGAAGAAAGGTGGAAAATGTGCCATAAAAACATGCCAAAGACATAAAATAGTGGCAAATAACTTATGAATTTTTCCTAGCATTGAAAGAAGAAAAGGTAGTCTCATTGAGCACAATTTTCCAGTGGTTGTGCCAACATAAAGTTCCATTGATGTCTTAAAATAGGGAAAGTGCATTATGAGACTCTACCTCAAACAAGGAGGTCAAATAACTTAAGTTGGAGCAGTTTTTCCTTGGCTTAGCCACTTACTTTCTCCACCATCTTTAAAGTAGAAAGAAAGCATGAGGTGCCTCTATATTAAGGATGACAACATTTCAAACTGGGGAAACAGTTCCATCTACTATTCATAGCAAAAATAAGATATATTTATCTAGTTTTTGCAGGTTTGAAGTCTGATTTGAGGCACCATAGTGAAGGATTTTCAAAGTTTTTGTAGGTGAAGTGTTTTAGCATCAACATCATCTTATTCTTCATATTCTCATTACCTATAATTGTTATTGTATGTTGCTAAATCATTGGGAAACCAAGTTGATTCTAGGTATGAAGCATCCCAAGTCTGGATTTAGATTCTAAACCTATGTGGATTCAAATAGGGTTCAAGAGTTTTGCATACCAAACGTTCCCAGTCAATAGCAAATAAACTCGAGAAAATTGAAACTATGACATGGCAATTCTATTGTGATTTCATCAAAATTCTAGATGTAGGTGTGGACTTCAACCCATAAAATTTGAGTTCTTTACCACCAAAAAAAACTAAACATCAACATTTCATTCATTTCTTAGTTTTACATGAATGCAAATACAAAATAGTTTCCTCTTCTACTTGAACATTTTCCTACACAACATAAAACATACCCTATGTTGCTTGGTTGACATAGCAAGCTCAAACTAACCTCCACGAACAATCTTTTCTCATTTTAATATTTTATGCTGCTAAGCACTTGATTTAATTGTAGTTGACCACATTCCAAAACAATGATACAACCAACTTGGATATTTCTGTTGTTGCACAATCTTCACTTTTTTGAGGAGTCGAGTAGCCAACATACTCTTACAACAACTAGCAATGGGGTTGTGTGTGGTTCTTCTAATCTACCTATACCATCTAATGTCAATGATGATGATGTTGGTCTTAATGATAACTCGTATGAGGCTAATTACTAATTCTAATATTGAGCAATGATTATCTATCATGACGTCCAAATTTGACAATTTGATATTGAATTAACATGTTTTATTTCAAATTTGTAATATTTATGGTGGTTTTGTTTAGCATATATAAGATATGTGGTATTATGAATTTAATTCATACTTTTAGGCTACAAACATGTATATATTTATGATTTTTATATGTTTTTTGTATGGATGTACCCAAAACATATCTAACCCCCCAAAAATTTGTTCTACCGATAACCATACCCAATTCCAATTTGACAACCTAGCTACTATTCCAAATTCTACTTCCAAGTGTCGTTTTTCCATTTATGGAAAGGTACATATTCAATTTTAGACATTTCAAATGTCACAAACAGCAAAAATAAATATTTTGCAGTTATGGAGTTGCATGAAAATGTGTTAAAAGGTCCCAATACATGCCTTGCATAAGTCTGATAACCTTCTTACTCATATTAATATACTTGATCTGAAAATGGAAGAAAGAGTCCTATGGGGAGAATTTTTCCCATCATGTCGGTGTTGGAAAAATCATCAATTCCAAGTTAGTGTGATTTCAACAATTTTTCAGAGGCTCCAAAAAAAATTCCTAAGGATTTGACAAGTTTTGAAGTCAAAGTTGCTTTATATTTTTAAAAATGTTAAGTGTCGAGTTTCTATTTTCATAACAACCACATCTAGCAACTGACATTGTCAGCAATGTCTATTTTTGGATGATAGATATGAGCCTATTATTAGACCTTTTATTTTATTATTGTTTTAGCATTAGTTTGCTTTAAAGTACTTTTATTTCTACTTTTTCTGTAGATAGGGATACGATTACTTTAAATCGGTATTTTTTGGTATATTTAATTAATATTATTTAATCCCTAAAAGCTACTTGAAGAGCTTATAAATAAGAGCTTTGAACACATAACTTGCCAATAAAGTTGAAGTCAGACTTTTGTTGCAAAAGCTATTAATTGAAGTTGTTGTATTATTTAGTGATTGCATGCTTATAATTTGATCAAGTAAATTCAAAGGAGATCACATTAGTTGAGCTTTGTATGGGTGAACCAATCTTTCTAAATTGTAGTTTTGAATATTTTTAAGTGACTTGTTTTATAAAATCATTTAATATTCAATTTATTTAGGATCCCCTGTTGATGTGAATATTGATCACCTCTTTATCCAATCATAAGTATTCTTTTATTTTTAGTCATGTGTTGCAACAAAATGTTGGTCTCTTCTTTAGCCAATAGGCGATTGAGTTTATTAATTTGTGATTGAATTATTTTACCCTCCTTTACATCTAAAAACTCACAACAAGATTTGATTGCTAACAATCTGACACATAGATTGCATTAAAGGAAAAAACATAGTCAATTAGTAATTTGCATTTATGCAAATCCCCCTATTGAAAACTTGTATGGTGTGCATACTTTAAATTTTGTTTATTACTTTAGTCTAGGGTTATTTTTAGGTTTAGTTAGATCTCAATGAGCTTTTACATATAATTTGAAAAAAGGTTCTACTGTATGTGTTGTTTCATTTTATGTTGTCCTAAAAAGAAAAAATTAAAATGCTAACAAGAAAGCAATCAATAACAATGAAATTGAGCTTGAAATTTACATTGACTAAAGCCATTGCATAAGAAAGCAACAAAAATATATCTAGAGTTTCATGCTAAACATATATAAAAGACAAGAAAACCAAATACAAGAAAATATTTACAACTGATGAATAATGATCAAGTTAGAAAGAGAAAGTACCTGGAAACACAATCAACATGGTAAATTTGAACACGCAACAAAGAATCTTCAAATCCTTCATAAATTATATGGCTTCTATTATTTATAAATTCCTCAATTGGATTTTTTCATTCACATGTATATACACAAACATTTCAATCAGCTGAAATAATTGACATTAAAAAGAAAATGTCTATAAAGCTCAAGTAGGTTCACTTGCATATAAATAATCAAGCTTTATTAAATTACACCAAATCCAAATATATATATTTATGCACAATATAGTGAATCAAATACAAAACAAGCACGTTGGCCCTAAATCCTATATCTAAAGTCGCCATTTCAAACAAAGTTGATATATGTAATGGTCATTTGGTTGTTCTATATCAACGATTGTTATTCGACCTCTTTGGAAGAAATGGAATCCCTCAGAAAATGCCACTATAGGTACCAATTGGCACATACAATCCATAAACTGGCATAAGCTGGCTTAGGTGGCTAGATATGGTCTCCATGTCACCTTAGGTAGCTTCCAATTTACCTATACATGTATTTAAAGCTCCAATTGAGTTTAAATTTTGGATTCTTGAACAAGGGGAGTTCTTGGGGTTCTACCTTGCTAGAGCACAAAAAACTAAGTTTAATTTATTTTTGGTATTATATTTTAGTCTTTTCTTTGTGTTGTTCATCAAGTTATTTAATTTATTATTGATGAAACCCTCAAGATGGTGTATTATACCTTAATATGAAAAATTTCATTGTACTTCTAATAATTGCGATCCACCAACTCACCATACCAACTATTGAGGTGTTGTATCTTGGTATTTATTAGCTTCCAGGATTTCTTAATTTTCTATTTATTTTAAAATTAATTTGTGTTTCTGAATACAATGCATTTATATATGTTTTCCTAAAGTTTAAATATTTTTTCTTACAATTGCTCTTTTCTAATTAATATTTTTACTTAATTTTTTACCATATATCTTGTTTCTAACTTTATTTACATTGTTTGTCTAAGTTACCAATTTAAGTTCTACTATCCTAATTTTGTGAAGTTTCCCCTCAAAATTTTAATGCCCTACTACCTAAATTTACCATGCAAGCATGTGAAAGGAGACCAATCATTATTGAAGGAAAACAATCATTTTCAGCTCTATCAACCTATTGAAGGAATAATAAAATTTTGGCAAATCGAAGAGCAATTTTCACAACATTTTTTGTGTCCAATGCATCCAACATAGTTTTCAAAACCTCATTAATATCCAATAAAGGAAGATGAATCAACAACTCAAATATTTTCCTTAAACTCTTGCATTGTCTCAACGATTCAAGAAGTTGTGAAAACATCATCAACACCCAACAAGTTTCTCACAACCATGTAAGTTCTCATAAGCTTGAAAAATCCAACGAGTATTCTACAAAGCTGGAAGAAAATGAAGTTTTAAAAAGTATATTGACACATAACAAGGTTCTCACAACCTTGTCAAAATCCGATAGTGAACTTCAAGAACCATTAGAATCTTTGACAATTTCAAAATGAAAAGAAACCTATAAAGTGACTTCATTATTCATTTTCAAAGCACAAAGCTAACAAAATCCTCAAGAAGCTCTTGCAACCTCTACAGCTCAACAAAGCCTACCATCACACTCAAGCTCATCATGCCTACAAAACACAACCACCTTTTCTTTCAAATACCTTGTGTGCATACTAAGGTAAGTCTATTTCCTTTATGTTGAGATTACCCTAATTTTTATCTCTTCTAGTCATTAAAATTATATAAAATTTAATATTTTTGCATGCTTCACCATATTAACCTAGTCATATCCTAAAAATACATATTGTCGTCAGTCTCTACAATTTAATTGTTGAAGAAAACCTAAGTACCCATGAACTTCATGAAAACCACCTCAAACTACTATAACTTGCACAAACCTAGGTTACCTTCGAATTTAATCTACCAACAACAATTAGAAATCCTAGCTTGTGTAATTTTCTTACTCTCAAACCTACCTAAAATGAAGTTCAAATACTAGGGATATAAATATTGCAATAGAAGCTAGCCTTCTAGAGGTTGGACATTCAAAAGTAGGGCATACAGGGCATGTAAGCCTACAAGAATTTTGGGACAAAATGCAAGAAAATAAGAGGTCTCCTATGGCTTGGACAAATTTTGAAAGTAAGTTAGCTCTTGTTGTTGGATTTCCAATTGTTGTGATGATCTTGTGTTGGTATATGTGAAGCAAAATACTCCTAATACTCATGAAATCAAGACAATTGATGACAAGCTCATTGGTATACTGGACTACCCATCACTCAACATTGCTTTCAAATTGCCACAAAGGGAGCAATTTGTTTTGATTGACAAAGATAATGGAGATTGATTCTTCCAAGAAAGAAAAGATGCTTGAACTCAATGGGCATGTGTTTGGTTACTAGCCCCAAAGAAGGGAAAATCACAACTACCCAGGAGCTTATACAAATCCCATTTCAATGATGACATACTAGATATGATTAACTTACTCAATTAACTTACTCAACAAAGTGATGGGGGATGAGGTGACAAATTCTTTCCATTATCGGATGTGTTTGTTCATTATAGTCATTTGTCATGGGGAACAACATATTGACTAGGGGATGATCATAAATGACAACCTTCATAATTATTTGGTAAATTTTGAGGCCAATCAATATTTTTCATAGTTGCACGAAGTCGCATCTTTGGCCCACTAGGATGTGTCTCGAGTACAAAACACGTTTCCTTGTACCAGAAACTCATCGGAGATGTCTCCTTAATTTTTCATTTAAAAAAAACTACGTTTTAACAAGTTTCCATATGAAAAGAAAAAGTGAATTGACATTCTAAATTTCAATATGTAATATCAAATATGTATTATGAACTCTTTGACATTTGTGTGTTTAAACTTCAAATTTAATGTTAAACTTTACTAGTGTTCTTGTTTTGAAAGTTCAATGCCATGATATTTTCAGTTTTAATGTAGAAAATTCATAAATTATTAAAGTATATTTTAAAAAATGGCATCTCCAAGTACCTTGTCTCCTATTTTAAAAAAATAGACATATTGATACTAGTACCAGTCTCCCATACGAGTAATAGTCTCTTAGAAACTATGATATTTTAATGTCTTCTTATTTATTCTATGCAATTACAAGTATGAAAGTGTGGCCCAAACTACAAAATCAAGGAACATATGCTAAAACTATGCAAATTTATGATCATTACCCTTAATTGTAATTAGATATCAACAACAAATAATTTAGGAGGGTGATTGGTGCCTTTACCATGCTAATAGCAAGAGTTAAGCAAAAATATTGGAAAGAGGATATCATCTAAGGTAATTGCTCTTATAAAGAAACTCAGAAGCTACTTTATTCAATTTCCAAAATTCACATATCAAAATTGGAGGGTTTGAAGATGCCCCTTACAAACTTCCACACTTTGTAAGTGATAGTTTGGTACGTATTGAAGTCTACGGGTAGATAGGGATAGTTATTTAAAAAATGTTAAGAAAGGAAAAAGGAAGGTATTCCTTTTCCTATTGGTTTCAACTATTGTATTGGAAGAACCTCTTTAGATGGTCAACACATCGAGAGGTATCTATCTAAATTGAACATGTATTTCTACGTACAAATATTTCCCTTTGACAACAAAGACCATATCAAGGATAATTTGAGCCTTAAACTAGCATGTCATCACGTTCCTCATCTAGAAGATTTATGGGAAATTGTGGAGCTGATTTTGAAGTATGAAAAAGAGATTGGATGAAGTTAACCCTTGAACAAATTAAATTCTTCAATATGGAACTAGTTATAAAGGGCCTTGTGGATGATGGTACAAAGATGGTTGATTCAACTTTCTACTTTTCTATTCAAGTACAACTGCTCCCTCCAACTAGGGAAATAAAGAAGTCAACAACATTCATGAATGAACATGTTTTTTATTACAAAGGACAACAAAGTGGTTTGAAAAGAAAATTGCTCAATGCACAACCACAAAGCCACCCACCAAAGGAGAAAACTTCTAAAAGAAATAAAAAAATTATAGACAAAGAGAAGGTTCCTCTCAAACTTTTACATCATTGTATATAACTAGATCAAAAGAAAATGCATTAGGGGGAGGAGATGATGAAGATCCATGCAAAGGGTTAATCAGAAAAGATACATGTGGTGGTGGCAATCAAGAACCAAGAAAGAGTCTAAATATAAAAAAGAAACCAAATCCAGTTGTGCAAGGTATTACTAATATTTCATATTCCAATCCTTCAACTCATGATGTTTTTGAGCAACAACATGTTACTCCTCCCCCTATCCTTTTGTGTCCACCTTCTAGCTCTAAAATAATTTCTCCAAGTTCCTCTTAACTCTAGTTATAGCAAATGGTCAGTAGGAAAAGGAAAATTGCATGGGCAATCAATCCAAGATTAAATGTTGTAGCCAAGTTGCTACAAATATCCCTATAGCCCAAAAATTCTTAAATGACCTCAAAATTAATGGTTGATCCTTCTTCAAGGGCTCAATATGTATAAATTGTTGAACATATTGCAAACAAAAATAAAGAGGATATGGTGCAAGAAAATTATAACATCTCTTGAGTAGACCTGTAATGTCCCCTTCTTGCACTTGAGCAATGGGTTTGTCTATTAGTCTATTCCAGAGTTCCCATAGGCTAGTTGGAGTTTATCAGGGTACTCAGTGTCTGACATTGGGCTCAGTGTTGGTTTTTGGCAGGACTTTCTATTTATAGAAGTGGCTAGTTTGCAATGCTTACTATTTATAGTCAGCCATAGGTCATCTCAGTGAACTTCAGTTTTGTGCCAGTTTATGTTTTGGGGAATACTTACTATTTTTAGTAGTTGCTATTTATAGTAAGTCTATTTTAGGTAACTAGTCCAAGACCCATATTGCTTCAATAGTGTTATTCCTAAGGTGGCATTGGAGGGTCTAAGGTTTGATTATTTAAGATTTTCCTTTTATCAGTCACTTAAGTTATTTTTATAAAATAAATTTATAACTTAAGTGAAGGGGTTGGTGGTCATCGTAAAAATAACCTTAAAGCCTAATATTATAACTTAATGTTGGTTTAGAAGGCAACACAAGTGAAATAGTTTCCTTATGAGCATTTGGACGCCCAAGGGAGGTATAAGGTGTTTTTAATTATTAATTTTTTAAAGGTTCATGAGGAGGGCATTATAATTGGAAGGAAAAGTGTTTTAAACCTAAAGTTTCCCTAATTTCCCTCTTACTCTATATAAAGTTTCATTTTGAATCTCATTTGAGAATTTTTTATTTGGAAACTTAATAGGATGTTGTTGGAATGCTTCTAGAGTTCTTTGGTTGCATGTTGAGGATGAAAACCCTCACTGTTTGGAGTTGGTTTTTGTGGTGAAAGATCCACCCTAGCTAGATTGGAGTGGTTCCATCTAGGGATCACATTGTGATTCAACAAAGTTCTGATTTTGGTAGTTTTTGGTGGTGTTTTGTGGGTTTTTCAAAGGTCTGATTTGCATTACTAGATTTCTAGAAATCACTATTTTCCTTAAGATCTAAAAGTGAAATATGCTCATAACTCTATGCAAACTTGGTTTTTCGTTCTGGGTGTTGGCTTAATGGATTCCTCATGCTTAGGTACCCTATTTCAAGCATTCATTTGATTTATTTGGTGAGGAACTAATTTTTTTAGAGTTGGTCGCCCTACCTAGGGAAGCATGCCTACTTGAGGGTTTCCTAGATTTTGTGGTCCACTGATGTATAGGCCCAAAATCTGCATATATATGGGATTTGGTGGCTATGCTTTAGCATTGGAAACTCATATGTTGTTGGTTATGTTCACATGTGACATGCAAAGAAAATCTACAAGTGTTGTTATTGATGACTGTTTATTTCCAAGTCTGATTATTGCTTTATCAGGTTAGGTGTTTCATTGTAATAAGTCTAATTTTGATCTAAAATAGTTTCTCTTATTATATGTTGTTGTTTGAAATGAAAATAATTGTTATCTCCTAGTTATATCTTCTATTTGCATTATCCTATATGTTAGTATGCATCTTGAAAACATATTGGAAACAAGAACTAAACATAATAGCAAACAAACAACCAACATATAGTGGAAACACAAACAACATATAGAGATTTAAAAAAAATTAGGGGTGTACATTACAAGACCTTGGTCCAACTACTCATGAGAGTGACATCCATAATTTTGAGATATCAATTGCCAAACAAGTGGAGAGAATAGAAAAATAAAAAGAAAGAAAAGAACTAGAGGAACAAGTGCAAATCTTGAGTTCATTTATTAAATCCATTGTCGATACATTTGTTCAACCTTTAGATGCCATTCCACATGTCTCTTTAAGCACTTCCTTAGAGGATATAAGTAAGGAGACTAATTAAAAAAGTAGTAAATACCAAACATATGGTAGGGTGATAGAATCACGGGTTGAACAAATATCCCTAGATGGACTAAAGTTTATAAAAGAGAGAAAAATGTATGAAATAGTTGAAGCAAAGACAAAAGAAATAGACATCGAGGTCCAAGTAGCTAGAAAAGAAGAAACATTGTGGCAAAATATAACTCAAGAACCATATTCTTGTCTCAACATTTTTTTGATGAGATAGAAGAAAATCAATCACAACAATAGTTCCAAAGTGTAGAATGGAAATTGTTGGTTCTTAAACAATCAATAATGGAATTTAAATGGTAGATTAAAACTTTCAATCAAATAAAATCCCAATTTTGGGTTGATTCCTTAACCATTGATATGGAAATTTTGAAATATAATGAAGTTGATTCATTGATGTTTATTCTATTAAGAAGAGTTTTTGAGACATGAATACAAATAAATTGTTTAGTAAAGAGGTTTTAAATTTGGAAGTCATGAAGAAATTGAATGACATTTCTTCTTCACTTGTCAACTGCCTTAAGGATTCGCCTAGTTCCCTGAAGCAAATTGAAAAAGTTAATGAGACCTTGACAACTTGCAAGCTATCATCACCAATGTTACTATATCAAGGAGTAAGTATATATCCCCAACTATAAAGCAATTTAGAATTTACAAGGCAGAGTCTTCACCATAACAACTTCAACCTTCAACATCAAATTCTTCATTATTTTTTCAAATTTTTAACTTAAGTCAATTTTTATGACTTGAAAAATAAACTTTAATTTTATAAATCAAAAAGGATAAATATTATTACAATATGGATACCACAATCAGTGGAAGAAACTGGCTAGCGTGTAGGGTAAAAATATTGAATTCAATCTTGGCATTTGTCATTGTGAATGGCCCTACTTGCTGCATAAAGAAAATGAAGGTTCAGGAGGAGATTGGGAATCTTCTACAGAATTCCATGAATGAGTTCTACATTATTGGAGGGGACTTTAATGAATATTACATAGTCAGGATACGAAAAGCGATGTCAAAAGAAAGCATCAATCCCAAATAGATTTTGAAACATTCATGAGTATAAATCAATTAGTGGAGATACAGATGGAAAATGGAAGCTTCACATGGACAAATAGAAGATTGGGCTTCAACAACATTGCAGAGAAATTAGATAGATATTGATTTAGGGGAGACTTAGCTATTTTCCCATTTACCTTTGAAGGTAGAATTGTACCACAATCTAGTTCTAATCATTACCCAATCAGGCTAGAAATTCAAGGGGACAAGAGACCAAGATTCCTTTTAAAATAAAAAATATGTGGCTTAAAGATCAAACATTCTTGGAATTGATAAAGCAATGGTTGTCAAAAGTGAAGCTAGAGGGCACTAAAATGTTTGGCATAGTCACTAAACTGAAGGTGATTAAGCAATAATTGAAGGCATAGAATAGAGCACACTTCAAAAATATTTTTGAAGAAAAAACAAGGCTGGAAGAAGAGCTAAAGGTTTTGAATGAGGAAGTAATTCTAGCAAACATGGATAATAAAAAATTCATAAAGGAGAAGGCACTTTTAAAACATATGCAGAGGTGCAAGCCAAAGAGGAGGCATTCTAGATGCAAAAGTCAAGGGAGACGTGGATTAATGAAGGGGATAAGAATTTCAAATATTTTCATAATGTGACAAAGTAAGGAGAGATATAAATTGCATTGCAAGAATCAAGAGGGAAAATGGATGTTGAAACACATTTGTTATTGTGTCAAAAGATCGACTTGCTAACACCCAATACAATTGCCAAAGATAAGCGGATCCATGGGAGGTGGTTAGTCCATGTCCCAAATCTGAAGGGAGACATTGGCAATTAGTCCAAAAATTGCCCCTCAATTTCACCCAAGGGGATTCAAACCCGTGACCTAGCTCTGATACCGTTTGTTGGAATATGGTTGCCACTACATCAAAAGATTAACTTGTTAACGAGAGATAATCAACAAATGGGTGGAGGGGTATCTCAAGAACTATATATTAGGGAAATAGAGAGTTTATACTTTTGTATTGGTAGATTTTATTGCATATCAAATTTGTGGAGCATGAATTGAAAGAGATTTTGGAGAGTTTGTTGTTGTTATTTTATTCTGAAGCTAGTTGTGCCACTTCCATAGTTAGCCATACCATCTTGGCTAGGTGTGGGGTTCCTAGGGATGGGTCGACCCAATTTGTGAGCATATTTTGAAAGGTTTGAGGGCACCTAGGGTGTGTATGGCTGGGAAATATAGTTGCATTTACAAACAACAACATTTCAAATTGTGGCATCCCAATTTAAGGTTTCTTGATTGTTGGTTGCTACTACAACACTTTGTCAAAGTTGCTAACTTTTTATGGGTATGTTGGATTTAGATATGTAATGGTATTTTATGAATTGGGTTGTTGTTGTAATCAAGAAAAAATCAATATTCTGTTTGTAAATCAAAAGTGGAATTTTTTTCTCCTCATGATTCTAAATTTATCCATTTTTCTGAGTTGTTAAGTTGTTGCAATATATTGTACTTTTTTTGTACTTATTTTTCTTTGCAACTATAAAAAACCATTGCAAAAAACAAATAAAAAACACACAAAAAAACAAGGCAAACAAGACATCATACTACATAAAAGATGGCCTTCAAGGATAGTATAACATGCATATGCAGGTTGGTCTTCATGTGTGTATGCAAAATGATTAGATAGGGGGTAGCCAAATGGAGCAAGACTGCTTGATGAATAAATAAGAATCGCATCAACCATCTAATGGTGCAATATGTTATCTCCTTATTAGCCACGTATCAAAAAGGTGTGTAAAACTGATTTTGCAAAATGTTAAGAATACTGATAAAAGTTGTATTTGATGATACAACTACATTGAACACTTGATGAGCATTAATTAATTAAATTTATATAGAGTTTGTATGTTATAAAAATGCTATTGTGAAATCTATGTGCATACGAATGAGCTACATATGATTTCAAGCAACCTCGTCTGACTCCTAGGGCACAATAATTAAAAATATATTTTAGTTAGAAAACCATAATGCAAATATCTAGGAATTGATTCACACAACTTGCTATAATTGGAAAATATTGTATGCCATAGGAGAAAAAATATTGCTTAGGAACAAATAGGCAAAACAAAAGGTAAATTTTTCTACTAATCAGGATTTCATTAGAAAAAAGAGAAAAAATGGGTTAGGGTTAGAATTACAGTTGAGGGGAAAACTGGTTAGTGTTAGGGTTACATCAATTTTTTGTTCGATTTTTTTTAATTAGAACATAATGAAAAAGGAAGAAAATTCGTTTCATATACAAAAAAATTCACAAAAGAAATTGTGAATCCATGATATATTCAAGAATTTTTCATGAATTATTGGGGCAACATGTGTTTGACCAAGAAACTAAAAAACCACAATTTTAAACCAAGCCCACTTTTGATTAATTGCAATAAATTTGTGACTTTTATTTCTTTATGGGATAACTTTGAATAGATTAAAGAAAGCCTTAATGACGTGGGAAATAGGTTGGGACTGAGATACTAACTAGATTAGCACAAATGGTACAAACTTTGTTATATGAATGGATCATGAAGCTATTGTCCATTATGTTTGAAGGCTTAAAATTGGATTGAAATTAATTAATGATGAGTCAAGTCATCGATTCCATAGCTCTTCCTATTGTTTCCTATTCCTATTTTTAAATGGCTTCATAAATGAAAGTGTGTGCGCTCTCTTTTCCTGTCAATTAAAATGCTAATTAGGTGTAGTACAAGAAAAGATATTTTTTCTTAGACTAGCTCATAGGAAGAATTGTGTAATAAAATCTATGTTTCTTATGTGCATACCTGATTCATAGAGGCATGATTTGCTTCTATGTGCCAATTCCAAACTAGTCCATTCTCCTAGTTGTGGCATGGAGGACAACCATATCTTAAGAACACTTGGTAGTTATGGTGTGTGATATTGATATGAAATGATATATTAAAAACATCCAATGTTGTATATATGTAGTGTGTGAGGCAATACAATTTAACTGTGTGAATATTCTATATACTATAGTAGATATGGAATCAGGATGAGAACTCTAAACTAATATCTAGAGTAGTACTATCAACTCAAAGCAAATAAGGTAGTAGAAATAATATCAAGAAGATGAATGAAAGATAAGCCATATACAAAATATTGCACCTAACTAAGAGACCATACAACTAATATATAGTGATCAAATGAGAAGGCTGAGTTAAGCCTATAAGGACAAAAATAGATTGGAGAATTAGACACCATCATACATAGCCAACCAAGTAAAATTGACTATCTCTTACAATCAATGACGTGATGATGAGGACCAGAACAATCTAGATAGTTTGTTCACTAAAGTTATTTTCCCTACAACAAGCAACACCACAAAAGACAATGTTGATCAGTAAGTGTTGCCAAAATGATTTCCAAGATCCATATTAAAGGCACAACAAAGAGCACCATAATGCTCAAACTCAATATTGCCACAACAAATGACCAACATAGATAGTTGGGGTGTGAAGGCATTATTGTCATAATTTTGATCAATTATCATCTTTAATGTGACAAACTCTACCTCCTTTGAGTGTAGCATTGGACTTGGTACTTGATAGGAGATTCCATAGATAGGGAATGTCACAACCCCTATTTTTAATAATTAATTTATAATTAAATAATACTATTTTGATGTAGTAAGTATTTAATTTAGTTGAATGATTATATTGTTCATACTTTTGAATGTTTAATTAAATTAATTAGCAGTGAAATAAAAAGTGCAATGAAACAAAAATAATTTATTTTTAGATTTTATTTGGCAAATAAATGATAATACTTTGATATTTAGAATAATTATTTTACTTTCTATTGAATGATAATTCCTTATTATTTATTTGGGATAAATATTTAAATTACAATTAAAAAAAATGGCATTTCCTAACTATTTATTGAGGTTAAGTACTTAGTTTGCAACTAAAATAAAATTTCCTTATTATTAATTATCAACGATAAATACCATGCATGGAAATAAATTTTTTTTTTATTATTATTTTCAAGATTAGGTATTGGGAAACTAAAAGTAATCTTTAAAAAGAGGAGAAGAGAATAACAGAAACACAACATAAGCTTTCTTGATCTTTATTTTCTAACTACAAGAACAATAACTATAAAAATGGGGCTGGGTAGAAGGCTTCTGGAGTGCAGTGAATTAGGAATGGGGAAAGACGAGATGAAATAGAAGAAAATGAGAAATAAGAAGGGGAGAATTTAGGAGACTTCTAGGGAAGCAAAATAGGAAAAAGAGAATAATCAAGAAGGGAAACTCAAATTGGAAGCAATTTCTAGGTTTTTAGATCTTTTCCATTGTATTTCAATTTTCAAAATGTGCAAATAAATGTTTACCTTGGAAATGTCAATTGCAAATTTAGTTGAGTATCTTTAAATATTGGATGTATAATTCGTATTTTAAATTAGTTTGTGTGAATAATGGAATTATTTCTAGTTGATTGTTTTGTGAAAGATTAAATCCCCTTTCAAAATCCCAATTGAATCTATCAACTGTATTTATACATTAGAAGTTTAAATTATCTATTTACTGAGTGAAGTTTAAAAACTAGAAACCATGGCTGCAAAAACCCTTATTTCTCTTGTTCCTTTCTCAATGCATATATATATATATATTACACATTTATATAAATAATGGTACTGTATCGATATATTGTGGGAGGCATACATACTGTTGAACTTTCACTCAGCTATTGTTGTGTTTTCTTTTGTAATTTATGTTGAATTCAGATTTTCAAAAGAGTGGAGGACTGGGCTTACAACCACGCCCCCTCTTAGGGAGGGTTTCCTATGGAGGCAACTGCCTCTCCATAGTCCACAGCCTATGGAGAGGGGCTACCCCACAAGCAACACATCCCTTAGGGGGTTGCCTCTCAATAGTTAGATATTTATATTGAATTTAAACCTTCAACTTACCTTAAAAATTTTGCTTGTCTGTGTTTCGTTGGGTTGTGTGTGTGTGTAAATGTATGGAGGTATACATGATTGTATACAGATACTAAAGTATAAAGAAATTTGGTTGTAGATGTATATTTAATTTTGTCTGTAATGTAATCTCTGGAAGGTGTATATATATGCATATATTTATATATATGTATATATATAATATTATATATTTATGAGTATATGTTGTATATTTACCAATGTAGAATGTAAAATAATGTACACATGGTTGTATAAGTATGCATTATTTTGTCTGTAAATGTAACTTTCTGAAAATTGATCTAAAAATGTAACAGATAGTTTGCTTGTAGATGAATATGAAATGTAAATATTCAGCTAGAAATATGTTTGTTATTGTATATCTACCTATATATATATATATATATATATATATATATATATATATATATATATATATATATATATATATATATATATATATATATATATATATATATATACAAATACACATATACATATATATATAGATACCTATATGCATATAAATATAAACATGAATACAAATACAATAGGTATGTGAGCAAGTATTTGAGTTCGAAAAGAATAGATATTCAAATTTGACTTGGAATGATAAATATTCTATTTTAAATGGATATACCTTTGTAATAGATCAATTTATTCCTGAATATATATATATATATATATATATATTAAGCAAGTTTATTCTTTAGAACGTGTACATTTCAAATTGGACGTATTTCTTTCAAAGTTTACACAAATATGTGATTGTTAAATTAAATCATTTAAATTGGAAACAAAACATTGAGTACTTTGTAAGCAAGTAGAAAGGAGCATGTGAATTTATTTGCTTTTATTCATTGTTTTGAAGAAGAATGACTTAGATGAGTCCATGGTGAAATGCAAACTTCTTGTGGAAATTTCATGCTTGAATCAAATAGAAAACTTGAGAATATATGGCATTTCTATGAAAGAATTCTTGAATTGAACTTTGATGTTGTTGTTGATTACTACTTTTACCATTTTAAAAGTCACATTGTGTTCATAATGAAGTAATATAAAGAGGGTGTATTGGAATAAGATCTTTTGATGTTATATTATGAATCCTTTCAACCCAATTTTGGTAGATGGTAAGAATGTATAGCCTTGTAAGGGCATAATTATGGATCTGAACCATCCTTTGTAGATCATATTTAAAAATACCTTCTACAATAAATAATTAATACAAAACTGAGACCATTGATAAAAATATTTCTTGGCATAATACAAAACATTTTAGCCATAAATTGGAGGTATAGATATTAAATACAAGTTATGTACATTTATATATTTTTTTGCTATTGAACCATAGTAAAATGTTTAAGGCATTTTATATAGTGTATTCTACTTATGGAAAATTCATTTTTAAAATATTTCTTGCAAAGTAAATTGAGTTATAGATTTTATAAGAATGTATACTCATATATTCACTAGCTTATATATGTATTCCCATACATACATGAGCTATAACTTCTTAACTCTTTTATAGTTTTATTTTCTTATTGTTGAACCCTCAATGAATCAATGAGTTTAGAAGTAAACATTCTGGTTATAACTGCATAGGCATGTGTGCATGCTAGTAGGAATATGATTACTTTTATGAAGCGTTACGTGATTGGTTATGTTTTTCAGTTTACTTGTGTGATATTTGAGAGGTCATTGGAAGTAGAATTGTCTTATTTGCAAATACTTGGAGAAATTCATGACAGTGTTGGAATTACCTTAATTTCATATGCAAGGATGATGCATTGGTGAAAATTGAAAATGTTTCTTGTAGACTTATGTAAACTGTAACAAAACTTCCTTATGCTCCTTGTTACATGTGATATTCATGATATCCAAAAATATATAATGAATTTTCATGTTAAAGAGACAGTATGATCATTTCCAGTGAGGCATCTTGTAACCATTGAGATTTTGTAGCCAATAAGGCTCTGCCAGTGAGGCATTTCATTAAGCCAGTGAGGCACTTTTACGAGTGGTTTTTCATCCCTACGAGGGTTTTCCACTCATGAAAATCTCTGTGTTATGGTTTCTTTGTGGATGCATTTATGATCTGTCTATTTCCTTAAATTTTGCATTACAATATTTAAATTTAAATGTATTACTGAGATGAGAATTCATGTGTAAGCCTACATGGATAAAACTAATGAAGGTACAACCTTATTTTGATATACTTTGATTCTTTGATGTATGTTACTCCATTTGAATTTAGTGATGAAAGTAATTTAATTATTCCTTATGTTCCGCACCTTTTTATAATAATTTTATTTTATTAAATTATTTTGGAAATTAAGATATATAATTAGTCAAGGAGATTTCTAGACCTTATAGGGAACATGTCTACCACATAATACTGGACACTATAATGTCATGATTCACTACATAATTTTTGATCCTACATAGCTAAAGGATCATAGATTCTACAGTTGAAATGATACAAGTACAGAGGGAATTCATATCATTGCAGTGCTTGCATGAAGAAAATAAAAAAACCAAGTTATTGAGTAAAAGAATGTAGAACAACTAGGACATAATGCTAAACAGATCCAGTCAAACCTCCCACTCATTTGATCATGTTGTGTCATAAAGTATTTCTCATCCTTGAATTCATGATCTTTAGGGTTTGCAACTTTTCCTTTGAATCAAAACAAGGGACTCAACACCATCTAAGTCTCTAGTTAATTTGATATGCATAAAAAAAATTATGATTAAAACCCAAAATATGTAATAAAGAGCACACCCAAAGAAAATAGTCAAGGGCCACTAACATAAGACAACTATAGATTGTACTATAAAAACAGATATAGGAGCACTAAAATGATAAACAATAAAATCTATTGAAGAATATAAGCCTATTTTTTTTAATAAAATTTTATATGATGAAGCACAGTAACAATAAATGCAAGCCTTAGAGGACCTCACATTGAATATCTAGTCCTTACTGGAGTCATGGGTTCAAATTCAGAGTGTATGTGAAACCTGTAGTCTAGCTACAATCAAGTGCAAGTGCAAAGGGTAGTCTAATATGCCATAAGGGTAGTTACCTTCATAAATAGCTTTACCAAAATACCTATGTATGTTTCCAATATTGAATGTAGAGAGCCACTATTATTCTTCTATAAAGAAAACACAACATTAAATGCAAAAATCGTAAAGAAAGCATAATAACATTGACATTGTATTTAAAATGAGTTTTCCCATCACAAACACACTATACATTTTAAGAATAGTTTGAGCACCGCACCTGCAATCTCCATGAAATAATCACCTTTAGAAGAAGTTTAGAGGGAGAACAAACGAGAAGTCTTTGAAAGCGGACCCTCTATCCATATCGGTGGGAGCACTCGACCAATTCAAGAAGGTTTTTGTGTAATTCTTGAAACATGGAGAAAATCTTGAATAATTTTCCCTTGGCATGGGCATTTGAAAAAATCATTTTTCACATTTTTGCTGGACCATATTTGAATGCCTCAGTCTAAATTGTTAGAGTAGTAGGTTGTTTACTTGATTAATTAATTAAGTCACCTTTACTTTATTTCACTTAAGCTAAACTTAGGAATCTTTATTTTGCATTATTAAATTAGTCATGTTGTCTTGTTCATTATGATATTGCCACTTGTCACATGCTAATTTAATCCTTTTCCTATGGTTCTCACCTTTAGGTTTTTCATCTCCTTTCTTAAGGATTGATCTCTTTGTAATTATTAACTTTTGGGTAATGCATTTTTGCTTCATATTTGCATAACACCATTCTTGTGTCTCTTGATCTCCTTTGGTGATAGGTTATTTGCTTTCAAGTGTTCATTGGGATCTATGAGGTTGGATTATCAACTTCTACATGGTACCATAGGGGGTTTTTTCTTTCAGCATTTCAACAACCATTCTGCGACAATGTTTGTAGCTTCTTCATGCTTTAGTGGTGTTCTTCATGTTCATCCTTTGTTCCTATATTTTGGGACCATTTATTTTTTATTGGAGGCTTCTTCATCCTTCACTCTTGCTTGGAGGCTAGTTAGACCTTCACTTGTATTTCTCTCTTTTGGAGAGGAGTTTTTCCCATGAGGTTTTCTCCTTTTTGTCCTATTGTGAGAGATCTTTTACATTTCTACATGGGTACCTCATTTGGCCTAGTTTTTAGGACCCATCTTTTCTTTCATGCATTTTTTCCTTAGTTTCTTAGCTTCTCCCTAAGTTCATCTTAAGGGGGGGTGTTAGAGTAATAGGTTGTTTACTTGATTAATTTAATCATATTGATTAATTAATTAAGTCACCATTACTTTATTTCACTTAAGCTAAACTTAGGAATCTTTATTTTGCATTATTAAATTAGTTGTGTCATCTCATTCATTATGATATCGATACTTGTCACATGCTAATTTAATCCTCTTCCTCGGGTTCTCACCTTTAGGTTTTTGATCTCCTTTCTTAAGGATTGATCTCTTTGCAATTATTAACTTCTCGAGTAATGAATTTTTGCTTCATGTTTGCAAAGCACCATTCTTGTGTCTCTTGATCTCCTTTGGTGATAGGTTATTTTCTTGTAGGTGTTCCTTGGGATTTGTGAGGTTGGATTATCAACTTCTACAGAAATTGATGATTGTTGTAAATTGTATTTCAAAATTTTAGAAAAAATATTTTTCAAAAAGGGAGATTATAGATAGATCTCAACAATTCAAATAGAATTTCTATTTATTTTTATATAGATCTTAACATTTCAAATAGAATTATATATATATATATATATAATAGGGTAATGTTTAATATTTAAGGATAATTTTGAATAGATAATTATTATCAAAAAATTATTTGAGAAAAAAGGTTGATCATTAAGTTCTATTTAGCTCACTTAAAATTATTATTTTAAGAATATTTATGCATTTTATCTTAATGTAATGGTAAAAATAACATATCTTGCTAATCATTTAGTTTTGTGCATAGTAGTTTTGTACTCATTTCAATGGAATGTTTTTAATATAGTTATGTATCAACAAATAACATATTTTGTGTCAGGTTTGGATCATTCTTAATCCCTACCTATTCTTATTTCCTCCCACTTATACTTATTGGACTATATATTCACTATTCCCCCTTCATTTATTACACCTCATCTGCACTTACCTTAATACATTTACTTTATGCCTCAAGATCAATCTCATCATGTGCAAGAATGAACCTCAAATTTAAATTTCAACTTGTGTGCCCCTTAGTAATAGATATTTTGAGCCAACTTGATACACGTTTGTATAACATGTTATGTCCTAGTATTTAAGGACATTTGGTATGTCATTGAAATGAACATATGCAAGGATAAAGAAGAATAAGCAACATCAAGGAGAAATCATTGGTGCACACTTAAATTTCTAAAAGGACAAAGAATATAATCTATATCATATGCATATAGGAAACTTGCACACTTGTATATGATGTATTTAAATCTTCATTCAAAGGATTGTAAAGTTAGTTGATACATGAGCCTAACCTAGGAGAACTTGACCTTGATAATGTAACATATTCCCTTAAGGTGTTTATAAACACCAAAGTCCTTATAGGCTAATTAGCTATCAAAGATCAAAGTAAATAACTTATATTTTTATATTTGGAATCCTCATGTTAGAGTTTAAATCTATAATGATCAAGATTGAATCTATGATATGTGAGGTTGAACCGTAAGGTTTTCTATGCCTATTCAAATTATGAAACTTCATTAGAAAAAAGGCATAGTTTTTGGACACACATCATCAATATATTTTACATATCATCAATATTAAATCTAAGTTTTCTCTCATTTAATTACTACATCTATTACTATTGATGTATTGACATAGCTATGATTTATCTAGGTTGATTAATGTTGGTTAATTTACATTTACATAATTAGTCTAGTTAGATTTATTTAGAGATGTGTAATTTATTTCATTATATTTAAATGGTTAAATCTAACTTTTCTTACACAACCTAGAGTTCCTCCCAAGGTCTACCCTTCATTAGGGTTTTTCAATTATAATTTTTTATCACTTTACCATATTTTTAGATCTTGTTACTATTTATATTCTTTAATCTTTTGTATTCATTGATATAGATCTATATTTAGGGTTTTGTGGCACATTGATATGCCTTATCTTTTACCATCTTGACCCACCCTTATATTGGCCTATAGGGTTTCCATTTCCTCTTATTTTAGATCTCTTTTTTAATTTTGTTACCTATTAGGTCATCTTTATCTATTTTATCTTTTAAGTCTCTAAAATATGCATTTATTTTAAAAGCTCTTCCCTCTCGTCCCCTTTATGAAGGAGTGCCTATTTTAAATCTATGCATGTCTCAATCCATTGAAAATTATATTGTAATGATGTACCCATAAGCATTGTTGCTATTTTTCATTGAGAATAAAATTGAAGAATATGATCATGATAACCAAGTGTCTCAACAAGAGTACAAGAACTTAATAACTTATCTAATGTTTAAAATCCTATATAATTAAAGCATATGTGATTCATAATTTGTTTATGAACAAACCATTTGGGTTAGAGATCTTAATGACTACTCGTGCTAAGGTTGTCACCCCTAGTTTTGACAAGTGCATCTATTCTCCCTCCCCAATTTGTGACCATGCCTTCCTCTACAATTGTACCATCTCACTACTTAGTTTCCCAATGACCTACTTCCTAATTTTACTCAGACCCCATCATATCTACATTTCATATTAATTTTTTCATCTACTTATCGTTTCTCCCAACCCATGAATATTCATACTCTCATTATCTCATATTCTTACCACATCCATAACTCCCACATGCATTGTTCCTACCACTACTTCAAATAGTATTATTCCTACTCCCACTAGTGCTTGCTCCCACATGCATTATTCTTACCACTATTTTGACAAGTGTTATCCTACTCCCATTAGAGATTCCTCCACCATATCTATGTCCTACTCCATGCCGTTTTCCATTTCTAATACACCTCATTACATGTCCTCGATCTAGTGATAAATTTAAAAAATATTTATAATGAGGTTGGATTTTTTTAATGAATTTTATATTATTTAATGAACATTGATCAACACATCCACATTAGGGGATGAAAGTTGTAGAGTAAGAATTAATGTTATTATTTGAGTTTGTGCATTATCTTAGATTTCAAAAAAATAAAAGTGGTCGGAAATTGTTATAAATTTTATAATATTTAATGAATATAATAGACACACCCACATTAGCGGATGAAAGTTATATAATAAGAATTGTTGTTTTAACACACCCACATTAGGGAATAAAAGTTATAAAATAAGCATTGCCATTATTATTATAATATATAGATATATAATGTCATCCATACAAAATTGGTAAGAATTCAATTATACATTTGAATAAAAATATAGGTCCTTTTTTCAAAAATATTCTACATCATTTGGTATAATATGATTAATGGTTTAAGTTGTATTTCACAAGAAAATTCCAACAAACCCACATTAGGGGACAAAAGTTACATAATAAACATTAGCATTATTATAATATGGTTATGTTAGATATGTGAAAAGCATAGGGTAGCAAGTTGACGGTATCTTATATGATGTGGTGATATAAAGTACAAATATTATTAGCATGCATTATTTAGTGATATTCACTTATGTAGTTGTTAACAAGAGGTCATGAAATATGGAAATTTAATGTTATTAATCAATAATATATTGATGATCTTGATTTAAAAAATAAAAGAGACCAAAAACACCCTATGATAAATCTCAAGGGAAATACATAGTTATTGTTAGTAATATCATCAACCATTGGATTCACCTCCATTATCAGGTAGGATAAGTTAAACATCTTCACTACAAACCACCACCCTGAGCAGAAAGAAAATATAATTAATCAAAACTCTAACTCTATCAAAATGGAACCACTCACTTAATCTTTGTGACAAAGTACATAATGATGGAAAGATTCAAGGGAACCCATTATTAAACCCTCCAAAGTTATTTTCATGACATAACTGATATTGGACCAAAATGCCCATTTCTTTACTCCCATGATTTCTCTAATCCCATTTTGTGTGTAGGTCCTTCCCATTCATCTCCCAAGCATCAAACTAAGTCCTTTAAGGATCCTAACTTGTGTGAAGGTGTAGAGAAACTCAAAATTCTATGTAAGAAACC
Organism: Sequoia sempervirens; assembly: GCA_007258455.2. Taxonomy (NCBI): domain Eukaryota; kingdom Viridiplantae; phylum Streptophyta; class Pinopsida; order Cupressales; family Cupressaceae; genus Sequoia; species Sequoia sempervirens. The sequence continues at coordinate 308,109,016 of VDFB02271358.1, forward strand.
AGAGTGGTAGAGTTACCCTTCCTAGCAAGCCTCTCTTCTCAAGTATACTTCTCACTCTATCCCTATCGAGATGTCAGACTTCCCCCTAGAATCATTCCTTTTATCCATTCCTCTCTTTCACTACTCTCCTTATGAGAAATTCAAAGATTCACATGCAACCATCCCTTGTAACCAACGCCAACCTTCAAAATTCATTATTCCCACCCTTTTTCATTATATTTCTCCACTTACCACCCTCCACATCAAGAATATCATTAATACATAGAGTGATGATATAGTTCCTCACATGAATCCACTGACACTGACATTCATTCTATTACACTTGAATTCAAACCACGTGGGCATCCAATAGGGCATGATATGAGGGAGCTAATAATAACCATTAGTGTAATAGTTAGGATTTCAAAACCAAGGGGGATTCTCACCATATTTTCTAAGGAATTTTGCAGGTTGAAGGGGACCCTCATCCACACCTTAAAACCAATTTTTACATAGAAGAACACCATTTCCAACTCAATGAAAAGGAGAACACTGATCAATGAGTATGGGAATCTGTTCTTATGTACTAGACCCAAGATTAACACAATTATGTAGTTTTTAATACTCTTTCTAAGAAAATTAAGATTGCAAAGATAGAGGGAAGAGGGAATATTTGAACACACCAACCAAACCATAACTTGAAAATGTCATCAACACCCATTATTCAAGCATCCAGATCTATGAATGAAAACAAATGGATCTATGGAGGTGAAGGGATGAAAACCCTATTGATCTCACATTGAAGGATAATCAAATAAATGGTCAAAATCAATGATAAGGATTCTACACAACTTATAGTTGTTGTAGATGCAATATTTTGTATTTTTGTTTTCCCTAATTTATACGATGGAATATTTTAACATTTTATCATTTATTATATGAATCTTTTATAAACAATGTCCCCATTGTTGTTGTGCAACTGCACACTCATGATTCATTATTCAATATAACTATATTTTTATCTTATATAATTATAATAATGATTCTCTAAAAAGTTCTCTTGACTATTTAGTATAATGTAGTTGTTGATTAAGTGATTATAATGAGGAACTTCTATTTTCTCAGGTTAGGCATATTCAATTAGGGTTTGTTATTTTAGGGATTAAATATATAATTATAAAACATATTTAGGGTTGGATAATATTGTTGTACAAATATTAATATGTAATCTAGGGTTTATAAGGTTGTATTGTTGCAAGTAAATCTTGATATAATTTTAGGGTTTGTATGGTTCTAATTTAAATATTTTAAAGTTTTTTAAAATTATTTGCCCTAAATATCTAGCATGACACATTTTAGTGGTATCAAATTTAGTTTTCCTACTAGCCTATGAACCATATGATTCCTAAAATTACTCATGTCTAGCAGAACAAACTCTTCTAGATTTAATCATAATCAAAACAAAGGTGATGAAATACTCTCTAACCTACTTTCTTGGAATTACAAAATAACACTCCTATGATTGAAGCTCCAAGTTCAATGAAGGAAAATAGTATTGCATGGTATATTGAATATAAAAAACTTCCTTTAGGGATCCAAGAAGAAATAACTTTCTTCATATTTCATGAATATGAAGAGTGTTGGAGTTACAAAAATACAAAAGATCCAAGGTGATTATATCAAGCTTCTAAAGCAAAATCTAGTTCGATTTTAAAATTCATAGAGAGAGGATATTATCAAAATATACTAAGAAAAGGTAAATCAAAATCTTTCAATGATGGACTACCTTTTGATAGCTACTTTGCATCTAAAAGAGACCTCTATAATTACATGAGTTCAATAAAGGAAGGAGAAATGTCATAACTAGGATAGGTTGCCAGTGAGGAGATTATTGGGCATGAGGAGGAGAAAGGGTTCTCACAGACAAGAGAACATTAAAAATAAACACCTCAAAAACTACTCAAATGCACTACAACACTAGAGTAGTTAGTGTCTAGAAAAAAACATTATAAGGAACCTCCTTCCAACCATGAATAGAATGAAGGCTCTCATTTTGCAAAAAAAAAAAAGATAATAAAAATGAGCTTAGAAGACAAAAAAAATGCTTCACATACAAAGATTCTTGGGAACCAAGCCACATATTCCAAAGCATGTAAGAGAGGTAAAATTATATCAATAATTAGGGAAATATGATGAAGGTGTAAGAAATATGGTGATGGATGTACCTCCAAGCCACCATCTAAGTAAGTAGATATTTATTCAACTTCAAACAAGTGTGACTTCTAGAAAACTAATGAAAAAATTAAGAAAGAAATTGTAGAGCGTAATCCAAAAGAAGAAGAATAGCCAAAATCGGAGCTACCCAAAATTAAGAAGAAAAAAATAATAAGAAAGAATGAAGAGATTTTTCCATACAAGTTGAAGATAAAGGGTCCCTATTTGAAAAATGTATGCTATAAACTTCTCACAAACAATTTTTTTGTACTCATGGAGTCAAGAAGAAATAAACATTACAATTGAATATAAAATGTCTCTAGTTGAAAAAAATATTTTGAATTTTGAGCCCTTACATTATAAAATAAAATTTTAGAATCACCATATTAATAGACATGCAATTGAATAAAACATTTCTTAGTGTAGCATTGAAATTCCTAGTCACAAGGATGATTATATTGAAATAAATTCCTCAACTAAAGAAAGTGAGCTATCTAGCTACCCCTATGATTTCAACTCAAATAAAATTACTAATTTATTATATTCATTCCATTATTTCCATTATGGAAAACATTCTAAGGTGGAAAGAATGAAAGGTATAAGTCACATTGAAGGGTAGAAATATCATGGTTTAAACCCAAAGACCTAGAGGCATAAGGATTTGGGTTTCAGGTAATATTTTATTATGAGAAAATACAAAAATGGTGGATCACTTTCTTTAATATTGGTTATGCATTCTGGAATAGGATCTAGGTAAGACTTTGAGGCAAGTAAATATTCATTTTAATAAGTTTAATGTTTTTTTTGTTGTTGTTGAGTTCACCATCTTGTTCACCTAGCCAAGAGGAGGTTCCAAATCAATCATATATGAGCATAAGGAGAACCTTGTGAATGATGATAAAATTTAGTGGTTGCAAGGAAAAGTGGTTTGTCACCTCCTATTTGACAATGGCAAAGAAATAACTAAAAAATTAAGAAAATTCATATTAGTATAGTTGGCTTCAAATTTGACATCCAAACTATCGAAAATACATGTGACATGGTGGTTGGTGGAAAGTTCATAAATGGTTATCTTCTACAAAAATTTAATAATATGCTAAAGAGAACAACAATAAATCTCTCTTCTTACATTAGTTTTGATTAATTTTTTAGTATTCTTGATGTTGGCATGATATCCTCCACATGTAATGGGTTAAATTTATGTGGTTCAAATGATTAGATTAAGAAAGACAAAGGTAATGAAATTTATGAACTTCCATCTTCATGATTCTCCATGTAAGGAAAAAGGTTGAGGAGATGATTTGTTAAATATTTATTGGAATAATTCAAATTTTACACATTCTTGTAAATATAAAAGCTCAAACTCTTACCATTATGGGAAACATTTTAATATGGGAAATGTAAAAGCATACATAGACCCTTTTATTGAAAGTTTCTCATACATTCTAATTTAGGATCCTAGAGAAATTTTTAGACACAAATGAGACAAGGTGTTTAGTAATTTTGATATGGGTGATAGGATCATCATTTATTGCATCTAAAAATTAAATATAACTAGAGAAGAATATGAAATATATACTGTGAATGTTGACAAGGTATGGAAGTCCTATGTCTATAGTTTATGAATTTGTACTTTACACTATAAGATAGTGAAGATTTTTAAAATAATATATGATTTAATGGGAACAAACATAGTTGCAAAAGACATCATAAGAAGCAGGCAAACACAATAATTAGAGGTTTCATTTTGGAAGGTGATAAGCAAGATAAACTTCATTTTGATATTCTAGATTTTTTACACAATTGTAGTATGGATTGTAGTCACTTATTCCCAAGATCAAAATTAGGAAAATGAGATCAACAAATCATAAGATTAGAATTAAGTTATGAGCATGACAATCACCCCAAGATGCATGATGAAGAAATACTCATAGAGAGTATATTGTAGAATAATCTTATTACTCCTTTGATTGTAGAATCAGAAGTTATTCATTGCAAAAAATTGTACACTTGGGAGAAGTTTAAATTTATAAATCTAGACACATATTGGAAAAGATTTTATAAAAGCTATTACTTTCCATATCATGTCACAGTAAAATTCCATGCACTAGATGCATTTGATTTAGTTTCAAGGGAATATTAGAGGATTGCAAGAGGAGCAAAGGTTATTGAGAAAAGTGAAGATCACACAACTTTGAAACTTCATAAGGAATATATTTGATACTCTAGATTTCTCATCAGTAATGAGACTAGTGGCAAGGGTGTTATTGTAACCAATCAAATTTATCAAATGGTAATGGAAGATGTTACACTTATTAAAGAGATTAACCTTATTGGGAGAAGGGAAGTTGGTATTGGGACACCCCATAAGATTCAAGGAAAGAAATATTGGTAATTATAAGGAGGAAAAATCCTGCATAAAATTTGTCAGAAGTGGTATGATTGAAGAATTTGAGTGGCCCATGCTCATATTGCAATCTACTTCATGACCAACCCTCCTAAAGGGTTAGAGATCCAAATTTCCAAAGAGGGGTCCCAAAAGGAAATTTGTAGCCATGTTCAATCAAAATTACAATCATCCATCGATCAAAATTTTCAATTAAACAAGATGGCTCATGGGACAACATTTCAAAATAAAATAAAATAATAAATTATGAATTTTTCAAAGAAATCAAGGATTTTTATGTTCCAAAGAGTGAATTTGATAAATTATTCATGAAGATTTCTATTTCTCAAAAAGAAAGTTAAACAAAAGTGTGGGATGTTCATATAATGGTTGATCAACAGTGGCTATACATCCACATTGTAAAATTGCTAATAATTGCAAAATTAAATGTCAAATTGTCCAAAAAATTTAGTAAACCCATATTGATGTATGAAGAATCAATAGAGGCTATGATAATTCTTGCATAATTACTCATCAAGAAGTTTTAGGTAAAATATGCTCAATCATAATGAAAATAGAGGAAGGAAAATTTGTATCTTATTTTAAATCATACATCAAATATGATTAAGAATATGATTCATAAGGGGTAAAATGATGAAGCATAAAGTATTTCCTCACTTATCTTTATTTGAAGTCACAACTTGCAAGAAACAATATGCTTTGTGAAAGAAAGAATTTGAAAAAACCTTTATGGTGGTAGAAATTTCTTCAAAGTGTAGTATTTTTAGCCTCTAATTGTATCAAAGATGTGAAGAAAAATTATGGAATGGGAATATTTGGCATATAAAGAAACCTAAGGAAATATTAAGAGTTGTAGGGATAGTGGAAGAAACCAAGTTAAGTATAGTTGCAAAATCCCTATAAAGAATTGTGGTGGATCAACTAATAGGACCATTTAAAAATGATAAAGTAAATACATTCCACAAAGAGATAAAAAGGGCTTCCATGGAACCACATGAACTAAAAATTTTAGAATTCATTCAACTCAACAAGGATTTAAGAACATGGATTTATAAGTTCTTAAGGATGAATTGGGTTAATGAATCTATATTACTTAAGGGCAAGCAAATTTAAGTAGGGAAAATTTCTCATGTCCCCTTACCCTATAACATGTATTAGATGAAAATAACCATTTCCTTACTCTAGTGTTTTCCTTGATCCCATTTTGCATGTAGGTACTTCCCATTCATCTCCTAGGCATTGATATAATCCCCTAAGGGTCTTGAGTGTGAAGGCACAAATAATCTTATGAGTTTGTATAAGCAATCAAAGTGATGGAGTGTAAAGACCCAATTAATTTTAACCGAAATACCACTCTATTTAATAATATTTTTTTTTCAAGTATTCATTCACGAGTATACTCGGGAACTTCTATCCATACGGGATAGATATATCATCTGTTCATACGGAACAGGAATTCACTTCATCTATTCATATGGAATAGGAATACATCTATTCATATAATCGGAATAGGCATCCACCTAAACGAGGCAGGCATCTATCATATGATAGGTACGTGCTCTGGCCAGAGTCTTGGACTCGTCGGGATCATCCGGATCCTGAGTCGCTTCCCTGATGACCACACTTTCTACTAAAAGTGCACCGAGGTCGTCGTCCTCAGGGGTATGTAAAATTGTAATTCTAAACTTGAAACCTCGGAATTTGGCCTAAGGGCCTCGGGGAATCAAGCAATCCATGCGGGATTCTTCCGAGTATAGTTGCATGTATTTTGGTTGATTATCTTATATAACTAGTTATGTGATCTCTCCAACCCTAAACCCCATTCCCGAACGCCTGAGTATTGGGAGCATCCTTCGTTTCCCAGACTGCCTACATATCCTGCTTCCAAACGGGATCAAGGCGTAAAATATGTAGTTCTGTTTTCTAGGCTATGTTTATGTGAACTGTTATAAAGCGGGTACGCAACCCTTTCTAGGGTTTTTATTTCCCCTAGACAGTTCCTCTACGGCTGCTACCCACGATGGTAAGCATGGATAATAAACGATCGCCTTGACCATTCATTGTTTACCTATTAACATTCATCTAACCTTACTCCCTAATGAAGTTCGTCTCCCTTGACCCGTTTAAATGATTCCCTAATGATTTATCCACATGGTTCTATCTTTGAGTTAGAATTACATTTGCACCACTGAAAAATTCCTAAGTTACAATTTTCTAGGTTGTCACTAGCGGATTTGATTCATTTTTGCTTTATCTTTTTAGATTATCGATCCAAAGGGGATTTCCCTCCCTTTGGATTTTAAACAACTCATGTCCCTTATTTCTCCCCGGCGATTTATAGGGACGATGCCACAGACGCCGTTATTGCAGCTGTATTAGGCTATAGATGCAGTAGCTCAAGCGCGACGGCTTTACCCGTAAACGTGAACCAGAGGCACCATTAATACCGAACGCTGCGGGTTCTGTTTTCCTTTCTTTGATTAGGTTTTCAAGCTATCTCTAGCATAATTAAATATTTATAAGAAAAAGCTCATAAAATTTGGAATGCACAACGACGTTAGTTATAATCATTATAGCATAATTCCCAGATGTGATTTGTTCAGGAATAAATTTTAACTCTAAGAATAGTTTAAGTACTATTGATAGTAAAATAAACATTCTATATTAACCTTTGATTGAATAAAATCTCAACAATAACCATACATATCAGGTATTACCAATCAACCTATTTAAAGTAAGTATTAAAGCTTAGTTACACACCTATTTCCTCTTGATCATCCTGTAGGGAGTAAGTGAGAAACAATAAATAAAAAAAATTCAAGCAAGTTAATTACTCTTAATTAAGTAATATGGTATTGATCTAATGAATGATTCTCATTTATCACTTTCTATACCCATAAAAAAGATACCCACAATTTAATACAATCTTAGAGATGACAACTTTATTAAGAACATGCTATAATCATATAGTGTCATCAACAATATACATAACTTACATAGATTATTTGATCAAGACTTATATTTTGTAGGATAATTACTCATAACCAATATCCTTTAAAATTAAATTGTTAACTAAGAATAGTAATATTCCTTATGATGATTTGGATTTAGAGGTATTTGGTGATAGTTACGCTTAACTAAAATTCTAATATTACTTAACATTTTACTTTATTTTATTTTATTTCTTTACCTATACGTGATCCTCCGTTGAGTATAATCTTGAGGAAGTTGAATGGATTAGGCATAGGGCATTCAATTCAAATTAGAATCCTTCGTGCCATACTCAATATACTTTTAAATAAAGCAAAGCTTTAATTTTGTAAATTAAGAAATTTTAAAAACACTTTAATGTATTACTAGATTGTTCAATAAATTTGAGAGTACATTCGATCTAGACTATGAGTACATTCTTGCTACAATTAAATTTATTAATAATTTTGATTCCAATGTGCTGGGTATGGTTGATTAATTATGATGCAGTTCAATACTCATAATGTATTTCAAATTTCCCCTACTTTTGTCAAGATATTATTTCTTATATTTTCGTCCTAAGATATGTATGGCAATGGGAGAACTAAAAACATTATTTTAGAATTGTTTCTTTTACATGCAACAGAAAAATCATATCGAGCTCATAGAGCTTAGACATGAAATTTAACATGTGAATGTTTCTGACCTATTAGGGAAAGTAGAGTGACGTATTAAGCAATCACCAAAGTTTTGAATGGCTTGACTAAATAAACTCTTTCATTAGCATGTTATGCGGTGAATAAAAGCATATACAAATTGGAAATGAATATATGATGTAGATATGTGTGAATGTATTGAAAGCATAAGGAAGGCGTTTCAAATTCTTTGACAACATACTTCTAAGAATGTAGTCTCGTGGATATACAAGGATAGCAGATTATGCATAGCAAAAAGAAGATCATTTTAGAACTTTCAGATACTTGCAATTAGTAAGCGTAAGACTTACTACTCCCTACCTTTGGACATTGTGATATGACTGCCTAATTATGAGATGAGGCTGAGAGGTGACGCCATTTATTGGGAACGCTAGGGAAAACACATAACAGATTATCATGCCTATTAAATAGGCTCTAATGCATACATGTACCAGGTATAAGATCTTAGACATCCTCTACTCCAATGGCTAATTCATTTCCCTCATTTGGTTTGTAGGCCAAAGAATCCTACGTTGGGATTCAAGACATAATAACCTCAAGAAATATAAAAAAATAAAAATAATATTGTTTATTTTATTTTCCTGAAGAAGTTCTCTTTCTACTGTTTGCAATCTCATCTATTTAACTGTGCAAAATAAAACCAGTTATGGTGATTCCATAAGCGTAAAAATTCAGAATGTGGCTCCAACCAACACAATAACATTATGTGTAGATATTTATTTATAGGATTTGCAATCATGAGCACTTACTTGGCTGCGCTAAATCCTGACTGTGATCTGAGATAAGGGAAAATTCTGGTTCAGCACGTCTCCTCTCTAGCTTAATCTGGAATGAACATTCCTAAACTAGAAACACAGAGGCATGGAATTAGAGCGCCTATTCTTGGGAGAGATCTAGAGTGAACACTGCGCCCAGATTGGCTCTCCTCTTTCCTGAAGCCTGAAATCAAACTTTTCTTTGGAGTCTCTCACAGAACGGCCTATTTCTCTGCCTAAGCAGAAGTTCCTTCCCCCTATTTTTTTATAGACATAATGCATTAAATACATTGTGAACTATAGGGTGCAGTTGGATCTACAATTTATTGTGGTAGTTGATTCACAACCCACGTGAATGACACCAAGTCAGTGAATTCGGCAGTGAATTCGGTGTTGGGCGGCTGAAGACAGCAGAATGTGACCTACCAGTAGGTTTGTGCTGACTGGATTTGATTCACTGTGCAGTTTTCTATTGAAAATGTGGTCAAAATGTCATTTTCTAATTCATGCATGACACCTTAACTCCATAGTTGTCCACTGAATTTGGTCGACATTCAAATTCTGCTCTCAAGTTTTCAATCAATAATTAATGACAGGCAAGATTTTCAAGCATATGAGTATTAGATTTTTAGTCTGGATTTAACATGTGTTCCTGCATTAAAGTCTATCAAAATTGTGCAGTAAGAGTTAGGGAGGAGGAGTCGTGACATCCTCCCTCCCTTATTGTGCATCGTCTCGATGCATATATTCAATAAGTTTTATATAGTAAAGAGATAGTACTTTGAAACAAAAAAGAAATATAGTATCTAAATAGTGCTTAAAACAAGAAGGGAAATGATTGTTGTAAATCAATTGTATCTTCCCAAGTAGCATTGTCTTCATCATATTGATCCCATTGTACTTTGCTTTGATCAACCATCCTATTGTGCAATTGGTACTACGCCTCTCCAAGATTCGATATGGCTCTATTGTTATTTTCCCGAGCTCTTGGACCTGTAATGCATTCCAATTCAAAACATGTTTCTCATTAGGTACATACTTCTTAAGAAGAGATATATGGAAAACATCATGGATACGACTCAGCTGGGGAGGTAGGGCCAATTTGTAGGCAACCGGGTTTATCTTTTCTATGATTTCGAAGGGTCCCACATAACGTGGTGCCAACTTTGCCTTCTTACCAAAACTTATAGAGCTTTTATATGGCCTGACCCTTAAGAAAACTTTTTCACCTATTGCGAATTCCCTTTGTGTTCTTTTCCTATCCGCATAACTCTTTTGTCTGTCTGTTGCTTCCCTTAACCTCTGTCTAATTGACCTGATTTGATTTTCCATTTCCTTCAACATATCTGGTCCAATTACCACTCTATCCTCAAGATTATCCCAACTCAAAGGTGTGAGACAAGTTCTTCCATATAGAGCTTCAAATGGAGCCATCCCTAGGGAGACTTAAAAAGAGTTATTGTATGCAAACTCTACTAGTGGAAGATATTCTTCCCACTTAGATTGTTGGTCCATACAGTACATACGTAGAAGGTCTTCCACAATTTGATTTGTCCTTTCAGTTTGGCCATCTGTTTCAGGGTGATATGTTGTACTGAAATTTAATTGTGTCCCCAAAGCTGATTGAAGAGTTGTCCAAAACCTTGAAGTGAATCTAGCATCCCTATTAGATATAATCTTTTCTGGAATTCCATGTAATCTAAAAATTTCCTTCACAAAACGTTTAGCCAAAGTTGGAGCATCATCTGTTATATTTCCTGCTATAAAGTGAGCAACCTTGGTAAGTTTGTCAATTACCACCATTATTGTGTTATGCCTGTAAGGTGTTGTAGGCAATCCTTGAATAAAATCCATACTAATAACCTGCCACTTATGATGTGGTATATCATGGGGGTATAATAATCCTGCAGGATGGCTATGCTCTGCCTTCACCCTCTGACATTCTAGACATTTAGCTACATAGAGTACTATGTCATTCTTCATTCCTTGCCAAAAATATAGTTTCTTAAGGTTTGAATAGAGTTTGTTTGCCCCAGGGTGTCCTGAATAAGGGGTATTGTGGGCTTCACTTAAAACCAACTCTCTTAACTCTTTACAGTTTGGAACATATATCCTATTGTTGTATCGAAGCATTTTGTCGCCGTCTAGATTATACCCTTTTATACTAGGATCAGCTAGATCATTTTCTAAGGTCGATTTGACCTGTTTATACCATGAATCTTCTTTTTGTTCATTCAGAACTTTTTCTCTGAAAGTGGTTTTGAATATTACCATATTCATCAAGTGCCTCCTTCTGCTTAGTGCATCTGCAACCCTATTTTCTTTTCCCTTAATATATTCTATCTCAAAATCGTATTCGCTTAGAAATTCTAACCATCTTCTTTGTCTAGCATTCAAGTGAGGTTGCGTGAAGATGTACTTGAGTCCTTGATGGTCAGTTTTTAACTCAAATGGCTTTCCTAAGAGAAAATGTCTCCATTTCTGAAGAGCATGTACAATTGCTGCAAGTTCCAAATCGTGAGGTGCATAGTTTACTTCATGATTTTTCAATTTCCTTGATTCATATGCTACCACACCTTCATCTTGAATGAGTACCCCACCTAGACCTTCAATGGAAGCATCTGTCACAACTATGAAGTGTCCATTTGGTTCTGGAACCTTTAAGATAGGTGCAGTGGTTAATTTTTCCTTCAAATTTTGAAATGCCTTATCACACTGTTCAGTCCACAAGAATTTCTTACCCTTTCTTTGTAATGAAGTGATTGGATTTGCAATTTTTGAGAATCCTTCTATGAATCTCCTATAATATCCTGCAAGTCCCATAAAACTTCTTACCTCAGACACATTTTTTGGAATTGGCCATTCCTCTATGGCTTTTATCTTATTCGGGTCTACTGCGATACCATCTTCTGAAATGATGTGACCTAAGTAATGTATTTTCTTTTTAAAGAATGCACATTTTGATAGTTTCCCATATAGCCTATGTTCTCTCAACCTTTGCAAAATTAACTGAAGATGTGCTAGGTGTTCCTCCTCATTTTTGGAATAAATCAAGATATCATCTAAGAAGACCAAGACAAATTTATCCAAGTAATCATGGAACACACTATTCATCAAGTTCATAAAGGCAGCTGGAGCATTAGTCACACCAAAAGGTACAACTGTAAACTCATAATGCCCATACCTTGTTCTGAAGGCTGTTTTCGGGATATCTTCTTCCTTTATCCTGAGTTGGTGGTACCCTGATCGAAGATCTATCTTAGAAAACACAGTTGCTCCTTTCATTTGTTCAAAGAGATCCTCTATGCGTGGTAAAGGGTACCTATTCTTTATGGTGACTTTGTTAAGCATTCTGTAATCAATACATAATCTTAAGGTTCCATCTTTCTTTTTAACAAACAAAACCGGTGCTCCCCAAGGGAATACACTTGGTCTTATGAGACCTTTCCCAAGCAATTCTTCCAATTGCATCTTGAGTTCTACCAGCTCCGTTGTGTTCATTTGATAGGGTGCCTTAGACACCGGTTCAGCTCCTGGAACTATATCAATGGAGAAGTCAAATTTTCTTTTTGGGGGTAGCCCTGGTAGTTCTTCTGGAAACACATCACTAAAATCTTGAAGGTAGGGAGAATTTTGGAGCGTTGGAACATTGCCTTCTTCCTTTTCATCCATGGTAACCATGTATACTAGAGCCCCCTTTCTCTTCTCTCTTTTCATTTGCATAGCTGATATGATTTCCATACTTATAGGTCTATGTTTCCCTTGAATCACAACCCTTTTCCCTATATCATCTAAACATTCTACCCATTTGTTGTAACAGTCTACATTTGCTTGATGGTTTGTCAACCAACTCATTCCAATGATCACATCATATGATCCTAAAGGTGACACATAAAGGTCTACCTTTGTATTAAAGTTAGGGAATTGTATTTCTGTATCAGATAGACACTGGGTCACCTCTTTAACTGCCTTATCCCCATACTGGACTGTCCATGATGATTCCATATGATTAACTTTAAATACATTTTTCCTTACAAATTCAGGTGAAATAAAACATTCAGATGATCCAGTATCTATTAGAATTGAGAGTAGTTTTCCAAATAGAGTACCTGTAGTCTCTATGGGCACATTATGGGATCGAGTACGTCGATTTCTTACTGCTGCATGAATCCTTTGAGTAGGCCCCCTCTGAGGTTGATTTGCTTTCATCTGACTTTGCATCCTTGGACATTCTCTAGCAAAGTGATTCCCTCCACACATGAAACATCCACCTGGTGGTCCTCGTTGCATTGGATTTTTAGGCTGGTTATTGCTTGCTTCATTGAGCCTTGGCCAATTATAGTTCCTTGGTTCATTTTTGTTGAAGTTGTTTCTGTTAGTGTTATTCACATTGTACCTTTGATTATGATTTGGAGGTGGTCTTCTTTTTGATGAGTTGTTCCTTAGGTTCTTGTTGAAGTTTTGATTCCTTCTGAATTCTTGTTTCCTCTTGAAATTATTACTCCTAAAAGATTGTCTTGCTGAAGTTAAAGCTTGTAACTTCCTCTCTTGCTTTAAGGATTTCTCTAACACTTCATTCATACCTTCTGGTCCATGCATGTCAACCTCTGCTCCTATGTTGGTATTTAATCCCAAAATGAATTTCCTAGTTTGGCTCTTTTCATCTTGTTGATATATTGGCACATATTTTAGCAGTTTGGAAAACCTATCCCAATATTGTTGAACTGTTAGAGATCCTTGTCGAAGGTTGTGAAACTCAGTCATCTTCTCATCGAAAAACAATTGTGGTAGCCACCTTTTACGAAAGTGCTCAACAAATTGTTCCCATGTTATGTCCTCCTTGGTGTACTTATTTTGTTCCTTCACATTAGTCCACCAACTAGCTGCTTCACCAACAAGTTGGTAGGACCCCCATAAGGCCTTAGTAGTTTCGCTGAAATCCCTTAACTCAAAATACTTTTCCATTTCATTAAGCCAGTTTTCTGCCCCTTCTCCTAGTTGATTCCCATCAAATTTTGGAGGGGTGATTTTCTTCAAGTCCTTAGTTAATTCTAGAATAGGATTTTCTCTCCTAGGTGCAATAACACCGATTATGTTATGCTCTGGATTATCTCCGTCAGGAGGGTTTTCAATTTGAGGTTCAACTATATTTTCAATATTATCTTGTCTTGTTCGAAGTTCTTGTACCGTTTGCTCCAAAGAGTTGATTTTATCTCTTTGTTCAGTTAACAGTTCTATTATTGCTTCAATCCCATCATGAGCTTGTGGTTCATCATCTTTGTTCCCTTTTGGCCTTCTACCGACACCAGCTCAAGTTGCTCTTCCCCTCGGCATTTAGAATTCCTGTTTAATTATTCACATATTAGTATTATTCTAAGTTTTGAAAAAGGTTATTTCTAACTTTTAAAGTACATATTTCAATTGCGCGAGTCGTAGTAAGCTCAAGGCCTAGTTTTTGAATCTCGCTCTGATACCACATGTAACGACCCAATTAATTTTAACCGAAATACCACTCTATTTAATAATATTTTTTTTTCAAGTATTCATTCACGAGTATACTCGGGAACTTCTATCCATACGGGATAGATATATCATCTGTTCATACGGAACAGGAATTCACTTCATCTATTCATATGGAATAGGAATACATCTATTCATATAATCGGAATAGGCATCCACCTAAACGAGGCAGGCATCTATCATATGATAGGTACGTGCTCTGGCCAGAGTCTTGGACTCGTCGGGATCATCTGGATCCTGAGTCGCTTCCCTAATGACCACACTTTCTACTAAAAGTGCACCGAGGTCGTCGTCCTCAGGGGTATGTAAAATTGTAATTCTAAACTTGAAACCCACCTCGGAATTTGGCCTAAGGGCCTCGGGGAATCAAGCAATCCATGCGGGATTCTTCTAAGTATAGTTGCATGTATTTTGGTTGATTATCTTATATAACTAGTTATGTGATCTCTCCAACCCTAAACCCCATTCCCGAACGCCTGAGTATTGGGAGCATCCTTCGTTTCCCAGACTGCCTACATATCCTGCTTCCAAACGGGATCAAGGCGTAAAATATGTAGTTCTGTTTTCTAGGCTATGTTTATGTGAACTGTTATAAAGCGGGTACGCAACCCTTTCTAGGGTTTTTATTTCCCCTAGACAGTTCCTCTGCGGCTGCTACCCACGATGGTAAGCATGGATAATAAACGATCGCCTTGACCATTCATTGTTTACCTATTAACATTCATCTAACCTTACTCCCTAATGAAGTTCGTCTCCCTTGACCCGTTTAAATGATTCCCTAATGATTTATCCACATGATTTTATCTTTGAGTTAGAATTACATTTGCACCACTGAAAAATTCCTAAGTTACAATTTTCTAGGTTGTCACTAGCGGATTTGATTCATTTTTGTTTTATCTTTTTAGATTATCGATCCAAAGGGGATTTCCCTCCCTTTGGATTTTAAACAACTCATGTCCCTTATTTCTCCCCGGCGATTTATAGGGACGATGCCACAGACGCCGTTATTGCAGCTGTATTAGGCTATAGATGCAGTAGCTCAAGCGCGACGGCTTTACCCGTAAACGTGAACCAGAGGCACCATTAATACCGAACGCTGCGGGTTCTGTTTTCCTTTCTCTGATTAGGTTTTCAAGCTATCTCTAGCATAATTAAATATTTATAAGAAAAAGCTCATAAAATTTGGAATGCACAACGACGTTAGTTATAATCATTATAGCATAATTTCCCAGATGTGATTTGTTCAGGAATAAATTTTAACTCTAAGAATAGTTTAAGTATTATTGATAGTAAAATAAACATTCTATATTAACCTTTGATTGAATAAAATCTCAACAATAACCATACATATCAGGTATTACCAATCAACCTATTTAAAGTAAGTACTAAAGCTTAGTTACACACCTATTTCCTCTTGATCATCCTGTAGGGAGTAAGTGAGAAACAATAAATAAAACAAATTCAAGCAAGTTAATTACTCTTAATTAAGTAATATGGTATTGATCTAATGAATGATTCTCATTTATCACTTTCTATACCCATAAAAAGATACCCACAATTTAATACAATCTTAGAGATGACAACTTTATTAAGAACATGCTATAATCATATAGTGTCATCAACAATATACATAACTTACATAGATTATTTGATCAAGACTTATATTTTGTAGGATAATTACTCATAACCAATATCCTTTAAAATTAAATTATTAACTAAGAATAGTAATATTCCTTATGATGATTTGGATTTAGAGGTATTTGGTGATAGTTACGCTTAACTAAAATTCTAATATTACTTAACATTTTACTTTATTTTATTATATTTCTTTACCTATACGTGATCCTCCGTTGAGTATAATCTTGAGGAAGTTGAATGGATTAGGCATAGGGCATTCAATTCAAATTAGAATCCTTCGTGCCATACTCAATATACTTTTAAATAAAGCAAAGCTTTAATTTTGTAAATTAAGAAATTTTAAAAACACTTTAATGTATTACTAGATTGTTCAATAAATTTGAGAGTACATTCGATCTAGACTATGAGTACATTCTTGCTACAATTAAATTTATTAATAATTTTGATTCCAATGTGCTGGGTATGGTTGATTAATTATGATGCAGTTCAATACTCATAATGTATTTCAAATTTCCCCTACTTTCTGTCAAGATATTATTTCTTATATTTTCGTCCTAAGATATGTATGGCAATGGGAGAACTAAAAACATTATTTTAGAATTGTTTCTTTTACATGCAACAGAAAAATCATATCGAGCTCATAGAGCTTAGACATGAAATTTAACATGTAAATGTTTCTGACCTATTAGAGAAAGTAGAGTGACGTATTAAGCAATCACCAAAGTTTTGAATGGCTTGACTAAATAAACTCTTTCATTAGCATGTTATGCGGTGAATAAAAGCATATACAAATTGGAAATGAATATATGATGTAGATATGTGTGAATGTATTGAAAGCATAAGGAAGGTTTCAGTTCTTTGACCTTTATACTTCTAAGAATGTAGTCTAGGTGGATATACAAGAGGATGCTTAGATTATGCATAGCAAAAGAAGATGTTTTAGAACTGGGATGCGCATTAGTAAGCATTGTAGGGCCTACTCCTAACTGGACATTGTGATATGACTGCCTAATTATGAGATGAGGCTGAGAGGTGACGCCATTTATTGGGAACGCTAGGGAAAACACATAACAGATTTTCATGCCTATGAAATAGGCTCTAATGCATATATGTACCAGGTATAAGATCTTAGACATCCTCTACTCCAATGGCTAATTAATTTCCCTCATTTGGTTTGTAGGCCAAAGAATCCTACGTTGGGATTCAAGACATAAAAAAATAAAAATAATATTGTTTATTTTATTTTCCTGAAGAAGTTCTCTTTCTACTGTTTGCAATCTCATCTATTTAACTGTGCAAAATAAAACCAATTATGGTGATTC
The DNA here is from genome assembly GCA_007258455.2 of Sequoia sempervirens. Classification (NCBI taxonomy): domain Eukaryota; kingdom Viridiplantae; phylum Streptophyta; class Pinopsida; order Cupressales; family Cupressaceae; genus Sequoia; species Sequoia sempervirens. The sequence goes on from VDFB02271358.1 coordinate 308,126,537, forward strand.
CATAAGCGTAAAAATTCAGAATGTGGCTCCAACCAACACAATAACATTATGTGTAGATATTTATTTATAGGATTTGCAATCATGGGTACTTACTTGGCTGCACTAAATCCTGACTGTGATCTGAGATAAGGGAAAATTCTGGTTCAGCACGTCTCCTCTCTAGCTTAACCTGGAACGAACATTCCTAAACTAGAAACACAGAGGCATGGAATTAGAGCGCTGATTCTTGGGAGAGATCTAGAGTGAACACTGCGCCCAGATTGGCTCTCCTCTTTCCTGAAGCCTGAAATTGAACTTTTCTTTGGAGTCTCTCACAGAACGGCCTATTGCTCTCCTAAGCAGAAGTTCCTTCCCTTGTTTTTTTATAGACATAATGCATTAAATACATTGTGAACTGTAGGGCACAGTTAGATCTGCAAGTTATTGTGGTAGTTGATTCACAACCCACGTGAATGACACAAAGTCAGTGAATTCGGCAGTGAATTCGGCGTTGGGCGGCTGAAGACGGCAGAATGTGACCTACCGGTAGGTCTGTGCTGACTGGATTTGATTCACTGTGCAGTTTTCTATTGAAAACGTGGTCAAAATGTCATTTTATAATTCATGCATGACACCTTTACTCCATAGTTGTCCACTGAATTTGGTCGACATTCAAATTCTGCTCTCAAGTTTTCAATCAATAATTAATGACAAGCAAGATTTTCAAGCATATGAGTATTAGATTTTTAGTCTGGATTTAACATGTGTTCCTGCATTAAATTCTATCAAAATTGAAATGCGGTAAAGAGTTGGAGGAGAGTGACATGGAGTTACCTTCCCAACAACGCCTATGTTCTCAAGTTTCTCTCATCCCCATTAAAATGTCAAACTTCCCCTACTACCATGCCCCTGCATCCCTACTTCTTTTCAATCTGTCATCATAAATTCAAATTTCTACATGCAATCATCCTTCTCACCCCGGCCTAAACCTTTAAACTTCAGTGTTCTTTCCCTTTTTCATTATCCTTCTCCACCTTCCATATTACACATCATAAATGCCATTAATGTATAGAGTGAAAATATGGCTCCCTATGGGATTCCATGTGGTATTGAAATTCATCCCAATACACTTGAAGTCAAAATAGTTGGGCATCCAATAGAGCACATTGTAAGGGAGCTAACAATCACCATTAATGTGATAGTTATGGTTTTGAACCCAAAGAGGCTCCTCACCATACTTGCTAAGGAAAAATGCAGGGGACACTCATCAACACCATATAATCCTATTTCTACACAAGAGGATGACATTGACAGCTCAATGCAAAGCGAAACAACCATCAACAAATATGAGAAACCATTCTCACATATTAGATCTAAGATAGAGACCAATGTGCATTTTTTATGCTCTTTTTGGGTGTCTTAAGATTGTAGAGATGAAGGGAAGAGAGCATCTTCAAAAAGAACAACCAAAACTTGAGTTGAAATTAGTATGATCACCTATAGTTCAAGCATCTTTATGTAAAGAAAAAAACACACAAATATGTGGATTTTGAGAGACGAAAACCCCATAGATCTCACATTGAAGGACAATGCATTCAATTGGTAGGTTGAACTTACCTAAATCCTACCTTTTATTTTTAGTGATGTTTAAAACAGTGATAAGGATTCTAAATGATACTTGCAATTATTATGAATGTAACATTTTGTATTTCAATTTTCCCTAACTACTATAGCATAATATTGTAACATTTGAACATAGATTTTTTGCCTTAAATAAATGATATGTGATCTAAATCTTCTATAACATTATCCCCCTTTTTGTTATGTAGTTGCATAGTCATGAGTTGTTATTTGAGAAGACTATATTTTTACCCTGTATAGTTGTAATAAAAACACTTATAAAGTGCCCCTAATTGCATTTAATATAATACAACTACTATTGTTTAAGCAACTAAAATGAGGAATTTTTTTTGCTCGAGTTGCATAGAGTTTATTAGGGTTTATTATTTTATGGATTAGATATACAAGTATGAAGCATATTTAGGGGTGGATAATTTTATTGTAAAAATATTAATATAATCTAGGGTTCTAGAAGGTTGTATTGCTGCAAGTAAGTCTTAATTTAATTTTAGGGTTTGTATTGTTCTAATTTAAATATTTTAATTATGTTAAAATTATTTTCCTTAAATATAGCACATGGCATTACAAACCTCATGTGGAAAAATTCCACTAACATCCCACAAGACAAGACCTTATTTGCTATCAATTATTACAAACAACTTATGATTCAAAATAAGGGCCTTGAAAATTAGGTATTTTGCTAGCATTTTATTTAACCCCACATTACATATTATGTCCATGATTTTAGAAAAAAAACTAGAAAGAGTGTCACTCAACTACTAATTTATGGAAACAAAATTGAATCCCATTATTGATAATGCGGTGGACAACAGTTTGTACCTATGTATTATTAAAAAAGAAAAAAATTCTTAGTTTAGCAATTTATCAAACTTGTCAACATATTTGTATTCCCATTTATTTAGATAAATCCAAACTCATGTATTAAGCCAAAAATTTATAACTACAATGTTTAAAAGTAAAGTAAATTGAAAATGTATAACACTATAAAAAATGGGAATGAAAATGATATCATTTATGAATAAACTCAATTGTCATTACCAAAGGTGGAGTAATTAATGCATAATGATTGGTATAATATTTTTTATGATGCAACATTAGCATAAAAAAAATAGTTTATTCCTTCTAGAGGAGGAAATTTGACACCCCGAAATGACGTGATCTCAAAGGGTGAATGTTCCTTGACTACCTTAGAGATAAAGCTTAGGTGATGAGAGAAGGAGACAAAGGAGTTTTGATTGTATTTTATGTTTTATGCAGAATCAAAGGACGAGAATTTTAGAGACCAAAATAGTAGGTTGCAAAGGTCTCTTGAGAAAACTCTAGTAGGCTCTCAACTAAGGACGACAGTGCAACAAGCGGACGTCCCCATGGTGCATTGTAGTCTCATATAAACAAAAATTGAGTTTACTATAGAAAAAACTAAGAAACCACTTAACTATTTAATACCCAAAATATCAAGAACACATAAAAATAATAGAATAATAGAAATAAAAAAAATAGCGATAATGAACATAAACTTAAATAAAATGGAAAGGAAATGATAAGATAAAAAAGAAGAAAGGAGACACTCACAAGGGGTCCACAAATGAAGCCTCTTGTAAAGTTCTAGCTTCAACACCTGCACACATGGAAATGAGAAAATGGTTGGATTTGTTTTAGGGGTTTTCCTTAGTTAAACCCCCATGTAGGTGTTCCCACCTCCATGGACAACCAGAGAGATGGAGATAGAAGACAATAGATGGGAAAAAGAGAATAGATGTGCTAGAATAATAATATGCTACCAAAGTAAAAGTAATAATATAATAAAGAGATTACAATTACCCTCCTTTAGAAAGTAAGAATACCAAAAGGAAGAGCATGCAACCTACAAGATGTGCCAAGAGAGCCAAAGCATTGATGTAGAGAGCCAAAGTGCAAGAGAGCTTGAAAGAATGGATAGAATGGGAGAATGAGAATGAGAGAATGAAGAGGAATGAGAGTAAGATCAAATGAGAATGAATGGATGAAGTTTAGAGTGAATAGAATGAATTATATGACCAAATAGGAGGTTTGAATGAGGCATAGGCATGAAAAGGGACATTCTCAGTGCATCTGCAAGTTGTAGAGGCATTACACTTCACGAGCAAGTGGAAAGTGTAATGTCCAAATGGCTATGCAATCAAGAATATTTTCAAGACATTCACACGACGTGCAAACATCTACATGGTGCATGATTTTCTACGACAAATGTTCACTTTAATGGCTGAGAATGAAAGGGTTAAGGAAAAAATTGAGGTTGGACAAAAGGGGTATTGCATTATTAAATTTAATTAATTTAAAGGGGAGGTTTATGGAATGTGAAATTGCATAAGGTGCAATTTTTTGCATTACATTACTTAAGGCCAAGAGACAACAAAAACCAAACTATAAATTTTTAAATATTTATAGTAAAAATCTAAAAGTGTATTAATCTATTCTCTCAAATCATGATATATTTATGAATATGTGGATGCAATATGTAGATTTTTTGATTGGAAAATTAGGCACAATAAATATTTATTGTAAAAAATTCAAAGATATTAATAGTTCATCGACCTTGAATATTTAACAAATATTCAAAGTGAGATCATTTATTAAAAATTTAAGTTTACAGTATCGAGGCTACTATAATAATGTCATACATTTGATAACATTAATAGTGGTCACTATTAGGTTATCTTTTGGTTGACACTTCTCTCTTGATCAATTCAGTTTTATCAAATATCAAAAGCTACATAGTGAAAATAAAACCTTCAAAAAGAATTCAATATTATCAAATTTTATTACAGGCATTGAAAGAATGAATTTGATGAAGTTTCAAGCTATCATTCAATTTTCCTATACTAAGAGTGAAAATTAGGTATTAGTATTCCAAATTTGCAAATTGACTAAGATTGGTAAGTGGTTAGAAGTGAGATTACATTAGAGGTGCTAATTCCCAAAAAAATCAATCAATAGAAGAGAAATTCTTGCATTATTGAGTATCCAAATAGTAGAAGAGAAAGTCTTAAAAGTGATGCACTTATCATGACATCTATATATAAAAGATAAGTAAAAATTAAATGTGTATTTAAAATCTTATATAAAAAAAAGAGTGAATATCATTTTTAATTTTGATATTATTATACAAAATGTATAGCAATATGATAAACTCTTTCTTTTTGTATGACTATAGGATAGTATCTATTTTAGCTTCTTAGAATGAAAAAATACAAGTCTTTCTTAATTTATATTTATTATTTCAAAAGTTGACACACTTGACTTTAACAAACGAGACACACTACTACATATGGTGGGTTGAGTTTCAAAAGGATAATTGTATGTAGAAGAAATTAGAAATTAGAATCAACACATACAATTGATACTCTAATGTGATTGACAATAGCATAAGGAAAATCAATTTAATTCTACTTTATTGGACTTATTTTTATCCACACCTTGTGGTTTCTTGTACATATAATTTAAAGTTTTTGAAACATTATTTATTAACATTACAAATTTGTGATATAGGAATTGCTTGTTAATAGGTTGGTTATAGACTATAATGAGATATTTATTCAACATATTTGAAAAGAGGAAAAAATATTGGAGGATAAAGTCACAAATGAAGACTTCTATGACTTAAATTCTAGACTTCATAATGATTTTTTTTGTATTTTTAAAATATTGATACATGTGACATTGATAGTTGTTGCTTGTTAAATTGAACACATAAGTTTACGTGTAATGAGTATTTTTCATTGTTAGCACAAAAAGATATATTGAGGGGTGGGGGGTGAATCAATATATCCTACAAACTTATCCAATTCAACTTTCTTAAACAAAACTTCTTACTACTATAAATAGATAAAGCATTCAAAGCACAAGCACACAACCACAACATTAGATTTACGTGGAAAATCCTACAAGGGAAAAACCACAGTGAGAAAGTTGTTTGGAGCTACTATCCAAATCCAACCTTTGTTGAAAATGAACATGAAATTGTAGCTTAAAACTTGTAAAACTATGAGATTGTAGATTTAATTAAGTGTTCTTTGTCACAATTCTTTGTGTATGATTATTTGTTTAAATCAATTTTACCAATTATAGAAAGAGACAAAATATTGTAGAAGAATGAGACAAGAAGATAGAAGTGACACAACATATACATGGAGAAACCCTTTCAGGAAAAAACTCCACCACCAGAATCAATAGTGCTTGTATTATTTAACCTTAGAAAAATATTACAATAATACTATATCAATCCTTGATTGATATGCTTCCTTTGCCTTCAAAAATAATTCTTCACAACCTTTAATAAACTCTCATTAACTTTCTACAGCACAAGCTATCCATGCATTCCATATGACCAAGCATGAATCCACACATCCCATGCCATGCTTCAAACCCTCACACATGCACAAGCTCAACCTGCTAACCTGCAACAAACTCTAATTCACTTTCTGCAATTAATAGACAATAATTATGTATTTTAACCCATAAGAGTTGTACAATATATAAGCATAAAGCTCCTCACAAAAAACTATGCCTAGATTTGTCAAGTAGAGTTCCACAGTGTAATCTGTGATCAAACCAAAGTCTTCCTCAATTTAGGCACCCCAAACTGAACACTTAACTGAACTTTGGTCAACAAAATATCTTGCAAGCATCACCTCAAAGTTAGCGCCCAAGAATGGTCCCACTTAACTGAGCCTTGTAAATATCTTCTCATGCAAAAGGTGTTAACTCAAAGATGCCAACTTGGGCGCCCAAGGTGGGTCCAAGTCAATCTTAGTTAATTGAAACATATCTCTCCACCAATTCATGCAAACATTATGCATGATTGATCATCCCCACTTAACTAAATGTATCCACCTGTTATCTATCATGCAACTGAAGTCATTAGTCATGCAACTCAAGTCAATTGAATTCAACTAGCATTCAACTCAAACTAACTACATGCAACTGAAGATAATTGAACCATAATTGAACTGAATTGAACTAAACTGAACTAAACTAAATTGAACTAAACTGAACTGAACTGATACTGAACTGAATTGATATTGAATTGAACTAAACTAAACCGAACTAAACTCCACTCATGTAAATATCAATCCCTAGTTTGTAGGAACAAAACATGCATTACTGAAGTGTTATCAATCCTCCAAACAGTTAATTTAAGCAAGGTGGGTTCCACCTTCCATGTGGGTGCCCCATGTGCTCCTATTTTGTAGGAGCTCTTCGTGGACATCCCCACATGTTCCTATCATTTAGGAATAATCACAAATGTCAATTTTCATGTTCATTTTATTCAAATTTAATCTTGTTCTAATCCTAGTGTTGGGGAACACTTTCCAAGGACTTAGGAGATACATGAAATATGTTTAGGATTGCAATTAAATGGCATCCTATTCCCAACAATCTCACAAAAATGAAATAAGATTTATGGCTTCAACCAAAGAAATTTTACAACTCCTTGCAAAATAAAACACTTACAGAGAGAGGTTACAACCTCAACATACAATAATTGATGAATTATGGTGATCAATAGCCACTGTAACACCTTTGTTATCTCCATCTCATTGCTTTATCACACTTGCACTTTGTTGCCTTTAGCTCACTTAATTTGGCACTCTTTCTTCACCACATACACTTCCTTACACACACATACATTGTTGCCTTCAACTCATTTCCTTTAGCACACTTCAAATACTTCTTCACATACTCATACACACCCTAATGCCTTCAATTCATTGCATTCGACACATTACACCCATTATACTACCTTCAACTCATTGATTTTGGCATATATCACTTTAAACACATTAAACACTCAACACACTTCACTCACTTCCTGACCAAACACTTGATCTTCCATTTATATCTTCCACAAGCTTCAAAATTTTCTCCTTGTCAACCAAAATGAAAACGTGTGACATGAAATGTGTAATAGCCATTAAGAAAGTCAGATCAAAACATCCATGGGAAAAAAGGAAATTGAATGTGGTTTGAGGTAGGAGATAAGTAGTGTGAACCCCAAATCTATGTACCTGCAAAACAAAGACAATAAACACCTTAAGTTAGATTTTGCAAGCATAAACAAGGATTCCCCATGAGATTCATTAACATAGCTCAAATTAGGAAGAAAATAATGAACACAAAATAAATCACAAAATAAAGATTGAATCCTAATTAAGCATGCAAACTCTCAATCCCATGGGGGAATTGGTGCCAATTTGATGTGGAAATTTGGCCCTTTCCCAATCCCTAAGATGCAAGATTCGATATGTAGACTTGATGATGAACTTTGATCCACTTTTGATGATGAATGATGAAGACTCCAAGCCAAATCTGCAAAAAAGCCTAACTAAGAACTCAAATGATGGATGAGAATTGCTAAGTATTTTAGCATGGTAACTTTGCTTGGAATGTGGATGATGAAATAAGGATATAAGCTCTTTATTTATAGATTGATAAGTTGAAGAGATGTCCAAATTTGATCAATGTGGGACAAAGATTCAACCAATGATATGATGCCACTTGTCAACATGTGAGAGGATGAAGGTTGAGCAAGTTTTGAGGATTGTGCCAATAAATGCATAAATTTGAAATTCAAATTTGTTGAAATAACTTGAAAGGGGGGAAGAAAGAAAGCATTAAATGCCACTTGGCTCAAGGCAAAGGACATGTAAGAGATCTTAAATTCCTTGTTGGAAGGACTTATTCCCACTTGGATTTTGAATTCAAATTAGGGGAATATTCCTTAAAAGACGCCTTGTTGAAGGAAAATAGAAATTTAATAAATCAAATAAGTCTATTTTCATGTGCAAGTTGCAAAATCTAGAGGATTGGACATGAGATGAGGCTAAATTAATCAAGGATTAATTAATTTAACAAGAGATTAGATGATGTGACTTATTTGACTTAGATTTATGGATTTATTTAAATCAAATAATGAGAAGAATGTGATAAGAGATTAATTAAATAAGGATTTGATTTATTTAATTAAAGGATATGGTGTTAAATTAAATTAAATAAGGTTTTTAATTTATTTAATTTAATGGATGAACTTTAGAGATTTAATCAAATAAATTGATTATTTAATTAAATAGGGATAATTAGATCAAATGGGTTGATTAATTAACAAGAGAAAGTGACTTAATTAGATAAAGTGATTTATTTAATTAAGGGAGGAGTATTGATGAATTTAATCAGATAAGGAGATTTGATTAAATGGTTAGACCGAGGGATGATTTAGGATGAAACAATGTTAGTGGATTAGGATCGAGTGTGCGATATCAATCTGTATATTTTTGATGTCTACAAGTAGGACCAAAATTACTTTTGCACATAATCCCATGATGGCGCACATAACAAAGACTTGGAGCAAACAACTCAATATACCAAGTCATCCCAACAAACACTTAACCCTTCAAATATTAACTCCAAACCACAAGTAGTACTAGAGAGACTAGATAACATCATGTGTATCATATTACAAGAATAAAATGATATTCAAAAATATTTCCATGCCCTCCTTTTACAACTCCATGCAATATTATGTTGGTGTAATCAAACGAACATTGGACCCAACATCATTTGTAAACCCCAAAAAACACAGTCTTGAGATAGAACATTGAAAACCATACTTGTGGTACATCTTAATACCTAAAATTTTAAAATGAGAGAAAATATAGGCAATTTGAATTCATCCTCCAAACTGCAAGACCACAACATCAATTGTAGATAAACACAAAATATTTCTCTAAACCTTCCTAACTACAACAACATAGTCTTCACACTACTAACTCTAGAAAATTTTGTGGTAACTTGAATGTTTAGAGAATAGGAACAAACATACATCACACTTGTATCTGACTAACTTCCAAACTACAAGACCACATCTTCAAATGCACAGGAATGTAGAGCATTCCTTGAAGCATCTTCAATACAACTTCTTGAGCCACTAACTACAAGAAAATATTTCATACATTTTACATATCTTATGTAATGTTTTACATCAAAAGATAGTGAATACAACATTCACAACATCATTCACCTATTCATGACAAACAAGAGATATAGAACAACTATGTACAACAAGCTCATGACATCCATCATCATACTCAACACTTTTGATCAACATACTATTGCAACATATGCAACCATCCACATACTACCATTCTACTGAAATAAGTGTCAACACCTTCAACAATCTCCATTTTTTTGACATCAATGATAAAACCTGTAACAATCTTGCAACAATATCCCCTTTGGCATTGATGGCAACACTGATTTGATATGCAATTTTATCCCCCTTTGACATCAAGGGAAAAGGGCTAGTGGTCTTCAATTATACTTATAGCAATATATGAGCTCCTCTTGTCTGCACAAACCTTAACATCCTTCTACCTACTCCCCTTGAGAGGTAGCCTCCATCAATGTAGGGATAAAAAAATGTCTTGAATTTCTCCCCCTGGAAAGATGCACCAACTATGCATCTAGTTAGGAGGGGCAAAAAACCCTAACTTTTATCTAAAATATTCAAAGTTGTTCTTTGGAAATGCCTTTTTAAATATTTTTGTAACTTTTTCCTTTGTGGGTACATACTCCAATCTTACTTCTTGATCTACAACCTTCTCTCTTAAGAAGTGGTACCTGATAAATATATGCTTGGTTCTAGAATGCATCAATGGATTCTTTAAAATATTGATGGTGCTTGTATTATCAAATAAAATAGGAATGGGACCATTATACATCATCTTGATGTCTTTCAATGTTTGCTTCATCCACAACATATGGGTGCAATAGGATGTTGCAGCTATATACTTGGCTTCTACTTTGATAAGGACATTGGGTCTTGCTTCTTACTAAACCAAGAGACCATCGGTCTCCCAAAAATAAAGCTCCATTGTTGGTGCTTCTTCTATCATTAATACTCCTATCTTGATTAGCATTAGTATATGCACTCAGAGAAAATTCATCACCTTTTTGATACCATAGTCCATAATTCAGAGTGCTCTTCAAATATCTTAAATACCTCTTGATTGCCTTTACATGAGTTTCTTTTGGATCAGCTTGAAACCTTGCAACCAAGTAGACAAGTTGCATAATATCAGGCCTTGATGTTGTTAAGTACTGTAGCCCCCCAATTATAGACCTATACAAAGTTTGATTAGCCTTAGGTGACTCATCATATTTGCTCAAATGATAGACTTTACCATGGGAGTATTCACTACTTTGCAATCTTCCATACCAAACTTCTTCAACATGTCCTCGACATATTTTTCTTGAGATATAAAGATACCATTATCTAATTGTGCATTTTAGAGTCTAAGAAAGAATGATAATTCACATATCATAGACATTTCAAATTCTTTATGTATGTCTTCAAAAAAATTCTTACACATTTCATCATTCCCACCGAATATCATTTCATGAACATACACGACAACAATTATAATTCTTTCATCCTTAATTTTAATATACAGATTGCTATATGTGGTACCTTTCTTGAAGCCCTGCTGGAGTAGGTACTTGTCCAACCTTGCATGCCAAGCCCTAGGGGCTTGTCTGAGACCATGCAAAGCCTTTTTAAGTCTGCATGCCATTTCTAGATTCTTTGATAACCAAAATACATTAGGCTACTCTATATACACTTCTTCTAAGTCACCATTCAAGAAAGTAGATTTCACATCCATTTAGTATACTTTGAAGTCTTTGTGAACATAAAAACTAATAAACTTTTTGATTTCCTCCATTCTTGCCACCGAAGCAAATATTTCATAAAACTCAATTCCTTTCACTTATGAATAACCTTGCTTTGTTTCTCACAACTTATCCATCTTCATTTAGTTTTTTTTCTGAACACCCATTTTATTCCTATCACATTCTTGTGTGCAGGTCTTGTCACTAATTCCCAAGTTTGATTTTCTCTATCTGATTTAGCTCTTCTTCCATTTCTTGAATTCATCCTTCATCCTTGCTAGCATCAATAAAAGTACCAAGTTTTATTCATGATAGAAGAGAGAAATTTACCTATTCATTTATTCTTGCAAATCTCCTTTTGGTCTACACAACTTAATGCTTGTCTTCAATTATCTAATATTTTGAATGATTCTTTTGAACCTACTTAGAAGGAGTCTTGGGGACTTTCTCTTGTGTTTCTTTTGTTTCTATAATTTCTTCTTCTTCCTTTGAGTAGATAGGTTCATCAGACCAACAATCTTCTTGCTCATGTGTGATTTGATGTGAAACTTCATCAACTCTAACATTTACATTCTCAATAATATTCCTCGGTATTTTATTGTAACACTTGTGAGCTTTTCTCCTAGTTGAGAACCCAAGAAAGATTCCTTCATCAGATCCTAAGTCAAACTTCCCCAAACCTTCTTCATCTCTTTTTATGAAACATCTACTTCCACATTTTTTGAAGTACTTGATAGGTATTGGTCTTCCATACCATATCTCATAAGGAGTCTTGGTGTTGTCCACCCTTAGCTAACCTTTGTTAAGAATATAGATAGAAGTATGGACTAATTTTTTTCAATAAACATCAAGAAACTTGGCTTCATTCAACATTGTCATAGCCATTTCTTGAATAGTGTTGTTTTTCTTTCCATCACTCCATTTTGCTAAGGATTTCTAGCAGTGGATAGATGCCTCATTATCCCATGTTCTTCAAAAAATTCCTCAAATTAATTTGATGTGAATTCACCACCTCTATCATACCTTAAACACTTGATTCTAGCATTTATTTGATTTTCAACCATTGAGTTAAAAATATTAAACCAATTGAAAGCTTATGATTTTTCTTTTAAGAATGTAACCCATATCATCCTAGAGAAATCATCAATGAGTAACATGAAATGCATTTCACCTTGAAGACTCTTTTACTTAGTAGGCCTGCACAAATTAGTGTGAATTAGTTCCAAATTCCTTGTGGAAGAATACTCCTTGGTCTTGAACCTTATTTGTGTTTGTTTCCCAATTTGAGATTCTTTACACATGGATGTGCTTGTAGGCTTGACAATCTTTAAAGGAATATCTCTTATTACTTGGATGGAGTTGATCTTCACAAGGTTATCATAGTTGATGTTTCCCATCCTCTTGTGCCACAACCAAAATTCATTTATTTTTCCTAGAAGACAACTTCTTCCATTAGCATGTTTTAGGTTGTACAAGTTGTTTTTTGTCCAAGCTCCTTTTGAAACGAATGTTCTAGAATTTTCTCTTTTGATTTCACACCCCTAAAAATGAAATATAAGATTATATCCTTTGTTGTACATGTGGCTTACATTGAGAATATAATGCTTGAGACATTTAACATAGCAGACATATTTTTTCTTGGATTTCCCATCAATACTGGTGGTGCCCTTTTCACAAATCTTTTTTGATGAATTATCACCAAACTTGACTAATCCACCATTCCACTCAACAAGATTGATGAATTTTCTTTTGTCACCTATCATGTGACTTGAACAACCACTGTCAATCATGTAGTGATTTATTTTTCCTTAAGAATGAAATGTTGTTTGGACAACCATTGAGTTTTCAACCTCATTGCTTGGTTCTTTGATATGATCAATAACATCTACATTTTGAATTTTTGATTTTTATAAATCACTTCTACAATTTTTTTCTATATCTCTAGCATTGTTGCAAATTTGACATGTCACATTCACATCCACCACAGAAGCAAGAGAATTTATAATTACAAAATTTATCCTCATATTTATTTTAGTTTTGCAATCTAAAGCCTTATGACCATACTTATTGCAAATGAAACAATAACCACAAAATGCATGATTGAACCTTTTTTTGGAGACAATTCTTGCATGGAGAGATCCTATTTGAGGTTTGATATCAACATCCAAATTTCCAAAACAAGGATTTATTTCTCAAGTTTTGTGCATTATTTTATCTTTGCTTCAATCGAGGCCTTTTTTCTTTTGTTATCTTTCCTTGCACATTCTAGGTCTTCAAGAGCATAAACAAGTTTACCTTCAAAATCAAATTCATCTTCTTTTTCATCCATAGTCTTTCTTGAACTTTCAAAGATCACAATGGCCATGAATAGGGATTCACCTCCAACATCATCTAATGAGTAGTGATCTCCTTCATCTGAGGAGTATTATTCTTCTTTGGAGAGGAGGTTCCTCTTGAATCCCTTGCTTCTATTTTCATTTTCTCCAAAAGGACATTTAGATGCATAATGACTAATTCTACTGCAATTAAAACAATTGAAGGGTAGTTTACCTTTATACTTTCCTGAACCCTTTTTTAGCTTCCTTACAATTTTTGTCTTCTTCCTCAGATTCACTATGTGAACCAGATGTTCTTTCTTTCTTCACTACTTTGAAAGCAACTTCTCTTTTTATGTGTACCTTGAACTTCATTCCTCATCTCATTGGCAGTGAGAGATCCAAACAACTCTTCCATAGTAAGCTTTGTTAGATATTTGGTTCTTCAATTATAGAAACCTTTGAATTAAACTAGTAGGGGAGAGTTCTCAAAAATTTCTTCACAAATATTAAATTATTTATATCTTCACCAAGACCTCTAATTCCATTGATTGTTTTATCTACTCGAAGCAAATAGGTGGATATGTTTTCCTCTTTTTTCATCTCCAGATTCTCAAACAATGTTATATAAAATTGCAACTTTTCTTGCTTCACACTATCATTTCCTTCATAGAGATTTTTAAGCTTATCTCATATCTCCTTGGTTATCTTACACTGCGCCACCTTCACAAAATTCAAAATTTGTTAAATCACTCAATATTTCATTCTTTGCTTTAGAACTATTCTCATGAGTCTTATTTACATTAGCATTAGTAATAGGATGAGCAGGTCCAGTATAATTCCTCTACAACTCTCCAAACATCACGCCCTAGTGAAGTAAGGTAGGCTTCCATCCTCACAATCCAAAAGGAATAATTACTTCCATAAAATAATTGTGCTTTAGAGAACTCCTTCTGAACCATGTGTTCTACACCAAGATCTACCTTCAACTCTTAGGTTGCATCAAGGAACTCAACTCTAATACCAATTGTTAGAACACAATGATATACTGAGAGGGGGTGAATCAATATATCCTACAAACTTATCCAATTCAACTTTCTTAAAAACAACTTCTTACTTCCATAAACAGATAAGGAATTCAAAGAAGCACACAACCACAACACCAAATTTATGTAGAAAACCCTACAAGGGAAAAACCATATTGAGAAAGTTGCTTGGAGCTATTGTCTAAATCCATCCTTACAAAAATGAAACAATATTTACAATAGGTTTTATGGAATATTACAAATCCTTGCAAAATACATCACTTACAGAGAGAGGCTACAACCTCAACATACAATACTTGATGAATTTTGGTGATCAAAGACCACCACAACACCTCTATTACCTCCAACTCATTGATTTCAATACACTTGCACTCTACTACCTTCAACTCACTTATTTCAGCACTCTTCCTTCACCAAATGCACTTCCTTAGGCATGTATACACTACTTCCTTAATCTCATTTCCTTCATCACACTTCAAATACTTCTTCATATTCTCATACACACTTTGTTTCCTTCAACTCATTGCTTTTGGCATATTACACCCATTATACTACCTTAAGCTTACTACTTTGGCATATATCACTTTAAATACATTGAACACTCAACACACTTCACTCACTTCTTGACCATGCACTTGATCTTCCATTTATATCTTCCATAAGCTTAAAAAAATTTCTCCTTGTCAACCAAAATGAAAACATGTGACATAAAATGTGCAACGACCATTAAGAAAGTTGGCTCAAAACATCTGTGGGAAAAAGGAAATTGAATGTGGTCCAAGTTAGTCTAGATAAGAAGGACCAATTTTACTTATGCACACAATCTCATTCCAACACACACAATCAACACTTGGCACAAACAACTCAATATACCAGGTTGGCCCAACAAACACTTGACCCTTCAATATTAACTCCATACCACAAGTGGTACCGAAGAGACCATATAACATCATGCAAATCACTTTAAATCATTAAATGATATTCAAAAACATTTTCATGCCCTCGTTTTACAACTCCGTGCAACATTATGTTAGCGCAAGAAAACAGACATTGGACCCAACATCATTTGTAAACCTAGAAAAACATAATCTTGAAATAGAACATTGAAAACCATACTTGTGATACATCTTGAAACACCTAAAATTTTAAAATGAGAGAATATATAGGTGATTTGAACTCATCCTCCAAACCACAAGACCACAACATCAACTACAGAGAAATGTGGAGTATTTCTCTAAACCTTCATGACTGCAACAACTTAGTCTTCACACTACTAGCTCTAGAAATTTTTGTGGTAACTTCTCTGTTCAAAAAATAGGAAGATACATACTTCACACTTGTATCCGACTAAATTCCAAACTACAAGACCTCATCTTCAAATGTGAAGGAATGCAAAGCATTCTTCAAAGCATCTTCAGTACAACTCCTTGAACCACTAACTGCAAGAAAATATTTCATATATTTTTCATATCTTATGCAATGTTTTACATCAAAATATAGTGAATACAAAATTCACAACATCATTCACCTATTCATGAGAAACATGAGATATAGAACAACTATGTACAACAAGCTCATGAGATCCATCATCATACTCAACACTTTATTCATGAGCAACAAGAGATATAGAACAATTGTGTACAACAATATCATGACATCCATCATCATACTCAACACTTTTGATCAACATACTGATTGCAACATATGCAACTATCCACATACTACCATTCTACTAACACCAATGACAACACTTGCAATGATCTCTATTCTGTTGACATCAATGACAACACCTGCAACACTCTTAAATTTTATGATCATTTAAATTTGAATATAAGTTGTATAAATTAAATAATAATATGGTTTTTTTCTAACAACAAATAAATTTTTTAGTCGGCTAATAGGAATTTCATGATAATTTTTTGGTCTTTTTCAAATTCCACGATAATTGATAAGTTTATTTTTGATAAAAAATATTTTTGAATTTATCTTTAGAAAATCTATATAAAAGACACTAAGATTTTAGAGATGTTATATGGATTCATCACAAGATATGTTCTCTTCATTTGAGCCTTGTGATTTACTATACACATACTGATGGGAAACAACAAATATATGTGTGTTTATGGGAAATGATATATTGATATTAGAGAAGACACTTACAATTATTCACTTTGTGTTCCTTCCTTGTCAACTAATCTCATTTCTATCTATTATATTATACATAGTGGATCAGGGAAGACTATTATATTTGGTAATTATTATATACTTGAATAATAGTGAGATTTTTATTGTTGGGATGGTTGATCATGCATCTCACTTGTACACCTTTTCATATTTTACCCTTAATAATCTTACAATTCCTTTGATTAATATTCATACTCATGCATCTGGCATGAATTGCATTCTTGAGAAGTTTGGCCATTTGAACCTTTGTGTTCTTTTACCCAATTCAATTCTTGATACCTATGTTGATCTTTCATCTCCTCCACATCTTGCTTCTTTAAAGTCTACTATTACCATGGATTTTAGTACTTCAATTTATTAGGATCATTCTATTCCATCATATTTTACTTTGTGGGATGATTATGTGATAGGCATTACAAATTTATTTTATGAATCTCACATTATAGATTTGACAAATGTGGTTAAGGATACTCATTTCCTTTTTAGTGATAGTTACAACACTCATGTTATCACTTTATCCTTGTCTTTGTAGATAGTTTTTAATGAGTATTCATAGTTTTTTAGATTAGTTTCAACTCATTGCATTATGAAATCCTTTGATTCTAACATGTAGATAATTAAGTAGTTTTTAAAGGTACACATCTTGAAACTTCTTCCTTCATATCTCTTCTTGGAGTGGAAGTTGCTTCTACATACATCATTAGATTTGTTTCTTTCTAAGGGGAGAAATATCATTTTCCAATTTTAAATCATCTTTAGCATTATTCTTTGATCATTCACCATTGGCACACAAATACAAATTATTACGATACTACAAAGGAAAGTACCCCCACCAAGTGACACTTGTTACTATTATTACTACATTGTTGTAAAGGCAGGGACTCACCACTACGTGACACTTGTTCTTATTTACCTTTAGGTATATCTTTATTGTTAGTATTTACTCTTTCAACCTTTTTGTCTTGCTAGTGTTTAGTCTCTATTTTCTCTTCTTTTTGTTGAGTTTTATTTAGGTTGTTGATTATGTCTTTGTTCATTGGCTTGCAATTAATGTGGTTTTTCTTGTCAATTTTATGGGTATTCTTTTCCTTGTTTTGACCTTGAACCTCAAATAGTGTGCGTCCTTTCCTTCTTCCTCTCTTTTTTAAGTTGGTCCAAGTCTGCAAACAACCATTTTCTCCTCTTGCTCTCTACAATCCTGATGATGGGTCACATACTGTGATCCAAAACATTGATGAAAAAAGCTTTAACACAATCAAATCGAGAAACAAATTTATGCGACAATATAGATTGTGAAAATTATTATCATTAATTAATAAAAAATATTCTAATTCTTAAAGCTACAATTTCAAAAGATGACGAAGTCTATAAATTATTCCTAAATTTTATTAAAAATGATATAAAAATGGAATGTAAAGATAAAAAATACTATGAGTTAAAGAAATAAATAAATAGTAAAGGGATCTAAAATCTAAAAATAGTATTAATGATAAAAATATTTATATAAAATTGGGGTCACTATTAGCGTAAAAAAACTGACACATTTCTTTCAACAAATAATATTTCTTTCAACAAATAATATGACTGCAAAGTTGTTTTTTTCTAAAGACTTATTCAACAAATGATACTGAAAATGCACGAAATTTAATACGTTTACTAAAGTCACGTTGTTAAACCAATCATATTGAAGGAATAAAGTATTATTATTATTATTTTAATTGACTCAAGAAAGGAAAACTTGAGGCCATCCGTTTACTTAGCTTTGAAGGTGTAAATGCCGTAACCAACAAATCCCTAACTTTCAACCAATAATAGAAGATTAATTATGATTTGCATAGTCAAATTAAACATGAAATTTCCTCTACACGAAAGTATTTTTCAAGATTTGTAAGAGTAAACTTTGACTTAAAAAAGAATTTATGAATGTTTTGTGTATTATATTACTTCGAAAAAGATGTATTATACTAATCGAAAAAATTGTGGAATAGACTTATATTTTAAAATATTTAAGGTGAAGTTTTTAAGAGAAGTAGAAAGAAATAAAGTTAGTTAAATTGTTATAGGATTAGTACGAAGAGATGGCAGATTATGGTTAATGCGATTGTTTTGGTTATTTGGAAGGTCTTGGGTATTAGCAATAGGTTCTCACACCAAAACGATGTTTTCTTCACGTTTTTCTTTAGGTTAAGGAGAAACTCTCATCAAAGAAATAGCCAAATTTAGTTGATAAACCTTGTTACTATCAGGCCAACCAAATGTGCCACTATCACGATGTTGAGAAGTAGCAAATTGAATATGTGTCAGTTGAGACCATCTATGTCCTTGGTGGTAAGCAAAGTTATGGGACCCAAGTAAATTGTCTAGTATGATTATTGTGATTGTGGCCAGTGGGAGAAAGTCGCACATATGCAACAATAGAGAGCACATTAGCCCAATGCTCAATAAGAGTCTACAAGTGAGCAAATTCTAGGGAAATTTTATTAGCTTGCACTTGAATTTGTAGAAGAATATTAGAACAAATAATTAGTTTAGTACACATATGGAAAAATTTGAATCAATAGAATCTCCTAGAAACATAGCTACGTTTTTATGTTTTTGAATATTGAACATAACCCCCACACTCTAAAAGTGTGCCGAATTTGGGTGAATTTAGCTAATCAACCAAAAAGAATCATGTGCCAAGAAAAGAGTTGAAGTCTAAAAGGCTTTAAAAAATTGTGAATCCAAGTCCAACTTACTTGGGTACATAGACAAAACAAAAAGAGGTGCTTGAGTGTTTCCATATGTCCACAAAAAGGACATGGATTAAAAACACATAGATGGGTCCAATGAGATCCAATGAATACATTGATGAATAATTCACCAAGCACAAGCAAGCTTGGGCTTCAAAATGGTTGTCCAAACTATATGAAATAGCATTGCCATAAAGTGGTCATGGATTACAAACTCCATTTGTCATCAAGCTTTTGAATCATAGGTAGATGTAGAAAAAGCCATGCACAACTTTTATAAGGCTTGTAATTATGGAAATGATTATTTAGATACCATTTCCAATTCTTCCACTAGGCTCTAACTTTAATTTTGTGGAGTGTTCCAATATAATTTGACTCAATAATAGTCTACAAAGATTCACAACCTTATTTGGAAAACCTAAATTTGGCCTTGGATTCAATTCACAACCATTTTTAGTGGTTCTGGAAAAGAGGTATAAAATGAACTAAATCCCTCTATGGAAGAACTTGAGACCATGAGACATTGGCTAAAGTTTTATCTTGGAAAATGAGCATATGAAGCCACCAAAGAGAGTGTTGGTTGATAGAAATCCTACTTCTAAAGACATTTAAGATAAATAAATTTATCTTTTGATTTATTACATTGGCATCTATATGTAGACAAAAATGCAACTTAGTACTTTTCATTATATGTTGATTTAGTATTTGATTAGGTTATTTATACACAAAAATATAAAATTATCAAAGCCACATATCTATATGCCCCGATGTTCCAACTCTCATTCATATCTACATCATATATTTCATCCATTTGTACCTCTTGGATGAAATCATTCTCACAATTATATCCATGGATCAAATTCATGGTACTATTGCATCACCATGATTTCAAAGTCACTTCCACCCATTTCATATTAACAAAATTAAACAATTTGATAATTTCTTATTATCCACTATGCTAAATTATTTGATTTGAGGTCTATGTCATCATATTTAACTAGATGCCTTAGATCACTAATTGTAAGGAAGGATTAGATAGATGAATTATAAGAGCATCAATTCACACATAAGGAAAACATTAGGCATAAATTAAATATTGCATTAGCATTTCTTAAGGAAATTTTTTACATTATTCATATTCTATATTGTGTAGCAAGCCCCAAAAGGTGTTCTTCTACATCATCTTGTCAAAAAACAAATATCATGTGAATGTGAACACTTTACATAGCTTTACAAGTGCAACAAATGGGATCCTAGAAAAAGGACACAATTACGTAAGTTAGTTGGGATTATAGGTGTGACTCCATCAAATTCAAAATAGTAGGATCAATTTGTCACATTCATCTTTACATAATTATAATCCTTGATTCAATTCACAATTAATGTTTATCAATACATTAATTGACCCATTTTGATAAAGTGGATGCATAATCTCTTTCTCCTCTCTTATCAATTGTGCTTCTACATGTCATGTTAAGTGAATTATCTGTTTGTATTAATATATGTTTGATTTATATTGTTTGGAGTACCATTTGTGAAGCCCTAAGTAATACTAACAGGGTTCTTAAGTAATCTACATAGGGTTTTATTTATTATCATAACATTTTAGTGAAGTCAACCTATCCAACATCCCCTAGAGTTTTATACTTCTATTTTTACTAATATTTGATTTGATATTTCTACTTGCATTTATATTCAATTTAAATATAATATAACCAAGTTTCCTCATTTATTGGACTTTCCTTTCACCTAGTGTTTGGCCTAGTCCTATAATTCAACACTAGGATTCCTTTAGTTTTTGTACCTTATCCTCATTATTGATTTTAGATATAATTTTTCTAATATCTCTCATCTTATTTTAATTCTACAACTAGAGTTTAACTATCCATTCCTTATCCATGGTGGTTGTATTTAATTTCTTATCCTTTTAATATGGATTCTAGCTAGTCATTATATCTAGTTTTTATTCACACTTGCATTAGGAAATTTTATGTGCTTTTACAATTTTTTACATTTGAATCATGAATAATTGATCTTTTCTCCTTTTACCTTAAGGATAGTGGTACATTTTCCATGGTTGCAATCTTTCATATTATATGTGACATTTCATCTTTCATGGAACTTGTCATTGATTTCTTCTGTATCCTAGATGCCTTCACTTCATCATCCATATGCTTCATATGGACCACACTTCTCACATGGATAATATTTATGATGATAACATTGATTTTACTATGGCTAGAGATGCACTTAGTGTTGATGATTCTCCCATTATTACTAATATTATTTTTCCATTAAGCACTTTCCCTTCCCTTCATGTCACATCTAATGAGGAAAACTTATATGGTCACACTTGAGATTGATTTGGTTGAATCTTGAGGCACCCAAGAATGCACCCAAAATTCAAAACATTCTAGTTTGAATTTCAACTTTCTTAGCCCTTTTTAATAGCCAATATGAGCTAACCTAGTGCACGTTTGTGCAACATGGTATGCCATGATATTTAAAGATATTTAATGTGACTTAATTTCATAAAGGAAATCACTTGTTGAATAGGAAAAAACAATAGAACACAATTCAATTTATAAACAAACAGATAATCATAACCACATCATCTATATATAGGCCACATGCACACTTATGCATGTTGTCTTTGATATCACTCCTCATTATTAACTTGGCTTGACAAGGGGGTTGATCTAGGAGAACATGTTCCCTATCAAGTCAAAAATCTCTTAGAGGTGTTTGTAAATACTTTCTTGACCAAATTTAGTTAAAAAACAAGGTGAATTTGAACATATTTTGTAAAACAAGATTCTAACATATCACTTACACACAACATAGTTCAATTTTGTACATTAGATATATTTTGTGTGGATTGGGATTAAAACTAAGGGGCACAGGATTGAACATGAGAAGTTTGGGATTGAACTACACAAAATTCTAAAACTACGCACACATTCATCAAATTGAGAGTAATCATTTTTTTTATTGTGACAAATAAATTATACATAACTTCAATAACATTATTATATAATTAATTTAAGAGCTAAATACCGTATCTTCTCATTTAATTATTGCATTTATTATTATTCATTTACCATCTCAATTAATTTAATATAAATTAAATTGTATATTTATCAATTACATCTATCTATAAACCTATATTTATTTATATAATTTTTTTCATTACAAATATCTCTATTCTAATTTTATTTAATATTATAAAAAAATATTTAATAATTTGGTGGCCTTTTCCAAAGGCACTATTTGTTGCACAAATAAAGGTATGTGGATATCTATGAGGGCATGAAATTATCACTTCTGAAAGATTCATTAAGCTATCTCTATACAACCCTTAATAGATATCATTTCGAGCTTGGAAGGGAAACTATGAGCAAATTTAAAAAAAAAAATTCATGCAATATCTATTCTCATGACACACAACTGCCCACAAGGTCTTCATCTAAGGGCTACGTTACCAATCCAAAGAGCAGAGAGGGAGCATCACCAAGTACCAGATGTAAATGTCACGGTGCACTCACAGGCATTTCTGGCTAATCAAGTTCATGTAGCAGTGCAGGAGGAGCAAGGAGAGAACTTTGTTCAGTGTCCTCATAGGGGAGATTGATTTCTACATAGTCGCCTTTTTTTATTTCCTTCATCAACTTATACTATATAGGGTTTTAAAGTTTGGGTAATTTGATGTAATTTTAGTTAGCAGTTGAATTGAAGCAAATATTTCCATGTAGTCTCCCAATCTACATAGATTTGACCTTGCTAAGACATTTCTGTAACTACCTATTATCATATTAATATAATCTATAAGCTACTAACCTTTTGCTGATTTTTTTTTTTTTACTATAAAATAAAAAACTAAAATTTTGACTAAAAAAAAATTATACTAATAAATTATTTAATTCATAACTAGTACAAATTTGACTTCCCTTTTTAAAACGATAGACAATCAAAATTAACAATTTTGTCAATGTAATTATTTGGACCGGCATACTCGGTTTGAAATTGGAGGGTTGAGTTGATTAATTCGTATAAACCACATTGGCCTTTATAAGGACGTAATCATATTATTTCGTATTCAAAGGTTTGAAAATAGAGTGCGACAAGAATAAGAATATCCTTTAGTTGACATATTTTACACAATATTAATTATGCACAAATAACCTTTCTCATCTTATAAAGACGTAAGGAAAATCATGGTTGTTTTGGGTTTACTAAAGTTTGACATTATTTTTAAAGTTTGATTTTTGATTTATTTTTAATTTGTGTTTTCATATATTTGTTTTTATTTCTATTTTAGCTATATTTATTCTAATATATTTTTATTATTTATTGGTTTAGTTTCTCATATGTTTGTTTTTTATTTTCAAATTTTACATCTTTCATTTTAGATAATTTCTATAGTATGTAAAATTTATTTTGTATTGTGTGAATTTCATTAAAAATTAAATCTTTGAAATTTAATTTGTAATTCTTATATGTATCTATTAGTCTATAAATTGTAGTGTACATGATAAAAAAAATTCACGTGATCAATGATATTGGTGTCACACGCCCTCCGGTACGGGGACGAAGGGGAGAGTATACCTCATGACATCTTGTGTGCAAGAGGATGCTTTAGCCAATCGAACTAGACCCTTTGCCCCTATTCTTATTATTATATTATTAATAATGTTAATAATATATTAATCTTATTATTATGTTAATAATGTCAAGTTATTATATTATACTATTATTTTATTATATTTTATTATTGTATTAATGTCATATATTATTTTTATTATTCTTATATTATTCGATCTTTATTCTATTATATTATTATATTTAACATTATATTATTATTAATATTAGTATTATATTATTCTTATTATTATATTATTTTTAATTTATTATTATTGCATTATTCTTATTCTTATATTAATAAATATTAAATTTGGGTAAAGATTTAATAAAGGTTAAGGTTAGGTTTATGATTAAATTTGGGTTATCGTTAGGTTAATATTAGGGATAGGGTTAGATTTATGGTTGTCAATAAAGTTTGGGTTAGGGTTATGATTGTAGATAAATTAGAGATAGGTTAAGGGTTTGGATTATGGTTCAATTAGGAGTGATATTAAAAAAGGTTTAATGTTCACATATATTTAGGATTAGGGTTTAATTAGAGTAAGTATTATATTATTATAATATTTTTATTAACAAAAACAATGTTAAATTAAATAATTAAATAGCTAACACGTAAATAATAATGAAAACTTTTACAATATGACAAAGTGAATATTAATAATAAAAGACACACATATATAGCAAGAGAAGACATAAAAAGAGGAATACCATTAAGTGTTTGATGAATGATTCTAATCAGGAAGTCAAGGAGGCTGACAAAATTGGAGAGGTTGTTGAACAATACTTTAGATAGATCTACTCTGATATTGGCATTCCCCCCTCTGATGAACTTCAGGTGAGGCTCCTGGGTCACTTCCCGCATGGTATCAGTGAGTCTGACAATCGTCAACTCTGTGCCGCTATGATCGAGGAAGAGGTTCAGACTGCTGTGTTTGCTATGGGAGCCTATAAGGCCCCAAGACCGGATGGTTTCCCTCCAGCCTTCTTTCAAAAATATTGGGACATTGTCAGCTATGATAGTACTATGGATGTTAAAGATTTCTTTAGGACTGGTAAATTGTTAAAGAAATTAAACAATACTTTTATTGTGCGTGTTCCTAAAGTGTGGGATCCTATTCACATGAATGACTTCAGACCTATAAGTTTTTGTAACACTATCTACAAGATTTTTTCCAAAGTCCTTGTCAACCGATTGAAGCCATTATTATACAAAATTATTAGTAGATGTTAGAATGGGTTTGTGCCCGGCAGACAAATCCTGGATGCTGCTATTATGACTCATGAAATAGTTCATTCTATGGAGAAAAGTAAGAACCAAGGTATGGCTTTTAAACTTGACATTTCCAAAGCCTATGATAGGGTCAGATGGAAGTTTTTGTTTTCTATCCTTGCTAAGTTTGGCTTTAATGATAGAGTGATTAGTATCATTAGGGAGTGTGTGGAATCTGTTAAGTATTCGATGCTTGTTAATGGGATCCCTTGGGGTTCCTTTAAAGCTGGTAAAGGTCCTAGGCAGGGGGATCCCCTCTCTCCCTACCTATTCATCATGGTGGCTAAGGTTTTGGGTAGGAATTTTCTTTCCTTGATCAACTTAGGGAAAATTCAGGGGATTAGAGCTGCCTCCACCCTTCCTCCCTCCGTTCTCCAATAGTTTGTTGATGATACGTTTCTTTTTGGAAAGTCCTCAGTGATTAAAGCCAGAGAATGGAAATGCCTCCTGCAAGATTATGCTTGTGCTTCTGGCCAATGTATAAATTATAACAAAAGCAGTGTCTATTTCTTCAACACGAGAGCTAATCTCCAAGCTAAGATTTTAGCCATCTTAGGTTGCCTTAGTGCTTCTCTTCCAGGTATCTACTGGACCTGCCGCTTACTGTTAAGGAGGTGTCACACAACTTTTGGAATGGTATTCTGGAGAGAATGCAAAAGAAACTTGCTGGTTGGAAATGCCAACTTCTTAGTAATGCTATTAAACTCCAACTTCTTAAGGCCTCCCTTCAAGGAATTCTTGTCTACTTTCTCTCTCTCTTTAGGATTTCAGGCTCCATGGCTGAAAAGTTGGAAAGAATTCAAAGATCCTTTCTCTAGACGGGAATGGAGGAAAATAAAAGACTAGCCCTGGTGAATTGGGACACTGTCTGTCACCCTAATTGTCAAGGGGGCCTGGGGATTAGGAAGATTACTAATTTGAACAAAGCCCTTGTTTCCAAGATTAGCTGGAGTTTGGTATAGGAAAGGGCATAATGGTGCAATATAATGAAGGTTAAATACCTTAATCAGAGACATTTTTTTAGAGCTTTGGACCTGATTGATCTTCCCCCGGGCTCTAAGATTTGGAATAATATCCTTAAGAGTAGGTCCCTCCTGAAGGAAGGGATCAGATGGAAAATTGGTAATGGGAGATCAATTAGGTTATGGGAGGATAGCTAGATTGGGAATAGACCCCTTGCTGACAGTCACTTTAATATATTGAGGGAACATGCTAAAGATCTCATTGGTACTTATATTTCTGATTATCACCCAGAGCTAGATGGAAAACACTGAAGTTGTCTTTTCTTACATTGGCCTAACCTTCTGCCAAAGGTTATGGAGCTTCAAGAGCTTTTGAATATGGTTAGAATCCCTCTATTTCCCAAGGAGGACAAAATTTTTTGGTCAAAGAATCACATTGGGGAGTTCGCTGTTAAGTCTGCTTATCTACTACTTCTCAGGTTTGGCGGTGACGAGTAGTGTTGGGGGAAGGTGTGGATTCACCAGCTCATCCCTAAAATAAAATTATTTTGGTGGACCTCCATCCATGGGGAAATTTTAACTATTGATAACCTTGTCAAGAGGGGCTTTCAATTCCCTAATTGGTGTACTTTTTGTAGAAGAGAAGAAGAAACCATCTCCCATCTTTTTATTCATTGCCAATTTGCTACCCTGGTTTGGCAGAATGTTTTACAGAGATTGAACATCTCTTGGGTTTTTAATAGAGATATCCACCAATTCATCTTAAATTGGAAATGCCCCTCCAATCATCTATTAATTAAACTACTCTGGCAACTTATTCCACCCCACATCTGTTGGTTCCTATGGAAAGAAAGGAATAACAAGATTTTCAGAGAAGAGGCAAACAATGTGGATGGTCTATTGATAATCCTTAATAAGCTTCTCCTAGATAATATCTCAACTTGTAAATGGAAGATGCCTACTAGTCCCTCGACTGCTTAGGATAGAAACATTGCTACCATCTAGAATTTTCCCAATGAGGTCCTGAGATTCGACAACTCCAAATCAATCATTAGGAAGCATACTAGATGGAGAAACCTTAAATTTCCCTGGGTTAAGCTTAACTTTGATGGGGTGGCTAGGGGAGGGATGTCAATTGCTGGAGGTATAATCATGGATCATACCGGTAGCCTAGTAGCTGCCTATGCGGGGAAATTGAATGATCATACTAGTAACCAGGCTGAAGGAATGGCTCTCCTCTAGGGTCTTGAGATTGTGCTGTCACTCAGTGTCAAGACTTTGGAAATCAAAGGTGACTCAATGCTAATTATGGAAGCCACTAAAGGTAAGATGAAGGTGGGATGGTCTCTAAAAGGTATTCTAGAGGACATTTTCCCTCTCCTAAATGCTCTTCATGACTTTTCTATCCAGCATGTCTTCAGAGAAGGGAATGCGACTGTTGACAACTTGGCAGCGGTAGGTCTTGATACTGAAGGGCTTCGGTGTTGGTGAAAAGAGGTTTATTTGCCCCCCTTGGCTCTGGTGTGTTTAAAGGAAGATATCAAACATCTAAATGTTGAATCCTAGATGGTGTTTACTTATTTTGGCTGGGCTCCTTCTAACTTTGGTTAGAATTGGCAGGAGCTGGCTTTTGAATAATTGGCTGTTATGTGAGGTGATGGATATCATATGTTTGTTCGATGGCTTGTACGACTTCTTGTGGGCTGATGATACGGTGAATCTTTCTACCCTTACTGACCGATGGTTTCATCATTTTTTGAACCCCCTAAATTTTTGTGTTCAACTTTTTAAGCTTGCGAATTTCATGAGATTTTTTGAGACGGCTAAGTACTACGTTGATATCATGCCCTTACATGTTGTGGGTGATTCACACGAGGGAGCTACTGCCCTTGCGTGGGTTGCAAGACGTGACATTTATTGCCTCTATTTTTTACTTTTCTGGTCACTTCTCGCCGAACTTTTCTCTTTCAATGCTTCTAGAATTGACTACCAAATCTTTTGCCTTGGTTCCCCTGTTCTGGTAGTCGGCATCTTTGGTGCAGGCTCTATGGGTGGGGATAGAGTGCGTGTGGAGCTGGACAGGTGTGACGAGTGGAAGGTGGATGCCACTATTTGGCACATCTGCAAAGAGGGCGGAATTGCACACTATATGGAGGCCATGACTGGTCACAATGAGGGCTTGTCTAATAAGTTTTTACCTTGTGGAATGAGGGTAGGGTCAGCATTGGTGGCATTTCCTTCAAAGTTTCTGAGGAGGTTATTGCTAGAGTTACGGGGCTCCTGAATAGTGGCCAAACTTGGAAGAAAACTACAAAAGTACCAGACCAGATTAGTTTGAATCATTTTTTTCGTGGTGAAGAGAAACCTATCAAGTTACGAGGTGGCTTTGACTGCGAGGCGCTGCCGGAGCGATGGGATAGAGTTTTTTTGGTGATCATGAAATATTTCATGCTGGAAGGAAGGTATGGGGTCTACTATTATTATCACTTTAATTTCCTCAACCACCTTAGGAATCATCTGCATATTTCCATTCCTTTTTTCTTGTATCATGCTCTTGATCACACTGTTGCAGAGTTTAATGAAGCCTCTATTTCTAGAAAGAATTATACTATCCTTCACAAGGGCCTTATGTCTAGGCTCTATCATTTCCATATGGCACTTTGCCATGCTTGGCCTATCACTGTGTAAAAAGTCTCGTCTCTCCCTACTTTTGACGAAACCCTGGTTTCCTCTACTCCCCCCTCTACTAGTATTTTGGACACACCGGGCTCGAGTAAGAAAAAATGCCTAAAAAATCCTTCCTTGAAATCCCATCCCCATGGCACTTCCCCTGGTAAGGGCCTGGGGGATACGGGTAGGGAAAAAAAGTGGCTTGCCCCTACCCCACACTTTAAGGCTAAAGCCTCTAAGAAAACTAAATTCTGCCTCCATCAAATTGATTCTGACATCGAGATCACTGAATAAGCTAACACCCCCCGTAGATCTCATAGACTGGTTCTTAAGCATGACAAGGTGGGAATTATTAAGGAAGCTTCTGATTCAAATAAGGATAATGGGAGTGAGAGTGAAAATCAGGAGGAAATGGTGGCAAGTGGGGAAGGCCAGTCTGTGTCGGTGAACAACGCATCCCATGTGTCTGAAAGCTTGAAGAAGGGCCCTTTCGGTGACAATGTGATGGAAATTACCCCTCGGTCCTCTGATGCAGATAAAATAAAAGCCCCCTTGCAGGAAGATCACAAGGAAAAAGATCAGACTTGGGAAGAAGTTGGCAAGCTCAAGGGGAGATTGGAGAGGTTAAAAAAAAAGGTCTAGGAGGTGTCTCAATTTGCCCTGAGGGTCATGCACAGGTCAGCCACTAGTCTTTGCTTGCTACAGAAGGACAAGTCCATGGATGATGTTGATTTCAAGGAGCTACTCGAGTTCCTCACGACGGATTGGGCGACAACTATTCAGGATATGACTGGCAGGAAGGAAAAGAATTAGGCCATTGGGCCTTTTTGTTCTTGTTTATTTCTATACATCTTGTTGTTTGTTAATACTACTGAACTAGTTGGACCCCTGGGGGTCTTTGGACTTATTTGGCTGGTTTCATGCTTGCATGAAGAACATTTTTATCCTACGGTTACTGTTACTTTTTGTTTTTTGATGATGTGTTGTGGGTGATGGCTTTCTCTCTGCTGTCACTGTGCTATTAATGTGCTTTCGTTGGATGGCCTTTTTTGCCTTGTACTTATGGGTCAACACCCTTGTTTTGCTACTTTTTAATTCAAAAACAAGAGAAGAAAGAAAGTGAGTAAATACTATACTATGCTTATAATACATAAAATATAATAAAAACTAAATAAAAAATAAAAAATAATTTTAAATATGAACAAATTAAGCCAAATAGTTAAGCAATAGTTTATAAACTATAGAAACACATAGATTGATATTTATATAATTAGAATTAATAAATTTAATTATTTCTCTTACAACTATTTAAAGTGTGACTTAAAATAGATATAATTTTTTTATATAATTTGATTATTTATTGGATTATACTAGTTAATTATTAAAAGACCAAAGACAAAAATTAATATAATCTAATATATTATGTTTTTATACAATATGTTGTATTTTATAAATTATATATATTAAATTAAATATTAATTAGTATAATTCAATAAAAGATTAAGTTAAATACAAAATTTAATATTTGTATTCATTAAATGATTTAATATATTGTTTATTGCTATATGTGAGGGTTGACTATTAATTAGTTATTACCTTTCTTATGCCCCTTTCACCTTATGAGCTCCAGCCCATGTGGGACAACTAGATTTATATGTCCCTTTATGATCAAATTCAATCTAGTCATAATTACACATTTATTCATCATCTCTCTCCTCCCCCTTTCTTGATCAATGATAGTAAAATTGAACTTGTAGTTTTCTTCATTTTTTACTTTTGTGATAGATGCTACTCATTATACAATTTCCATCTAATTTACAAGTTCTCATAAAACACACATTTCAAAACTGATGACATTCAATAGGGTCCATTACTTTATATGCAACCAAATATCCTTTCATATATGAATATTTACTTTACATGCATGAAAGAGTAAGATTATTTATGGATTATATTGTGATTTTTTTTTTGCATGTCAACATTTGAGATCACACTAGTATGATTAAAACATTGGTGTTATTTTTTTTACATAGAATAATCCAAAAGTAGTCTTACTTTTTTTAATCATTCACTATGGAAATTTACATGTTTCTTATTTTTACATGCATATTTGTTAGTGTTATATAATTTGAGATACATGGTCATTCTTATATCCACATGAACTTGCAAGTAGGTACAAAATGTAAGGGTGACATTTGTATAACTATACCAATTTTCATATAGTTATATGCCAATTTTGAGAGAATACCTTAATACAATTACATGTCAAAAAATGGTGTACTCTTATTGAAAGTTGGGATCATTGTCTTAAGCCATACTCACCCATTTACACACATTCCAACATCCCTCATCCACATCTTATTTGTATCTGTACACATTTTCAAACATTGTTGATTTATTGTGCCTATTGTTGCACTCATATCCATAAATTTATTATCCAACTTGATTCTAGTATTCTTTGGTCCTAGGTAAATCACGTAGGTGTGTGATTTATGCCACATTTATGGATCTAATTTTATTTTTTTTCAAATAATAAAATTCAAATTTTGACTAACTAACATGCATCATCTTCTTGCCTAGAGCCAACCAAACACACATTTTTGTAAAATATTGCTATGTCCCTGCATTTAAAGGTATTTAATTACATTCATTTATGATCATCAAACATTAAGGAAAAATCATTTTTATTTAAGGAGCATACTAGGAACACTTCTATTGGCCCATTAAAACAAATTATAATCTACCTATTCATTCTATATGCATCTACATGTTTGAAGATTGTTATTCATGATCATTCACATGATTGTAAAACCAATATTTTATGGAGGTTGACTTGAGAGATGTGTACTCTAGTGATCTAGCAACCCTCTAAAAGTATTCTTAAATACCACTAACACTCATAATAAAGCGAACGTTAGCAAACCAAACAAATCAAAGAGTAGAATTTCATAGCTAATAGGATCGATATCCACAAGTTATAGGACATATTGATGGATGCAAAAATGATATAAAGACATAGATTTGAATTGCGTAGAAGAGGACTATATGGTACTCCCAAGAGGATCTAATTGTGATCCCAATACATTTATTTCAATCCAATATTAGACTTTATATTTTCCAAAGCAAGAGCTAAATATCTTTTTCCCTTTGCATTACTTTTTTAAAAATAGTATTTAATATTTTACTATTCTTAACATCTATATTTTATTATCTAAATTAGTTTGTGTGTAAATTACATATATTATTTAATTAGTTTAAATAACAAAGACAAAGGTTTATTTGTCTTTATTATTCTATGTAAGCAAAACATTACATCATTTATTTTTATGCAATAATATTTTCTTAATGTTTTATTTGTAGATTGTATGCTTTTAATTATATTTGTAATTAGAGATTTATAAGATTTAAAATACAACATCAGTGCAAGTTATATAAGAGATTCTTAATAAATAAATAAATATTTTATGTAGTATAATTGTTCATCTCTTAAATGTTTTAATTATTGATTAAATTATTTTATCAAGATTACATCTTTATTGAAAAAGAGTTTAATATAATGATTTAATTGTTTTTTAAACTTTTAGAAGTACATTCTTACTATATTATTTGAAAAA